>JAILYA010000032.1:2400000-3096760 GCA_021437795.1 Rhodamnia rubescens | reverse complement strand
TACGTGTGAATTAGTATTACTAACAAGGTCTTTCTAAGCAAAACCGTGTTTTAAATTTGAAAAACAAGTTTTCTATGACCGATCACCAATCCATTGACTCGTTGACAGTATATTGTTGTTCGTTTGAATTGTTATGACATTGTTCATTCATTCTTTCATCTAAGCTTTGTGGGAATTTAATGGAGAGTCAAACCTAATTACACAAACTCATATTTCTTCATTGAGAAAACTACGTTACTCTCTCCACCTTAATAATCAGGGAGATCACTAAAAGAGTCAAAAACCTATTGTATTGGTACAAATTCAATTAAAACGTTACAATTGAACCACTTTCGTCATAAATCATTTGCATTTGTGCCAATACAATTTATCCTGGTTAAGTTTGGCAAAAAATCGCTGACATAGACGCTGGGGCCTATACGTGACAAGATCGGCGGTGGCGTTAACAAATTTTAACATTTTTTGTTATTTTTATTGTCTTTTTATTTTTATTTTTATTTTCATTTTCATTTTGGTTGGCGAGGGTCGAGCCCGTGCTAGAGTCCACGAGGGCAACCTTCCCTCGGGCCACAAGGGCCACCCTCATCGCATCTAGCATGACCCTCATTGGCCAAAATGAAAAAGAAAATTTAAAAAAAATATTACCAAAATTTATTCATGTCAACGCCCGATCGTGCTATATAGGAGAATCGACGTCCATGTCAACTATATCCACCCAAAATTAGCCGTAAGAACTAAATTGGCAAAAATACAAAAGGTTTATGATTAAATTGGTCAAATTGAAAGGTTTGAAACTCAATTGGTGCCAATGTAATAGGTTTATGAATTTTTTGAATAATTGTTGTGAGTTATGGATCGTAAGCAGCATTAATATATTTCTTTTATTTTAAAGGGTAATTTGTGTTTTTAAACGCCAATACCTGCTTAATCAGGAGTTAAAGGCTAGTTTGGTCAATTATCTTAAGACAGGTCTATTTTAGCCACACACAAAAAAAGTGGAAATGGCCCAATCCCAATGTGCTCTTTAATGTTAAGAGAGAAGAGCACCAAGTAAAGTGGACAAAAAATGGTGTAGAGTAAAGGAGAAATCTATGGAAAAAAGCCAGCGCCCGAGCAATGGCACCTTAGATTTATTTCCTCGAACCATCCCCGTCTTAGCAGAAAGGTTTGGAGGAAGGCTATTATGTAGGAAGGGTCCAACTTCGGGTCGCTCTTTATAGAAAATTATCTAAAAAATCCTAGATTTATTACGTTTTTGTCAATTCGATCCTAAAATTTTTTACCTTTTCAATTGAGTCCTAAAATTTTTTACCTTTTTTCAATTGAGTCCATTCGGCGAATTTTTTACTGAAAAATCCCTGACGTGGACAACTATTAATAATATTTTAATATTTTCGATATTTTATTTTTAATTTTTAATTTTTTTTATTCTTTACTTTTTCTAACTGTGGCTCCGAGGGTGTCTGGCGAAGGCCACAACGCCCTCTTCTGGACGAAGCCCATTGGCCACAATAAAGAAAAAGTAAAGAAAAAAGACAAAAGATAAAAGAAAAGAAAAAATAAATAAGTTTAAACAAATATTAGAGTATTATAAAAAATTATTCATTTTAAAGAGTCTCGTCACGTAGGATAGTCGACGTCCATCGATAATGTCTTGCCAAAATTAAAGATGATCAACCAATATGGCTAAAAGACAATGAAGAAAACAAAAAGAGAATGAAACGATTTGCCACTTTTCCTTCTATGGAAGTAAGGCACGCCAAGCTAAAAACACAGGCAAACCTCCCAAAACGGTGCATTAAATGAGCCTCTACTCTACTCAATGGTGGAAAGGGAGGCTGCCTAAACATTAAGAAGGTGGGTGCTTGAATTGAGAGGATTCCTTCGGACCAAAAACAACAAAGAATTGAGAGGAGATCATATAGAAACGAGTAAACCCCAGCCAATGGAAGTTCATTCAGTCCCAAATATTTGTAAACAAGTCGGTTGTAAACATAGCACGCGCGTGCATATATATATATATATATATATATATATATATATATATATATATATATATATATATATATATATCCTTAACTAGTTGTTTGTTGTTTGTGTATATCCGATCGTATGACATATGTGCAAAATAAGCCCTATTAAGACCAACCCTTGATGTATGTATACGTACCTGTCCTCCATTCCTTTGGTGCCTCCGCTTTAAAGTTTCTACAGCATTTCTCACATGCGCTCTTAATTTATATTTTATAATAAATTAATTATGAGAGTTTGTTAGCACGCAGCGGTCTAAGACGCCGCGAGGCCTTCTCAATAGGATTAAGGGTGAACGTCACGGTGTTAGTGTGAGAATAATCGTATTGAGGATGGATCCCCGATGGGCTCCCACACCTGGAGACCAGCGGACCGTCGGCCAACAATTAGAATGCAAGAGAGAGACAGATTACACTTGAGAGAGAAGAGTAAGTGATGAGAAAAATTCTTATTTGTGTTTCTATTTCAAAAACAAAAAAAAAATAGAAAATTTATACTCATCACTTATGTTGTTAACCTATTTATGGGCTAACAATTGTCTCGAAAATGGAAAAATAAAATTATTTTACCAAAGCGATTTCTACATTGCCTTATTTCGATAACAGAAAAATAGAAAAAATAAAAAAAATATAATGGTTATCATTCGTGCCCTAAATCATAATTTGTTTTATAATGAATTACTCTTAAAAGTGTAATGTGCATCAAAACTATTCTTTTTACATTTGTACTCAAAATATGCGTAAAGTTTTTACTTCTCCTACATCGATTAAATATTTATTATCGAAACAAGCATAAAAGTTAATATATGCAAAATTAGAAATTTGTCAAAGCGACTGCCCAAAGGAGATTAGTAAATAAAAGCACGCCCATGATCGCGCCACGTGATTCAACCGCGCCACGAGCTTTACCGATTTGTGAACTAAGGCTTGGCAGTAAATATTATTTTTTTATTAAACATTTTTATCCAGATCTTAAAAAAAATGATTTAAAAAATATGAAATTACGGAATTGTCCTCAACATGCCAAACAACGCCTACCACAAGAGCCTTGCAGGGCTCCACAATACCACGAGGCAGAGCAGGCTGAGCAGCTATATACTTCCGCCTCCTTCGTTATCATCGAAAAGATTCCTTTTTTACGGGCCTCGATCTTCATTCGAGTCCTCCGTAGCGACCGGGCACCACCCATCTCTCGACTCCGATGGCGAGCGGCGGCGGCGGCGGCGGCGGCGACGACGACCGGCAGCAAGTGGTCCTGATCACCGGGTGCTCGCAGGGCGGCATCGGGCACGCCATGGCCCGGGCCTTCGCCGCCAGGGACTGCCGCGTCGTCGCCACCAGCCGGTCCATCTCCTCCATGGCCGACCTCGACGGGGACCCGAGGTTTCATCTCCAGGAGCTCGACGTGCTCTCCGAGGGGAGCGTGAAGCAGGTGGTCGGGGACGTAATTGACAAGTTCGGAAAAATCGATGTGCTGGTCAACAACGCCGGAGTCCAGTGCGTGGGCCCTCTCGCGGAGGTCCCGCTTTCTGCCCTCCAGAGGACGTTCGACACCAACGTCTATGGTAATTAATGTAATGATTTGGGTTATTCTCTGCACAGTCTTGATTCGGTGCTTGAGGTGTGTTTTTTTGTCTGATTAATCTTGGTTTCTGGGCTGAACGTGTGGATGCAATCGCTGAGCTTTGTTTTGAATAGCGGTGTTCTGAGTAAAATTTTTAGCTGTTTATGGACGTGGATTGAGTCGTGGTAACTGTCCTTACCGTCAACAATTGATGATTTTGTTGTTGGTAAATGTGCCAGATGAGTTAGTACATGAGGCTGTTGTAGAACTTTGCATATTGGAATTCGTGCTTTGTTCAAAATGTCTCTCCTGCTGATGGCAGATCCCGTCAGTTTGTTGCTAGCAACCAGGAAGAGTGCTTTAGCAACCAAAAAAAAAAAAAAGCAACCAGAAAGAGTGAAACTCTTACTACATAGGTGGTCCCGTGGATGAGATGATTGCTTTGGATGTGCTTGTTTCTGACACAACCATAGGATTTGGTCTGGGGATTGAAGATGCGCATGTCTAATTTAGACACGACACGGGATCGATTTCCCATAACAACGATGGGATTGACTCAGTGATTTAAGGAATAGAGATGTGTTTGTGTGATTTAGACGCACAACACAGGTTCAGTTAGTTCAAATAATTTCATAGAGCGACCACCCACCTGGGCTTTAGATCAATTTCTTGGGATCCCATATTGTGGGTCCGCTTATACCTACCTAAGATGATTGCTTTTGGTTGTGTCGTTGGAGATACTTGAGGTACATTATATCCTGGTTTGAAAGCAGCATCATGCATTTACTACTACTTCGTCCTATGCATGGTGCATTAGTCTCGGTACAAAATATTCGACTTAGAAACACGGAATAGGCTTATGAGGATTGTTTAGACACTATGAAACATTTTTCTCAGTTCTCGTGGTGATTAGTTCTAGACAGGGCTGTCTTATACATCTGCTTGCCAATCCAGTGTATGAGTGTTTAAGCTACGTATCACATGGGAGTTATTGTAAATCCCATAGTGTAACACAAAAAGGGGTAGGTTAATACCTAAGAACCTCAGATGCTTTCTTTCAAAATATCAAGTACGGTAATTTCGTGATTTAAGTCTGCAAATTTTTCAATGTCAATTCTCTTCATTCAGGAATCTCTAGATTGATCCAGACAATATAGTATTGCAGAAAGATTATCATCTGTAGTGATAACGTCCTGTTATTAGTATCAAAGCTCTAGGGAAGGGCACTCTTCTAGATCCAGAGGTTGAAAATTAGAGTTGTAAAACTGTAGTTCCCAGAGACAATTCTTCTGCATCTAATGCTTATATACGTACTCTTTCTGTATTTATGTTTTTTAACCAGTCGCGCACATTCTTAATTATCCTGGGACCGTGTTCATAGTATATTACTTTGGCCTTGGTGATTAACTTTAAGTAACATGGTTGCATCTCTTTTGTCACTGATGACAGCAAAATGTTACAGCTGAATTTTCTATCTTTCACTCTCTTTGCGACTGTGAAGTGAGAGTAGAGTATCTTCTTCTCTTACATTACGCAAATTTCCTACAGGATCATTGAGAATGATTCAAGCTGCTGTCCCTCACATGGCAACTAGGAAGAAGGGAAAAGTTGCTAACGTGGGGAGTGTTGCTGCTTTGACAAATGGACCGTGGGCAGGTTCTTATACTTCATCAAAAGCTGCGCTTCACTCAATGACTGATACTCTCAGGTATTGTTGATTTTCTCGTTCTCGTTCTCTTTCTTTACGGTGGTTGTTATAGGTCCAAGCTCTCACCCTCACTATCGGTTGGGAAAGAATGGCTCATATGATCATCGGACTCAGATAGGATAAGAATGGAACCGAATGAGTAATGCCGCGGAAATAGCTCCAAGAAGTACTTTCGGCCTAGTTGAATAAATGGCCATTATATGTTAGTTCAATTCGATAACTAACGGGAGTTCTTTTGTTTAACAAAAATTGGGTAAATGTTACATACTTTTCAAGTCTTTAAATGACCTTAGCAATACCATGATATTAACCAGAGGACTTTCTTGTACCTGCCAAATCCATATAAATGGGTTCATATAACTAAGTAGGTCCAGAGCAAGGCACAGTTGAAATAGTACTTACCTAGCATTTCGTCATCTGGTATGAGCAGATTGGAGCTAAAACCACTTGGAATTGATGTCATCAACATTGCCCCCGGTGCTATCAAATCGAACATAGGAAACTCTGCAGTTTCTAGCTACGACAAGATGCCCGAGTGGAAGCTGTACAAGCCGTTTGAGGCAGTGATACGTGACAGGGCTCACTTCTCTCAGGGAATCAGAGCGACCCCTTCTGAAGAGTTTGCGAAAGAGGCCGTGTCTGCAATACTAAGAAAGAATCCACCAGCTTGGTTCACCTACGGCCAGTATTCCACCATTAGTTGTGTTGTATACCATCTGCCAATCTTCATTCGGGACTTCATAATGAGGAAGGCGATGAAATGTTAGGTATGGCCCAGCGTCGGCAGGTCTGCCTCTGTACACTTTTGGCTTGTTCCCGCAACTTTCAGAACATAAAACTGTTCTCGCCAAAAAACAAGGATGTGTAAAACGGAGTAGAAAAGGTTGTCGTGAAGAATGGTGGGGAAACTGTTGACTTACGTGAATCATTTGTTTTCTTTTGGGGGGTCCAATCGCGACTCATGATTAAATCGGTGGAAAAAGTGGACTGCAAAATACTAAATCTTGTTCACGAAATACTCTCAAATACTAAGTATTCCAATTGCTATGATTAATTCCTAAGTCTTTTGTAAAAATTGCAACTAAGTGATTTCTGGTGTTTTTTTTTTTTTTTTTTTGGGGTCGTAAACTAAGTGATTTCAATAAGCAGTGTCGCTTAGAATTGTTAATGTAGCATGCTTAAATTGCACTTTTTATAGTGTTTTGCCAGTAAAGCATTAGGATTTAATTAAATCAACTGAAAGTAAATTGAAAGATTTAGGACGTGATTGCCTTAATTATCTCTTTTCAGTAAAGGCTTAGGATTTGGTTTAATCAATTGAAGAGTTTCGGCAATTGCATCCCGTAAGTAAGGCTTTGAATTCATGCAATTTTCCATTATATCGGCCATTCGTCTATCCTTCTTCTCCAGAGCTTTCCAAGTGCAATCAAGTTGGCCCGTGTTTCCCGGGCTCTTCTCTAGCCAAGGGCCCGAAGACTGCCCCGAACCCGAAAGCTGTAGGTTGTGAGCGTAGAGGACGAGCTGTGGCTCACATATGGTGTGTCCAGAGCCGAGCTGCAGTTCCTATAACCAATGACATCTCCCAAGTGCAATCAAGTTGGCCCGTGTTTCCCGGGCTCTTCTCTAGCCAAGGGCCCGAAGACTGCCCCGAACCCGAAAGCTGTAGGTTGTGAGCGTAGAGGACGAGCTGTGGCTCACATATGGTGTGTCCAGAGCCGAGCTGCAGTTCCTATAACCAATGACATCTCCCAATCTCTCGTTTCCGTATGATGTCAGCCAAAGCCTCCAACCCATCCACTACCTACATGCGGTCCGTCCTCGAAATCGCAGGGTGTGGTGTCGCTGTGATTTGAGCAAAAGGAGAATGTCTCCACATTTCACCCACAACAAAATCATGAGCAAAGTAGCTGTTTGCCATTGTCTTTGAAATATGAAGCAACAGCAATGGCCTTTGTTCCATTTTGAGCCCTACACAGGTTTTTCCTTAAGGATTGAATAACACCATGTCTCCAGATCCTCTCGTCTGTTTATTTCTCAATAGCTAATGACATTACACCGGAGCTTGAGTCCGAAAGAGAACTAAAATTATAGTCTAAGACACAAGCTACAGGAGGCCAGAAAACTCTACCAACTCTAAAAGTAACTGACTTACAACCTATGGTTTAGTCCCAAACTAACCTAGCAATTAGCTGAGTTATCGATGCTGAAACCTAAAGGATCCATCAGCGCAAAACCAGCTCATATGCACATACCACCTGCTACCGCACAACGATCAACATGCTCCCCATATCCAGACCAGTGGCTCAATGTAAGACTAGATGCATAGGTCGAGAGCACCCAATAAATTTGCCTGCTTTACTGGTAGTACTAAAGGCCAGATCGGCGGTTAAATTGAACAGAACCTACATCTGAAACACAATCCAAGGTTACAATTCAACCCTCAAAATGACAAATTATTTCAGCCACTCTATAAATGCTTTTGCTTTATATGATCTTTTGAATGGTCTCACCTGTTAACTGGAAACCAAACTCTTCACAAAATTACTCAAACATCTCCTGAAAAAGCTGCAACAGAAAGTGCATCCTCATTATTGCCATTTTACTGGGAATGGTGCTGATGACTATAATACACCATGCTTGGTGGCTGAAGCGGCCGAAAACTAGCAGGTACGGGCGGTTGTTGGGTTAAAGGAACCGGCTGCTGAGGCAAAGCCATTGATTGTTTCTGTGCCATGGGTAATGACTGCTGACTCAAAGGCACCATTGCACTCAAGGCATGTGGCGGTGGGGGTGGTCCGGCCGACATGGTTGGGAAGTTGACATAGCCATAGGAGGGCATCATTGCTCCAGAGGACTGCTGCAAATACTGCTGAGGAGGCTGGTTCTGAAGTAAATATGTACTGTTAGACAACGAGCCTTGATTCTGCTGAATGGTTTGCTGGTTAACAATGACAGCTTGGTACAAGTGGTTCGGAGGAGCAGTATGGGGCTGAGATTGCATAAAAGCGCTAGCATCTGATACTGGCGTTGTTTTGTCTGATTTATTAGAGCTCTTCGTATGCCCAGCACTCTTTGCCTCTTCAGCAGCAAATGTTGACAAAACTGAACTCATAATCAGTTGTGAGGAACTAGAAGCTGTGAGCTTGTCTGCAACCTCAGCTGCAATTGCTGCAGCTGTCCTCTTGGGCGTTTGTCCCCCTTTTGCATTTATATCAAGGACTTGAGTAGCAGAGGTGGGTGATTTGAATACATAATCTTCATCCATTAGCCGTTTTCTCATACTTCCAGCTTCTTCCGCTTGTGCTTGTGCCACCTAATTGTGATAAGACATCTTATAGTTACTAGCCCTGAAGAAGCGTCAATAAAATTGTCCAAGCAAAAACCAGACTAAAGCTTTAAGTACTTAAACATTAGGTTATCGACAGAAAATCCAATATAGACATTTGATTCATGAAGATTTGAGAACAAGCTAAACTGAGAAAATGCATACCTGCATTTGAGTTAGAACATTCTCAAGCTCAGATTCCTGAAAAAAAAAAATGAAGATAAAGATCAGACTGATAAGCACACGAGTGCCTGAATTTGTACTTTACATGTGCAGCACTTGCAATAATAACCTCATTCTGCCTCATTGCAAAGAGCAGAATAATCGATAATCATTCCAATTGAATACCTGTTCATGCAGTGCTTCTTTTAAATGAGATACAAGTAGTACTCTACTTGCTTCAACTGATTTGAGTTTCTCAATGCACTCCTTTAAAGTGTTCTCTTCGTTCTCAAGCTCTTTAGCCAATGTTCTCCTCTTTGGATCCTTAGCTGAAGGCAGTCAAGGACAAATTAGATACTCAAGTCTTGAATAACAGAAAGCTTTACGTAGACTCAAGAAATCCAAGTGCTAATCTTTCAAGCAGAATGAAGTCCACATCAATGTTAACTACAAGTTAGTTTCAGCTTACCAGTCACACAGGCTACATCAACATCTTTCTCCATCTTCCTCACACGATGGACAGCAGACTTACAGTTACTCATCTCCACATCCTCATTAGGATGCTCACTAAGAACCACGTGAATTGCCGAAACAATTTTTTCAGCAGTTGATCCAATCGACAATTTCTGATGTTAAAAGATAACATCTAATTAGTGTCAATTCCAATCTCACAGGGGAATAGAACAAAAGCATGCAGCAAAGACAGAGAAAGTTTCTAGAATACTAAAAAAATAAACTCCAATCTACTTGAGACAGAAATCAAGTATCATGCGGTAACATTCGCATTCTAACCGTTCTAATTGAGCGTGAATCCCTTTTAACAATCTTGACTGAACGTGAACGCTTTCTGTTTAATTCCAAAGGTGGAAGAACTTCTTCTCCAAGCATTAAATCTTTGAGGCACTGTGCACGGGATCCAAATACTCTTCTTTCTTCCCAGATACCAACCTACCAAAAAAACATTGAAAAAGTTAATCTTTTCTGCTTATAAAAAAAGGTAAACAGTTACCCTGTCTAGGTCCAAAACTGCATCGGCGGAACTTTCATACTTCACCTGCAATATCTTATAGAGTTTGCATAGAAACATACACAGCTTCAGAGAAGAAAAGAAAAGCACAGTACACATGCAATAGCATTAAATGATGGACCCACCAATCTTGAAACTACATTCTTCCCATGATCGTCCCCTTTCTCAACAACATCTTTGAGTGCTGCTGGAAGAACCTTCCAGAATTCATTCACAAATTCATTTCCCTTGCGCTTGCTGTTTTGCAGTATGTCATTCGCAAGATATAATAGAGGAACTTTCTGAACCATTTCAGAGTTGTGAAATTGCTTATCCCATGTTGCAACAACCAGCTCCGCCTTACTTCGATGAAATATACACCAATGTGACAAAGCTGTGAATAGTACATAAAGGAAAACAAAACCATAAGAATCAAACAGTTGATTCGTGCAATCAGGATAAGGAAAAACGTAGAAGAAATCACAGCAATAAAGAGAAAACCCTTCCTAGTCTAGGCTGGAATTCAATGTAACCTTGATGTGACAAGAGATATTTCCAATAACTGACAGTGTCTTTGCAGATCAGAATAATGCAGCACTTCAGGATTCTATATGACGCCAGACAAAAGCAAGAGAAATTTATCCCAAAAGAAAAACCTACAACCAATGAACTTAATTGCGTACTACCATGCTTTACATTTCCTTCACTATACACAAACCTCAACTTGTTACACCACTCAGCGTTCTCTGTACATGGGTCTTTTGTAAATCCGTATCTTTGTTCAACTATATTTAATTTCGTTTTTAAGCAGATGGTAGACACGGAAGGTATGACAAGGCATCTTAAGTTCGTTCCATCTACGATACCCATCAAAGAATACAGACTGCTAAATTCCTCAGATCAGTCATAACCATCTTGAACAATATTACAAGGATGGGGTTCAAGAAAAACTTTAGGACAGAAAACGAATGTGCAACCACGTTTGACCATAGAACCACACACTGCAAATTTCAAAAACTATGCTTAAGACTATAATCCCAATTTCGAACCAGAACCGCTAAAACTGAATCTAACCAACTACTTACAGATGAACGCATAAAAATATGTGATATTTTAATCATGATAGCCACTATCCTACACAAATCCTAAACTAGATATCACTAAGAAAACAGGTTTCCAACAACACCAGGATACCGAAATGAACAAAATACACATCCAAGGAGTGCACACAGAGTGGACGAGAATTAGATGGCATTACTCTCAATACACTGCTGTGTGCTGTTGAGCTTGGAGAGCTTGTCCGCGAGTATCTGCTCGCTGAATACGCTATTCATCTGAACTGAACACGCCCCCACCGGAGTTCAGACTTATCCCAAGCGACGAAAACCCTAAGAACGACGTTCATTCACAGAAGAACCCGCTCATACCTCCCGAACCCGAGACGCAGGGTCGAACCAAGAACCCAGCTACCGGAAGAAAAAACGAAACCCGCTCGCTCGTCGCGAAACCGACCAAGATTCGATCCCCGAACCGTAAAGAGGCTCAATTGGAAGAGCGACCAATTGCAGAATCAAGAACCGGAGCAACTCCAGCGAGCGACCCGCCAATCTCAATCATAGCGGGCCGGTGACTCGAATTACGAGGGCGGCGAACGCCAAGATTCACGGAGATTCGAGAACAAGGAAAAGCCAGCCCGCTAGGAAGAGGAAGGGAGACGAGCTGTGCTGCACCTCTGACAAAACCCAGCAGAGGGTTTTAGAGAGAGAGAGAGAGAGGAGAGGGAGAGAGTTACGGAAGAGGAAGAGGAAGAGGAAGAGCGGGGGAGGGAGGGAGGGCTGGGTAGGCTTTTGAACAGATGGGGGGCGCCCCTCAGATGGCAAGGCATTGAACCCAAGGATGAAGTTTGCATCTCATTTTTCCTGGCAATCTATTGAATGTAATTAAGCAGGGAGTAAATCTCACTAATTAATTTTGCACCTTCTTTAGTTCTATACTCGTTAAGAAATTATAATTGTATAAGATGTATGTATTTTACCATAAGCTAACCATAAAATCAAATACCCGAATTACAAAAATTCCTCTTTTTAAAAGTGATTAATACCACGAAAAATTTCAAATTGTACAGTGTCACAAATTTACCTTTTCTTGGCGAGTTAGATGACACAAGCTGTTTGACGGGTGTATCGGTTTGGGATTTTTACCGTTCGTTAGTTTCGGGTATATCAATTGAAATCCTTCGTGATATTAACTCAATTTAATAAAAATTAACGGAATGTAAATTTATCATAAGCGTACCGGTTTGAGGTTTTTGACTGTAAAAGAAAATTATTTTGGGGTCAATTTATCACAAATGTATCAATTTTATAATTTTTTTGATTAAAAATTAATTTGAGATAAATTTGTCACATATGCGTCGGTTTGAGGTTTTTTCGTGATATTAACCCTTTAAAGAAGACTCGACTCGTTTTATTGATCATCGATATTGCGATCCCCGTTTCACCATTATTATATACCTATGGCGAGATGAAATTACCATGATTCATCTAATATTCTGTTATGGTTCGTTGTTAAAGCTACATGAATGTTACTGGCTCATGCGATGATAAAGACATAATCCCGATGGACGATTATGAAATATATGCTTCTAGTTATTGAAATAAATCTAATCGATAAAAATGAACTCCTCAAATTCTTGAAATAAACCGTTCTGTCTAAAATAACTTTTCAACAATTATATTTAATTTTAAATAAATATCATACTCTTGTTCTAACGAAATAATCATTGTTCTTTTTCTCTCCCTTTTTTTTTTTTGTCAGAATTCTTTTTGTCTTTAAAAATTGGAACATTGCCCTCGTCTTTCTTTTTTCTAAAAATCTCAAAGAAGAGAACCTTCATAATTCACCTTATTAATGGTAGGGCTACAAAATGTGCAAAACGATGTGGGCACGGTTGTGTGTATTGAATATGTAAAACTAAGCATCCCTTCATTTCGTGAAAAATAGCTTCCAAGAAAATATTTTTCGAATTTTTCGACGTTTGGTTTATGAAAAATAAGTGACTCAAAGAAACCGTTTTCCGTCGATAGAATAAACACATTCAAAAGTGGGGTTCGATGGAGACCAATCTCTCTCTTCTCAATTCTCTTAACCCAAGGATGAAGTTTGCATATCATTTTTTCTGGCAATCTATTGAATGTATTAAGCAGGGACTAAATCTCACTAATTAATTTTGCACCTTCTTTAGTTCTTACTCGTTAAGAAATTGTATATGATGCATGTATTTTACTATAAGCTAACCACAAATCAAATACCCGAATTACAAAAATCCCTCTTTTTAAAAATGATTAATATCACGAAAAATCCCAAATTGGTACGACTGTCACAAATTTACCAAACTAATTGTTTAACCACCGAAAACCCCAAACCTGTACTTTTGTGATAAATCTATCATTCGTTAGTTTCTTGTTGAGTTAGATGACACAAGGTTGTTAACAAGAGTACCAGTTTAGGATTTTTACCCTCCATTTGTTCAAAATGCACCAATTTAGAGTTTTTTGTGGTATTGACCCAATTTAATAAAAACTAATGAAGGGTTAAATTTGTCATAGATATATCGGTTTGAAGTTTTTTGTGGTAAAAGAAAATTAGTTTGAGGTCAATTTTTCACAAATGTACCAATTTATGATTTTTTCGGTCAAAAATTAATTTAAGGTAAATTTATCATAAGTGTATCAATTTTGAGGTTTTTCGTGGTATTGATCATTTAAAAAAGACTAGACTCGTTTTATTGATCATCATCTCCCGTTTCACCATTATCGGTACTTATGGTGGGACAAAATTACCATGATTACTTCGTCTAATATTCTGTTATGGTTCGTTGTTGAAGCTGCATGAATGTTACTTGCTCAAACGATGATAAAAACATAATCCTGATGGAGGATTATGAAAGATACGCTTCTAGTTATTGAAATGAATCAAATCGATAAGAAGGAACTCCTAAAATTCATGAAATAAATCGTTCTGTCTAAAAGAACTTTTCAACTATTTATTATTAAATAAATATGATACTCTTGCTCTAACAAAATAATCATTCTTCTTTTTCTCTTTAAAAATTAGAACATTGCCCTCGTCTTTCTTTTTCCTAAAAATCTTAAAGAAGAGAAACTTCATAATTCACCTCATTAATAGTAGGGCTACAAAATGTGCAAACCGCCCTCCCCGCTCCCCCTCTCTACCCGTTTGCGATGTGGGCAAGGTTATGTGTATTGAATATATAAATTTAAGAATCCCTTCATTTTGTAAAAAATAACTTCCAAGAAAATATTTTTCGAATTTTTTGACGTTCGATTCATGAAAATTTAGTGACCCAAGGAAATCATTTTCCGTCGATGGAATAAACACCTTCAAAAGTGGGGTTTGATGTAGACCAATCTCTCTCTTCTCACTTCTCCTTATTTACATGCCTCGAGTTTTATTAATGTATTTTTTTAGTTTGGTTTAAATAATTTTTATTCTTTTTTTGTCTTCTTTTCTTCTTTTTCTCTTTCTTTGCCGATCATCAAGCCTCAACAAATGCCCACAACCCAAGCGACCAGCCACGGATGCGACCTAGCCTCGAGCTCGCCGGATCACTACAAGCTCGAGGCGGCCCAAGGCTAGCGACCCCCGAGCTCATTCGTGGTAGTAGCTAGGCAAGTCTTGAGCTCGTCGGGGCCATCGCCGGCTGGTCTCGGTAGAGGAAGGAGGAAAAGAAAAGGAAATAAAAGAAAGAGAAAAGAGAAATATAAAAATAATTAAAATTTTGATTTTTTTAAACGAATAGAAAAAATGAAAAAGAATATAGAGAAAAAAAAAGAAAACATTTCAAAAATATATTAAAAGGAGTGCACCGAGGAAAGTCAAATCCGATTTTTTGTACCAAACAGTGGAAAATACTTTTCAATTCGTTTTCAAGTTTCAGTTGAACACCAAAAAATAATATTATTTTCCTTGAAAATAACTTCTTGAAAAATGTTTTTCGGAAATATCACTTTTTCATAAAATCTTTTTTTTTTAAATGGTTGGATTTCTTTTGTTTGGTGATATGTAATCAAGAATATTTTTTGGTGTTTGTATCTCATTTAAAAAATAATTTCAATCTCATGATTTTTTCTTAGGCAAAAAAATAAAATTTTAAATTATTTTTATTTATTTTCTTTCATTTTTTATTCACTTTTTCTTTTCTTTTCCTTTCTTCCTCCACCCGATCGAACCGTAGGGGCCTCAAGCTCACCAAATCGATAGCCTCGGGCGGGCTTGAGCTCGTAGGCCTCTAGCAAGCTCGAGGCTCGTCGGCTCCTCGTGGCCACCGTCGGCCTGTCACAGGTGGAGGAAGAAGGAAAGAAAAAGAAAAAAATATATATAATATAATATTTAATATTAAAAAACTGAGAGGAACAATTCCAAAAAATGTTTTCATTTCTTTAGATCTAAAAATTCACTTTTCTAATTTTATGCATGAATTTTCTGTTGAACGAAAAGTGTTTTGCATTGACTAAGTCATTTTCGTCGAAATAAAGGAGTGAAAGTTCAGAAAACTAAGCTTTAGAAAATGCTTTCACTCAAATAAACGCATACTTAAACATGAAACCATTAGTGAGCGGCCCTTGAGTATTACCATCTGATTATTTGACTTAAAATTATTATCTTACCCATTAGTTTATCCTCGCATTTAATGTAGCCATAATAAATTGTCGATGGTACTTGAAGAACAAAGAACATTCAAATACACATGTTAGTAGCCTTTGATTATCTTTTCATCTTGAGCCGCATAGGAGATTTTCTCAAAGAAATAATATTAGGATAGAAAGTTGGTAGTCAATCCTTACAATCTTATACGTTATTCTAGGTTGTCTTCTATCTGCTCCTTTTAAATTCCTTTCGAGTTTCAACAAGATACTTATATGAAAATTTGAGTGTTTGATTATCAAGTCCCTTTAAGTAAATAATTACCCTATCAGTTTTTTTTTTTTTTTTTAGCTTTTAGGAAATTAGGGACAATCACATGGTAATTGTAAATTTGTAGTATGGAGGTGATCATTGAGAGGGCTTTTGCTAGGTTATGTTTGAAGATCGGTCCTAATGCATTGCCCAAGCCCATCCATCATATAGAATTTGTACACTTATTTTTAGGCTGGACTTTCTAAGAGTATTGTCTAAACTAGCCCATTTACCTCTTAGGCTTAGGCGGGTTTGTATAGGCCGAGGGGTCGCCCATCGCTTGATTGCCTTCGTTGACAATATAATAAATGGTACATTCTAAGAATCCATCGAGTAGCAAGGGTAAATACCATGAAAAATTCAAAACAATACACTCGTCATAAAATTACTCTAAACCAATTTTTTAACCATCAAAGAGCCTAAATTGGTACTCTTGTGACAAATTTACCATTCATTAGTTTTCGTTAATTCTACTTGTCAAATTATTTAGTTGAATGACACGTGACGGTTGACGAGATATACCCATTTGAGATTTTTACCCTCCCGTTTGTCATAGGTGTGTTGGGGCTAACAATACAACATAGAGGAGGGTGAATAGGTTGTTTGAGAACTTTGAAAACTATTTGCGGAATAAAACAAGTTCAATTTCAAACACCGGGTCAAACATCCGCAAAGATATTATAAAGATTAGGTCGTGAGATATTTGAAATACCGTGAGAAGATTGTATGTTGAAGTATATAATAATTTCGAGAAATAAGAGCACACATAATAATAGGTGATATAAAAAGAGGTGGTGAACAGATGTTTCACAAAACAATATTTGAACGTGTGCAAGACTGAGTAAAAGATCAAGTAGCGTAGACATCGTAGAGATCGAGGTCAGCATATGTTTGAAATAACATGAGTTGATTGTATAAGTAAGTGTATAATGATTACGAGAAACCAAAGCACACAATAAACATCTAGTCAAACATCAACGAAAACATATTGTAGAAATCAAGTCGTACCACTATTTGACAGATTGTGATATTTATGAATATGTAATGCGATAAAGAGGGGATAGAAGATATGCAAATAAATATATAGTGGTTCGGCTTTATCCCTAAGCCTACATCCACTCTCAAGAGTAACAGCCACAATTGAGGTTGGAATTCACTAATAATCTTTAAAATAAGTTACAAACATCAAGTATCACCTTTTCAAAAGATCACACTATCGGGACTCACGTCTTGCTCTCATTATTGTACACTTAATCTCTCACAAGATTACAGTATATAAAGATTACTAAAGAAGATCTTTCGGGAGAACCAAAAAACAACGAAAGAAACCTAGCTCACTTGCAAGTATGAATTTTACAATATGATCTCTCTCTTTACCATTTGGCTTAGAAGATCTTCTATTATATAGACAACTCCAATCTATCCATTGGAGGTGTCCCGAAAGAGAACTAGTCGTTAAAGACCAGTTGAAACTATTGCAGTTGTTATTTCTAACACTGTTCAAAAAAGGCGACGGATGCTAACGGCTATAATCTATCCGATATATTTCATAATCTTTCTCTGCGGATCTTTCACCCCCGGTGGCTGTATTTTCTTCTAACGAAACATTTGCACATGTTCCTTGTTCAAACATCACCAATACCCGATATGGATATAAATATTATCTCACCTAATCTTTTGGTCCAGTGGTCCCTGTTTATAGAAAAATAGTTTGGATGACTTGTGATCAATTATCCAATGATCCTTTTGACTTCTTCAGCACATAAAGATTTCCAAGGACATTAGCGTCCTCGTTGATTCTTCATCTTCGCTGATTAATTAGTTTTCAAAGATCTCCAAGGACATCAGCATCCCAACTAATTCATCATCTTCACTAATTTGATTGAGTCAATTTTCAAAGATTTCTAAAGACATCAACATCCCAGTTGATTTATCATCTTTATTGAACTCCTAAGGATCATTAATATAGTCACGAGTCTTATAGTGGCTATATCCTTCTTGATTAAAAATTTGGTCGATAGATCAAGTGACTTGTCACCTTCTAGGAGTAGACATCTACATGATCTCTTACCCATAGTCGTGGATGTCCAAGTCTTTACTAATTTGTTGATGTTGTTCACTCGATCTTTCATTTGATTTATATAAGGCAGCTACTCTTTGCCAAAAATTTGCTGCTCGATAATAATCCGATGAACCAATCTTTCTTCCGGTTCTTCTAAGCATATTGGCAATTTCGACTCCACAAAGCTGTTCATCTTCATGGTCCTTCCAAACTTTATTGAATATCCTCATTCTAGGCTTATTCACCATCACCAAGGTGCATTCACTGTTCACACCGATCTTTGTTCCTCCAAGCCATCATGAACATCCCCGTTCTTCTCGGCTTGTTTACCTTGATCAAGACCCTTCCAGATGTTCACCTTATCTGAAGATCCTTCCAGTGGCGTGACATATTCACCGCCCAATATCTTGTTCATCTCGGAGATCGACTACCAAACCCAAAAGATGGGCGTAACACTCTAAACATTGATAGAGCATATCTTTTTCTCAAAAGCATCCGGTGTATTACCCGCATATCGGCTTGTGCATATATAATCTGTTATACCTCAACCAATACACATTAGTATCCTTTGATTGCCTTTGTTATTATCAAAACGAGATTGATGATTTTTCAACAATCACAACATTGGCTATATTTCCAACAATGTGTATCGGTTTGGATTTTTTGTGGTGATAAACAAATTTAACGGAAACTAACGGGGATTAAATTTTTCATAGGTGTATTAATTTGAAATTTTTGGTGGTCAAATATTAATTTGAGGTAACTTTATCATAGGTGTACCAATTTTGAATTTTTTGTGGTAAAAAAATTAGTTTAGGATAAGATTATCACAAGTATATGAGTACAAGGTTTTTCATGGTATTAACCGCAGTAACAATACCCCAAAAACTAGTGACAGAAAAGAGTAAAGACAAGTTAGGAAAACCAAGAACAAGGACAAAACAATCATGACAAGGAGTTAAAACTGTCGTACAACACTCATTTGGTACTGCAACTTTTCAATCGATTATTGAAGTCCCTTTATTTTGAGAAAAGGTTCACATAAGTTGACAAGTTCTCTCACCGACAAATCCTATATGGGGGAGAAGAACACTATAAGTGTCAAAAGTTGTGTATGGTACTCACTTTGGTATCAAAAAATTTAATCCGATCAATTCGGTGCCAAATCTTTTTGAAAAATGATCACTTAAATACAAACTCCGATATGCTCCACTAGAAATCCGACGTGCATTTATGTATTAATATATGATGCTGACGTGGCTCGCAGAGGTCCAATCAAGCAATAAAAAAGCTAAAAATTAAAAAATATTTAAAAAATAAAAAATACAAACTTAGTTAGTTTAAAAAATAAAAAAGCTAATTTTTTTTAAAAAAGGATATGTCCAATAGAAGTCCTAAAACTTGTCGGGAATGTGGAATTAATTCCTCAAACTTACAAAAAGTATAATCAAGTCCTAAAATTTGTCAAATTGGTGCAAACGAGTCATTCATTAATTTTGTCCATTTGGAATAATGGAAAATGACATTATTTTTAAATATTTTCTCTCTCCTATGTGGTAATGACTTGGCCAAAACAACGTCGGTTTGGTTCAAATTTGATTTCTAACGTAACTTTTATTTAAGTTATATTTATAAAAAAAAGAAAAATTAACAAAAAATTTGAAATACAATTTTTTTTTAAAATAAATTTAAAAATAAGCTTAATTTGTTTTAAAAAAAGATAATAATTAAAAAAGAACCGGGATAGATAACCAAGCGACGGTGGTTGTAGCACTCGTCGGCGGGTGGGGCATGGCCGGCGGGGGTTGCTAAGTCTAGGCCGGGGCGGCGACCCCCTCGTTGCACGGTTCTGCGTCCACCGTTTTTATTTTTGAGCTTTTCTTGTTAAATTTTTAAGCTAAAATTTCAATTTATTTTACATAAAATTTGTTTTTTTAATTTTTTTTACTAATTTTTTAAATCTAATTTTATCTTTTAATTTTTTTAAGTTTAAAAGTCCACGTGGACTTAATTTTTTATTTAAAAAATACCACTTAATATTAAAAATTTAATTCAAAATGCCACGTATTAATTTATGCAGGATTTTCTCGCCGGAGGTACTAAAGCAATCGCTCTGTCTCCAATTTGGCAATTAGTGATCCGCCAAAAATTTTTGGCATTAAAGTGAGCGTCGTACATAATTTTTGCCGCTTATCTTGTTCTTCTCCCTCTCGCTATGATATTAAATTAACATAAAATTGTCCAATTGGGCTCGTCGAGAAAATGATGTCATCAAAATCATCTAAAGCAATGTTGTTTAGCCCTTTTCTTGCCCCGAATTGACGAATTGAGGTTAAACTAGATCCAATAAAAAACGTTAACCCCTCATTTTCATCTACAAATCAAAAAATTGTCGCGGGTAAGACTTGATCTTGCTCGTTCTCTCGATGATATACTTTATTAAATAATTATCCTTTAATGAGTTATCAATTAAGGAATGAGGAAACCACGGACAATTATATTGTGAATAATAAGTTTGTTCGGCTGAGTTTGAAGGTCAGCTAATGTGTTGCGTAATTCGGACAAAATTTTATCAAATAATTTTCAGACTGACCAGGTTTAATGATGAGTGGTCGAAGTTTGTTACCTTAACTTAACATACAGTTAAAATGTATATCTAAAGGATCACTCAGTTTGTTTTTATTTTTTCGTCAGAAAGGATCAATCAGTTTCATATATATTTCCTCAAATTAGATAACTATTAATATATTGTCTATGTTACATTCTTTCTAAATTGACAAATATGATCAAGAAAATGACACTAATAGCACCATAATGTACAATACTCAATTGATGACATAACTTTTCAATTGATCAAGTTCCATTACTTTCAAAGAACGTTCACTTGCATGACATCGGTGATTTCATTTACTGGAAAATCCTATATGATATTTATTTAATCTGACATCATCTGGCTGGGCTCGCTAAGGAAACGATGTCATCAAAAACATGAATAACGGCGTCATCCAGCCCTTTCCTTGCCCCAAATTGACGAACTGGTTAAAGTAGGTCCAAGCGTAAACCTTAGCCCCACATTTTTCATCTGCAAAATAAAAATAAAAATCGCCGAATGTTAAGGCTTCATCTTGCTCATCCTCTCGACGAGATGCTGGTATATTCTCAAGCCACTTTAGTAAATATTTACCTCTGATCTGTTATTAGTTAACGTTTTACGATATTAGTGACAATTACATAACTAACTATAAATTTGTAGCATAGGTGATCACTGGGAGGCTTTGATTACGCTGGGTTTGAATATTGGGCCTAATGTGTTGTGCAAGCCCATCCATCATATAAAATATTTTCAGATGGGCTCGGTTAGAGATAAGTGGGCCGGACTTCACGTGTAAGAGCATCACCTAAACCCGCCCATTTACTTCATAGGCCTAGGTGGGCTTGAGTGGGCCGAACTTCCCGGCCTTATGTTGATTATCTTTGCCAAATGTCAAATAATAAGATACATTACAAGGATCAATTAATCATAATGCCCAACGTACTCTCGATAGAAAAGAGTGAAAAGACGAATTTATTGCCTACACATATCCTCATTCATGGTACATTCTTTCTAAATTGATAAAAATAATTAGGAAAATGATGTTAATGGTTGCACAACTTTTGTGTAACACTCGTTTAGTGCTATAACTTTTCAATGGATCACTTAAGTTCTATTTAGAAAACATTCGCTCGCGTGATATTGATGATTTTCCTTATGAAAAGACGGGACATTTATTTAACATATAACTGTTGAAGTGGCTCACTAATCAAATGATACCAAAAAATTATAGAACAAAGTCGTTTTGCACTTTCCTTACTCAAAATTGACGAACTAGGATTAAATTAGGTCCAATTGAAAACCCTAATCCCACATTTTCATCTGCAAACCAAAATATTGCCGAAGTGTAAATGTTTCATCTTGCTCATCCTCTCGACGAGATACTTGTACGCAAATTTTGAATGTTTGATTCTCTACTTTAGTACATAATTACCCTATGGTGAATTATCAGTTAGGGTTTTAGGACGTCAAGGATAGTCATATGTAGAATGATGAATTTGTAGCATAGCGATGATCATTGGGAGGGCTCTGGCCAGGCGGGGTTTTTTTTTTTTTTTTTGGGCTTAATTTGTTGCCCAAATCCATCCATCATAGAGAAATTTATACGCTAATTTTCAGGTTGGGCTCTGTTGAACATTAGTGGGTTGGACTTTCTTGTGTAAGAACATCACCTAAACCTGCCATTTACCTTTATAGACCATACGACAAAGAGTTAATTCTAAGGATCTATTTAATCAGTATGCCCAGAAAACATTAATAGAAAAAAGGTAAAAAAATGAATTTATTGCTTATATATTATCTTATTTTTAGATATTTATTAAAAGGATAAGTGTATCATAAGTCCTAAAATGGTTGCAAAAGTTTAATTGAGTCCTAAAACTTTAAAGGAGTACAATCAAGTTTTAAAACACGTCAAATTAATGTAATCAAGTACTTTCGTTAACTCCGTCAATTTTGACAAATTAAAAATGTTGATGTGGCTTTTTATATTTCCTCTTATCGCTATCCTTGTCCCTTTACCATCTTCATTTTCATCACTTCAAAGTTGAAAAAAAAAACCAAAAGAATATATAATGGTGAAAATTTTCTTCTCCTTTCTTTTTACATTTAATACAAAAAAAAAAAAATTCAACTTTAGCATTTGCCCCAATTATAATCATAATTTTATTTTGTCTTAAAAAAACCTTTAATTTTTACTTTTGTCCTAATTTTATCAGCCTTGATACCCAAAAAACCCCAGCTTTAACATTTGTCTCTTCAGCCAAAAAAAAATATATATCTTTATCAATCACATCCAAAAAATTTTTTGTCTCGTAAAAAATTTCAATTTTTTTTTGTCCGGTGGCCATCATCATCTTCATCGTCATCCCATCATCATATCCCTTTTTAGTATTATCTTCTTCTTCCGTTTAATGGATTCTTGATGTAAAGAATCAAACACACATTTTGCAGTATACCTAGTATCATAAGTGAAAAAATCTATAAATGCCTTACTCTGAAACTAAACCTGGTGATCGAAAAATCTACGGAAGCACAAATGACCCACTTTACACAACTCTAGGCCCATCTGAGCATGAAGCTCTCAGTAGCATTGGCCGCTTGAGCTTGAAGCTTGCGACCGTGACCGCGAGCTCGGCTGTTGCTTCGAGCTTAAGTCCCAGATCTGGGCAAGCTCCGCCGCACAGCTCGAGTTCGATGCCTTCTAGGCCGACCTCTGCTTGCGACTTTGGGGTTGACCTCAAATTTGACTGTTAAGCTTCGCTGTATCGCAACTTTCATACGTTGCTCGGTTGATGTCATGGTTTATCGATTGACCGGTTAAGTCCTGCTACTCTCAGAAAGCTCTCACTCGTGTGGCGTCGAAAATTTTCTTATCAGAAAACACGACGTGATATTACTTTAACATGAAATTATCCGATTGGGCCCGTCGAGGAAATAATATCTCATGAAAGCAACGATGTCGTTCAGCCCTTTTTCCTTGCTCCAAAGTGACGAACTGGGGATAAATTGCGGAAGGTAAAGGCTTCACGCAGCTCACCAGCTGAGCATTTTGCCCTCGACGTGATTCAAGAACCGTTCTCGATTATTTAAACTACACTTTAGGACAGAACACGTGCGTGACATGCGCAGCAAGCTTCTTCCCAACATGTAAGGAAGCGGAAAGGGTCCATCTCGATGCGTCGTGGTTTCCTGGAGAAAGAGTGAGTAAATAAGTGGCATTCTCGGCTTTCCGTTTATTTCGCGCAAAATAAGTCGATTTTAGAAAATACTTTTCGAAAAGTCGATTTTCAGAAAAAATGACTATATTTTTTATATTCGATTGAGACCCGAAAATGAGCTGAAAAATATTTTCCGTCATTTGATAAGCAAATTTCTCTTCAAATTTTTAATGTTTTTATTTTATTTATTCATTCTTTTTTTTTCTCTTTTTCCTCGCGGATCTTCAGACTTCGACGAACGACCACAGGGAGGCCTGGCGAGGCTTGAGCTAGTCACCAAGCTCGCCAAAATCTGGTGAGCTTGAGCCTCACCCTCGAGCTCGGCCTTGAGCGCGTCCGATGCCTCTGGCAACGTAGGCTCGTGATCTCGATTGTTGATGCCAACTTCCAGAGAATCCTTTGGTTGTGGAAGTGGCGGCGACGAGGAGCATGACCCGGCGAGGCCGCAGCGCGTAGAGGCTTCTGTTGCCGCCAGCGGACATCCATTGATGGCGAGGTTGGGAGAAAAGAGGGAGGTTGAAGACGATGGTGAAAAGAAAGAATAGAAAAAAAAATATATTTTTAAAAATATATTAGAAATATCAATAATAAAAGGAAAAAACTAGAAAAGATAAAAAGAAGAGATAAATAAATAAAAAGGAATGTAAAGGAGCCGAGGAAGGAAAGATGAGAAAAAATATTTCTTTTTCTCAAAGGGAGGAAAATATTTTCCTTACTTTTGAAGGAGTTTT
Organism: Rhodamnia rubescens; assembly: GCA_021437795.1. Lineage (NCBI taxonomy): Eukaryota > Viridiplantae > Streptophyta > Magnoliopsida > Myrtales > Myrtaceae > Rhodamnia > Rhodamnia rubescens. The sequence continues at coordinate 3,072,382 of JAILYA010000032.1, read as the reverse complement.
TTCCATGCGTGAAAAATATTTTTCTAGACTAGCTTATTTTTCATGAACTAAACGCCAAAAAATCTTAAATATATTTTTCTGGAAATTGTTTTCCATGAAACAAACGGAGTCTAAGCCATTCCCCTTGTTCAATTCTTCTTCTATGCATCTTTTAGGGTTGGAAAGCCACATCATTTGGCCGATTTCCCCCTTTGACCACAACTCTCTCTATAAAAAAAAAAAGCCACGTTGGATATGCTTTTATTAAAGTAAAGGAAAATGCTTCCCTCACGTATTGTTAATAACGGTACAATTTCAATCGTAGATTCACACACCTTCACCAAGTATTTTGCATAAAGCACTCATTAATTGAAAAATCGTATAGTTAGAAATAACGAACAGTCTATCAAACTGTCGGGTTGTCGAACTTCCTAAAATAAATTCATGTAGAATTTGCCCCACGATATAGAAGGAATAGGAAAAGACCCAGTCGATCTATTTAAAATTGAAAACGTATCAGTAGGTACTTTTTAAATATAATGATCGACCGAGAGGTGATAGTAATTTTTTTTTTGGAATAATTACCAGCTTTTAAAAAAGTAATGGCATTAATATGATCGGTGGAAAAGTTATTACACTACACGTTGTACGGAAGTTAAGTTATGGAATTATTGCTTTATTTTTCTTGAAATAATTACATGTGTTGCTAGACTCTAGGGGTGATCGGTTCCCGGTCCGGTCCGGTTCCCCTCAAGAACCGAGAACCGGACCGGTAGTCCCGGTTCTCAATTTTTCGAACCGGGAACCGGACCACCGGTCCGGTCCGGTTCCCGGCGGTTCCATTTGATATGACAAGTGCTAAAAAAAATGCACCATTCTTGGACAGTCCCGGTCTAGCAAATATAGAGGTTGAACATAAAAAAATTTCGAAGTTCATTTCTTGAAACGGGTTTTCAAAGGCAAAGCTAGGAACTTTTTTGCAAGATTGTTTCCAAAATATACATGAGATTTAAGCGAAACGATCTCCCTTCGGGTCAAAAAGGCCTAGGAACTAGTTGAGGCAAGATCGAGATGGAGATTTCGTTTGAGGACTAAAAAGGCAAGATCGAAAAAACTCTATGCGCATGGAGTTTTCTTGATCAAAATATAAAAAAATTCGATCGGTCCGGTCCGGGCGGTCCGGTCCTAGGGGACCCTAGAACCGGGAACCGGACCGCTCCCTCTAGAACCGGGAACCGGACCACCGGTCCCGGTCCGGTCCGGGCGGTCCCGGTTCGGGCGGTCCGATTTGCTCACCCCTACTAGACTCTCTATAATGAAAGCCGGTATGAGAGAGATTAGAGCAACAATCATGGTGTGGTCCACCATAGAAAACAAATTAGAGAGAGCGAGTCTGTCAGTCGTGGTAGAGAATAAAGAAAGAGATTGTGCCCACACGATGAGGCAATGAAAAGAAAAGAAGAAAAAGAAGTCGTAAGACAATTGGTGTCCTCGTTAGCGACGTCGATTAAAATTGGTTGGATGAACTCAATTTTGCTGACCTTTTTTCTTTGCCACCAGTGCCATCCTCCAAATAGAAACAAAAAAATTTTCTTTCTTTCTTTAGAGTTTTGTGTGGTCACATCACGTGACATGATCTCGAGGGGTATAAGCTTAAGTAACTCAAGTCGTACGGTGTCAAGTGTGGTATTCTAAATTATCGATCAACTTCGAGGCTGCATGGTTGAAATTTCTTCATTTCGCTAATTCAGTACTAAATTTTTTAATTTTATCAATTGAATCATGAATCTTTTCACGATTTAACAGGTAAGTCAATCCTCGGTTACGTAGGTGCCGGCCTCTCTACGTGGCACTACCGACGCTCACGTGGATAATTTTTTATGATACTTTAATTTTTTTTAATTATTTTATTTATTTAGTTATCCATTGATTTCTCTTTTCCTTCTTTCCTTTTTTTTTCTTTTTCCCTTTTTGCAATCCGGTGATTTTCCTTAGATTTGGCAAAATGGACTCAATTGACAATGTTCGGGATTCAAGTGCAATAAGTTTAGAACTTTTTGGATAATTTTTCCCTTATCAATGGGCACTCTACCCTCCATTTTCTCCACATACCAAAAATCGCATTTTGGGTTGCATTATTTTGCCCCTAACGCCTTATGTGGCCTCATATTAGAAGTGTCAAAATCGCCGGAAACCCTATTCTTCGCAATCCTAATGACTTCATATAAGGCGACACCGCCATTTTCAACACGACCGACGGCCTCGACACCGCGAAGCATTCTCATATTGGGACGCGCACTCCCAAATCCTATTGTTCTCAATTTCGATTTCTCGTTGATTATGTCGGTTATGTCAATGGGCCGTTTTTACTTATACGAGAGCTTGTCTTACTTCGCAAACCAAAGTGTCACAAGCGCGGATGCTATTGAGTGGTCTTGGGCCTCTCTTATCCGAAAAGTTGGCTCAAAAGATAAGATTTTCCCTCACACTTATAAACCGATCATCAGCCCCTTTTCACAACCGATGTGGGATAACCCTAACAAATCGAATCGAGATAAAAACGTAAAGCTATAAAAAAGAAATTGAGACACGAGATTTTATCCCGATTCACCATTAAACTAGAGCTACGTCCAGGTAGAGGATTTCACTATAATTAGCACCTCATACCTCTCGTTATATCACTTAATTACAAGCGAAAAAGAATATGTATAGTAGTTGTTATTCATAGACCCAAATCGAAACTACCAATGAAAAAATAATGAGCTTAAATTGTAAAAACTCTATTATGTTCAGGGGCGCTGCCCTCCTGAAATTTCCGCGGACCCATATGCTTTCATGTGGTTGGAAAGTATGAACCACACCCCAGTAGAGGTTTAGTTATGCTAGATTCGTCTAATACTCGTTATCGGTACATTTTCCTCTATTGTGAAACATTTTACGATCTTTCCAAATAAAAGTCAAACGAAATAATAATAAAGCAAGTAAAACACGACAAAGTAAACACTCCAAGTCGTACCGAGCAACATTACATGATCCTTACTATAATCCGGGGACAAGAAGCCTATGAGCTTCGCGTAGAAATGAACGTGCGTTAAATTGATAAACATAATTTCCTTAATCTAAGTGGCGATAAATAAATCTTAAGTATGACAAGATGAAATTAATGATAACAACTAAACTTATCTCATCCATACAATGCAAGAACCAGCAAAATAAGTTTTTATTGTTTCATCCTTTTTTTTACGCAATAAAACTATCTTAATATACATGATGAGAAAGGAACACCTAAAATTAGGGGTATCAAAACTGACCTCAAAATTTTGTGCATTTGGTTCGGTTTGGTTTTTAGTTCAAGTAATTGAAAAATAACAATTCTTTTTTTTTTCTAGTTCAGTTATTTCGATTCGGTTCGATTAACCAAATCGCACTAAATATTTCCAAAATAACTATTTTATTTATTATTTATTATTTATTATTCTCTTTTTATGGGCAAAGGGCTGCGGGAGTTGTTGGCCCCTAGGTTAGGGTTGCAAAGCCCTCACTTGGCCGTGGAGAGGGGTCGTGGCCCCTCACCGGCCAAATCGGGCCTCGTTAGCTCTTAATAACGCTAGATCCGGTGAGGCGAGGGCATGGCGGCCCTTGCCCGGACCCTTGCCAGCCCATAGCAAGGGCGGGCAAGGGCCGTAACGCACTCGCAGGTCTCGATGAAGGGGCCATGACCCCTTGTCCTTGGTCGGCAAGGGCTTCGTGGCCCTCATCCAAGGGCCGACGAGGGTCGCCGCCCTTTGCCGGCCCTCGGCCAATGAATGGAGCCTCTGTTGGCTTTGAACCAAAAAAAATCGAATATCTAAGCTGAATTGCATTTCTTGTTTGGTTTATATTAAGTTTAGGGCAAGATTTGATTCGATTCAAATTTACTCACTAATGGTTTAGTTTAATTCGATTTTTCAAGAAAATCGAATCGGCTAAACCATTGACACCCTTACCTAAAATCAACACAAGAAAAGGGTCTTGGTGGAAATTTTATGATACTATTTTGATCTCTTGATTTTCCTGTATCGACGAAATAGAAATCAGAAAATATACTAAAACACGAACATCAAAAGGAACCGATCCACGGGGTGCCATATCGAGCTATCGGTGTAGCGGGGGTAGTTGGCATATCACTAAGGGTATGAAAATAACAACAAGGGTGCGCCATAGCCTAGTAAATAAAACATATAAATAATACGAGAATAAGATTCAAATGATTTTAGACGCCAATTTATTCAAAATATACTTCCCAATGGGTCGTGTCGAATAACATTTTTTATTTATTTATTAACTTGACACATGAATTTATATTTTTTTATTTGTCAATCAAAAGGGTCACTTCAACCAAACAAGCAATCACAACAGGAATGAAATTCACATCGGATGAATATGCTATGCACTCATGTATATGTATATAGTTCCTCTTAAAGTTTTATTTCAGTTCACAATTCACAATTTCTCTTGCCATGATCCACGGATTCCTCCCCGACATCGAGTGCAATGGCACTTGCCAAGGTTTCCACACTTGAGCATTTCAACTCTTGATACTTCCTTGATCACACAATAGGGGCTTCCCAAACACTGGACCTCCATCGGAACTCTATCCAATGAGAATTTCTTTACATCTTATTGACTCCATGATCAATGCACACTTGTCAATATATGATATGCCACATGATCATGCTACATGCAATTCAATAAAATTATCACTACCTTGCAATTATACGAGCATTTTCTCATACAAGGAATTAACTCAATTAACTTTGAAATCGAGGCAGATTTGGGCTCGATTGTTAACTATGGTTGAATCACTAATTAGATTCATAAGATTTCAAGCTTTCACAAAATGATAGCTCCCTCGGTGGCGATCAATTTTCGTAGAGCATTAGACCCATAGATTAGGGGATTTTGTTTAAATTTTGTGACTTGCTCACTCAAAAATAGATTTACACACTGACCAAAATTTTCACTTTTACCCAAGTGAATTAACTCCAACAATTATCAAATTTTATTATGTTGTAGGTAAGATGCTTCCCTACAACTTTTGTGATCAGAGTGAAGTTTAGATCTTTTGTGTAAATCACAATAATTTATGGGAGTAATACCAAATCCCGGTCTCGGAATGAGAATAAAGTTGGCTAAGAGAATGGTCGGAACCCCAACTTAAAATGTTTCAAAAATTCTCAAATTAATATATTTTATAATTTTAGATGTTAGCTTCAACTTTTATATTTTGTACTAAGATAGGGAGGAGTACACAAAAAGAGATACAAATATAATTATCACCAAAGATCATATCGGACTCGGATTAACATATGCGGACTGTGAAAGTGTAAACTAAAAAGGCTACTAATATGTGCTCTAAAAATTTTCAATTTAATATATGTTGTAATTTAGGATGTTAGGATAGATTTTCATGTTTTGAATTCAGTCTTTTGAGGCTCACAAAAGATGGTATAAAAATAGTGAAAACATAAGGTCAAAATAATCTCGGATTAAGCACAGACCGAATCGTGAGCAAGCAAGGCCTTTTGGTCGACCAGATGAACTCCAAAATAAATTTTAGAACTTTTTTTTTATCATTTTCCCGTTTTTCCTTGGTTGGGTGCTCTTGTCCGTGAGTTCCACTTGCGCTTTTTTGTCCAATTCCCACATTCAGCCAAGCAGCTCAACTCCACGATTATTTCCATGTTTTGTCTTCCTTTCTTGGATTGAATTCCTTCAATTCATACGATAGGATTATTTTTGCTCGTTGTAGCAATCTGCCATGTCTCAAGAATCCGGGGTTTAGAGGTATTGTCATGGGTCAATGTTGCGGACTCTTGCAAGTCCTACCTTTCGTGACGTTAGATTTCGTTTTCTTGATTATCAACCTAAAAGGTTACTAAGAGTCACAACTAGTCTATTGGGGTCGGCTAGAAATTAACCGAGATATGGGAGTGTCATTTCAATTCCTACGCAACCAGAGCTTTTAGGTTGAGGGATTTGTTTAAGAGAACTAGATAATTAACGCCATTTTGGTACCTAACCAGGTTATCACACATTCTGCATATTATTTTAAACATACTTTGTATCCAACCAGTACTAGATGATCATGCATAATGTTTTTACGTCATTTCATAAAATTTCCTATTTATCCTTAACCTAGAATTTGGGAAAGCGATTAACGGGCAATTTATCAAAAGAAAGTGTTGTAATAAACACTCAACTAGGTAAAATATGCCAAATATAAGACTGGTATGTACACATGCAAATCAAATCCATAAGGGCCATATTTAAAGACAATCAATTCCCATACAAGGATCGGCTACACGGTTATCAAACTGGATTGGACATCATTCTTCAATCAATGTCAATTAAATCCTAACTATTCAAATTAGGTATAAAAAAAAAAGACAACAAAAAAAAACGCTTTTCTGATTTTCTGGAATTTTCTAAATTTTTAATTATTTTTTAATATTACTTATTAAACAAAAGGGAACAGAGTCCAAGTTGGGTTCTTTGACCCCAACCTGGATCAGGTCGTTGGACCTGATCTGGCCCCGGAGAGAGGACCAGAGCCAGGCCTGGTTTGTACAAAATAGGTTCAGGCCCAATTCCCCATCTAGACTGACTTGGGTCCAACACTCCCAAAGCCCGATCCCCCATTTTCTTGAAACAAAACAGCCGAGGCTCGGCAGCCTCTCTTCCTTTATGCTAATCGGTCACTACACCCACCGACAGCAGTCCCTGTCTAATACAGACGCAAGTGACATGGGCTGAGAGTTTCGTGTCCCTCGAACAATGCGGGATATCAAACGACTAGTGCCGTCGGGTCCTCTCACACTCGAAAACCTTAAAGTAATGCTTGTTGGTGTCAAACATAGTTCATGAGCGATCAAAGGTAAGGCAATAGGGTCTATGGGAGTGATGTTAGGACGATTTGTGATAGGAGTTCAGGATCGGATAGAATACATCCCTGCCCTCGAGAGCGGGGTTGAGCCTTTGTGTACAAACCGGTCGGGAGGCGATGTCCTTCTCCGATGAGGCCATGGCATCTTGAAACTAATTGTGATACCTAATATAGACTATTATCCCTTGATACAAAGAAAGCCTCGAGCTAAGTGGGCGTGGCACGACTTGATACGAAAGACATTTGCCTAAGTGTTCCGTGAACAACTAAAGGAAAAGGGCTGGCTTGGTCTTCAGCAACTCGCCAAGCGCCCTACGGGCGGTTCCGAGACCAAGGAATCTCTACGCCCGTGACACAAGCCACACTGAACCAGTCGGCCAGGCAAGGCCGTCTCCAACCGGAACATACAACCAGGCCAGCCTCGCCAACGGCAACTTCATCGACAGACGACTAAGGCGCCAGAACAAAACCCGACCCGATGGGTACAGAGGTGCAAGAGGAATGAAACTTCCGCAGCTTCAAGCCCCAAAACAAATCAGCATATACACGGACTTGGTTCAAACAAGGTATCAAAACAATGGAGGGCAACGAGTGCCGAACTCGGGGAAAAATCAACAAAACGAGATAAGCGGTACGAGCGAGAACCCCAACCAGCACCCCCCACCCTTTTTTTCTTCCCTTTAAAGCGTTTGAAGACGCCAAGAGTATTCTCTGTTTTGAAGAACGACCTCTCCTTTTCTGTCTTTTTCCGTCTTTTGGTCAACTTGAAAGGTGAAAAGTTAGTTCTGCCCCCATCGACTAATCTGGATTTGGCCTTATCTGGAAAAAATAAAAATTATATAGGAATTACGGATCTAAGCGTGACGTAGGTGGTGTGGTGAATGATACTACAAGAAGGATCGGAGCCGTTGATGGATCAACGGCGGATACGGACCCACGTGGCGTTGGGGTCAATGTGCATAGCGCGTTTCGGTTTCTCTTGTGGTGGACCCCTGCAAGTCGAGGGACTAAGCAATGAACTGGGGAATTAGGTTGGGAATTAGGTGGGGCCCCCGCTTTGCATGCCCGTTCCCTTGCCATGCAGGTCCCACGTAACATCGGTCGTCCATAATTGTCGAAAGCTTAGAACGAGACTCTGGTCGTCTCAGGTTAAAAAAATCAGGGCTAGGATCAATGGATTCTTCTTTCCTGAATGCGACCTTCAAACATATCCATGAATCTCGGTTTCCTTTTATTTTTTACTCTCTCTTTTTTTTTTTAAAATTTAAATTTAAGTTTGGAAAACTTTGCTTATGTGGAGAAATTTTCTCTTATTTGATCGGCGTTGGAAAGTCCGATCTAAAAAACTTAAACATACGAACGACGGGCGTTCGCGTGAATATAAAAAGCGTGTAAACTAGATAGACGGATGGTGTGGGTTACTTCGATAGGCCCCTCTCATGTGCAAGAGACATACCGGAGGTGGGAGATAGAGAGGGGTAGGGGAAATTTAGGATTTTTATTATGTCTTGGATGATATTCTACTCATGACAATCTAACGGGGAACTGGTGTATTGGTTGGAATTGAAATTTTAATCAAATTCCAAGCTTTGAGTATCAGATCATGTCTATTAATACCCATAGCACTTTAAACATGTCTATTAATATTCAATACAACAATATATTTTTCCAAACAAAAAAATTTGACCCTAAAATTACTTCACGCACTGGTAAATAGGCTCACTCAAAGTAGTTAAATGCTTCATAAAGACCAAGAAATTGAGGTTTTAGCCAAGACTATTGTTTTGGTGTGAATGCCATCTTTCGAACCGAACCAGCAATAAATTTGGGTTCAAAGTCTAGACCGCATCATGGACCTAGCGGTCTTCGGACGTGCTATGCCCGACCTGAGCCACAAGGACCCGAAGCCATTTTTTGCTCGAGTGTTACCAAACGTTAAATTGAAAAATAAGGGAGAACTGATATATCAATTGTCAAATATTTGCTCGATACAGGTCTGAATTTATAGGAGGAAAGCAAGAGAATTATTTTTTTTTATCTTAATGGAAAGAAAGTGAGAAATGTTGGAGAACAATGAACACAACTTATTTATTACTTGAAGAAGCTTCAATAGCAGTCTTCCATCATGAAGAAAGAGAGCGGCGCATGTCTCCGGAATTGGATAAGCCAATCTATTCCTTCATGCAAACCTGGGACTCACAAATGTGAGGAACAAATGCTAGAATTAATTAGCGATATCTATGAACAAAATAAATGAGTACGAGGAAAAGAATGTACGAAGAGAGAGAGAGAGAGAGATTGAGATTTTACTTACTAAATAACTGCATATTTGCGCTGTTCAAATCGAAAAGCTCTCTTGAACCAAGGCATGGTAAACATCCTCGCAATCAACAGCTTCTCGATTATCCTATCCATTGTCCGAAAACAGGAAATCCTCCAAGATAGTTTGAAATGTAATATGCCGCAGAATCCTATGAATGCCACCATGAAACCCGATCCCAATCCGGAGTAAAACCAAACCATAATGGAGTCACCTTCATTATACTCATTTTCTCTTGAATGGTGATAGTCTTGTTTGCCCGTATCATTATACTTGTCTCCTGGACAATCTTTGAGAAGAGGAGGTCCGCAGAGTCCATCGTTGCCACGATAAATAGATTGATCGCCCAGGGTTGTTAGTTGATTGCCCGGTGGAACCCGGCCGGATAAATTGTTGAAGGAAAGATCTAAATAACTTAGAAAGTGTAGATTGGATATGCTAGGAGGAATTTCACCCGACAGCCCATTATTGGATAAATCCAGTGATTCTAAATTCATCAAGTTGCCAATATCCGAAGGGATTTTTCCCATCAGCTTATTGTGAGAGAGGTTCAGATTCCGAAGTTGAGCAAGCGCTGTCAGCCCTTCCGGTATTTGTCCGTCTAATGCGTTGCTTGAGAGGTCAATGGAAAATAGATAACGGAGCGGGCTGGTGAATTCCATGCTTCTTCCTTTTATATTAACCATCATGGAAAACCCATCAACGGATATGAAATACAAAGTCGAATTGAGCCACATTCTCGAGAAGTTGCTGAAACAACGAGGAATACCTCCGGAAAGGTTGTTATGGGTTAGGCTTAGATACCGGAGACTAGCAAGATGGCATAGCTGCGAAGGAATGTCACCGGTGAAGTTATTTCTCCCAAGATCGATCATCTCAAATGAACTGGGATTAACAAATGGAGGAATTCCACCAGAGAACTGATTGTCACTGAGATCGAGGATCGCCAAATCTAGCTTTAGTAAACATTTTGGAAGCAATCCGCGCAAGCCATTTCCATGTAGGCCCAGAACTTTTAATTGCTCCAGATGACATAGAGAGTCTGGAATCTGACCATTTAACTTGTTGTCTGCCAATAAAATCCATTCCAAAAAAATAGCTTGCGACTTCCTCCAACATCGCGGAAGTCTCCCGGACAGTTGGTTCTTCGAGAGATCAAGAAAGGATAATCCATTTGACATGCATAAAGAATTTGGAATTCCACCACTGAGGTTATTTCCGGAGAGGGACAGTTCCGTTAATAGGGACATATCTGTTCCAATAATTCGGGAGACGTTGCCCCTGAGCTTATTGTCCGAGAGATCTAACTGTTCAATGTTAGATAGAACGTCAGGTAGCCAAGCGGGAACTTCATCTGAGATGCTAGCATTTGACATGGCTAACAGTTGGATGTTTCTCTGCGGTCGAAGCCAGTTTGGGAATTTTGGTCCCACTTGACAACTTGAAAGGAGAATCTCTCGAATTTGGAAAGGAGGAACCCAAGATGTGCTAACATTTATAACAAGCTCATTCGAATAAAATTTCAACGTGGTCAAGCTGGTGAGATTTGCAAAGTGAAGTTCGTTGACAGTTCCATCCAATTGATTATTACCAATGTCTATCACCTCCAGTTTGGATAGTCGCCCAATACTTTCTGGGATGTTCCCGCTTAATTTGTTAAAAGAGAGGTACAACTTTTCCAGAGATGATAGCTGACCCACTGTAGCGGGAATAGGACCAGAAATCAAGTTTTGTGAAAGATCAAGAAATTCGAGATCTCTCAAATTCCCAAATTGACTGGGTAGGTGACCACTGAAATTGTTGTTGTAACAATCAAGATACTTCAGATTACTTCGTTCACAAATCAAAGCACCGTCTTTGGTGTCAGAAATTTCCCCACTAAATTTGTTAGAAGACAAACTTAGTACTTGTAAATTGCATAACACGCTCAAGTTTTTCAGAAGTTCACCTTCCATCCTATTTGAAGAGACATCAAGGAAACTAAGCCACCGACTATGTTCAAGGATGGCAGTGGGGAATATGCCTTGGAGATGATTATTATTCAGATAAAGATGTTCGAGTTTGCTGAAGTTTTGAACCCAAGGAGGAATAGATGAATTCATGGAGTTTTGGCTCAAATCAAGGAATCTAAGAGAAGTGAAATTGACAGGCAGAGAGGTAGAAGCATCTTCCAAATCACATCCCCTCAATTTTAAAATTTCCAATGAGGAAAGCATGTTTATAGGAATTAACCATCCTTTGGGGTTGAGAAGGGGGACATAAGACAGGTCCAAGTACTTCAAGTTGGAAAGTGTTGATAGCCATTGGAGGTTCTCCATTCCTAAAGAGGGTTCCCCAAGTTCCACCCACAAAGATCCAAGTACCTTAAGCTGGAAAGGTTACTAAGTTGATTGAAAATATGTCCATTGCCTGCAGATGAGAGGTTGAGATACTCCAACTTCTGAAGAGAAGTGAAGGACTTTTGGGTTTTTTGGGCTGCGAAATTGTTGGAACTGAGGTCTAGATACTTCAAATACTTGAGCTCCTTTAGAGCAGGATGTATCTTACCTCCCAGGCTGCAATTCGCTGAGACACCACAGGGATTATGAAGATCGAGTTTCAAGATGTGACCAGTCATCTCGCTGCATTCGACTCCTACCCATTCGCAACAACCCTCGCCGGTCCACGATGCCAGACGTCTCAAAGGATCAGTGAGATTCTGCTTGAACTTCAGAAGAGCTTCCCTCTCAGCACCAATGCAGCTTACATTGGTTAAGGCTTTGGAATGACTGAATTCCAAGGCTTGAATGACAAAGACTGCACACAAAAGTGTAGGCACGAAACTAGTGTAGAAGTAGGATGCCATTGTGTTTAAAAAATGTACCGGGAGCTTCCCTTTATAATGGCCATAAATAAATTTCCCGTAAGGAAAAATATTTTTCTCTTCATTCACATGAAAGAAAGGAAGGCTTAACATATTTTCAATGTCCTTTTGTCGGATCGCTGGCCTCCTAAACGTGACTCACAATTTCCAAGTCATGCCTTGCAAGAACCGGCAAATGATCAAGACATCATATATTCAAAAATTGACTTTCTGGTATGCAAAGAAGCCATCCACTTTGGTAGTAGGGAAAATTACCCAAAAAATCTTAAACCTATTGTAATTGTGCCAATTCAGTACTAAAGTTTTTTTTTTTTTTGCTAATTCAGTCCTAAACCTTTTGCAATTGTGTCATTTAAGTCCATCCGTCGAATTTTGGCCGGATGGACTTAAATGGCACAATTGCAAAAGATTTAAGACTGAATTAGCAACAAAAAAAAAGGCACAATTACAAAAGATTTAGGACTGAATTGGCAAAAAAAAATGTTTATGACTGAATTGGCACAATTGCAATATATTTAGGGCTTTTTTGGTAATTTTTCCTACCCCAAAATGCGTGAGTCATCATGATACGGGCAACACTTTCAGATTTTGATGTGTTCCCTTTTTTGTTCTTTTTTGCTCTCATGATCAAAGCTGTGTATGTAAAAGTGAGTATTTATCTATAGATCTATCGCAGATATTCCATGCATCCATTTCATGAACGATCCATTTCAAGTAGTGACCATTTGTGATGAGTCATGAATGCTTTATGAGCTTAGGATTAAAGCTTTCGTAGTCGTTCGACGCCTATGTTATAGTTCACCCTTTTTTGGCCAAATTCCTAGTTTTCAGATCAACGAGGAAATGATCTTGGGTCTATTTCCTTTCAAAAAAAAGTTTCTCCTTTCATCCTTTTAAAGATTTGCATTTGCCTATATTGCTCGGTATATCATTCAACATCCAACATAATAAACACACACATGTTTCACCATTATAAATAGAAAATTTACCAAAAAAGTCATAAACCTATGGCAATTGTATCAATTCAATCCTAAATCTTTTTTTTTTAATGACGAATTAGTCCTATACATTTTGCGTTTGTGTTAATTCGGTCTATCCAACTAACTTTAACCAACCGCCACCGACGTGGACGCCTACCAACGCCGACATAACACTGCCGAAAATGACATTACAATTTTTAATAGTATTTTAATATATCTCAAATTTTTATTTATTGATTAATTTTTTATCCTTCTTTTATTTTCTTTCTTTTTCTTTTCTTTCTTCTTTTTCTTCCTCCAATGGTCGCCGACTCGATGATCGGCCAAAGGCGAGGGCCAACAAGGGTGGGGTCGGCCCGGCCTCACCGTGGTGGCCGGGCAAGGCCGAGCTTGCCCCATGGACGACAAGGTCTAGCCTCGCCCCGATCCGGTGAGGTTGAGCCTCGCCGTGGCTTGAAGAGGATGGACCTTGCCATGGCTATGTGTAGGGCAAGCTCAGCCTTGCCCAATGTCGGCAAGGAGAGGGTGGAGGAGAAGGAAAAGAAAAGAAAAGAAAAGAAAAAAATAAATAAATAATATTTCTAAAAATATTAAAATATATCATTAAAATTGCCATCGTCATCGCGGTTGGCCAAAGTTGGCCGAGTAGATTAAATTAGAGCAATTGCAATAGATGTAGGACTATTTTAATAAATTTTCCCATAATAAACATTACATATGTTTTAAATACTATAATGTTTGTTGTTCCATCGTACGAGAATAATGACTTCTTATGGTTCTCTAATGTGCATGTGTTGGTGAACTGATGACAGGCCATTGCTGCAAGGCTCTTGCTAGCCTGACCATTCGCTGTCAAATGCCACCGAACGGTCAAATGCCAACCACAAGTTTGTGGCTAGCAAATAAAAAAAAGGAAAAAACAAAAGAAATTGTGCATTTCTTGTTCTTTGAATTTCTTGCCTTATCTTCTTTAATCTTTATCGGAGACCTACATTTGATTCATCAGAAATAACTCAACAAGAAATTTCCTTACCTGTCCAATTTATAATGAATCAAGATAACCATTCGTTCCCGTATAAATAGTCATTATCTGTTCTTCCCCCGTCAAGAGGGGCTGATTGGGATTGTTTAAGCAATTCACGTAATCGTTGGCTGCCGTATGACTGTTAGCTTATATTTTCCGTTGACGATAACGAATTATGAAGAAAGACAATGATATATGGTAATATGCATAAATATTGCATGTTTTACGGATTAAGTAGATTGACTTTATCTCGGTCATTAATTATGTATGTTTCACAATATTTTTTAGCATTCAGATGGACTTGGTCCACACCAACTATATTCCATGTGGAATATTCTTCGAATGGGTTGGCAATTGACAATTGTGCAGCAAGCGAAAGGACTTCTTGGTCAATATGGACTGGAATTTTTGGCTCATAAAAGCTGGGCCAGTCGTCATTCTTCATTAAACATATTTCTTTTTGATGACCAAAGTGACCAAACGAAAAGAAAGAGAAAACGTGGGAGAAAAAATGGAGCACGACGGGGGAAAGTGAACAAAGTTGGGCTATTCGTCGTTGTCCATTAAATCAATCTACAGTCCTAGACCCTTCATTAGATATTCGTCAAGGCATCATCTCAGACCAGCTCATAAGCCAAGGAAAGAACGCTTGGTTCCTGGAACACATCCACGAGAGTCGTCATAATTTATCTGATCCGTGACGTCGTCTCCATCAGATGAGTCAGATGCACCAGGATCATTTGAAACATCAGAGCATGAATCCGTGTTGCATCCATGGCTTGAAGAGAGACCTAAATCTTGAAAAAAACAATATTCTTCCAATTTGAAGTTCTATTGTCCCAATAAAGGGAAAACGAAAGCTACAAACAAGAAAAGCAATCTGCAATAACAAAAAGAAAAGGAAGTGCTAAACTTGTGCATGATCAAAAGTCCTGATAAGAAAAGAAAGTGCTAAACTTCCTCCGAACGATTAAAGTCTGAGCCGAAGCATACGAGCATAATTAGCATCACAGGGGCTCCTCCCAGAGCCCAACAAGACAGTCAGCTCCTATGGAAATTAACCCAATCCACTGTGGCATATGCCAATTGTAACGACCTAGGTGCTACCACTATATAATATTGCCTGCTTTGGACCAAGGCCCGCACGGCTTTGCTTCTCCGAGGGCCGCCTAAACCGCCCCCCACAAAACGCGTTACCATTCGGGTAGAGGTGCCCAAGCCTTATAAGGCATCTTAAGGTCCCTCTCATATTCAATGTAAGACTTTTTCCTTAGATCATCATATTCTCCCCCATTTCGGTGTGTGGTTCGGTCCAAGATTGTCCCCCTCTCGCCGTCCCTAAAAGCCTGTCGGGAACCACTCCTTGTCCGGGGCCCTCTCGGCTTCGGCGTCCGCTCTCCGCCCTCGTCGGATTGGGGGTATTACAGGCCCACCAGCTTCCACGTGGTTCGTCCCTAAACCACACACCTCTTGAGGGGGAACCAGGCTCGATACCATCAATGTAACGACCCGAGTACTACCACTGTGTAATATTGTTCGTTTTTGGCCAAGGCCTCGCACGGCTTTGCCTCTCCGGGGCGGCCTAAACCGCCCTCGAAAACGCATTACACAGGGTAGGAGTGCCCAAGCCTTATAAGGTCCCTTTCATATCCAATATGGGACTTTTTCCTTAGATCGTCACATTCTCCCCCATTTCGGTGTGTGGTTCGGTCTAGTCTCGTCCACCCCCCCTCGCCATCCTAGAAGCTTGTCGGGAGTCGCTCTTTGTCCGAGCCCTCCGGCTTTGACGTCCGCTCCCTACTCTCGTCGAGCCGGGGTGTTACACCAATGGCTTGAATCCAAACCCTCCTGCTTCATTCTCAATGTTGAAATTTTCCCACACCAATTTCAGGTGAAATAATGTTTAGTCTGATTCAAGTTGAGTGTCTCCACACTGAACAAAGTCAAACTTTGAGTCTCAATGGAATGTACAAATTGCGAAAAGATCATGACTTGAAAATATGAGATAGTTAGATAAACTTCCCAACTATAAAATGTTGAACAATTTATCGTTTATATGCTTTACATCAAGGGAAAAGGCCTACCATGTTCATGAGGTTGTCCATCCAATTTTCAACTTCGTCAACCGTCAAGAGAAACCAAATACTGAGTTCAGCTCCTTGGTTATAGTTGACAAGTCCAAATTTTTTTCTTCTAAATGAATACGATATTGAGATTTTTTTTCCCCGGAGCGCGATTGGTTTCTAAGACCTTTGAATAGGAAAAAAGTGAATCTGCGGGGTCCCAAATAAATTGGTTTATTCGAAAAAAGCCTTGTTCTTTGGAAGATCTGAAAAAAGTATCTAAAATAATCCAATTTAGATATTTGTACCCTATCGGATCATCCATATAATATACAAAACGAAACTCCAGATATTTGATATCTTTCTCTTTGAATGAGATCTCAATTCCAAGCTCTTTATTTTGGAGGCGTATATGATACCAAGTTCCTAAAAAAAATGGTTAATGATACAATCATCCAATGAATTATGACTCTTTTATTGCATAACTCCGTCCTCGAGCTCGAGGTTTTAATTTTTTCATAGTAGTACCCTCGTTGATTTCGGGAGAATGGATAACTGCATCTTTGATGCACTTGCTAGTACTAGTACATCTAAGAATTCTTAATTGGCATTCCATTATATTGACAATTTCAAAAAACTGTTCATACTATACCATGAGCCTAATATAGTATGATGGCAGTCGGCCTTTCGGCTTGATCTTAGGCCCCGATTCACCCTCCGTGGACGAACATTGCCATGAAAAAAAAAAGAGAAAGGGTATAAAAATAAAGAATAGACTAGGCATAGAAGGCTCTGCTGAAAAAGAAAAAAATACATTTGATAGAAATTCATTATCAATAGAAAAAAAAACTTTCTTTATTTTCATTTCCGGAAACCGAACAAAGAAGAGAATCTATTAAGATAATAGAATTTCGGGAATTGCGTGTGAAGTAGTACCGTGAGGGAAATGTGAAAAGAACCCCCCCCCCCACAACAGCAATATTATCATCATATCGCATTATCATACTTGTTGTCACGTTTAAGTTCTTTACAAGTACGTACAATTACAGCTCTGATCACTTCGATCTTTCTAGAGGTGTGTTTGGTAATGCTTCGGAAAGATCGAGAAATAGAACCATCCGATTTGATTCGTTCTCAATAGCCATGAGATGATCATCTCGGGCGATCCTTTTGTCGATGGATGCTCCTATTACACTCAATATTATGCCTTGAAGAGGACTCGAACCTCCATGCTCCGTTTCGCTCCCTTTCTTGCTAGGATTGGAAATCTTGGAGGGATCGTACTATTCGAGCCTTTTTTTTCCAAATTAGATTTGATAAATATCAATGCAATCGGACTTGCTATGGTAAGGAAGAAGGTGGGAAAGAACAAAAAAATGGATTCATTAAGGTTTAATTAATTAATCACTTCTCCTTAAAAAAAACCATTTCATTTTACCAAGTTCAATGTTAGCCCCTTTGGTATTCTACGTGTACTTTTTTCGTGAGCCACTACGGGCATTCCTACGTGAACCGGTTCTTGGTCATATATCAATGAAAATGAGAACTTAAATATACATTCTAGTATAGAAAAGTATAAATATGTCACAATTATGTTTTCTCACCGACTCAAGTTTTCAAGTTCTTCTAAGCTCTCCTCAATCGAAAATGTAAGTTGCGCGAATTGTAGCCAATCTTGAGCACATACAAAAGCCTCCAATGTGCTTAGGGTTAAAGAGCTATGAAACATATCAAGTCTCGTGACCTCCTCCTCGGCTGAATGTGGCTTCTAATGCCACAATCGAGATGGGTACGGCCAAAATATCTCGAACAATAGAAGAGAGGATAGAATATCTCGAAGAATTTACTTTCCACCAAGTTAAGATATCAAAGTCGGAGTTATAACATTCACATCCTTCCTCTAAATACTTATCCACTTTAGATTGTTCTTCCAAAATCTGTTGACCCGTTAAGCTAAGATACTTTGCATTCATAAAGTCCGCACCAACCATAGGAGACTTTGACACGCTTCTTGTCCTAATACCCTTTAATTTCAAGTTGCTTTGGGGGCATCTACCATGGCGGTGTTGCTCGTACAATGATGTCGAGATGATGTTACTTTATCATGTAAAATTTCTGCCTACTAGCATCACTAATCAACCATTTCATATATTCCAACTTATGTCGAGGGTCAAGTATGCAAGCAATGAACAAAATAAGATTGATATTGTTTACATTGCCAAAATACTCATTGAATTTGATCTTCATTCTTTTGGCCATTTCTGTAAACTTATGTCATCATTCTTATGATATTCATCAATCATCCCAGAAAGCCCATAAACATCCTTCGCCAAATCATTACTAGTGACATAAGAAAAGCCCGAAACTATAAAAGTCGTATCAAATAACAACTTCAATAAAGAAAGAACGTGGCAGGTATACTTCCAATCATCACTAGTAGGGAACCTTTTCCCCTTGGACAACTCTTCAACTGATTTGCTATCTTGAATTTCCAATAAGGAAAAAGCCATTTTGAAACTTCAAAGTTGCTTTAAACATCATTTATGTCTAGTTCCAACGAGTCTCCATATCTAAAGATACAATACTATTGAATTCCACATTCTTTAGTTCAATACAAGTCTCAAACCAACTCAACCTTGCGGGAGAAGACCTCACATAACATACAATCGAACATATTCTAACAACGGAATCATCTATGTCTTTTAACCCTTCTCTCACAATCAAACTCTATATGAGTATAACAACACCTCATGTGGAGTAAACTCTCAATACCGGTGTGATGGCCTAAATTTCCAACAGTTGAATTAATGAGCGGATTAGTATTTATCGGGTTGGATTAGTAAGGAATGTGACGTTGGGAGGTTCTATTTGATGAGCGATTAAATTCTAAAGTTTGACGTCGTAGTTGGGCGCGGTTATTTGATGAGGACCATTTGTGATTTGTTTGATTAAGCATTAGTGTTCAATATCGGTCCGACACAAAATTGATTCGCGGTATAGAGCACGAAGCCCCAACCAAACTAGCCCACTATATAAGGCCCTCCCTCTCTCTCTTCCCCTTCATTTTTTTCCTTCTCTAGTGGACAACGCTTCCCCGCCAAGCTCTCTCTCTTCCCCTCACTTTCTCTACTTGACTTCTCCTCCTCCCTCTCTCTCACCCGAGCCTTCACCTTAGTCCGATGCCACCGCCCAACGCCGCACCATCCTTCGGTTGTCAAGACCCCAGCGACTTCAATCCCCCCAAGCCACTCGTTCATCACCCATATCCTAGAGAGTCACGTGTGGCCAAGGAAGGGAAGGATGGCGACCCGAGCTTATATCGATGCGGTTCGCAATATAGAGCACGAAGCCTCAAGGCCTCCTCTCTCTCTCTTCCCCTTCATTTTTTTCCTTCTCTAGTGGATAGCTCTTCCCCACCAAGCTCTCTCTTTTCCCCTCGCTTTCTCCGCTTGACTTCTCCTCCTCCCTCTCTCTCACCCGCGCCTTCATCTTAATTTGATGCCACCGCCCAACGCCGCACCACCCTTCGGTTGTCAAGACCCCGGCAACTTCAAAACCCCAAGCCGCTCGCTCATCACCCATATCCTAGAGAGTCACGCGCGGCCAAGGAAGGGAAGGATGGCGACCCGAGCTTATATCGACATTGTTCGACTCTCATTTCCTCCGTACTTGGACTCCAGGCAAGTAGATATCTATCCTTACCACTAGATTGTTCACTTGTCGTTTGTTTTATGACGAATCCTCAATGTTCGAAAATGGGTATATTGATGAGTAGCCAGGCTTGCATGGTGAGGAAGGCAATGATGAATTTCCGATCTGTTGCTTGTATTGACATCTCTGGGTCTAGGATTAGTGGAATATGTGAGTCGATGGAGTAGAATTGTACATGGTGGGTTTGGCCATATGGAGTAGGGGAAAGATCCGTGAGATTTGGTACTTGCAAGGAATGTTCGCGGACTCTCCGTTCTTGTTTGACTTTGGTTAGGTTGGAATTAGAGAGAATTTTCCCGACAAGTCGCCGGATGGTTGTGGAGTGGGATCAAGGTTAAATGGGGGTTCGGTCGTGAGGATTGGGTTGGAAGGATTCAGGAAGTTTTGTGTTTTGGGTGTTCACTCGTCCGATAAATTCATGACTACCTGGTAACCGCTCTATATATGTGTATCATGGTAGCCTTCCTTGATATTCTATTTTCCGGTTGCCCGATATCTATTTGACTGAGTGAACGAATAAATGGCTTAGTTGTTTGGCTAGACATTTCACTTGTTGAGCTCGGCTCACTTCCATTGAATTAATCCTTTTTCACATAAGCTTCCATTTGAGAAGTAGTGGACATGAATGATGGAATTGGAGCAAGGCGATGGCGACGACACATAGCACTCGTAGTAGTTATTCCTTTTTGTATTCGTCCCAAGTGTATTTTTATATTCGTTTGAATAAAGAAATATGTAATTAACAGGTTATTTATTATAATATCATATGTTTTCGCCCTGTGATTTACATGTGCTATCTACGTACATGTCATACAAGGTCATACCCTTTAGGCGTCGTGCTTGCCACTTGTTTTCATGCATTTGTATGTTGTGTATGGCCGTCGCTTGTTTTCTATTAAGCTTTCACATGCGCTCTCTATTATCTATAATATAAGATTAAAACAGAGCTCGTAATTAGTGCGGACACCCTGGAACGTCGCGTGTGTTACAACTAGAGAGTTCTAAGTGTTAAGTCTCCTTTTCAAGTATTGAATTCCTAAATTATTTGAGCTCACATTATCCATGGTGACAGAAAAAAAATGCTTGGAATCTCTCGACCAATCAAGCATTCTTCAACTGCCTTTCCTATTATCTCGCCGAATGACTCGGGATTTGACAAAATTTAAATTTTTTTTTTTTTTTTGCAACTTCCAATCATCATCAACAAGAGACAAAAGGTCCATGTGTCGGTCA
Organism: Rhodamnia rubescens; assembly: GCA_021437795.1. Taxonomy (NCBI): domain Eukaryota; kingdom Viridiplantae; phylum Streptophyta; class Magnoliopsida; order Myrtales; family Myrtaceae; genus Rhodamnia; species Rhodamnia rubescens. The sequence continues at coordinate 3,051,284 of JAILYA010000032.1, read as the reverse complement.
TCAAACAAACTCTAGGACATGTGTCGACAAATTATTTCATCAACTTACTTTCTTCTTTCACGTATAAGTTATAACGGTCATGCCTCAACGTGTTGCGCCAGGGGATTAAGAACTTTGGTTGGATGCTATTCACAAATCATTGGAAACCCTCATGTTCTACGCACTTAAAAGGCAATTCGCCAAGGATAAATATGGTTGCTAGTTCTTTTCCACTAGCATCTTGATCAAATTTTCATGGACCAAATGAATCGCCAACCCCAACAAGTTGACCCGAGGCATTTTTTTGCCTTTTCTCGACGTTCGCATGTGAAAATTCCCTACATCTATCTAAATGATGATGCATCGAACTAGTCCTTTGAATACTAGAACAACCAATAGGGATCCCGCAATATAAACATTCAACCTTTTCTTGGCTCTTATCTACACATGGAATCCTTTTCAAGTGATCCCACATAATGGATCTCCTCTTCTTACCTGTGAGTTCGGAAGACGAAGACATCTAGCAATCTACACTTGAAACCTACAAATTCACCAAGGATGGTCATATTCTCTGCTTCCTCCATGACATAAAGAGCTTACATAAAATATCCAAAGAATCAATTGATAAATGAAGAATTTTTTGGCTTTTCTATCTCTAGAAAAATGACTAAACTATAAAAATAAAGACTAAACACAACCATAAATTTGTTAAGATGAATGATGTCGATCAATATGTTTCCATGACCATCGGAGCAATAAAGAGTACATATGATGTCCGAAGATCAAACCAAGAAGGAGACACTCTATGAGCAAAGGTGAACTCAACTCATCAAAATTACAAAACTTGTACAGAAACAACTATCCGAAGTGCACCTAACCCACATACAGACGTCTTCATAGAGAAGGCCATGAGGTAATATTGAGTGAACAAGATCCACTCAACCATATTGTAAAATTAGAACCCATCATATAATCTATATAAATCTTACTTTGATTGGTCGCGACTAGATGTTTGCCGGAAGGTGACAGAACTTGCCGAAGAACGCCAAGAAGTCACGGGAAGTGATTGGGACACCAACGTGGCACGAGTGGAGGCCGACAGCCCACGGACGGAGGTGGACCGCCGCTAGCACTCGAAGGAATTCAAAGACGTCTTGGGACTACAAACTATGAGGATGTGAAGAGATAGAGAGTAAAATATGTCTTTAGAGAAAAAATATTCACACGCACGCGCCGGTCATAGGCCAACGAGGAGTGGCGGCTAGGTTGTGCGGGCATGATCGGAGGTTAAAGATCAAGAGAGGTCCAACGTTGGCGGTTGCTAATGGCAAATAATTACGCACACGTCAACGTATCGCGGGAAATATCTAACGATGTTTGTTGTAATCGAGAAAATACTAACACGAGAGAAAGTGATAACAATAATTAATACCGATCAAGTCAATATATTATCTTTACAAATAAATATTAGAAAATAAATAAACTTGCTTGAATACTTGTAAACTCAAAAAAAAATTTAACAAGAGATGATGTACGGCTAACCAAATCTCTTTAAGGGGATTAGTTCTGCCGACGGTGTTAAACCACTTCATGAACTATACATCCGAAGATACAACACCTCGAACCTGTTTGTATCAACACAACACGAACATGACTCTATCGAACACTTCTCGAAATCGGCACACTTAGAGGACGATTGTGAGAGAAATAGATGAGTGTGCTTTGAGTTGTAAGTTTTTATTACGAAGTACGGAAACACGTCTATTTATAGAAGCTGGAAAATAGCTGCAGACATAAATCCATGCCGGTTACATTGACATTAATTCATGTCGGTTACACTACTATTAAACTATGTCGGTTACGTGGACATTAAACCATATCAATTACACTAACATAAGTTGAGCCATTAATACTTATAATTACAAGAATCCCCCCACATAAATGGCTCAACAAAACATTGACTCGAGGAATTCCAAGTGTGCCTGTGGAAATACACTACATCAAGATAGGTAGCTTTCCCTTTGAACCTTCTTTAACGAAAGCCTATCGGACATATTTAACTAGTCGGTCGACTTAGCCTTGAATTACCGGTTGTTGGTGTAAGCCTAGATAATAGACCTCACACGGAGTATCTACGAATCAAGATTGATTTTTGGTTACCTTCATTCTTTCAGCCATGAACCTCTTAGGATTCATGCGTGCTTTAGAAAATCTAGCCCTTAAAATTTTCATAGAGTTGGCTAAATCCACGCATATAGATGCATTCTTACTAAAGGTATCCTACCATACCTTACTAGGATGTTAAAATCCAAGCTAAAGGAATCATTAAACGCATAGCATATCCTTAGAATGCTATAGGAAGCTCTGTTGCATCATAGGAATGGGATACGGTGCTCACTCTAGAGTTCTAAATTTGTGTCTTTGTGATCGGTGGTGGCTATTGATGTTGGCTGCAATACGATCGAGCCAAGAGTGACTGGAGATGGAGGTTGGTCGAGGTCGCTAGTTCACGGCCAGCTCGGAGAAGATGAAAATAGTGTGATGAGACGGTCGGGACTAACTAGCGTTGAAAGGTTTAATTATGTTAGACTTAAGGATTTTTTTTTTTATGTTAGGCTTAAGGGTTCTTTTTTTTTTTTCATACGATGTTAGGCTTAAGTTGATTTAATGGGTTTAAGGCTTAAGCTTGTTTTCATCCTCAGGAGTTTGGGTTTTGATTTAGATAGGTTTGGGCTGAATCTGGTTCTAATACACTTGGGTTTGATAAGCTTATGAGAGGTTCGGGCTTAATTCGGTGAGTTGAGCCTAATTCGATTTTACTGAAGACTCTATATGTACAGCCCATACGGCTTTCCTGGCCCAGGTGCCCGATGCTTAGAGTTTGATCAATATTTCGGACAAGGCTCAGCCCGAATGTCCATTTTCGGAATATATATATAAACTACTAAAAATTCTTGAAATCAAAGAAATAATTAGAAAATAGTTAAGAAAAAGGCTTTGACTAGGTTACTAGATTTTAGCATTAGACTTAGCTTATTTCTTCTTTAATTAGCACTTATATAATTAGATATTTTAGGAGTTTCCTTAAATAAAAGTTCAAGTTAGATAGATTAATATTTTTAGACAAGAAATTGGACTCAATTTGAATTTAGCTCATAGGGTAGGCTTAATAAAAGGGCCGTGTATATTTCTTTATAGGTGCACACCTATGTAAATGACATGAATAAATATGAAATTTTAGGTAATTGATTATATTTGCAAAAACATATGGACATCATCCATGTCATTTCGAGCAGAAATTAATGTGGGCCGTCTCTTGATTTCCTTTCCTCTGTTACTGGCCTCGGTCCATGGGCTGAAGCTTAGCTACTTTAGCCCCAATTTGAGGTTCTTCTTCGTTACCTTTTATAACACATGTAACTATTGACATAATTTCCTATTTGCCGAATTAAAGAAGAGGTATGGAAGCTGTTGAAGTGATAAAACTAAATATTCTTAAATCGAGGTAACCGAGGTATGTCCGAAAGGAGGCCTTTCGTCAAACGTATATAGGGCGGGGTGATTTATTTATTTTTATTTTTTTGCATCTTATGTGACTTTTTTTTTAATAACCCAAATTCACGAGCGTAAAGGCCTAATTACCTAGAGACACATAGAATATCCTTCAAATTTCATGAATCAATCAAGTCACAGTTGATTTGTACATGTAGTCTTGACTCAAAGTGGTAGTTTCTAGGGCTAATACCACCGGAAACCTAAACCCGAACACCGGAGCCGCAATTACCAAAAACTAATTTTTGTGTCACGCAAACTCCCGAACTTAGGTAAATGTGGCTCAAATTTATTAGTGTGAACTTTTTGTGACACAAAAATTAATTTAAAGTAAATGTGACACGAGTATATCGGTTCGAGACGATTGTGAAAACATGATTATCTCAACTAATCTCCCTCCCTCCCTCCCTCCCTCCATCATCTTCTTATTTTGTGCACATAAAAAGAAAGACAAAAACATAGAGAACTACTTTGGAGGGGTGCTCTATTTCGCCAGGGTCCCTCATCTCCACTGCCATCATATATCTCCTTTGCATTTGAGTTTGAGAGAGGGGGCATGTTCTTCTCTGTCACTTCCACTTTGAATCTCTAGTATTACTTTAATATGTTGTGCGATGAAAGGGTATCGCAATGATTTTATCATTTTCGTTGGGGAAAATTATCAAAAGAAAAGTCCAAAACATAAAGTGTTAAGTTAGTGTCTCGAGTTTGAGCCGTATACAAAGACTCATTCGAAGATTTTGATTTGTCCAAAATCTGTTGGGCATCTTTTGAGTATCTTACGCAAATCTGAATTATTCGGGCGAAGAAGATTGATATTTATCTCTGACCATTTGACTTTTCTTGAGCTTTCCTTATGTTGCGTGCAGGAGGGAGACACTTTCATTGGATATGTACATACAAAGAAAGTCACTAGAGGACAAAAAATTGACTCACATATTCTAGAATTGATATTAATTTATGAGGACAAAAGGTCTTTGTCAGAAAAAGAAAGAAGGGTTTGCTTTATTCCTTTCCTGCAAAATACTCAGAGAAAGGGGGCTTCTTGAAGCCGCACGAAAACGAAGCATTGACGTTCTTTTCTTCAGCCGTTTTCAAGAGCAAACAACACGAGTATCCATTTCTCTCTGTGAGTCTTTCTGAGCGAGAGAGTTCTGTGAGAGATTATGAAATATGGCTTATAGGTTGATTTGGGCTAATTTAGGCGCAAAAACACTTGAGTGCGTGAGCGATTGTAAATATGACTCTCTCAGATTATAGTCGATTGTATTGTTGGGCTCTCACGTGGATGTAGAGTGCCGATCTCGGACTAGAATCACGTAAATATTTAATGTTCTTTATCGTTTATCGTAATTTTTCTGGTGATTTCGTATTGATTTATTTGCAAAATCCGTCTCCGTTTCTGCGTTATTGTTTCAACATAAAGAAATAAGTTGCTTAGTGAATCTCTCTCTGTCCTGAGACTGATGTGATGCATGAGTCTGGGAAATAAGATTTAAAAAAAATCAAGATGCTTTACGCATCCACACGTGAAATAAGATTAAAAAAAAGTCTGGAAAAAGTGGAGAGAGAGTGAGGAGGCAAGGGATTGGTCCCCCTATATTTCTACATTTGGAGGAAGTTAACCCACCCCCCATCTCGAAATCGAGAGAAGGAGAAACATAAAAAAGATGCCCAGATGCCCCCTTGAGTCGGGTTGGAAAGAGAGAGAAACCATGTGTGCTTGTACCCACGGAAGAGAGAAAGAAGAGAGAGAGAGAGAGAACCCATCTGTGTTACAAGCACTGGTTGGATTGCTTCGAGTGATGAATCGTATCTGGGGAAAATGGAAGGAGTGGGAGGGAGGGAGGGAGGAAGATTAGTTGAGATAATCATGTTTTGACAATGATATTGTGATGATGATGATGATGATGATGATGCAATGAGGGGTGGTTATTACATGGTTGATTCAATTTCTGTCATTTTTTTTTTGGGGGGAATTGTTGATGTGATTCCTTCTTTTACCTGGACACGTCTTCCCAGAGTGGACCTTGAGCGTGGCAGTTTTCATCAACTATAGCTATAAAATAAAGGAATATAATTCCAGATACTTAGATGGATAAGGATGTATCATAATCTATACGATGACAAATATGTATGTCGATCCATATCAATTAAGTTATAGATATCAATTTCATTTATGGAATAGATACTTATACAAATTAAGTATGTGCCAGGAACCATATTTGAATTAGTGACACGAGGATTTTCGGTTCTCCGCTCTACAGGTGAGCTATCCCGACTATTCCTTACACATCATTCTCGTTTTAGTAGATGACTTGGTTCTAAGTCAATTAAAAAACTGAAAAGGGTAGAAAAAGTCTTATCCAGGCCCTAGAATTTTTTGGATTTTCAAAAAATAATATATATAGGATAGATCATTAATTTAAGGAGTCAAATGGTCCTTTTTGGGGATAGAGGGACTTGAACCCTCACGATTTTTAAAGTTGGCAGATTTTTTCTCTTACTATAAATTTCTTTTTTGTCGGTATTGACCTGTAGAATGGAACTCTATCTTTATTCTCGTCGATTAATCGAGTTCTTCAAAAGATTTATTAGACCATGGAGTAAATGATTATATCAATGAATATTCGATTCTTTCTTCAACTTAGAATTGATTCACAACAATTCTTTCCTTTTAAAAAATTCCTGTCATCATTAATCATTTGAGATAGTATTTAGTACTATGTATGTACATAGGTTTATTCTTTCCCTTTCTCAAGTTTCGAGAAAAAGATTCCTTTACTAACGCAACGTGGGCAACTCCCTTTGTTATAACAGCTCCCATTGAGTCTCTACACCTATCCTATTCTTTTTTTTATTCTCACTTTATGAACCCTTATTGTTTCGTTGGTTTTCGTAAAACAGGGAGTTGGCTCAAGATTGCCCATATTTAATTCCAAGGTTTCTTTGAATTTGAAAGTTGTCACCTAGTAGGTTTCCATACCAAGGCTCAATCGAATTAAGTCCATAGCGTCTACCAATTTCGCTATATCCACCTTTTATTTATGCTTTGAAATCCTGCATTTATTCGAATTAGATACCATTTTTTTCTTTTTCTATATAAACCATAGAAAAAAGCGTTTCTTGTTCTTTGAATTTCTTGCCTATCTTCTTTAATCTCTATCGAGACCTACATTTGATCCATCGAAATAATTCTATTATTTCCGTATCCTCAAATTCAATATGGATGGATATTATATATATCATAATATATATGTCTCTTTTACTTTCATTTTTCTCATGCAATTTGGAATACTCGAAGGGTCGATTCGTTTTTCTTTTTCTTTTTTTATGAATGACAACATAAGAATGTCTCATTCATTGTGGTTTGGAATCCATCTATCTTTATTACATCTTTCATTTTTCTTCTTATCTTCTCCTTTCCTTCTAGTAGAGTGGACCTTCTATAAGAGAACTCAAAAAAGAAAATTGAAATTGGATATTGATTAAATTGTATATTTAATACACATTAATCATTTAGATTAGCTATAACGAATCATTTCTATAAGTAATCATTTCATTAATTTAGAACTAGAACATAATTCGAATTATTTAGAATTTTATAAACTATATAAAAATATTAATTAATTAATTTAGATAAATATATAGTTATTATATAACTATTAATATTAGTTAGAAATACATATTCTATTTTAATTTGAATTAGTAGTTCAAAATGACTATTCTAAATTCTAATGATTAGAATTTCTATTTTCTAGAATGTAGAATAAGATTCTAATCCGATTATTCTATATTCTATTTAGTATTTCGATTTAGTTCGATTCTATTTCGTTAGATTCTATTTCAAATTTTTATATAGATGATATAACAGTAAATTTAATTAGGTAATCAAATATTATTGATAATATCAAAAGTAATAGAATTGAATTAGTAAAAAAAAAGAAAAAAAATGTCATTTGATGAATTCAAAAATGAAAAATAGAATCTTATTTCTTATTATCTAATTAATATTAAGTATTGATAAACATATAATTGAGAAATAGATCAAAATTCTATATCACTATATTAATCCTTATCTTTGATAATATCCAATATTTCTTGAATATTCTACTTTTCTATATTCAATTCATATGAATCCATATTCATTATGAATAGCTAATAATGAATAGTTCATATTAATAGAAAAGACCCCAAGAGTTTACTAAATTCCTATACATGTACAACTTCTACTATTTTTTAGCCCGCTTAGCTCGGAGGTTAGAGCATCGCATTTGTAAATGTGATGGTCATCGGTTCGATTCCGATAGCTAGCTTTTTTCCCCTTTTTCAAAGGTCACTTTTTTGTTTTTCTTTTTCTTTGTATTCATTTATCATTTAATTTAGTTCAGTTTTATTTTAGGTTTATGAAATTTCAAAAATAAAGAAGTCTTTATGTCGAGAAATTATTCGGTGGTTAGCAATCACCATGTCATCGGTCCTATGTGGCAAGCTTGGTCCACTCAAATAATGACACATGTCTGTGACGTGGGGCGATTGGAAAATTTTTTAAAAAAAACTGTTTGCTTTCTTTTTCTCTCTCCTTAGCTGGCAGACGAAAAAGGACAAGAACAATAAATGCTCAAATTTAAACTCCCACTTAAAACTCTATTTTTACATTATCTCTCGGGAAGACCATTGAAGACACATCTTCTCTTTTTCCCTCCCCTTTCTCCCACTAGTCTCTAATTCCTCCGCCTCGCCTCTCCCAAAGCCTCCGCGTGGTCGCATTGCTTGATCACATTTGCTTCGGCACGTTGCCTTCGCCTCCGCCTCCGCCCATCGCAGGCTCTTGCTCGGATCTGCCTCCGGCATGTCGCTTCCTCCAAGGGCTCCACCGGTTGCGGCTGCTTTGGGTCTCGAGCCCCTCCGCCTCCGCCTTGATGCCGGTACGCCATGGATGGCGCCAAATCTGGGGCTGTTTTCGACGCGGAGATCGATCACAAGGTCTATGCTCACGTCGGTTTCTTGGGGCTAGTGACGTCTACTATCACCGCACGCACCATCTCTTTCGGCCTTGGCAACTTCGGCCCCCCCTCCTTCGATTTCGTCCCTCCGATGAGCTCGTCATCACTACTCACCCCCTCCACGATCTCATCCATTTTGATTATCATGGGGTTGTGGAGTGGCTGAGGCCCTTGTTTGATTTGTATGGGTAAAGTTGCTTACATGGGGAAAGCGGGCGGCGTTGGATGTGAGGCGGTTTGTGGGACGCGGTGAGGCGGTTCCGCGGGTTCGATGGCGATGGCGTTGCTTGGAAAGAGGATGATTGGGGAGGATTTCAGGCCGGGGTGATTGGCATGTTCATTGTGCTTTTGAGTTTAAGAAACGTTTGCGAATACTCATTTTGTTACTAAGAAATTACGGTGCAAGTGTCTTGGTACATATCGAATTGAAAACTCTGTTTCTCATTCTCTCTTACTTTCGAGTGATTTAAAACTATGTCAAGTTACACGAATAATTCTTCTTCTTTATTATTGTCTGACAAAACCCAAATTTCACGCTTGAAGTTCCGAGTTCGCAGAGACAGAGAAGAAGATGCCGATAAAAAAACTCTTCCTATTCCAATTCTTTCGGAAAAAAGACGTTTCTTTTTATCAATGAATACTACTTAATGGCCAATCCGTCTACTGTAATTTGAGTATGATTATGACGAGGGTTATCTCATTTTTGAGCCTAAAAGGGAGAAAATGTCAATTTAGCTCTCGAATCTCGGGTATGAAATTGAAACTAAAGATTATGAAGTGATTGGATCGCAAACAGAGTTTTCATGAATCGTCTCATTCCAATGTGGCAAAGGAACACAGAGAACGAATTTGAACCATCAAACGAGTGCGGGGGTGAACATTCAAACCATCTATGTTATATTGATCCTCCAAGTAGATGAAATAGGTACGGAAAAAGACCATGTAGACTCAAATTACACAGCCCACGGGTATATTCACAATTGACAGCATGATGCATCTAAAGGAGCATCTTGGTAATGCGAACATACCGCATGCACACATACACACGAAAGATAAGTCATCTATGGATGCGATTACGGGGACATCCATGACTTGAAGCGAGACACACAAGCTAGGCGGCAGCTTCATCTTCGTCCTCCATAATCTTCCTCCGCTTAACACCATCGGGAGACCTCTTCATTCGTGCCCGTTGCCCGGATAAATGTGCACCTCGTGAGGGACTCCAGCAGTTTTCAACTTCTCCTCCGAAGCCTTGGCAGCCTAAAAAGTAGAATAAGCGAGAATGTATTATCTTCCTCTTTCATCCGACATGAAGTTAGAATACCATTGGACCCACAAAAAAAAAAAAAGTAAGAATACCTGGCAAATCCATGTGTTGTAAGAAAATGGTATACTACAAGAGGAACAATCATCTTATCGGACCAACTCGAGAAAATCAAACACTTCCTTTTTGTCAAAAATCGCTAATCTAACGCTATACTAAACAGAGGGTTTTGATACTCGATTATTCTTCCAGCCGCAATAAAGCCAAAAGCAGCCCCCCCATCAACGGAGAAAACATTCCAATAGCCCTTATACGTATGCGTGTCTACCCCTTTCACATGGGAAAGAGCCGTGCATTTGGCGCCGTCCATGGCAAGTCGGCGTGATCATGAGTGCCCGAGAGAGAGAGAGAGAGGAGTCGGTTGATGAATCGTAGACGCCGATTGGGCTCGGAGCCGACCGCGGAGGCGGAGTGGGCTTGGGACCCAACGATTGCGACCGGCGAGCCTCTTGGGGGAGGCGACGTGCAGAGCAGATCGAGCGGCAGGCTGTGACCGGGGAAGGCTTTGGGGAGGCGGAGGCCGTGGGACATGCCGGAGAAAGAAAGAGAGGATGCGGTCTTGGTCTTCATTTCCTTTACTAGAAAGAACGTAAAATGCCCTTCAAAACAATGAAAAGACAGGAGAGAGTTCAAATGGCAGCACTCCAACCAAAAAAAAAATGGGAGCATTAAATGTTGCTTGTGCAGGTCTTTTTTTCATCTGCGGGCTGCCGGAGGAGAGAAAAGAAAGGATTGATTTTAGTTTTTTTATTTTTCAATCGATCCACGTCACCGGACATGTGTCACTATTTGAGTGGAGCAAGCATGTCACATAGGCTGATGACATGGTGATTGCTAACCACTTTGAATAATCTCTCCTTTATGTCGCATTACCGAGGGCCTCGTTTCAAAAAAATACGCCATCTTGGGGGCTTTACCAGGACTAACTAAAGGCCTAGAACCGGAAGCGATCTTTGAAACCAATCACGCTATGGGAAAAAAATCTCAATATCGTATTCGTTTAGAAGAAAAACAAAAATTGTGTTTTCATTATGGTCTTACGAACGACAATTACTTAAATACGTTCATATCGTGTAAAAGCAAAAGGGTCAATAGGTCGGGTTTTATTATAATTACTTGAAATGTGTTTGGATAACATCCTTTTCGGATTGGGTATGGCTTCGACTATTCCTCGGGCCCCGTCAATTAGTTAACCATAGACATATTTTAGTTAATGATTGTATAGTCGATATACCAATTTATCACTGCAAACCACGAGATATTATTACGGCGAGGGATGATACAAAATCGAGAGCTATGATTCAAAATTTTCTTGATTCATCCCCCATGAGGAAATGCCAAAACATTTGACTCTTCACCCATTTCAATATAAAGATTAGTCAATCAAATAATCGATAGCAAATGGATCGGTTTGAAAATAAATGAATTGCTAGTCGTAGAATATTATTCTCGTCGGACTTAAACCTAACTAAAATAAAAAGAGTTTGGACAATTTGACCTTTTTCGGGTAAGTAAAAATAAAAAAGGACTTAAGATAAGGGGATTTTCAGGGGATTTTTTTCCCATTAATGTGTCATAATCGGTAGGGAGATTTCATCTTTTGCCCGCTCTTTCCGAAGTATTTAACGTACCACGAAATGAAATTAGGAATATTGAATCTATATCAAAGAAAGTTTGAACTTGTGGAATCAAGGTATGCGTTGTTATTTAATACATTGTGGTTAGTAACATTGGTAAATTAGTTTAAGGTACGGAAAGAGAGGGATTCGAGCCCTCGGTAAACAAAAGCCTACATAGCGGTTCCAATGCTACGCCTTGAACTCCTCGGCCATCTTGATTATGTCCCAACAACAAAATGAATAGCAAGTCATTCATACTCGATTCTTAGAGAGTTGCGTTGCGGACAATCAATTAGAAAGCTAAAAAAAAAAAAACTTGTCATCAAAAACCTTCCCATTAGATAAAAATAATCTTTTTTGTGAAAATATGACATTTTTTTTAAAGACGTTCAATCAATGAATTGTATGGAATCAAGCGATCGGTCTATCTAGTTTTTTTTCAACTATGATTAATGGATACCTTTCTATCATGATTCTATTTAGACTAGCAAATTCCATTTCCATAAGAATTAAATTCAAAAATTCCTTTCGAATTTTCGATCATCAACCTCGGACATTGATTAAAAATTCATAAATCATCCCATGAATTTTTATTTTATTTGATTGGATAGTGTATATCCGGTATGCACACAACACAAAATGGGTGTTTATTCTATTTTCATCATAGAATGATTATTTGATTCTTTTTCCTCTTTTGATCATGAAAAAGCCAAAACTTCTTGAATTATCTTAATCAGTAGGAAAAATTCTTTGATTCTTCCATTTTGATGGAATCGGAATAGCTCCCTTATTCATTAATATACTACTCGATTTGTATGAAATCGAATATTTTATTTGGATTAAATCCAATCAGATTTCAATATTTCTTCTTTTTTATTCCTATCAAAAAGAAAGAATTTGAGTAGAAGGTCATATCTTTTTTTATGGGTTTTTTTTAATGAGTCTGTTTTTATGTTATGTCGTACTATACAATTCCGTTGTTTGTGGGATCATTTTCTCACGAGAGTTAATGAAAAGAATTATAGAATGGATTAATTATTGAATGGATTGCTATCTATGCCTAGATCGAGGATAAATGGAAATTTTATTGATAAGACCTTTTCAATTGGAGCCAATATCTTATTACGAATAATTCCGACAACTTCGGGGAGAAAAAGAGGCATTTAGCTATCACAAGATGGTGCGATTTGATTATTATTATTTTTTAAGTATCTTTTTCTATTTTATTTAACGCTTTTTTTCGGTCTTAGAAGAAAGACACGTGATTTGAAATAGAAAGAAAAAAGGTTATTGCAACAAAAAAAAAAAAATCTACGCCTTTTGAAGGTGAAGTTTGTAAAAAACAAAATTCCTTTTGTCGCGTATCCCCGATTAATGCAGCCTCGGATGCTTCAATTGTCGATTCTAGTGCTGAGCGAAAGGTTACGCTTACGGGTTATGTATTGTGGGGTAAACCCTAATTCATTAGTACTAATAGGCGGCATAGGAGAAGAAGCACTACGCCTAGAAATCAACAACACAAAAACTTTGTTATGTTATAAATTATACTCATCCCTTATCGAGATTGAAACTGAGAAGAATGGTTGGGCTAACAAACACCCATCTCGTTTGTATTTTGGATACCCGTATGGGCCATATAACCATCGAAAACTGTTGAATTGAGGAATTCCTAGAATTTAAGGGGCGTGGGGAACAAAGAAATTGTCGAAGTTACCATTTTTTTTTTATCTAGCGTCAACCCATTTGATGTTAAAAAGATCTTTTGCATGAAGGTTGGCTAAAGATTTCTTGTAAAAACACTAGCCCCACTCGATCAATAATGAGAATATTTCAAACTTTTTGGATTCCATGGATTATTCTCATTATGCACATAAGAGAGGAGCCGTATGAGGTGAAAATCTCACGTACGGTTCGAAATGGAGATTCTTTGAATCGAACAATGACCGTAACGGATGTCGGCTCAATCCGAAGGAAATTATGCGAAAGTTTTACAGTTGATTTGTATATGTAGTCTTAACTCAAAGTGGTAGTTTCTAGGGCTAATACCACCAAAAACCTAAACTAGAACACCGGAGCCACAATTACCAAAACTAATTTTTGCATTGCACAAAGCGTAGAGAAAAACTCTCCTTTCATTCAATGAATATTTTTTTTTTGTACGTGTACAATACTCAATCCTATCATATATATATGACATCGACAACTCTAATTAGAAAATATACAATAGGAAGGATTCTATACTAAGAAGTACACTATACAATAAAATTGCCTAACAAATATGCTAAAATAGCTCACGACCACACTCCCCCTCAAGTGGGTGCAAAGATGTCTTTGATACCCAACTTGATAAGTGAGCAACGAAATTCTCTACTTGACACGCCTTTGTCAATATATCGCCTAACGGTCTTGAGACTTGACAAATAATGCTTGGATCACTTTTGCATCCAAATTCTCTTTGATGAAATGTCTGTCAAACTCCACATGTTTGGCTCCGTCATGCTTGAACTGGATTATGAGCAATTTTTATGGCTGCTTTATTATCACAAAACAATTTGATTTCCAAACCTGGTGGATACCGAGCTCGAGTTAGCGACTTCCGAAGCCATAAAATTTCGCATAACCCATTTGCTACACCTCTGAATTCAGCTTACCGCACTAGATCGAGCTACAACTTTTTGTTTCTTACTTCTCCATGTAACAAGGTTACCTCCCACAAATGTAAGATACCACGATGTAGACCTCCTATCTGTCGCACTTCCATTGAATCGCATCCGTGTAACCCTCTATTTCAAGGTGGCCATTATTTGCAAATAGCAAACCCTTTCCTGGGGCGACTTCAAATATCGAATGATGCGCAACACAAACACTCATATGATCCTCACTAGGTGTATGCATGAACCGACTCACCACACTTACTGCATAAGCAATATCGGGACGTGTATGTGATAAGTAAATCAATCGGCCTACTAACCTTTGGTATTTCTCTTTATTAGTAGGCATCGATCGGGGTACTCTTCAAGCTTACGGTTTTGTACCATAGGAGTATCTGCAGGCTTGCAATCAAGCATGCCAACTTCGGTCAAAAGATCAAGAACATACTTCCGCTGAGACAAGTAAATCCCTTCCTTTGACCTAGCAACCTCAATTCCGAGGAAATATTTCAGACCTCCCAAGTTCTTCATCTCAAATTCCCTAGATAATAATTCTTGCGGTCTCATAATCTCTACTGCCTTTGTCGTTTCCTGTAATAATCATATCGTTTACATATATGATAAGAGCCGTAATTTTTCTTTGAGCACCTTTTAAGAACAAAGTATGATCTGAATTATTTTGGGAGTATCCATACCTTTTCATAGCTAAGCTAAAGCGACCGAACCATGCACGAGGGGATTGCTTCAACCCATACAATGATCTTTCCAACTTACAAACCATGTTTGGCTGATCTGCGCATTTGTATCCGGTGGAAGCTCCATATAGATCTCCTCCTCTAAATCTCAATGAAGAAATGCATTCTTCACATCAAATTGATGTAAAGGCCGGTCCAAATTTGCAGCCCGAGTTAACAACACTCTTATGGTGTCTTCTTCAACCACTGTTTGGAACTTGAGCCGAGGAAACCGTGGACACGAAGACTCGTAGTGGTGTGGAAAGCCTCTTGGCGGGCACATAGTCTGCAATAGGGTATCGAGATCGACGGTCCTCTAGATCCGGAGAATATCGATTCGGTGGTTTACCCTTATTATGCCTATCGGGTAGCTTATAACCGATAAGCACATTAGTATCTTCAAAAGAATCAAGCACGGTAGAAGTACTTACCTTAGGTACATTCTCGGGAGCTTGGAGTGGTACTAAAGAGGGTGAAGAGGGCAAAGACGAGGGAGGCATTGCAGTGTGAATTAGTGGAGACTGTTCGGACCCATGCTCGGTTGCCACATTGTTTCGTGCCGCCCGACCATGCGCTTCTCTCTTACCGCCGTGAGGTAGTAGTTCAAAATCTTCGGCTTCGGGAATCGTGCTCATGCGGCCGTGCGCACCCATCCGTCGCTCCTACGGTCCCAACCTGGCACCCATCCGTCACTCCTGCGGTCCCAACCTCCCACCAATGTCCGGTTCTACATCTAGTCTCCCCCGAAGGACACCGGGGGAAAGGAAAAAAAACTTCTGTCTCGATAAATATTACATCCATGGTGACATACATGCGTTTCCCCTGCAAGATCATAGCACGGATACCCTTTTTGAGAAGGGCCATAGCCAAGAGACACACATTTGACTGCACAAGGGTCAAGTTTGGTCCGCTGATTTTTGTGAAGATGGACATAAGCGACACACCCAAACACCTTAGGAGGCAATGTAAGAACCGACGGAAGAGACACATGGGCGGCGAGGGATTGCATTGGCGTACGATAGCTCGGAATGCGGGAAGGCATGCGATTCAACAAATAAGCATTGTGACTACAGCGAGAATCCCAAAAACGATGGGGAACATGGCCACCCTCCAACAAAGCTCGAGTGGTTTCAAGAAGATGGCGATTCTTGCGCTCGGCAACACCGTTCTGGCCGAGGAGTCCGAGGGCAAGAAGTTTCACGTATCAAACCATGTTCTCGAAAATAAGGCTGAAGAGGTTTACTTAAGTATTCGCCACCATTATCGACCGGAGAACCCGAAGTTTGGCCCCAAACTAAGTCGCAATCATACGGTGAAAAGTCCGAAAGATAGCTTGATCTCATTCTTATGTTTTATCAAATATAGCCAAGTCATACGTGTGGAATCATCAACAAAGATGATAAACCATCGAAACCCGGATCCGATAGTGATAGGAGACGCACCCCATACATCGAATGAATTAAGGAAAAAGGAGTAGAACCGATATTCAAATTGGGAGGAAAAGCTGGTACGATGGCTTTTGGCCAAAATACATGTATCACATGTAAACTAGAGTTTGATAGACCATGAAATAACTTGGGAAATAAATGCCTTAAATACCCAAAGGATGGGTGACCTAAACGACGGTGCCATAACCAAAGTTCCTTCTCTTGAGCTAACTCGTCCACGAGAATGATAGGTCCGTCCGAGTAATTTCATCCACGAAATACAACCCCTCCCTCTTAGTACCACGCCCAATAATCTCCTTCATGAGAATGTCTCCGAAACAGGCAAAAATCGGGTACATAAGCACAACATAGTTTAACTCACTAGTAAGTCTGTCCAACGATAATAGACGATTAGACAATGTAGGAACAAGTAAGGTATGAGATAGAGAGAGAGAAGGCGTGACGACACACGCCCAGCGGCCGTCACGGAAAGCAATGCCCATTGGCATTGTAAATATGATCTCGACGTGGTGTAGTAGATGTAAGAAGGTCACCGATTCCGGAGTCATGTGATCGGTGGCGCCGGAATCAATTATCCACCCATGATGATCATCACCACGTCCATTAGCAAAGACAAACCCATAATTACCTTCGGGAGATTTGGCATTAGCGGATTCAGGCTCCATGGGAATTAATGACAAGCCGCTAGTCACTAATGAGGCTTGCCCTCCATTCTGCCCCTTCGTGAGCCTTGTTTCTTCTTTTTGGTCCGAAAATCATCCCACCAGTCCAGAATAACCATGCGGTTTAAAACAAGATGCTGCTTGTATGTTTAGGATTCCCACGGTGAGAGCACCCCTCGGATTGAATTGGCATACCGGGTGTCCAGGGCGAGCTCCCGGGCGAAGGCACTAATTGGAGGTGCGGATCACCCTTGCCCCATTGTGACACCATGGCGGAACCAGAGGTAACCCGATGGGAGTGGAAAGCATGATAGATTGGCGCATTTCCTCTCGCCCGACCCGAGCATAGGCTTGCTCAATAGTAGGGAATGCATCCATCTTCGAACATCGGCACGAGCATTATCCAGGACGGTCATCGAGACCGTCCAAAAAAGTATATACTCGATCTTCATTGACAATGGCATTGTACTTTAGAATATCGACCGGGAATTGCATAGGATTAGGACGTCGGAAATCAATTTCACGCGAGCCCTTGAAGATCATTGTAATATTTCTCGATGGGTCCACCGCCTTGCTTCAATTGAGAAATCTGTCTCTTAAGATCATAGATTTGGGAGGTGTCGGATCCATCAAAAAGGTCGTTGCTACGAGAATCCCATACGGCTTTGGCAAGTAGGAAACCGAATAAAGTTTGGTATCAAGGCTGGATCTATAGAATTAATAAGTCAACCTTTTACCGTAGAATCATCGGTCTTCCATTGTCGAAAATACGGATCGGTAGGGAGGGGCTCGGGAGAACCGCCATTCAAATAACCCAGTTTGTCTTTGCCCGAGACATACATCTCAACAACACCGGGACCATACGCCATAATTTTTGCCATCAAGCTTGACAGGTGTCGGTGCGGCAAAGAGGTTCACGCGCGGCGGCGCGGCCTGGCTTGGGTCAAGAGCTGCTTCATCGCAGCGGTCGGATTGCCCGAATGGCACTAGCATCCAGCTGTTTGTCGGCCATGAGATCGGGTCCGAAGAAGTTCGAGATGGGACGAAGTCGATTGGCGTGAGACGATGACGATGACGGGACGAAGTCGATGATCGGCGGGACCGCCGTAGTCGATGATTGACGTCCGATACCCAAA
Source organism: Rhodamnia rubescens (assembly GCA_021437795.1). NCBI lineage: Eukaryota > Viridiplantae > Streptophyta > Magnoliopsida > Myrtales > Myrtaceae > Rhodamnia > Rhodamnia rubescens. The sequence goes on along the minus strand of JAILYA010000032.1, from coordinate 3,033,173 downwards.
AGGATCAAACCGTAGGGCTCACGATACCATGTAGAGAAAAACTCTCCTTTCATTCAATGAATATTTTTTTTTGTACGTGTACAATACTCAATCCTATCATATATATATATATGACATCGACAACCCTAATTAGAAAATATACAATAGGAAGGATTCTATACTAGGAAGTACACTATACAATAAAACTACTTAATAAATAGGCTAAAATAGCTCACGACCACACAAACTCCCGAACTTAGGTAAATGTGGCTCAGATTTATTAGTGTGGACTTTTTGTGACACAAAAATTAATTTGAAGTAAATATGACACAAGTGTATCGGTTCTAGAGTTTTTGTGTACCGGTGTAAGAGTTTTGTGAAACAAGGGAATAATTATAGTATGACTGTATCGAGTTTGAGATTTTTTATATCGTTAATTCTAGTTCCTATCCGGTGGTGAGATTTGAATAAATGAAACACTTTTGAGTTTTGAGTCGAAATGATGCCCCAATCAACTGGGTCGCGCATAGGGTTTGTACTTTTCCTTCCATTTATTTTATTCATTACGCGTCAATTTGACGCTAGGGCTTTAACTTTTTTCTTTTGTCACAGCTAGGCGCTAACTCAAGCGCATACGATCCTTGAGAAATTATTCAGTGGTCGGTGACTCCCTGTGATTGTCGGGACGTAGATCTGTGCCGATGTGCATACATGGTCATTATTTCTTCGCCAATGCCAGGCCATGCTCGACCGAGTTGTGCTCACCACAGTCGGGATAGTCACCAAATAAAATTGGATGATTATTCGATCCGAAATTTTTCAATTTTGATAATGTCATGCTAAACTTTCACGAGAAAATTTCAATGTGATTCTCTCGATCAATTACATGAGAAAACTATTGGCGTGGCATCCATCCACCACCGATCGTCCCCGTGCCATGCTGACGCGAACAACTTTACTCCAAAAATCGTCCTACGTGGATCACCGCTTCAGCTACTTTTGGCTGCAATTGGCTAAAAATAGCTATATTTGAATTTCGCGCAAAGGTCTTGAGTTACATGGGTAAAATTAGGAAGATAATGATTGAATTGCTCTTCCATACGATAGGTTTAGAATCGAATTGAAATTGCATGTCCGTTTCCAAACGCGGTGCAGTATGTCCGGCTGAACATACTTTGGCTGTACATATCGAAATCCACATGTAAGATCAATTGAGTCTCCATGTAATGTCTCCTGATGTACCCATGCAATTTCTCATATTCATGATTTCAATGACAATTCGCCAACTTTAGTGAATTGAGCATGAAAAAAAGGAAAAAGGAAAACTTAAAGCTTGTGACGGACAACTTTCCTAGATATTTTGATATATCAAGATAGGTGTCCGTACTATTCTTATATGTGAGACTTTAATAACGATTGGTGTCTAACAATGCTTACCTCAAAATCAGAGAGGAATCGCCATAAAAAAATTACAAAAAAAAAAAAGAAAATTGACAGGGATATTTTTGCTGTTTTTGAGCCGGCGGAGGGTAAAAATGGGAATTCGCGTCTCGCGGGCATGTCGGTCAACCATAAGCGGAGAGAAAAAAAATCGTATTTCTATTTTTATCTTTCTTTTTCCAGTGATCTGTCACGAATACGTGTCATATTTTGAATGGTGCACCTAGACCACGTAGGTCATCACTAATCACCCAATAATTTCTCAATTTCTCCTAAAATGGTTATGTCGGCTTAAGTTTTCCCAAATTATAGGACAAAATAAATGGATTTACGCTAAGAAATTCGGTGAAATTTTTAATTTTCTGTTAGATAGAAATTCGTGCACTTTATTCTTACTTTTTTTTTTCGAAATAACATTTCGGTTCATTCACTTTCTTGAGATACAAGAGAGAAATATCGCAATCCAACCGAAAATCAAAATACATCCTAGACAACTTCAAAACAAAACAAACTCCAAATAATAAATCTGAACAATATTATGAGATATACGCTCAAAGAGCACATCTATGACTTCTTCACACCATAATCGGCACCGGATCACCGAATCCGTCTTCAATAATGAGTACACACCGCAAATTCCATCTATTGTTATGGCTTTGCCTTTCAGCGATGCACACTCAAGTTCGGCGTCCCCAACACCATCACTAAACAGAAAAAAAAAAAAAACAAAAAGGTTGAATTAGCATAAATTTGACATCTTTGAGAACGAAACCTTTATGAAGCTCCTACCGATCTCCTCTGAAACTGGACTTGTTCACCAACGAAACTCGAGGAGAGCAAAATCCCGAAAGCATACAGGCAGAAAATTCCAAATCTAAATTAGATCGGGATAGAAATCTCTCAAAAATGAGAGGAAAAAACTTTCGGATTTAGATTAAATCGGAAGAGAAAAGCTCTCATTGGATACTAAATCCATTCTAAATCCGATCTAATTGAGACTTAAAAGCGGAAACATGCCCAATATATCACTAGATTCACCGATCGATGAAGATACATCACGAGGACATACCTTATTGATCACCGGTTAAAAGCCCTTTGCGATCTCGGAGTTTTCCTCTTTCAACGACAATCGACGATCGGGAGGAGTGTTCTTCGTTCTCTTGTTCATGGGTGTGACGAAAGAACAACCGTATAGAGAACGTGGGAAGAACGTCGATTATTGACGTGAGAACGAACCAACGTGATCTTTCACGTTTGTGTAGATAATCGCTCAAGGGGGTGTGGTTGCCCGCATGGGCGCACACCGTAACCCCCTGTGGACCCCACTTTAATTTAATCTAATATCTCTCACTCGCCCATGTAGGGCAAACAACTCCTATTTGTCCACGGAGGACTAACAGCTAAACCTTTTTATCTTCGCAAAGTTCATATTGGCAAATAACCCGTGCGACCGGCATACATTGAGAGCTCGTTGTCACATATACGTTAGGAGTATATAACAGCTCAAAAAATGGGCATGACCATTGATAGGTTTCGATATCTTTGTACCCTAGATCGAACGATCACATACATATCTCTCTCTAGATCTCATTTTAAAGTATAACACGTTATATTCACAGTTATGATCATACTAAATAATCATAAGCGATCGGTCTGTGAATATAATCCATGATGTGACACAAATCTCTAAATCGATCTTCCTCATCCATTAGACCTCTTAATCTCATTTCAGCTCGCTTTTCTAGAAATGTCCCTTTAGATCGAATCAATTTCTTGACCATAGGTAACACTCTAAGATAGCAAACACTAAATAAAGATCTCGAGAATAACGAAAAGTCATGAGGGTACAAAAATGAGGAATTTTATCCTCAAGAGTCTCACACGACATATAAAAAGTTGAGATATAAACTTTTTGCCAACTCTCATTGGTCGACTATGCATACGTAATATGAAATACGTATTACGGTATTTTTCTCCTTCCCCATGGAGCGTATGCCTTTTTTATTTTAATACCGTACGAGATGATTATTTCGGCACACTCGGTGCCTTACTTGAGTTCACGTAACAACTTCACCAAAAGTTTTTCATCGAACTCTCATCGGCATTTAAGACAAATAAAGCGAAATATGTGGGTTATTTCACTTCCGAACATTGTAATTAATAAGTCCTCATCTTAACATCATGTTAAGGCGGTATTAGTATTTTAAGCTTGAGCTCTCAATTATCACATAGATAATAAGCTTAAAATTGTCTCATCTCTATTCACTACATAATAAATAGAGGCGGTTACCCGTGTGAGTGGGCTAACCTCTCATATGTCCAATATACCTTTTTAACATATAGTGCACTAAGCATTAATATGCATGAATATCAAATAAACTTATAGACTTCAATATTGATAAACAACATCATCAATTATTGACGTTCGGGAAAAAAAATTACAAATATTCAATACATTAACCTCTACGCATCCTAGAGTCTTTATATGACCAAAGAAAGCATCTCTAGGAATTGGCTTTGTCATGGGATCTGCTAGCATTCTATGCGTAGATATATACTTGTAGATTCACTTCCTTTCGTGCTTCCATGTCCTTGACATAGTTATACTTAATGTCCATGTGTTTGGTCTTACTATGAAACTTAGGATCATTAGTATAAGCTATTCTTTGCTTGACTATCACAATAAACCTTCACGGGTTTTGCAGCATCTCTTGTAACACCCAAATGATCCATAAATCTTCTAAGCCAAACACCTTCTTGTCTTTGCCGTTGATAATGCCACGAATTCGGCTTCCATGGTGGATAAGGCTATACACTGTTGTTTCTTCTTGCTCCACGATATGACGCCATTATTCAGTAAGAATACATTTCCAGAAGTGGATTTTCTCTCATCCAAATCTCCTCCCCGATCGACTCGGTGTAGCCCTCAAGGTGCGAGATCACTTCCTTGATAAGTTAGCGAGTAATCGGCAATTCCTTTCAGATACCTCAAGATTCTCTTAACGGCAATCCAATGTACTTGACTTGGATTGGATTAGTATCTACTAACCAATCCAACCGCATAACAAATATCGGGTTTTGTACACATCATAGCGTACATGAGACTTCCAATAGCACTGGCATATGGAACGTTTTTCATACGTTCTTGCTCTTGTGGAGTCTTAGGACACATTCTTCGACTCAACCCAACACCTTTTGCAATAGGAGTATCAATGGGTTTGCAATCTTGCATACAAAATCATTTGAGAATTTTATTGACGTACGTCTCTTGCGAAAGAGATAATGACTTTTCGAACGACCTCTCGAAATCTTAACTTCGAGAATGTATGTAGCTTCACCCATATCTTTCATTTCAAAATTAGAAGATAGCCAACTTTTGGTTGTCTTCACAAACTCCATATTATTTCCAAGCAATCAATATATCATCAACATATAATGATAAAATTACAAAGTGACCTTTGGACCTTTTGATATAGACGCAGTTATCTTCATTAATAATATCAAAATCATATGCCACTATGACATTATTGAAGCGTATATACCATTGTCTTGAAGACTGCTTAAGGCCATATATCGATCTCAAAAGTCGACATACCTTTTGTTCTTGGCTCTTTTTAACAAACCCAACGGGTTGTTCCATGTAAATTTCTTCATCTAATTCTCCATTGAGAAAAGCGGTCTTTACATCCATCCGATGTAATTCAAGATCCAAACTAGCCACTATTGCTAGAATGAGGCGAATCGAGGTAAATCTTACCACAGGAGAAAAAGTATCTTCATAGTCAATTCCTTCCCCGTTGGTTATATCCTTTCGCCACAAGGCGTGCCTTATGTTTTTCAATTGAGCCATCAGCCTTGCGCTTTATTTTGAGAACTCATTTGTTCCCAATGGCTTTGCGTCCTTTCGGAAGATCAACCGGTTCCCAAACTTGGTTTGATTTCGTTGACTCCATCTCTTCTTTCATTACTTTCATCCATTTTTCCTTATCGGGGCAAGATAGAGCCTCATTCACATTTCTTGGCTCATCTTCATCCAATGGAGCAATCATGAAAGCTTCCCCTTCAATTTCAAAGCGTCGTCGAGGAATGCTTTTGCGACCAGTTCGTCGTGGAGAAGATTGTACCAAGGGTACTTCATCCTCCAATACACTCCCACTCGGACAAGATAATGGCATTGATTCATCAAGTGGTTGCAATGGAGATCGGTTTGTATTCAACTCCCCACCTCTCACATTGCTTCCACTTGGATCATTATGTCCAACAGTCTCATTATCTTGATCCAATGTTTCAAATAGGGAACAATCTTCACCTATTTCGCCCCTTTTTTGGAAATTCATTCTCTAAGAATGTGACATTTTGTGATTCGAATTCAGTCACATTTCCACTTTCTTGCTCACCTATGAACACATATCCTTTTGAGTGTTACGAGTATCTTATAAAGATACTCTTTTTTGCCTCTTGGTCCTAATTTTCCATATTTATGTGAGGACACATGAGTATAGGCAACGACAACCCCAAGGTTTGAGAAAGCTTAAATCGAGTTTTCGACTTGTCCACAATTCATATGGGGTAGAAGTGACGCGATTTGGAAGGCACTCGGTTAAGAACATAGGCAGCGATTAATAAAGCATCGCCCCAAAAAGGCAATCGGTAAATTAGCTTGTGCCATCATAGACCTAACCATTTCAAGCGGGGTTCTGTTTCGTCTTTCGACAACACCATTTTGTTGCGGAGTGTATGGAATAGATAACTGTCTATCTATTCCCTTTTCATCACATAGATTTCGAACTCATCGGATAAATATTCTCGACCTCGATCGGATCTCAAAGCTTTTATTTTCTTATCTAACGATTTTCCACTAAGGTCATAAATTTCTTGAAGCAACTTAATGCTTCGATTTATGAGATATCGAATAGACATATCCATATCGTGTATAATCATCAATAAATGTGATGAAATAAACAGCACCATGCCTTGCCCTAACATTCATTGGGCACATATGTCGGTATGAATTAATTGCAATGGGAATTCAGCTCTTGTCCCTTTTTCAAATGGCTTTCGTGTTGTTTTTCCCATTAGGCAATGCCAATTTTCTAAATATTGCCTAATAAGCCATCTTTGGCTAATCTATTCTTTCTTTGTTGGCCAATATGACCAAGTCTAGCATGCCATATATTCACATCATTCTCATTAGAACTAGAAGATGCAAACAGGGAATAACATACATTCGCACTTGTATGTTCAATATCTAATACAATAAAGCCATCGTGAAATATCCGAACAATAAAAAGTTGTTCCTAACAACAAATCCACACCATTATTGTGAAAATTCATACTAAAACCAAGTTTGACTAATACTAATACGGAGATAAGATTTCGACGAATCTCCGGAGCGTCTGAACATCATGTAGAAATAAATTGCGTCCACCACGCATGATAAGTTGGCAAGTGCCAATTCCTTTCACTTCTACTCTGGAATTATTTCCTACATAAATCCATCTCGCTCCACTTGGAATTCGTCGAAATTCCACAAACGTATTTCTATCTCTAGCTACATGGTGCGTGGCTCCACAGTCTACGTCCACAAAGGATGAGATTCGATTAAAAATACAGAACTTGATACATAACAAACACTTTTAAGTGTGTTAAGGGTTTCTACCTTCTTGGTTCGCCGTGATCGCGGCAAGTGACCCTTCTTGCCACGGTTATAACATTTCATCCTAGAAATGTTTTTCTTCACGGGGCGTTTCCCTTTTCCATGCTTCTCAAACTTTGGTTTCTTGCCGGATGGTTCAACTGTTTTGCATGTCCACTTCATGAACTTTCCAGGGCGCTTGCGCTTGAAGCCCGAAGCTCCATGTGAGCTAGATCCGATAACATATACATTAGATTGTGTCTTAGCCGCCGGAAGGCGGTCCTCCTCCTAGCTCCAAATGGCGCACAACATCCTCAAAAGTTGTGGCGCTCACATTATGGGTCGGGTTCACCTTCATATGTTCCCAATTGTAAGGCAAAGAGCGAATTACAGCTGCACTTGTTGTTCATCGAGACAATACATGACCAACATCCTTTAGCTCATTAATCATGTTCGACATCTTCCTCAAATGTTGCTTTATATTACCTTCTATGTGGCATCTTATAAATGTCGAACTGATTGTAAGGCTGTCTCGGCTTAGTGACGGTCTGTCCAAATCTAGCCTTCAATGCATCCCACATGTCTTTAGCATTTTCATCTTGTTTGAACTCTCGCATAATGTCATTATCCATACTACTCGGCAACGTAATGCGAGCGATCGAGTTCTTTTTCTTCCCGGGCGAGAAGGTTTCTTTGTCTCTTACATGGCTTGTGCGGTATTACCATCCTCTGGCTCGGTCATGGTCGGGTTAAGAGCTTCCGGTGCCTCTAGTTCTTCAAGCGCATCTTTGGATTTTCATAATTTTCTCCATTTAATTTCTCACCCTTGTTGAGCTCGGCAATAATATTCTTAGATGCCGTTGCCATAGTATCTCGGGTATAACATTTAGCACGTGTTTAAAGTCTATTTGTATGCAACAAATGCAATCATATTCATGCATCTTGATTATCTTGGTATATAGTTTCAAAAAGAATTCTAAAATCAACAGTTCACTAAGTTCCCCATCATCATCTAGATTTTCTTATCAAAAGTCAATACCAATACAATCATCACTTTGTGTTCATCATACGATTCCGAAAACTTGTGAACACTCCCACTCAAAATATATACACATAAGATAATGTATATACATAAAACATCAATTCAACAATCACAAGTCCCTAAAAAAGTCTCCTAAGACATACAAGAAAGGAACTAGCCAAAAAAAAAAAAAAGGTCTAAATGTAATAACGTGTAATCCTCCTAGCTCCGGTTAGAACATTAGCATAAGTAATTTCCTTGGTACAAGGAAAAGAATCATTAAGGTCTTGAGGAGGATTATGAACCAAATCGGGGGCCCAAAAATGCTCATTTGGAGAAAACCTTTGAGGACCCTTGCCTTTACGCCGGGCGCATTACATGCTGCGCCAAGACACATTCATGGCAAGCGATGACGTCTTCATCGCTCCGGTCGCTTATGATCTCGTGTAAGAAATGTAGCACAAATTTCTTATATGTGGTATCATCAATCCACCATGCGCTATTCATCAAACCATGCCATTCTTCGGGTATAGTGTTACGTAGTGCATAAAATGCATCTACTGGAGTCATTTCTTGTCCAACCCATATGATTTCTTGGATCATATCGTTGACACTTAATAACATGGGTTATAATGTCGGAAGCATCATCCCATTTATAAAGGCCAAATTTTGTAATCTTCTCCCTAAGAGCTTGCTTAGCTTCAGCTCTCCTTGGCCTTTGGGGTGTTCTAGCATTTCGTCTTACCCATGTCATTGTTCTTTGCAACGAATGCGAACATTAATGAATTACGAAAATCCAATGATTTTTGTAATTATTATGAACATATCATAACAAATAAATAATAGGTAAAAATAAGTCCCCTTAGTATTGACCAACAATATCTTTTTTTTCGTCAACCTTGGTCAACGGTCAAAGTCAACGGTCAAAGTCAACGGTCAAAGTCAACGGCAAGGTCAACGGTCAAAGTCAACGGTCAAAGTCAACGGTCAAAGTCAACGGCAAGGTCAACGGTCAAAGTTGAGTGGCTACTTATTTTCATATAAGCGTCCGAAATGAACTCATTTTCTTAAAAGATTGCCCAAAGTGAACTTAATTTCATAAAAAGGTCAGAGTGGCTACTTAATCTTAAATAAGGGCTGAGTTCGTCAGCTGGCCGAATGTTCATTGGCCGGCGGACACATCCTTATTTTGGAGGGCATTTTCATCAAGAGAGAATTTTTTTTTTTCTCTCTTCTTCCCTGTTCATCTTCTTCTTCTTCCTCCAAGTATCCGGAAATCCAACGTGTCCACCTATGGCGGCCACGGGCATCTCCACCAAAGAACGCCTTGTGGAGTCCATCCCCCTACACGAATGATCGCAGCGGCGACTTGGACAATCCATAAGAATCGCTCCGGCCGGGGTTGTCGAGGTCGGCCCAGTGTGGCGGGCGCACACATGCGACGGGTGAGGCGGTGCCAATCTTGCTTCTCTGGAATGTCCATGAATGTTCGGTGACTTTTGAAAACCCGATCTGTGTTGTTACGCTTCTTATGGGTTTTGGTTTCTTGTTGATGGTGGCGATGCGCTAAGGATTTGTTGAACTTATGATTCTTGATTTTCTTAGATTTCTCTGGTCTTTGATAGTTTTGATTTGTGTTTTACAAGGGCATGTGTGAATTTGAATTTGCAGGATTCAAATCGAGCTTTGAGAAGGAATTTTAGAACCTTATGTTTGATATATTTCGATTACTCGTGATATTTTAAGAATTTATAATATTCTGGATAGCATTCTAATTTATTGTAATTGATTTTATAACATTATGTTACTAGATATAGTCATCATGTAAAGCCTATAAAGGGGCTCATGTGCTCCTTATTACCACACATGGAGATTCAATAGAAAATTTCGCAATTCTCTTTTCTGCTTCATTCTTAAGTTATAAAATCAAGTCTAGGGCATCTCACATTAGGTCGATTGGGCTAAGGCTCCACCATATCCCTATAAATTTTCACTTCACACGACTAGTGCTTTTATTGCGCGAACAAGCGATCGAACAACAAAATAGGCGAACAAGAAAATAAATTGGACCTAGGATGTACGTGATTCGATCATAGAGACCTATGTCCACGGCGAGAAGAGCAACGAATTTCACTATAGAACAAAGGATTTAATTCGGAGATTACAAACCATTCTCACTCCTAATTATATTCTATAACGCGCACGATATTAAGCGCCATGATTAAGTCACGAAATAATCTCCGATCCCACAAAGGTATTAAACATAAATTCTTACCATAAGAATTTAATCGACTTCGACACTTGATTACTTAATGTAATATCACGGATAAAACGATAACTTAATGCCAAGCACTTGCTTGAAAACGGCGCTTCGATGGTCAGACTTCACGTAACCCATGGAGCGACTCTTGAACACACACACATGCACAAGGAAGAAGAACAGCCCATATTGGTCTACGACAAAAGTCCAAGTTGACTGAGTAAGTTGTCCAATTCAAATCTGCGTTGGACTTTCAACGCTTCTTATCTATTCCACCGACTTGCCCACCATAATTGAAAACTGATTTTCGAAACTTGGTCTTAGATTTCTCTGCTTTATTTATTTATTTCCGCATTTCGGATTTTTCGCTTCGGACTCAAAGGCATATTCTAACAGCTTCCGTCCGACTTTATTTTAGCTTAGGCTGTTGTTCCTCGACAAACCACTCCTCACCTCCCTTCTCACTTCTCTCTGTCAAAGTATAGAGTTCCTGCAATCCCAAGATCACAGGGGAACCATCCCGCAAGCCCACTTGACCTTAGTTCTTATTGTTGGCTAGGATCATAACTGAATATCTTATCAAGCTACGACCGCATGGTAAGTGGTACCTATTAGGGATAATTTGTTTATTCAAATGGAGGATCGAGGTATAGTTCCTACAGTTGTCTAAGCTGGGACCACTGAAGATACGCAAAAGCTCTCCCCTTTAAAGGATTCTACGGACCTCTCTCTGTGCACGTGTCTCGCAGGTCTCGGTGGTGATTGATGGGAAGCCACTGTCGCCCTCGTCCTTTACTTTCCATAACAAGTATGCGAGGATCATTTCTTTGGATCATAACTATTTTTTTTTTTTTTTGCTTACAAAAAATAATTTAGGACAAATTTATCACACCAGTTTAGAGTTTTACATAGTCAAAAAAAAAATTTGAGGTAAATTTATTATGAGTATACTAATTTTGGATTTTTCATGATAAAAAAAATAAATTTGAATAAATTTGTCACTGATATATAACTTGTTTGGAATTTTTCAAGATATTAACTTGATTTTTTTGACAAATTTAATGTATTCAATATTTTCAATTATTTAAATATTAGTTGTACATATATTTTTTCATGTCCAAAAAAGTGCACGTAAACAGTGGCAAATGCGCGTACGTGCCAAAAAGGTATATTCGTAAGTGGGTGGTTTCTCAATCCAAATCGTAACCTCCCACCCCCAACAACCCCCCGGCGCCCCCGGCGGGGGCAATATAAATAACCTCGCAAAATGGAGTTGGGTTACCGAATGAGCGGAAGATGAGCCTGTTGCTCACGGCGCTGCTGTGGGTTCTCGCAACCATGAGCTCGGCAGAGGGCACGGCACTTCTCTACCAGTGGGTAGTGAAGTACGAGCTCACGCTGCCGAAGGCCTACCCGAAGCTGTCCATCACCATAAACGGAGAAACCCCCGGACCAACCATATCAGCGCACCAAGGGGACGTCCTCATCGTCGCAGTCACCAACGGGCTGGGGCAGGAGAACCTCGCGATCGAGTGGCAAGGAGTGCGACAGGTATTGTAGCAAAGACCTCAAAGAGGCATGTAATGTTACTAATGGTCGTTCAGTTCATGAGACGATGTTGGGGTTTTGCAGATTGCAGAGGCTTTGACGGACCCCATTCCTCCCGGGATGACTTTTACTTTCCGATTTTCCGTTGATCAGGTGAGTATCGTAGATAGTCCAAAGATTATAAGTGATTTCAGGCGTTGCCGATTCCCGTCTAGCTCCACGGCGGTGCATTTTTGCGTCAATTCCACCTTCTCCTCCCTCGTGCCCCGCTGCCTCGATGGCCTCATCGCCGAGGCCGGGCCGCCGGGGTCCGTTGCCGTCCCCGTCGAGTACCACCACGCCCCGGAGGAGAGGGTGGTGGTGCAAGTTGGGTGGGTGTCCGTAGAGGTGGCCGGTTCCGGTTCAGGAACCGGCGGTTCCGGTCCGGGTTTGGAACCGGCGGTTCCGGGCCGGTTCCGGTTCGGTTCAGAACCACCGGATTCTGGCCTTTTCCCTTTCCTCTTACCTTTTTTTTTTTTTTTTAAACCGGGTTGGACCTGGCCGGAACCGCCGCGAGGGCCGGTTTCGGTTTGGAACCGTGGGCCCAGTCAACGGGCCGGTTCCGGGCTCACGGGCCCAAATGGCCACGTCTAGGTGTCCGTGAACCCGATGGCGGCGGGAGGGATCGAAGACCCTGCGATAAACCCTGCAGGGGCTGGGGCTGGGGCTGGGGTGCGAGAGGGTGGTGGTGTGGGCGGCGGAGAGGGATGAGCTGGGAGCTCGGAACCCCAGGTGTCCGTCTCGATTTTTGCGTCCATCATTCCTCTCCTACCAACTCGTTGCCCCTGCTCTCTCCGTGGTGAACCCTTCTGTCGTCCTCGTCACGTCACCAGCGAAATCGCCGGTCAAACAGATATCATGGGGAGAGAGAGAGAGAGCATACTTTCTCCCATGGAGAGGCACGAAATCAGATGGAATTGGAAAGCTTCTGGGTTGCTAATTCTCGGCCGTACGATTGCTGGTGATCAAAGGAAGCGACGGATTGTTGTGCGGGTAGTGCCATAAATTCGCGAGACAGAGATCGTGAAGAGTGAGGAGGTTGGAGCAGGGAGCAGAGAGTTGCAGATTTGCAGAGACATCGAAAAGCAGGGTGGTAACAAGGCAGAGAGTGGTGGGTGGGGGCAGACACTGGTGGGGACCTCAGTGCGGGTCAGAGCAAAAAGAAAAAAAAAGCAGCGTACGCATTGCGTTTTTTTAAGCAGCTCGACACGTACAATGCGTCCATGAACACTGACGTTAAATTTTTACTTTCACGCAGCTCGGCACGTGCCCATACTACGCTGTTTCCAAATTGCAAAAAGAGGCTGGACTGTATGGGTCGATTCGAGTTTTGCCGCCGGTTGAGGAGGGCAAGGGCGCACCGTTCACAGGACAAGGCGGGCCGCAGATCAAGGGAAGTGGTCAGACAAAAGGGCTCTGAAACACCGTAACCAGATCAGACACTCCCACAGCAGGCGATCTAAATTCCCTTTTTTTTTTTTTTTTATATGGAATTCTGTCCAACCGAAACTCATCAAAACAGGATATCTAAATTTCCATGGCGTATGTTTGGGCATCCACGAAAATAATTTATCTTTGAGTCGATTTTGTTTACGAGCTCAAATTCGAGACATATTTTAATACTAGTCTTGCATGGTTGAGTTGGTCATGCTTTCCGTATCTGAATCTGAATTGTTCTTTATGGGGCTCTTCGTATTCCTTATCCGATGGAACCTCGCTAGTTTAGGGCCTTGTCATTGCTTGGTCCGTCCCTCAGACGAATCAGGACGGTCCAAACGCCAAGGGTCGCTCCAGAATGATCCAAAGTAAAACTAGTTTTCAAGGTCAAAAGGAGTCTTTCTTTTTGGCTTGCATGAATTTGACAACTGTTAAGTTGTGAGAACGAGTGGCGGTTCTTTCTCGGGCCCCCACCGACCCTCGTAAGCCATCTTGCTTTAATCACCTAACAATTGTATTGCTATTGGATCCCCTCCGCGGGTCTCGTGCAGGACACGCGAAACCCTGGTCGTGATTCCTCAATGTGGAGATCTCTTTCGTTCGTAAATGTTGTTGATCAGACACTCTCAAAACAGGCAATCTAAATTCCTTTTTCTGTTTTATTTGGAGCTCTGTCCAACTGAAACTCATCGAAACAGGAAATCTAAATTTCCATGGCAATTTATCTTGAGTCGATTTCGTTTACGAGTTCAAATTCAAGGCATATTTTAACACTAGTCTTGCATTGTTGAGCTGGCCATGCTTGTCCTATCCGCATTGTTCCTTACGAGACTCTTCATATCCCTTATCCTATAGAGCCTCCCTAGTTTAGGGTCTCACCATTGCTTGGCCCGCCCCTAAGACGAATCTGGACGGTCCAAAACACCAAGGGTCGCTCCTGTTCACCTGCCCAGCCGTCTTGGATCACGCATGGCCAGATCGAGTCGTCCGTGGGCCACTATGCTTGGTCTGTGGTCTGATCTATCGGGCATTTCATGACCCATCCTTACTCGAGAATTCGTTGGGCCGTGATGTTTGTGCGCGTGATCTCTCTTACTCTTATAGGGAGAGAGATGGATGACATGGGGTTCTTGTAAAAGAGTCATAGGACAGCTCATGTCCACACGAGCGATTTTCGACCAATAAATTTGAACAGCTAAAAAATAAAAAGGTTTATGGAATAAATTAGTAAAATTAAAGATCTAATACCGAATTAACAAAAGTATAATGGGTTTAGAATTTTTTGGACAATTTTCCTCCTATCACGCGGAGGCAACGATTTCATTAAAATGTAACTCATCCCTTATCCTGAATAGTCTAAGTAAAACCAGATTTCAAGGGCAAAAAGAATCTTTGTTGTTTTGCTGCCATGAATATAATAATTGTCAAGTTGTGACAACGAGTGGGGGTTCTTTCTGAGCCCGCCCACCGATCCTCCAGAACCATCTCAGTCTCCTTTGTCACCTAGGGATTGCATTGCTATTGGACACGACCGGCTCGTTCATGGCCACAACAATTCCCCAGTTGTTATTTTATTCTCTTCCTCTGTCGCTTCTCATCATCTCACAGGTTCACCAGCCAATGTCTACTGAACAAATGAAAAGCGAAAAAGATAATTATAATAATAATACCGAAATAAAAATGACAAAATGTCGGTAATATCAGTGTCTCCGCCGAACGTGGAATAATCAAATCACAGCGAGTCGCACTCGCGCACACAGTCTCTCTCTGTCTCCACCATCGTGTTCTTCGTCCTTCGTCCAAGACATTCGCCGGTTTCTCGTTACGGCTCATTGATTAGATTCGCCACGATAAGACAGACCAAGACGGCAGCGACCGCGAGGAATGACGTGAATTTGTCGAGCGCGATCCGGCCTCCGGTCTCTCACGGCAGAGCAGCGATAAAACACAGAGCACCGAGTCCCACCCCTACACCGATTTGTTAGATTTTTGAGGAAGTGTATGTATTTAGGTATGAAATATAGAGGAATAATGATAAGAAGAATATCAAGATAAAATAAATATTTAATATAAAACTAATAAATAAAAAGACTTATAAATATAGCTCTCACATCATAGGCCTAATTCTTCATATGGGACTACATTTTGTTACATAGAACTTGGCAAACCGATTTCATGCCACCGCCATTCATTATTTTATTATTTTGTTGTTATTTTTCTGACAGCCAAGGCTTGCAGCCATTCTTTACTTTTCAACCACTTTGTCAATTTCAATCCGATTCATCTTTGCGGCCCTTCCCGCCGCTATTTATAAGTCCGCAAAATCAATCTTTCACGCGATGTGTGGAGTTGGGTTACCGAATGCGCCGAAGATGAGCCACTTGCTCACAGCGCTGCTTTGTGTTCTCGCAACCATTGCGAGCTCGGCAGAGGGCACCACACTTCTCTACGAGTGGGTAGTGAAGTACGAGCTCACACTGCCGAAGGCCTACCCGAAGCGGTCCATCACCATAAACGGAGAAACCCCCGGACCAACCATATCCGCGCACCAAGGGGACGTCCTCATCGTCGCAGTCACCAACGGGCTGGGGCAGGAGAACCTCGCGATCGAGTGGCAAGGAGTGCGACAGGTATTGTAGCAAAGACCTCAAAGAGGTATGTAATGTTACGAATGGTCGTTCAGTTCATGAGACGATGTTGGGGTTTTGCAGATTGCAGCAGATTTGACGGACCCCATTCCTCCCGGGATGACTTTTACTTTCCGATTTTCCATTGATCAGGTGAGTATAGTAGATAGTCCAAAGATTATAAGTGATTTCAGGCGTTGCCGATTCTCGTCTAGCTCCACGGCGGCGCATTTTGAATCAATTCCACTTTCTCCTCCCTCGTGCACCGCTGCCTCGACGGCCTCATCGCCGAGGCCGGGCCGCCGGGGTCCGTTGCCGTCCCCGTCGAGTACCACCACGCCCCGGAGGAGAGGGTGGTGGTGCAGGTTGGGTGGGTGTCCGTGAACCCGATGGCGGCGGGAGGGATCGACGACCCTGCGATAAACCCTGCAGGTGGTGGGGCTGGGGTGCGAGAGGATGCTGGTGTGGGTGGCGGAGAGGGACGAGCTGGGTAGTCCTTAAACCCGACGGGGGTGCTGGTGCGGGTGTGGGCGGTTGTCTTTAAACCCGACGGGGCTGTTGGTGAGGGTGCGGGTGGTTATCCTTAAACCCGCGGCGCTGGGGTGCGAGAGGGTGATGGTGTGGGTGTCCTTAGACAGACCAGACGGCGCTGGGGTGCGAGAGGGTGGTGGTGCGGGCGGCGGAGAGGGATGAGCTGGTAGTTGGGTACTCCAGGTCTCCGATCTCCATTTCAGCGCCCATCATCCCTCTCCGACCATCTCGTCCCCCCTGCTCTCTCCGTGGTCGACCCTTCTGTCGTCCTCATCACCAGCGATATCACCGCTCAAAATACGAATCGACCTCACGACTCTATTCACAATTTCCCCCCTAAATTTTGAGGGTTTTTTTTTTTTTTTTGGGGTGGTGGGGGGGAATGCCCCTTACAGATGAACACAATAGGTGCTTGAACACTGACGTTAAATTGTTATTTTATGCAGCTCGGCACGTATACATACTACGCTGTTTCCAAATTGCAAAGAGATGCCGGATTGTACGGGTCGATTCAAGTTCTGCCGCCGTACGAGGAGGGCAAGGGCGCACCGTTCACAGGACAAGGCGGGCCGCAGATCAAGGGACAAAAGGGCTCTAAAACGCCGTAACCAGATCACACACTCTCAAAACGGTGTTTTGGATTTATGATGGGCAGTAATTCGATGTATTGGGTCTGGCAAGATCGACAGCTACTTTTCGCATTCAATTTGGGATTGAGATGCAATGATTTGAGGCAGCCGAGAGGCCGCCCATGATAATCATTTTATTTTTTATTTTTAACAAATTTAAAATAGAAATTCGTTTGATAATACATTGTTATTTTTTCATTTCTAGAGCAAATAGCTAGGGTGGCTCCTTCCGCCCGCCAACCGCCCCCTCCGATTCGGCCGCCAGAGCACATAAGGCCATCCCATCCCCTTTCGCTGTCACTTTCTCCGTCTCCATGTCGACTCTGAACGATGACAGTCGTGCGCAGGAGCCAACCAGCGCCGCCGCATGATTTTGACGAAATCATGTCTTGCTAGATTTCTTCTGTTTTCTTGGATTTTGTGACAGCTAAGCCCAGAGATGGACGAAGTCAATATCCTTTTGGTCTCTCTTCTTTGGGCTTGTCGTGTGGAGCCGTCTTTGAGAATTCTGAATGTCAAAATCGCCGTCCCAAACCCTTGTGCGAAGCATTATCTTATATTAGGCTAGCTCACCGACTCCCTCTCGAAGGCTCCACATATTTTCTTTCCTTTTTTCACGTGATTATACAAAGAAAAATATTTCCCTAGCAATCTAACAGAACTATCAATTATTTTTAATCATAGATTTACACTCAATAGAACGCCGTACATAATTTATTGAAAGTAAAGTGATTAGAAAAAAAGTTATGACATCTCAAATGAACGCCGTAAAAAAATTATGACATTTCTAGTGTGATTTTTCCGAAAGTAGGATCCTGCTCGGCGGGCACGAGCACTTGATTGGATTAAATTCTCTTGTGGGTTTTGGATTTGCAAGAACTATCTGTTTCGTGCGGGACTGCCCCCATCTTGGGCTGCACCTCTCATTTTCCCTCCAAGGAAATTCATTTTTATTTCCTTTTTCCATGGCTTTTTATTCGTTCTTTTTTACTTTTTCTTTTTCGCCAGGTATTATCAAGATGTTGTTTAGGGCACGCATGTGCAATATTTACTAGAGCAGAAATTCATTTGATTACCTAACTCCATTTTTTCTATTCTTAGAGCATTTTTTTGCTCCAAAAGCAATTATGGAGCCATTCGAAGAGGTTAAAAAAACATCTTTCCGTAAGTAGAAAAATCAAATTCTATGCGAGCGAAGGAGAAACTTAAGACCAAAAGTTGATTTTTAAAACAGAAATATTGACTTCTTCATTTTTATTTTTGCTAATTTCCCCGTCTGAATATGATCCAAATCGGCAGCCAATGACCCCAAGAATTTCTTTTTCTTGAATATTAGTAGATTTTGTTCCTTTAGAAAATATCACACCATATGCAAAAGAGATGGTCGTCTTCTACAACAAATTGATTGTCCGATTGCTCATTGTGCACAAAACAAAATGAATGGTCTTGTTGGGGTTCGTGGGAGTGCCGTGGTCTGCTCATCTAAGCTATTACGGACTTTGACCCTCATTTTGGATAACTGCAAAAGCGGTCAAGTGACATTCTCCGAGCGTCCAAATGGTCTCATAAAGAAGATATATTAAGTATAGTATAAGTGTCAAAATTTATGTACGGCGTTTATTTTAGTGCTAAAAATTTCAAAACGATAACTTAAATGTCAAATTTTTTGAAAAATGATCACTTCGATACTAAATTTTTTGAAAAAAGCTCATTTCGGTTCCAACTTTAGCAAGTTCTTGTTAGAATATATTTCTTATATATTCAATATGGGCTTTATTAATTATTATTGTAAATATTAATTGGTCTAATAAAGAAAGATAAAAGGTTTTCTAATTCTAGTTGGATATGGGCCTGGATAGTATGAAATTGAGATAAACATTATCTTTAATGAGGGGATATGTTTCATTCTCTATAAATAGAACTCAAGTCCCTCCTCTATACCCTAATGTCAACATAATCTCACATTAAGAGTCGTCGGAAGCGATACGTGAGGGGGTCGTCTCATTGAAGCCGGTGATAAAGGGGGTTCATAGAGGAGAAGCTCTTGAGTATCGAATCGTCGCAATTCCGCATCAAGAAAGATGGATCCGAAACAAGGTGCATCAATTTCTCTATTCTATGGTTTGTGATTCACGTCTCTATACGTGTGATTCTTGGATCATTGCATACGGATTTTAATTGCGGCCTACATGTGGTATCGAGCCAACGCCTTTTAGATCTCGAATTATGTTTTAGTGTTTTTTTTTTAAATTTTAATTTCTTCAAAATTAAAAGAAAATTATATATTCGGAACCTATACGACGAGACGAGCAAAACCATATAAAATTCGTCGCCGGAGGACGATGGACACGCCGCCATGCGCGGCCACGCATCGGGCGCTCGCGGCCACGCGCCCGGCGTGCGCACCACGCGCCGACCCGACCGGCTCGCACGTGTTCCGCACGTGCGGGGCTAACGTCATCTTGCCGAATGCGAGCCCGACCCAACCCGGACGACCCGACTTGTGACTCGACCCGCATTGGTTGACCGTTGACTCGAGACTTCCCGGTCGAACCAATTGTTGACCGATCGAGACCGGGTTAAGCCCGGCCCGGGTTCGCACGTGTTCCGCACGTGCGGGGCTAACGTCATCTTGCCGAATGCGAGCCCGACCCAACCGGACGACCCGACTTGTGACTCGACCCGCATTGGTTGACCGTTGACTCGAGCTTCCCGGTCGAACCAATTGTTGACCGATCGAGCCGGGTTAAGCCCGGCCGGGTTCCCCGGTTACGTTAGGCGAAACAGCCCGGTTTTGAGCCGGCCGAGAAGTAGAACACGTGCGATGCACGTGTTAGCGCGTGGGCTCACGCGCCGAGGCTTTTGGTGGCGCGTGAGGGAGCGTGCGTTGTCCAATCGGGGTGTTCCGGTATCGACGTGCTCGTATGCTCATGCTCTACAAGGTGGTATATTTATTTTACATGTTTGATGTATTTATGGATCAAAAATACCTATGAAACTCTAAATACGTGTATTGTTTGGGGTATTTTTAGCGTATTTCTATGTATTTCTATACGGTTTCATGAGATACGGTGCAAGCTCGCATGTAAGTACCACATACGAGATATGTGGAGTATAATTTATCAATTACATGTTATGGTTTGACATGTATTGTTAATTATATCGTTAAAAGTTAGCAAGGTGTGTAGTTTTACGGAGAATTGCCCCTTTCTCGTAATTACATGCATACGGTAAATGTGAAATATAAAGTTTATATCCCAATTTCAGGAAAATTCAATTGTGTTGTGACCGCCAAAGTGGCACACTTAGTTGAGTTTAATAAAGAATAATTTATAAAGTATTGGGATGTCTCCTGTTTTAATGCGTTATTATACTCCCAACGGAGGTAATTGTGTATTGTTGCATGGAGGGTTGCATGTACAACATATGGTTGAGAATTGATTAGTCTAAGTACTTTCATACGCCCAAAGGGGGTGATTAACGAAGATTAAAATAAATTCTCATGGCCAGCTGTAATGCGAGAGTATACAACCGCATGTCATGTTTTCTCGCCCAAAGGTGATTATATGATGATGTATGTAACTCTCAAGGTGAATTTTCACATTATGCTAATTGTAAACATTAATTATTTTTTTAATCATTTTTTTCGTGAACGGCAACTCCATAGCTATTGAAATTCTTACTTGGTTCTAACTTTAAGAAGTGGAGAAAGGATTTTCTATTTGATATGGAACTAGCGGATGTTCATGTTGCTCTTAATGAGGATAGACCGATAGCTCTCACGAGATGCTAGTACGGATACCCAAAAAGCACGGTTGCTATTTGGGAAAAGAGCAATAGGATTTGCTTACTTGTCGATGAAGCGATCCATACAGGGAACATCTTAGAAGTGATTTTGTCAGCCGACATCACCGCTAGGCAAATGATGGAGGCCTTGGTGGCTAGAAATCGTGACTCTCCTAATGCTGAAATTGGAACACGGATGTCATGTTTATTCGGTTTGAAATATGATGATTCTGCTGGTGTTAGGAATTATGTCCTTAGGATGGTTGATCTGCAATCAAAGCTTAAGGCTCTTAATGTTCTTATCCCCGATGCTTGTATTGTACATCTTGCACTCAACTCTCTTCCGCTTGAATTTGGTATTATTCAAACACAGTATAATTCCGCCGATCAGCCATGGACAATCAATGACTTGATTGCAAGAGTGGTGTTAGAGGAGACTAAGTTAAAGAAAAATAAAGTACATGTTGTTATGTATCTTTTTCCGGTTCTGGTTTTAAGAAGGGTAAGGGGTACAAAAATCGTGCTCACAAAGGAACTCATTCATCTCGCGGTGTGTCTAACAACTTGGGTTCAAAGAAACCGACCTTTAAAAAGGACGGTAATGCTTGGTAAGGATGGTCTCTGTTTCTTCCGTAAGAAGGGAGGACACGTAAAGAAAGACTGCGCTAAGTATAAAAACGATTGTCTAAACGTGAGCCTAAAAGTAATGATTCTTTGGTATTGGTTTGTGAATCTAATCTATCGAAGCTCCATCTTGTTCGTGGTGGTTAGATAGCGGTGCAACTAATCATGTTGCGTTTACCATACAGGGATTCATAAACCGGAGGAAGCCAAATAAGGAAGAATCAAATCTCACCGTAGGAAACAATAATAAAGGCGACGTTGAGTTCGTGGGAGATATCATTTTAATTCTAGATTCCGGTTTTAATTTGATGTTAAGGAATACATTCTATGTACCTTCTTTTAAACGAAATTTAATTTCCGTATCAAGTTTGGACATGTGTGGTTACTCTTTTGAGATTTCAAATAATGCAATTTCTATTTCTTTTACTTCAAATAAAGTTGGGTATTGCACTATGTCCAATGGATTGTATATATTATGTTTGTCTCCCAACGAAATATATGTCGCTTATACAAATGAAAAGGTTGTTTCTAAAAGACCTCTACCTAAGGAACAGTCTTACACATTATGGTATAAACGTCTTAGTCACATCTCTAAATAAAGAGTGGAAAGACCGATGAAGGCGGACATTCTACCCATTCTCAAAGGTGACACGGACGTATACATAAACTGCTTGTAGAGGTGAGATGACTAAAATAAAAAAGAAAACTGCATCCGTAGTTCTCATTTGTTAGAGATCATCCATACATATATAAGTGGACCCTATACAATGACGTTGTGTAGAAATTTCTATTTCATCACATTTATATATGATTATTCCCGATATGGTTATTTGTACTTGATTAAGGAAAAGTCTGAATCTCTTGACAAGTTTAAGATTTTCCGGGATCAAGTCGAGAAACAAATGGGAAAAGTCATAAAAATTGTCGATTTGACCGCGGTGGTGAGTATTATGGTCGACATGGCGATCTTTGGACAGCTTAAGGGGCCATTCGCCAAGTACTTAGAGGATTCCGGGATTGTGGCTCAATTTACTATGCCCGAAAGTCCCGAACGTAATGGTGTGGGCCGAAAGGCGAAATCGTACTCTTATGAATATAATGAGGAGTATGATTAGCGAGCTAATTTACCCGATTTTTTGTGGGGTAAAGTTTTGAAAACAGCACTTTATATTCCGAATCGTGTCCCTACAAAATTTGCGCTACTTACTCCCTTCGAGTTATGGACTGGACGGAAACCTAGCTTGAATCATCCGAAAGTTTGGGGATGCCCCGCAAAAGTAAAGTTGTATAATCCGACTTTGAGTAAGTTGGACTCCAAAATCACTCGATGTTATTTTGTGTCTTATCCAGAATCATTCAAAGGGATATCGATTTTATAATCCCAATGGAGGAACGAGAATTATGGATTCACGGACAGCGAAATTTCCGGAGCTTGATGTAGCCGAACAAGGTGATTGCTCACGACTATTGAAGATAACGATGCGGTGAGTACTTCTATGTCGTTTTCTTTACCTATACGAGACAATTGTGGAGGTCCCTATACCACAAACCGAACCCGTTGAAGCTCGGGAACCTATTACCGAAGTAGCTCCTCATGAAGTTCATCAAGCCTTTCAGGAACGGAATGATGTAGAAAATGCTCCTCTAAGGAGATTTGTTAGACAGAGACGATCGGCTATACCACCGGACTACATAGTCTATCTAGGAGAGCAGGAATATGATATCGGTTGTGTTGTTGATCCGGTAACTTATACAGAAGCTATTTCTTGTCCTCGATCGATTTATGGTTAGATGCAATGAGAGATGAGATGTTATCTATGAAACATAACAATGTTTGGGAGCTTGTTGAATTACCCGAAGGCTATAAACCCGTTGATTGTAAATGGATTTTAAGACCAAGAAAGACTCCACATGAAAGATTGAAAAATTTAAAGGTAGAATAGTAGCTAAGGGATTCACTCAAAGAGAAGGAGTAGACTATGAGGCAACCTTTTCTCCGGTTTCTTCTAAGGACTCTTTTAGAGTAATCATGGCTTTAGTAGCTCATTTTAATATGGAGTTTCACCAGATGGATGTTAAAACTGCTTTTCTAAATGGAGAACATGATGAACAAGTTTATATGGCACAACCCTGAAGGTTTTGCAGCAAATGAAATAGGTAATCTGGTTTATAGATTGAAAAAGTATATATATGGTTTGAAGCAAGCTTCTAGACAGTGGTACTTGAAGTTTCATGGTGTTGTTACTTCCTTTGGGTTCATTGAGAACAAGTTAGATCGGTATATATACTGCAAGGTTAGTGGGAGGAAATTTATTTTTCTCGTTCTTTATGTTGATGATATCTTGCTTGCTAGCAGCGATATTGAATTACTGCATGAGACAAAGAGAATGTTGTCACAAAACTTTGATATGAAGGATCTTGGTAAAGCATCTTTTGTCCTTGGGATTGAGATCCATAGAGACCGTTCTCGTCGCATATTAAGCTTATCTCAAAGGGCATATATTGATCATATTTTGGAGAGATTCAATATGCAACAGAACAAACCAGGAATTGCTCCCGTCTACAAAGGTGATAAATTGAGTCTTTCACGGTGTCCTCATTCGGATATTGAGAAAGCACGAGATGAAGAATGTACCTTATGCTAGTGCACTTGGTAGTATCATGTACGCACGGTTTGTACTAGGCTAGACATTGCTTTTGCAACAGGACTTCTAGGCGGATATCGAGTCAAATTCAAGACACGATTCTTGGGTTCTTTGCCAAGAAAGTTTTGAGGTACTTAAAGAGGACTAAAGACTATATGCTAATTTATAGATATGTTCGAAACTTGCAGCTAGTAGGATATTCAGATTCGGATTATGCTCGTTGTCAAGATGACAAGAAGTCGATAACATGGTACATCTTTATGCTAGTAAGTGGTGCAATATCATGAAAAAGTGAGAAACGGAAAACGGTATCATCCTCTATCATGCAAGCGGAGTTTATAGCTGCTACTCGGGCTATTTGGCTCAGGAATCTCATTAGGGAGTTGACCGTGTTTGATTTTGTTGATAGACCCAAATAATTGTATTGTGACAATAACTCTGCGGATTGTTCATTAACAACCACAGAGGTCTCAAGGGGTCTAAGCATATGGAGGTCAAGTTTTTGACCATAAAGGAATCCGTACAAAATGGTGACGTTGCGGTAGAGCATATTACTACGGATGCTATGATTGCTGATCCACCGACTAAAGATCTACGCCCTTGTGTATTTGAACGGCATGTTAATAGCATGGGCTTAGAAGCATCATGGGATGCCATTGCTTAGTGGGAGCTTTCTAATTTTTGCTCTAATAAAGTTCACATTTGTATTATGTTACGTTAAGTAACGGCTTTAATACGTATTGACTCTTTTACATTCAATTAAGTCTTTATGAATGTGTTATTGAATGCATATCTATTGAAAACCTCAAGGAACTGTGTAAACCTTGAGTAATGGTCGAGGGCATTTATTTTTTGCCATGAGCATATGTCTTGTTATACATAAAGTATAGTTAACTATAAAAGTAAGATATATGTGGGTTCGTTGAAACCATAAGGATGTTCTCTTGTGACACATCGGGTTTCGTGACACATAAAGTAAGAGAATGGTGGCCCGACAAAGAGGATAACATATAAGGTGTCTCTATTATTTGAAATGTTATCCGTTTGCCATACTACCATATTAAATCCATATCGAGTAGAGTTAAGAGCATTTGTGATCATGGATGGCTCGTGTGTTTTAATGCGATTCTTGGCATGATTCGGTGTTTAAGACTTTATGGGATCGGATTGACTATTGAAAATTATCTCTAGACCAATATAAAGATGCGCATATAAGGTACAATTTTAATTAATTTAGCCCAAGTGGGAGAATGTTAGAATATATTTCTTATATATTCAATGTGGGCTTTATTAATTATTATTGTAAATATTAATTGGTCTAATAAAGAAAGATAAAAGGTTTCCTAAATCTAATTGGATATGGGACTTGGATAGTATAGATCGAGATAAACATTATCTTTAATGAGGGGATAGGTTTCATTCTCTATAAATAGAGCTCAAGTCCCTCCTCTATACTCCTAACGTCCACATAACTTCACATTAAGAGTCGTCGGAAGCGATACGTGAGGGGTCGTCTCATTGAAGTCGATGATAAATAAATGGGGTTCATAGAGGAGAAGCTCTTGAGTATCGGATCGTCGCAATTCTGCATCAAGAAAGATGATCCGAAACAAGGTGCGTCAATTCCTCTATTCTATGGTTTGTGATTCGCGTCTCTATACATGTAATTCTTGGATCGTTGCATACGGATTTTAATTGCAGCCTACGATTACGTCGGCTCAAATATTAATAAAAAAATTGGTCATGTCGAATTTTCGACAATTCACGTCGGTTCAAATCGGAGTTGGCACTAAAGTGAGCATTTTTTAAAAAATTTAACACTTAAGTGAGCGCAAGAGGATGGATGAGACAGCCCGTATGTTGGGACATATATAGTGCATTTGTTGCCTTTAACCTTGAACAGGGTCCCACCTGTGGATCCCGCCTTGGCCCAATTAAGGGCGACATCACACGTTTCAATTGGTCGAGAGCCCGGCGATCAAAACCCGCCGACTATATGGCACTCGACCGCCCAAATCGGACCCAATAATTTTCAACAATCCACATCGGTTCAAATGGAGTTGAGCTGAAGTGAGCATTTTTTAAACAATTTAACACTTAATTGAGCGCAAGAAGATGGATGAGACAGCCATATGTTGGGACATATATGATGCATTTGTTGCCTTTAACCCCGAACAGGGTCCCGCCTATGGATCCCGCCTGCTGGCCCAATTAAGGGCGACATCACACATTTCAATTGGTGAGAGCATGGCAATCAAAACCCGCCAACTATATTGCACTCGATCGCTCAAATCGGACCCAATAATTTCCGACAATCCACGTCACTCAAATCGGAGTTGGCACTAAAGTTGACATTTTCTAAAAAATTTAACACTTAAGTGAGCGCAAGAAGGTGGATGAAACAGCCATATGTTGGGACATATATGGTGTGTTTGTTGCCTTTAACCTTGAATAAGGTCCCACCCGTGGATCTCACCTCTTGGCCCAATTAAGGGCGACATCACACGTTTCAATTTGTCCGAGAGCTTGGCGATCAAAACCTGCCGACTATATCGCACTCGGCCCCCCAAATCAAACCTAGTAATTATGCTCCTTAACACACAAAATAAGACCAACGGTTATTTATTTTGGTCTAACGAGGCTTTTCTTGCATTTATAAATCGACCATCAACCTTTTCATAATTGATCACAATTGATGTGGGAGTAGGGTTATCTCCATCCCTTATGGAAGGGATTGACGGTCGATTTATAAATGCGAAAAACAATTTCATCCTTTGAGCTAATTTTTGAGATGAAAGAGGCCAAGATCACCCAACACTAATGTGTCATTGAAGCTCCTGCACATACGGAGTACCCCATTGCGCTTTCCAAGATAATCTCCACCACATGCTGAATTCCGCTGCCTGACCGGCTACACGAATTCGCAAACTATGACCTGTACCATGCGGCGAATAACACCAACGCCACCTCTAGCGACGGCGGTCCATAAACTAAAAGTTAAACTCCACTATGGATGATCGCACTTCAAGATGCAAATCCTATGACCGCAAACAACAGTGAGACACACTCACGGCACCTCCACGGCCCCGATTTCGGGGTCCTTGGGCACGGGCCTAGAAATTTCGGCTTCAACATCGACCTGAAGAAGGGCAATGAAGTAAATGGAACTTAGTTTCACAAGGAGTTGGGTGCGGAAGCGCCATGATAAAAATACGAAAACATCATCGTAATAGGGCAACTCAAGACACTTATACTAAAATGCGTACAAGGATAAAGACAAACAGCTCTTGCAGGGACACGCCCTTAAGTCCTCCTCTCTCTTCTCCTCTCTCTTAAGAAGCTAATCTCTTTCTCTCCAATTCTGAAGAATCCCACTTCGCACTGTGGCTTGTCGTCAATGCCTCTTTCCTTGCTCTATTTATAGCGAATATATTTTACCACTGTACTCGAGAAGCAGCTGGCGCTGTTCAAGATACTGACAATTTTGCTTCAAAACCATGTGCAGAGGTTGGACGAAGGAAAAGCGTTTGCTTCAAAACCATGTGCAGCCACCAATTTTGAATTTGGTGAAGAAGACCTCGGCAAAGGTTGGACGAAGGAAAAGCGTTTGCTTCAAAACATGTGCAGCCACCATTTTTGAATTTGGTGAAGACCTTGGCAAAGGTTGGACGAAGAAAAAGCGTTGGTTTCAGACAACATAAATCCCGGCTTTCTTTTCCATTTTCCTTGTCCGCTGTCGTTTGTTGACTTCACGGGGAGAGGAGGAGGTGTGGAAATTTCGTCTTTTAGTTCTCCGGGGGGCGTTTGTTTGGCCGACCTTTTTTGGCTTATTTCATGGATGTTGAAATTTCGGAGTGGTTTCAGAGAGCCCGACTTCGTTGACCTTCTTCATCTTCGTATTGTCTTACGACGAAGGAGAGGTTGAAATTTCAGCACACAGATCATCTCTTGTAATTTAGTGGAGAGCTTGGCCGAGTTGGAAGAAGAGAGCCTTGGCTTTGCCAGAGCCACAAACCATGTCGACGTACGTTTCCTTTAATCTGTAGTACAAATTTTTTTTTATTTATTTATTTTAATGTGTGGCTGCTTAATGTTTGTGGATCGACTTAAGTACCAAATGACATTTTTTGTTAAGTTAAAGATGAGTCAGAAATAAATAATGTAGGAGATGGTGAAGAATCTAAAAATTAAGAAGTCCAAAATCGAATTAGAGACATGAAAAACGAAACCAATGCCCTCATAATGAAAGATCAACATCGCTCGACCGCATGGCCCAAACCTCAACACTCAAAACTCCTTACCCCTTTACAGGCGAATCCATTTATCTTTCGTAGGCCAATCATTATGTAGGAAGAGTCCGTCCGGATGGGAAATCCACTCTTTGCCTCTTCATGAGTATTGATTGAATTCTGCCCTTTATCTACTTCACATGTATTGTGAGAAAAATAATTACCAAAAAAGTCCTAAACATATTACAATTATATCCATTCGGTCCTAAACTTTTTTTTTTCGCTAATTCAGTCCCAAATTTTTTGCATTTTTATCAATTCACTCGTTCCGACCAACTTTACCAGAAATCTCTGACGTGATCAATTTTTACTAGTAATACTGTGCATCTACCAAACCGGTGACCAATTTTTAATAATAGTATTGTGCATCTCCCAAAAAGACTCGTTGCCCTCAGGCACATCTCCTACTATCTTCTCTATCTCTCTCTCTCTCCCAACACGCAAGAAGACAACACAACAACGATGAGAGCCACCCCATCAAGTGGGCCACAGACCGACCAGGACCCCGACATTTATGCCCTCGCCCTGGCCCGCAGCCCTCTCCCCACATCCAATGTGGAGCGAGACTGTTCATGTTTCACGACAGCAAGGCCATGCGAGCGCAGCCTGAGCCCGCCGCTCACGGCCGTTTAGACCATAAGAGGGCAACATTGAGCTGGTAAGGGCCATGAGCGGTCATGATCCTCTATGACATGCTTGCGAGCTCCGCAACCTTTGTAGCAGAGCTTGGCCATGGCCGCCAAATGGAGGTCGTTCGACCTCCATCTGTCCTTGAGTTGGCTGCGGTAGGGTGGTGGGCAGGTTGGAAAACAAAATGACAATTTGGTAATAACTTGAAATCTATTGTAGAAAGTGAGAATGTCAATTGAGAGTTTTGGAATGTGACGAGGGTACTACTATTCTATTTGGGAGGAGAAATTGTCAAAAAAATCCTAAATTTATTACATTTTTGTTAATTCAGATCTTAAATTTGTTTTAATTTTGCCAATTCAATTATAAACCTTTTGTATTTGTCTGGAATTCGATCATAGGCACTTTGCATATTTATCAATATAGCCATCCGACCAACTTCGGTTAGTCAATCAGCTTTTTTAATAATATTTTAATACTTTTCCTTTTTCTTTTTACTGTTCATATTCTTCCTTGTTAGCAGTTGGTCTCGTCTTCTTCCTCCTTCCTCTTTAGCGACCGGCTGAAGGCAGGTCCTCGCAAGCCACAGGCGCTGCCACTAAGAAGGACGGCGCCGCCATCGGGGTGAGCTCGGCCTCGCCAAATCTGAGCAAGGTTGACCTCGCCAACCATGGCGTCTCCGTCGACCTCGCTGGGCAAGCTCAACGTCGCCCAATGACGGCGACGGAATCAATGGCAGGAGGTGAGATTTGGGACCTCTCGGCTTTTGGGCAAGGCCATCTCTCTTATGCTTAATCGATTGATCTTTAAATGGCAAGATGACCAATGGCGGAGAGGAAGGAGCGTCTGGACGAGCAAAGCAGCCATTGATGCTCGAAATCCTGAGCAACTTGGTGGGACACAAAAGAGGTTGTCCTCTTTTTTTTTTCAGAAGGGGTTGTCTTCACATGGATGAAATGTAGTAAGTTAGAAGATCCTTAAATTTCTTTGAATTTATTTTTCACAGAAGAAGAAACGACTGTCACCCTTCGAAGAAGAAGAAGAAGAGAATAATAGAGTGAGAGAGAGAGGGGGATCCCATTTTCTCTCGTCTGCATCTTTCGGTCCGCTACAGCTTCCCGTTGAAGACAGAGAGAGAGAGATCGTTGTTTATTTTGAACTGATATGGCAAGGCTGGCTCGGCCTCGCCGAATCTGGGCGTGGCCGAGCTCACCGAGCGTCGGCGCCGGTGGCCGGCGAGGACCTCACCTCCAGCCGGTTGCTGATGAGGAAGGAGAAAGAAGACATGCCAGCTGCTATGGAGGAAGAAGATGAACAGTAAGAAAGAAAATAAAAAAAATAAACAAATACAAAATTAAAAGATATTTAAAATTCATTAAAAATTGTACACCGGTCAAACCAATCAAGCCACGTCAACGCCAGCCGACCAAAGATGAGCAGATAGACCGAATTGGCAAAAATGCAAAAAATTTAAAACTAAATTGGAACAAATGCAAAAAGGTTTAAGATTGAATTGGCGCAAAAAAAAGTTTCAAACTAAATTGACATAAATGGAAAAAGTTTATGGCAAAATTGACAAAATTAAAAAATTTATGACTAAATTGGTAAAAGTGCAATAAATTTATGACTTTTTTAATAATTTTGCCGAATTGGGAAGTAAAGATGATTTTTGTGATCTCCCTTAAAATTAACTTTTCAATCCTCCTAGTTTCTTGATTTTGTTTGTTGGCCAATAATTTACCATCATCATTCACGGAAAATCGGCATTTCAGGCTGGTCGTCTATCCAAAACTACTCATATTGTCTCACAAAATAACAGAATATAAACTGCTTTCTTTCTTTTTTACCACCAAAAAAAAAAAAAAACTGCTTTCTTTTGGTTCACTACCCACGAAAATGACTAAGAAAAGAAGATATACTCGGATGAATTTTGTCTCTATATATATATATATATATTGAAAAAATCATGTCCCGTGTGAATCCCTTAACCCAATTGGCAATGCTAGAACATCGAAGAGAAAGCAAGTCTACTTCTAAACAAGAATTAGCGTTCTTGCAATTTATCACCATATGCAAATCATTGAGATTCTTGTACTGTTGTTAAAGCAATACTAAATGTACTTAAAACAAGATACAAAATTGTCTACCAACTGAAACAGCAAATTGTAAGCTAATAATAACCATTTAAAGAAGGGTGATATCCATGCTCAAAAAGAGTACCACATTCATTGAAAAAAGGTTAAAAAAAATTTTGCGCAACAATTTTGAATGAACCTACACACAATAAAGAGCATGTCAGCCATTAGCAAGTTACAGCAAAATCTCAATTCATATTCTTTTACATGTCGTGAAATGAATTTTTCTGTATGAACCAAAATAATTATTTGGACAAGAAAATCTTTTTTCCTGATGACTGTCTATTATAATTATGTATAACTATAAATTATGTATTACAAGAAGTTTTCCACTAAATAAGATAGATTGTCATATATACAAAGGGATATATAGAACGTCGATAAAATATCACAAAATTTTTGTAAGAAAGGGAATAGAATTCTCAATACACGAAAGTAACCATGATTTCTAACCGTCACAGAAAGGGAATAGTTCTATGGGAGTGTAATGTTAAGTGGACACTTTATGAGTGATTGAACAAAGGAGGTCATTAACCATGATTTCACCAGGCGAAACGGGGGAAGAAGCAACACAAGTGGATTGATAGATTGAAATCGATGTTAGTGGTAATAAGAAACTGACAGATACCAAAAAACACTGTACTCATGTTCACCCCAAAATGATTACACCTATTGCTAATGCCAACCCATGGAACCATGTCTCTAAACATCAGAATTCAGTTACTGGCGTTAATAACTAGTCCGAGAAACAGATCTTACAGATATATATATATCAATTGGCCATTTTAATTCTCATGACAGAAGTGCACAGCTGGGTGCGCCAACGACTAAGGATGCCAACTGAAGATACTGTTTGAAAGTCCACAATATATTACAAACAGGAAGCAGTCAATCCCAGAGAGCAAAAGTTAAAATCTAGACGCGTCCATCCCACAGGCACTCAGAACTTACTCTTCCACCTTTCAAGAGGATTTCGACTTCATTCGGAGGGTTCAAACCAAGTTTCTGAGCACGCTCCCATCGAGACAGTCGAGTCATTCCAAGACATGGTCCATAAGCCATGTTCATGTCAAACTGCCTCAGCACTTCCTCTGCATGGTCATGATCACCTGCAAAATCATAGAACACCCACTTTAGTGCAACAGATTTCTTGGGCAGAAAAAGAAATTGTCAAACATTAAGCTGTTTTCTCATAAGCCTCCTTCACACCGTTTTATGAAACTTTCTACCAAGCGAGTTCTATTTGTGATGATTTTGAAATCTTTTTATACAAGGTAATCCAGTATCCTTATGCATGAAGATAATAAATTCGGTCATAAAATAAAAGGTAAGCGTATCTAGCTCCATTCCTTCTACAACAAGCGAGTCGGGGGAAGTTTATCTAGCTACTTTGGGATAAGCAGGAGAAGTCCTGCCACATATACTGTATTTTATCCAGAACTGCTTGCTTCTGATCCCGCTTTAGAGTCTGTGACGGTTGATGCTCACAGTGGCAAGGTCTTAAGGAAGAAAGAAGGTCTGTATAACGTCATGCATCTATCTGGATTTTCCACAGAAAACCCAGTAGAGTTAGCTGTTTTCTCATAAGCCACCTTCACACTGTTTTATGAAACTTTCAACCAAGCAAGTTACCTTTTGTACAACGTCATGCATCCATCTGGATTTTCCTCAGAAAGCCCAGCAGAGTACCATTCAGTGAACCAGGCACAAGTCCGCATGACCACATGACATTATGAGAATATTAGCATTCTAGATGAGAGAGAGAGAGAGACCTTTCAGGTCAAGGGAGCCATGGGATATGAGGGCAGGCGGTTGAGTCACATCAGAACTGGCCAATGCAGTTGGTGATCTTTTGGAAGAGCCCTTGTTACTGGAAGTGGACTTTGTGTTCTTCTTCTGCTTGAAGAAACCTTTCATGTTTGCTGATCTGGTTGCCATCCTTCAATGCTAAATTGCTGCAGCAGTGAAACAAAAATGATGAATGCAAAAGATGTTGGGAGAAAACATGATGTAAATGCCATTCGCCCTAAATGTGCAAAAACATACTACTATTACATGGCAATATAGGGGGAAACAAGTTAGAATTAAAGTACAACCGGTGAAAGGTCTCTACAAAGTGGATTGTAAGATCAAACAGGAAAATCGAATTTTCTGTCAAACGTGCAAAGAGACTTCCAAATTGCATTGCACAACTTGTATCAGCTGTACAAATAGATGACATTACAACCGGTGAAGGGTCTCTACAAAGTGGGATATTAGATCAAACAGCAAAATCCAAGTTTTTGTCAATCGTGCATAGAGACTTTCAAATTGCATTGCACAAATTATATCGCCTATACACCATAGATGAGATTGAGCCAGTATCTTTACAAAATATTTAACAGCTAGTAGGCTCAGTTTGTCAACAAGGTCTAGGCAAGGATTTGAAGGGAAGTAATACTCCTTACTAAGTAGACTAACAGGCAGTAGTTTCATAAGCTCCTACTTATACGGCTCATCAATTTCATAAGCAAATAAAATCTAACAATAGCAGGCCGAGAAAACATCTATTTTGACAGGAATCTCTAGTATAAACACAGCATGAACCTACAAATAACACCAGCACTCACTAGCATTGAAGTAGATGGTCGACGTACAAGGGTAAGCTTGCAGCACTTCCAATTAGATTCATACCAACACCCTTGAAGGCTTTCTTAGAACAAAATAGAACTATGCTGTCTAATTTAACCCTAGACAGATGATGATCCTACCGAGCAAGTTAAAACTAAATTGGTCAATACTCGGCATTCACAATCTGTAGAATCCAGAGGTGGGATAAGTTTGATCCACTGTAGATCAACAAAACATAGAATTTGACATCAAGTGATTGGCCAGCAACAAAAAAGACAAAACATAAGGAATGTGACTTATTTGCCCACCCTGCAGAAGTAGTTGTTCACAAGTGAAGGATTATTACTAGCCAGACTAGACAAGAGAGACCCATCACGGCCAAAATCACCTGACTACATAGATCTGGTCAGCCCCAATCAACCTAACTGCGTAGGAAACTATAGCCGAGTCGCAAAAGAGCACCGCAACGCGAACCTCAAGAGGACAACTCGGGAAACAGATCACACCCCATGAAAACATTCCGTTTCCACAATCAAAAGCAGACCGAACCCACTTCATAAACGTACAAAAGCCAAGAGAGGCGCATGACGCAGCGAATTCGGAGTATCAGAATCCAGGACACAACCATCGGCGAGAATGACTACGTCAATCCACAAATGCAAAGCGCGCGTTTCCCAGAAAACGAATATGCAATCTCAAGCAAGCAGCCCCATCGAAACGAGACGCAGCGTCTCGCTCAGGTGCTTGCTCCACGACTCCTCAACGATGTTCAATCGAGGCGCGAGGATACAAATCTTCAAGCCATACAACATTCTTTAACTCCACACACACACACAGAGGGGGTGTTCAGCGATCGATTACCGGAAGCGCAGACGCCGGAGCAAGCCTTTGAGGAGAGGGAGAGAGAGAGACGGCAGAGAGAGACTTTGAGCGGAAGGAACTGAAACTCGGCGAGCCCTAATTCAAAATTTCAAATTGGAAGAGGCCAGAAGACGGTGCCTTGTTTTTTTCGAATAATACTGTTTTCCTATGATTTTCTCTTTTTTTTAATATTTATTGGCCGGTCAATCAAAATATTTTGACTTTTGTAATTACGATTTTTTTCCCGTTAAAATCCCTATCAATTAGGGAATTTAGCATTTTAGCATTTTTTTTCAAGGGAAAACTTCAAAAATGGGCCTCGAGTGTCTTCATTTTTTCGAATAAAGACTTAAAGTGGACCTTTATTTCAAATAAAGATCCAAATACCGTCACCGTCTTAAAAAGAGCCTAAATTGGTTATAGTTATTTCAAATAAGTCTTGGCTTTACCGTAGCCGGCCAGCCAAATTTTTCGATGGGTCAAGGGTATTTTCGTAAAAATATAGATTTAATCTAATTTTTATTAAATTAAATTAAAAAAATGGAAAAAAACAAAAACAAAACAAAACAAGAACACAAGCAAGTGTGGTGGGGCGGCAACTATGGCTGTCGAGATTGTCGGTGCCTCGGCGAGGGCCGGCGACCACGCCGACCATTGGCGAGGGCTTGCTTGGCCCTTGCCTAAGTTGGGAGAGGGCCCCGACTCTCTCCCAAATTTGGGTGATGGATGGCGGCCCTCGCCTAGGTCCGGGCGAGGGCCGCGGCCATCTGGACAAGTCCGGTCGGTGAGGTCACCGGCCCTCGCCGAGGCGTCGGCGACCTAGACGACCATAGCCACCGCCCTATCGATGGTGGGGCGGCGGCCACGAACAGGAGGTAAAAAATCTCCCACATGTGTTCTTTTTATAAAAAAAAATTATTATTTTTCAAATTTGTGAAAAACAGAAAAAGGGAAAATAAAATAAAATGATCAAAATGTCCCTAGCTAAAATGACTTAGACCCTTTTTTTAGACTAATATAGTCACTTTATGCCATTAGTTGAAACAATATGCACTTCATGCTCTTTTTTGATACAATTGAAGTACTTCAGATTTTTATTTGAAAAAAGATTCACTTGGCGCCTTTATTTAAGAAAATAAGGATGCTTGGACCTTTTCTTTTTTTGGAATTTTCCTTTTTCAAGGCTTTTTTTTTTATACCTTTTTCAAGTACAAGGCTCTTTACCGTTATTATCTTTTTATCTTGGTGGGATTGATGTGACGAGCACACCAATCTTATTTGATTCATCGGCGGTGCAGAGTAATGCATGGATCAATCCAAATATTTCGTAACGGATGCGGAAAAGGTAGAATTATTTGAAGAAAACAAATACTTAGGTTTTGCTTATTTCATGAAAAATATGATACAAAAGTCATTTTTTTCAAGAAAATAATATAATTTTTTCGTATTTTGTTTAGACTTAAAAATGAACTGGAAATTTCCGACGTTTGGTAAAGAAAATCTAATTTAATTTTTTGTACCGTCGTTTGGTAAAGAAAATTGCTAAATGTGAACGCCAACTATCCTACGTGGTTCGATTGGTGAACGATCGACGCTAACATTGACAATTTTTGTATATATAAAAAGTTCAACACTATTTATATATACACTTTTATCTCATTTTTTTTATTTCTTTTCCCTCACAACTAGCCGACAACGACCACATGCAAGCTCGAGCTCATTGGCTCGTGGCAAGCCTTGAGCTCAGTGGCCTGCGTCCGTGATCGGTTGGTCGATCGTCGTCGTGGCCAGCTACTAGCCAAGGAAGAAAGAAGAAAGAAAAGAAAAATAAAAAAATGATTAAAAAGAAAAAGAATGCAAAAAATTACAAGGACCAAAGCTGACGAAAAATACTTTTCTCTTCTTAAAAAGAGAAAATTAATTTTTCCCACTCTGAAAAGGTGTTTTTCCATTCATAGAAAATATTCTCTTTGACAAATTTATTTTCAAATAAAAAATATCATACTAAAAAAAAATGTTCTCACTTCGAAATTTTACATGGGCTGGATCACCTTCTCGTAATCTTTAAAATCTAATCAAATAATTAGACAGTGTGGGAAAAACATGACTTGTCTGCGTGGACAGCCGGAGTGAATCGCACTCTCAACCCTTGACTTTCACTAAGTCCAACGTGAGCGACAAAGAGAGGTCTTTGGTTCCAACTCCGAGTTCTGGACATCCTGCAAATGGAAAGATAACCAAGAAAATCTATACCTTAATAATACATGGGATTGTTTTGGAAGTTTTCAGTCCTAAACAGCAGAGATTCATAGGATTTCTCATTTGATCCGAAACAAAAGGTTCGATGACATTCAATCCAATCGAGCTGTTGACAACCCCTCGAGAGGAATTCCGAAGCAGCCTGACAAGACTCGAGATAAAAAGAAGTGTTCCAGAGAATCCACTTCAATATACTCAAGATCCTCATGCACAACCCTGGCCTAGAAAGTTCCAACACCTAGGTATCTGCACAAACCTAACTAATTAAGACCATGCTCGTTCAACAATTTAACATTTCTACTAACTGAAAACTCAAAGCCAGCAGAGTCCCTACTGCCTGCCGGTTCTCCTCTGTGCCGCTGATTTGGCTGCAACCTGATCCTCGGACAATGGCAAGTAGTAAATCCGGGGAGAGGCTTTGGTCTTCTTGAAGAGAACATCCAGAGTGACGATGGTAGGGTCGACTTTCTCGGAAAGTGGAGGAGGTGGTGGTGGGAGCGGGAGCCGATCCCTTTCTTGTGAAGCCTTTGCTTGTGGGTGTGGCAGAGGTGGTGGTGGAGGCAACTGCTGCTGCCTAAGAGGCAGTTGGCGGGGAGAAGGCTGGGGCTGCACCGTCGGTGGAGCAACAGTAGTCGGACCGATATTAAGAGGCGCAGTAGGAGCTGAATCCGGTGGAGGAGCTGGTGTTGGAGTTGGAGGAGCCTCCAGCCGTGCTTTTACTTCTTGAGGGTCAACAAACTCGGCCACAAGTTGGCGTCCACCATTTGGGGGCCATTGAAGATTATACACAGCATTTCGCGTCTCAATGGCTTCTTCAACAGATGAATACTGATTGAAAAAAGAGAAATTAACACAAGAAATCCATAAGGTTCACTCTACTGTGACACACAAAGCACATAAACGCAAATCCTTAACCCAACAGACGAGAGATCTTACCATAACATAGCAGTGGGTCTTAATCTGGTCCATCCAGAAGCTGGTAACTGAACCAGTTTTGCCTAAAAGCTCTTGGACAGCTTTCAGGGTAAAGGGACGCAAAACCGATCGATTCTTAGGGAAGTAGTTGGAGGTTTTTGTGGTGGTGGAACTGTCCCCAAGAATTAAAAGAGTAAAACAAATGGACAAGAAATAATTTTAAGCATGATAAACTAACTTAAATAGTGCCGAACATGCTCAATAGAATGAAATAACGAAAATTTTACCTGCACGTTCCTTAGGTGTGTCATCACTAACTGCAGAGTTACTTCTAGAGAAGGTAGGCCTAAAAGAATGGGTCTGCACTCCATCCCTAGGTGTTGTCACAGGTGTAACATTTGAGCGCTGCAGTTCAACATCTTTGAGGCTCTCAGATTTCCACCTACGCTGCCTCTTTGCAGGATCAGTACTTCCATTGCCTCCTTGATCTGAAAACAGCAGGTTATCAAATCAAAATGATCTTAAAAGCTCAATCTTTTTTTAGCATAGACATAATAAGCTTGTTTTATTATATGGGTTTAACAGTATATGAGTGAGGAGATAAACAGCTTCCACGCTTTTGGATGATAAATTTAACAAAAACATTGAAGTTTATACACATGCGCGCTCAAAAAGAATAAACAGAACACTTTGCAGCCATAGACTAACCAAGCAAATATAAACAGCAGAAACAGAGAACTTAAAATTTAATAGTCAAGAACTAAATCAAACAAGATCTGCATTGTCTTAAAATTTACTAGTCAAGAACTAAAGCAAACAAGATCTGCATTGTCATACAAGAGTCAATTGATCGTTCTCATCAAGCTACTAAATTTACACACGTCTAAATGATCGACAAGTAACTCATGAGAGTCTCCACCAAGAATCAAGGATTTATTAAGTATTTTCCAATACAATCTACACCTTAGTGTGATGATTAAGAAAACTAATTCTTAGAAAGTAGTATCAAAATGGTCTAGGACTCTTATTATAGCAATGCTTACAGATATATATGGTAGGAGAACTTCTTACTTCTTAGAAACTCCAATGAACATCTCCATCATAATCAACTGTCTGCTTTAAACCCTATATTGATCAGAATATTCTTGATCGCTCCCAAACAAACAACAGCCCTTTTCTATATTAATTACATTACCAATTTGCATCCCCTTTATCTTCATGAGTAGTGAAGTCCCTAATATTTCCCTCTACAAGTTGGTCTCTTCTTTTCTATCTTTGTTGGTTATCTCTTGCTCAACATTGTTAGATAAGCAAGTGTTTGGACACTAAATTATTGGAAAAAAGTAGCAGAATCCAATTGAGCAACTACTGGTCAATCTATTGTGTTGCTTATCAGCAAGCTGACTTGCACAGAAGCAAAAAACTGCGAAGTCTCAATAACAGAAAAGAGAACAACACAAACTGAAACACCCCAGAGATATATCTCTCTAAAAACCAAAGCCTTGTTCAGATTCAGAAATCTGAAGACGCTAGATGTACTGTGCTACAAAAATCTGTCAGACTAATGCAAGAATGTCAGGCAATTGACATGGTTAATCAAGGAATGTGCAGACATGCATAAGAGGAACTGCTACATCAAAGCAGGTTGAAAGCTTTTTCTTCATAGAAGGCATACCGAGAATCTTTCTTTTCTCCGCAAGCAAAGGCTGACCATTTCTCTCCCCACTGACATCCTTTGTGTCAGCATCACCCATGATATCAACAGGGCTTTCCTCCTTAACAGGCGTGACTTCCTTTTTCTCACTTCCACCTCCAACTTCATCAGAGACAGGCTTCGACTCAACGTGCTTACTATCCAACACATCTTCATCCAGTGAATCATCACCTGAACTTCGATCTAAATTTAACTTTTCCGAGTCCCCCACATCCGAAATCTCATTGAGTTTGTTCATGTCTGCATTTGCAGCATCATTGTCTTCTTTAACCTCAACAGCTAACTTGTTCTCAGGTGGCTCTTCAACATCCATAAGATGTGATTCGCCACCAACTGGGACAACATTGCTGGACGATGGTTCCACTTCCACCATCTCCGGCTTAACATCTAGCTCTAATTTTACATTATCAGCAATTATATTATCCTTAGATTCATTCTTTTCATTAATTGACACAGAATCAGCAGAAATAGAATCAGATCTTACTTGAAACCCTAAAGAAGGGCTGACCTCAGATACCTGGTTATTTGGGGCAGGTGAATCAAGGACGACATCCTCTTGCGGAGGCTTCAAATGCTCATTCTCCAGCTCCATCTTTGAAATTCTGTTCTCCTCCTTTGTCTCAAGATTTTGCAGATCTTGGTCACTTGATGTCACATCGGGCATACTGGTCAGAGTGATTGGAATGCTGGCTTCGACCATAGTAGGAACAGCCAGCTCCCCCCTTTCCCCAAAACCAGCTCCTCCTCCCCTTTTCCCAAATGACCAACATCTGTACTTTCCCCTCCTGGAGCAGGTTGATCTAGGACCGGAGAACTGTCATTGATATCAATCTGAACTTTAGCATCAACCTCTCTCCGATTTCTATCATCCCCATCGTTAAAAACCAACTCATCATTATTTTTGTCACCATCATCCGCAATTTTTGCACTTTGAAATGCAACAGGATCTGTTCCATCTTCAGCAATAGTTTCAGGCTGTGGATCACACGTAAATTCAGTTTCCACTTGCTTCTCTTTTTCAGCATTTTCCCTTTCAATATTAACTGCTTCAGCCAAGCGCTTTACCAAATCATCCTTCAGACCTCTTGTAGTCAACTTCCGTCTCTTAAGCTCTTCCTTCAACTCTGTAACCTTCCACTGGTCAATAGGCCGGCTGCCGAGAATCGGATATGATGACATCTTCTAGAATTGCAAAACTTTTTCTAGATATGACTGACCTTTCACAACCTATCAAATTACCAACAAGCAAAATAAGTCACTATGTCATCAGATTCCAGAAGTAACATAACATAATGAAACACCACTTGTCCCTACTCAACATCCTCTTGTGCAACATGAAAAGGAAAACAAAACATGCAATGATGAAGCTGTCCTAAAAATAAGTACAACATTCTAGTTTACCCGATAGAGTAATTAAAAATTCCATTTCTTCAAATCAATCCTATCAACTCCATATGGCACCTCCTCACCATGATTAAAAGGGACCTTGCTAAGAAATTTAAGGACCATAAATAGGAATTCTGGAATCATGAGAATCAGTGCCACTAACGTTAGTAAGACTGCCAGTGAATCCAAATTTGGAAAGTCTAAGGCAATAGATAAACAGGTATCCATAGACTAAACTCCAAAGAACGTGTACAAGTTCATTCTCGCTACATTATACAAGTTAATATTCGCTAATCTAAATAGGAAATAAGAGTATTGTCAGTGCATCTACACCGCCAACAATGAAGCAGGTTCTTCATGCATGCCAAAATCAAGTTAAATACATATGCCCAAAATGCAGTAGATTTTATGCAACTAAATAGTCGAGCATCCAGTAAATAAGACATATTAACCCCTACAGAGAGAGAGAGAGAGAGTAAAATAAACAAAACAAGCTCACTAATATCACCAAAGAAACCAAGTATAACAACTAAGCTAAATTAATTCATTTCCAAAGCCAAAACTGCAAATTTGTGAGAACTAAATCATGACTAAAAATTTCCTATAAAAGAATTTACCGGTAGTGCATTCCAAAGCACATCCCACGGGTCCAAATTAAAATGAAAGAGTAGAAATGCAAGCCTGAGAGAAAAGAAATGCAACAATTTCCCTAATGCTTATGTAACCATCAAAATTTGACCTCGACATGCACAAAATTAGCTTATCATTGTATTTCATATTACGTTTTTTGTACAACGTTACTCAATTAAAATGTATATAGCACCAAAAAAAGCCCAAAAATTCAAAGGCTCAAACATAAAACCACAGAAAACGATGAATGACAAGCATGTCTACACTGATAACCACACAAGGTGGGGAAAAAATAACCTCCGAACTAGCTTTTGCGAGAAATTCTTCAGATGGCACTCAATTATCACAAAATTCCCATCTAAATGCTTCCAGAGTCCTTGCACCAAAGCAAGCAAACGAACAATAATCCAGTACCATCTTCACAGAAAAAAATAGTAAAGCTACAAAAAAGATGCGGCACAACGAAGCCATTCGCACATTAACACTAGAGGGTCGAAAATGTCAAAGAATAACGAGCTGTAAACAACGAAGGAACCGTCTCCTCGGACAAAAGAGAGGAGAAAAACAACACCACAGAAAGCAATCGCGAAGGTGATACATTGATCCACAACTTACGAGAAAGTATGCCTCGGAGTCGAAAGAAGCGGAGACGCGAAACCCTAATTGAGCAGCAGAAAACCCTCTTATTATAAAAAAATCAAACAGACAATCGCAACCCAGCACAGCAACCGCTCGATCAGAGGCCAGGCGAGAGTATCGAGTCTCCAGAACCGAGCTCAACCCCAGCTCCCAACTCCTCCCCCTTCCGTTGCCTGTAAACACACAGAAAACAACACTCTAAAGCTAGGCAGGAAAAAGCGGAGAGAAACGCAAGCACGAGAGCGAGGAACCCGCGCGAATCGAATTTGCCGGGGAGCGACGCGGATCGACGTCGGAATCGGAGGTGAACGGCGGAGAAATGGCGGGTTTTTTTTATCTCGACTCCGGATGCATTTTGGGGAAGAACACCGAGAGGCGTTTCTAGGGTTTTTTTTTTGCCTCCTCGCTTGTGGGTTCCTTATGGAGCAGCGAGAAGTAAGGGCGCACGGTATCTTTTTGTCCTGGAATGCCCATAATACCCTTTTCCATATTGGGCAAGTGATCCCTCTTTGCGTACTCTTCGTTTGGGCCTAATGGTAATTCCATAATTTCTAATTTTTTCTGGCCTTGAATGGCGAGAAGCCTTTTTAGGTAACAAGAACAGGAAATAGAAATATATGGCCTTACCTATAGTACGAGGGAAATCGATTTCAATGTAAGAAATTTTTTTTTTTTATAATCGAGGTTGCCACGTGTAATAACGAATTAT
Organism: Rhodamnia rubescens; assembly: GCA_021437795.1. NCBI lineage: Eukaryota > Viridiplantae > Streptophyta > Magnoliopsida > Myrtales > Myrtaceae > Rhodamnia > Rhodamnia rubescens. The sequence goes on along the minus strand of JAILYA010000032.1, from coordinate 2,990,195 downwards.
TTCTCGGGATGGCGGGGGTATACCAATACCACCTGGATAAGTCCCAAGACGAGATTGCTTGAGAAAGATTCCTTTATTTGGTCGAAAAAGCTCGACATCTATTTAGTCGGAGTTAATTTTCAATTTTTGAAATTGGAAATTGAACCGACTAAATTTTAAGGTCAACCTAAAAATCAAGCCTCACTTAAGGTAATATAGCTACTACAATTGATGAAAACATAGGTTAATGGACTTCATAATCTTTTCCATGTTCAAAAAGTATTTTCAATGCATCCATCTTTTTTAACCCACCAAAAAGCTAAGAACCAACCCTTGGGTAGAATTACCGTTCGTGGTAATAAGAAGAAAAGTAAAAATCAGGAGGTTCGTGGTATAATCAAGAATCGAACTAGTCAAGGCCAATTCTCTAATTTTTTACCCAAGAATGTACCCAGCCCTTCTTGAAATGGATTAGGTAAAGATCGGATCGAATTTTTATTTATTTATTTAATGGTTGCCACTGAAAATGATTTCCTCTGGTGTCTCACTTGCAAAAAATAATTTTTAATCGTGTAGAGCTCCCAAAAAAATTATTTTAATATTTTTTACAGAAAAAATGTCATCTGAAAAAGTGAAATAACACGAGAACAGCTTTGTTGGCATTTTAACAAACACCTTTTTCCGACCCCCCCCCCAAAAAAAAAAAAAAAAAACAAACACCTTTCATGCATATATCTTTGGCAACATGAAACAGAGATGTTCTCCTAGCAGTATACATCTGACCGCGTTCGATTTCCAGAAAATGCGGCAGAGTCGTGATAGTCACAACGCACGCTTTTGAAATGGGGCTTTCGGGGTTTTCTGGTTGCGAGCTGGTCAGGCCGGTTCGAGTCGTAAAGTTTCGGCCGCTTGTAGATTCTTCTCGAGTTCTAGTGGCTCGATGAATCGACTCCAAATCCGAACTTCAGGAATACCTGACTTGAGTAGCTACCAAGCCTTGTCAAACAGGAGAAGGTTGTATCTTTGATCATCTATTTATCGATGAAACAAATGATGGTTCATCCGATATGTTTTCAGAATCTGGGTTCGCGGTGAAGAGTTTGAAAATTTTATAGCAAAAGATCAAAGCTATAATGATGGCCTGCACCACAAGGTCAAGCTTTCTAGGATGAAAAGCTGTGATAAAGGTCGAAATCCATTCAATCCCCTCTCTCAACTCTCAATAGCAAAATGCCTTACATGGGTGCATAAGAGACGCAAAAGGAAAATTTTACAATATGTTTGAGAAGATGCTTTTGCAAGATTTCTTCACCTGAGCAACACTCCATCTGCAAGCTTCATACCAGTGAATACAGAACCATAAAGAAAGCTCAATACTCAACCAATTCAAGCACAAAAACGTCCTACCATGACATGAAAGCTGATCCTACCAAACCTGCTAATTAAAACTTCTTCACATACAGAGTAGAAGCCGCCCAAAAAGATGAAAAGAGAGACAGGAGAGTGTTGCAACGAAAGCAAGAACGGACCATAGTCAATAACAGCTACTCGCTTTCTTCACTGTCCCGGAGGACTAAATGATTCATATTCCTCTCAAGAGGAGGAAGCCCGTCTTCAGAATCGCACGAGTCCTCGTCCTCGTCGCGGGATTCCGTGGCCGTCCCTGTGGAGTCAGAGAGTGAACATGGTTAGATTATGACATCATATTTAATTGATTGAAAGTTTTTAGGGAAGTTCATCGTGAGTAGCAAAGAAAGAAGCTCTGGATCATGGTTAACCTCTTGATTCTCCTCTATCAAAGGAGCACATGAACAAAATTGACATGTACTAAGAATGTAAATTAAAAACTCTCTCGTCTTCCTCTCATTTCAATGTGCAACATCTACATATCATACAATTCCAAAAAAGTGTCCCGCGTTATAAAAGGGAACACAAAAGCAATTTGCCGCCACAAACAAGTCAGAATTTTCTTTTTTCCTTTTAATAAGCTCAAGAACACTGAAATGTATCCCAATAATAAATCTGCGAATCAACTCCAAAGGCCTACAAAATCCATACGAAAGAGCACTTTAACATAATAAAAGTAAATCAATAATCTGTCTTCATGAAGAAAGGTATCTCTTTTTCTGGCCTGGAAATTACCTCTAATAACTTCAAACAAGAAGAGGGCAAAAACTTTTAGTTAGTGATTCCCTAATTTTTTTTAATGGCTGCCAGCAAAAGAAGAAGATAATATAGTCACAAAGATAGGAAAGTTCTAATGACTGCATTAGAATCGCTGGTATTGCTAAAGTAGACTATATCGGTGATACACAACATAAAGCACAATGTATAACTGCCTGGAAAATCATTCATGAGAGTTTCTAAGGCTTGCATTGTGTACACAGCTTACATACATCTGTCAAGATATATAAATAAGGAATAATTGCACTAGAAGTCCTAAAACTTATCACGAGAATGCAATTGAGTCCTAAGAACTTGCAAAAAGTGCAATCAAAATGCAAATGATTCCTTCCGTCAATTTTGTCCAATTTGGTTGCTGACATGGATTTTTAAGATATTTTCTATCCCACGTTACCATTAGGTGGCTAAAATATCGTCGTTTTGGTCCAAATAACATTTTTAATACAAGTTTTATTTGAATTAAATTTATAAATTAACTAAATCAAAAGAGAGAAAAAAAAAAAAGGGATATGAACCAGGCGGTGAGGTTGTGCACAGCCCTACTGCTGCTGCCCCACCATCTCCGACAAGGGCCAGCAAGGGTGGGGGATGACAGCTGGGCTCCAGCCAATGGCCAGCGACTATCGCCCAGGCTGGCCAGCCACCACCAATTGCGGCCCTTGGCTGACCTGGGCAAGGGTAAGGGATGACACTGGCCCCAGCCAGTGCCGGGACTAGCCCAGGCTGGCCAGCCGCCACCAATTGCCCTTGGCTGACCTGGGCAAGGGTAAGGGCCACCGGCCATCCCCAACCCTCACCGGCCTATCAACGATGGTGGGGTGGCGGCGCTAAGGGCTGTGCAAGCCCTCGCCGCCTAGTTCTCTCTCTCTCTCTCTTAGTTTAGCTTTAAATTTGTACTAAAAATTATATTTAGACAAAGCGACGTCATTTTAGCTTTATATTTCATGAGAAAGAAAATATTTTAAAAAGCCACAGCAGCATTTGCCATTAGTCAAGTAGGATGGAATCAATGGAAAGACTCAATTGCACCAATTTGACAAGTTTTAAAATTTGATTACACTTGTTGCAAGTTTTAAGAGTCAATTGTATTTTCGTGACAAGTTTTAGGACTTCTAGTGCATCTATCGAGTAAATAAACAATATACAAAAAACATCTCGACTCTGTCAATATCATTTAGCATGCCAATGAAAGATCTCCATCAATAGGTCCTGCTTGTTCATAATGCTATGCTATGTGAATCAAGGACCACTTTTAGCAGAAGCAGAAAATATACATGAAGCAGGGAATTGAAAATTCTCCACTAAATCTAAGAAACACAAGTGGGTCAGATGATAATCTAATCTGATGTAAATCATAGGAGTCATATAAAGGAAGAAAATGACTACACGACATGTCAAACTCAAAAACCATGCATGAATGGTTTCATATTGTTTCCGTGATAATGACAACCAATTTCTCAGCACTAACTTATAAGGTGACTCTCTTTCATATATTCAATAGCAAACATTCTATATCACCAGTTACTTTCTTCATAGATTTCTTCAATCATGACATATTCAAAACATACCAAGTAACATCTGTTGAATAAGCTGTAGTGATAATTTATTCTACTTAAAGTTTACACACAATGTACTCCAACGCAATTACGAACATAATACATATGGGAGGAATAAACAAGACTCCATCAAAGTAACTATATAAGATATACAATTTCTTTTAGGAGACATTGAGTTCATGAAAGGAACTTTTGTCGAAGAGATTTTACACACACTGAAACTCAACTAAATATTTTTCTTCCCATGTGGAAAAATATATCAATTACCCATCTGCGTCCTACATAGAATCTCACTAAGGGTGTAACCGAGTCAAGATACTCATCAGTAGCTCAGGCTCAACTCAAAGTTTACTAGAGATTGACTCACCTAATTTAGAATTGAGCTAGATATACCCAAGTATCTTGTCAAGTCGAGCCCAAGCTCTCCAATATGAAGATCGATTTATATTTTTGCAAAATATTTCATAATTTCAAAAAAATGGCAGTCCTTAAAATTACATGTTGTATCCACGTCTACATAAATGGAAAATAACCAAGCTTATTAAGCTCAAGCTTGTGTTTATGTGCAACTTTGTTGAAGTCAAGTCAAGCTCAAGTATTTGGAACTTTTATTCGACTCAAGCTCAAGCCCAATTTTTTATGTTCGACGGAGCTCGAGCTTGCGAACTGTATCGACTCAACGACTCGATTACACCCCTAATCTCCACTAACAGTCCACTGGCCATCTAGAGGACTGAGCTGTTTGCTTGATAATGCTGTGCATGAAGTGCTAAAATGTATGAATTCAAATTGTCATCATCTAGAAATCAACAGTGAAATAAAATTTTAGAAAGCAGCACATACTGAAAAGCATTTGACTCCCATGTACTCTCGAGGATGCACGACAAAAAATTGATACACAAAATCAAGATGGCAGCATAGGGTGAACAATTGTAAAAGTCATCTGACAAGGTCAGATAGAACCCTTTAATAGATCTGAAGTTGTCAGGTCGATGCAAAGTAACCTTTCACATAATTAACTCTTTTCTTGCAAGCAAACATAGTGGAACTAGCCCAGACAGAATGTACATGGTTCAAAGTTTCTCATATATTCTTCACGATTCCTCATTGGTAATGCCATAAAATTTGTACCATAACAGAGTAATAGTTGCACACATGACTCTCCTCTGATATGGCTATTAAGTGACAAATAGAAGGAAGAGTTTTGAATCAACAAACGGAGAATACCTTCTATGTCGGTCGTGACCTTTGGAATTTTGTTCTGTTGGGAAAGCCATGAATTTTGTACCGAAATAATATCAGCACCATTTTCACATTGAGAGTATGCTTTGAGAAGTTCCCTGCATTAAATAAACCCCCAAGCTGGTTCTAAAATTGGATAGGAAGGCAACAAGCAATTACTGCACCATATCAGCAGGATCTCCCCACAAAAAGCTATTAATGCACTTCACATTCTTTTTCGATAATTTCACAACCAGCCCTATTTTTCTTGGAATTTGTGACAGGCCAAGCTGGCTTTCTGTCTGTGTCTCAATATTCTCAATGATTCCACTGTCATTGTGTAAATGATGGAAGAGTCAATATCCTCTTAATAGGCGCTTGGAAAAATCACCATACGTTTAGCCCAACTAATGACAGCACAACCTAATAACTAAGCATCTGTCTAAAATCAGATGGGAGTAAGACCATGTGAGGATTCATGAGTCCATTGATTGAGCCATCAGCCCGATAACATCAATATTTTAGGGGCTAAAGATACCAAACCTAATGGCTCTTGACCAAACTGGCATCTACTCCAAGTGACAAAACCTCACTCATTGGCTTCTTAAGGAGATGAGTTAAAGGGAAAATTCCAATTAAGGGCCCAAAGTGCTTTCATTTTCTCAAATAAGGGCCTAAAGTCAACGTTGTTTCAAATAAGGGCTTAAAGTCAACGTTGTTTCAAATAAGGACCTCATGTGAGCTCATTGTTTTAAATAAAGGCTTGAAGTGGCCATAACTGTTTTAGACAAGGGCTTGACTTCGCCAGTCGATCAAGGACATTTTCATTAAAATACAATTTAAACTTAGTTTTTAGTTTTTTCAACTAAAAACTAAAAAAACAAAAAAAAAAAAAACCCAACCACAAAAGAAGAAGAACACAAAGGTGGGAGGGGTGTCGGGCATAACGGCAAGGTTGCCGATGAGGCGTCGGGCACTACTCGCGAGGTCGCCTGGCCCTCGCCAGAACTGGGTGGGGCCCGACAAACCCTCGCCCATGTGGCTGACTAGAGGCAAGGGGCTACGGCCCTCGTTGGACCGGGCGAGGGTAGGCAAACCCTCTCCCACGTGGCCGACTAGAGGCGAGGGGCTGCTGGCCCTCGCCGAGGTGCCGGCAGTACTCAATGCCCCACCGATGGTGGGTGGGGTATGCACGGCATGCACAGACGGGAACAGCTGCCTCCCGCCTACAGCTCTTCTTCTTCATTATTTTTTTAATATTTCAAAAAAAAAAAGAAAAAAAAAAATAATAAGTAAACGACGAGAATGCCCTTAACTCTTGGTGTGCCAAGCCTTTTTTGAAACTGATATTGACACTTCAGGCCCTTATTTGAAACAAAAAGGCACTTCAGGCCCTTCTTTGAAACAACGTTCACTTCAGGCCCTTATTTGAGAAAATAATGGCACTTTGGCTCTTAATTAGAATTTTCCCTAAGTTAAATTCCCTTCTCCTTTCATTAGCAAATTTGTGTATGTATACACATATAGAATAAGTAAATCTGCCTCGTTGCTAAGAGAACTTTTTTCGAAGGGAGAAGTTAAATTTTTGGGAGGGGCTTTTAATTTTGGTCAGATTTTGAGATTGATGATTTCTGCTTACTTAATAATACACTATAAATGCTGTGGAATTTGCACTACTAGCCTCCATCCTACCATAGTCCACCTAACAAACAGATCTGCAAATATAATGACACTTTCGAACTGTGAATCGTAACATTATCTGTATGAAGGTCATGTTTAAGTGGTTGATATTCATACCTCTGCTTTGCATTGAGTTCAATAGGAATACAAACCCTTTCTGTTTCTGTATATGTACATGGCTATGATGCCATAAACCTCGAGTTGTGGTGCCTATATCATAGTCATTGATGTATATTTCTTGCAGGGCTGATGATGCCGCAACCTCTGAGTGTGTGGTGCCTATATCGTCATCTCACCTCACTCCTACCGCGTTGTAATTATCCTTCGGTTGATTATTTTGGGGTTTTTCCTACAGTATCGTACAACACATCCGTGAAAGATGCTTATCCTTTGTGGCTTATATCGGTTATTTGTGAGATTTGGTTTGCATTATCCTGGCTTTTGGATCAGTTCCCAAAATGGATTCCCATCAATCGGAAACATACCTTGACAGGCTTGCTTTGAGGTAGTGTTTTCATCCAGTTTTCTTGTGTTCGCTCAACTGCTGTTTGAGTTAAACTTTAGAACAAGGCTAATCTTTCCGGGTACATCGTCACCATAACAATATATATTTTTTTGGTGTTGTAGTTATGAATGCTCTGAACTGAAGCTTTGATAAATTGTACAATCTTCCTGAACCGTTGAAAAAAGCAGGGGTTCAAGTGCTTTTCTACACAAGCTCCTTAAGTTTTATCAAAGCCTTATCCGGCTCATCTGCCAACTACCTCAACATGGTCCAGTGGTCCACTTGATTCACTACTATCCTAAAGAAGAAAAGGTGTCTGGACTCAAATGTAACCCAACTAGTTAGAATGGCTGGACCTACCCAGTACTGGAAGAATACCTAGGACCAATCCAGTACTGGAAGAATACCCAAGAATATAGATCCACAATAAGGTTGCCACAGAGCAATAATGCCTCCACAGAAATCATCACCTCTTTTAAACATCCCTTCCAGCCTCCCCACATGCATACAAAAGAGAAAAGAAGACGAGTAGTAAATGAATATAGAGGAACAAAAAAAAAAACATCCATGCAACCACCCCGAGAGAGAGAGAGAGAGAGAGAGAGAGAGAGAGGGTCCAGTACCTATTTAAAGAAAGAAAAGCATGACCCCACTTGAACTTTCCCAGCAACAAATTTGCAGTTTCCTCTTCTCCACTGCGAATGAACATGAAAGGATGAAACAGACACCTATACTTGTGAAATTAATCACTTCTACAGATTGAGAGATAAAACTGAAATGCGAAATACTGCTGAAATCTAAATTCCCAGAGACAAATATAGGGTGGCAACCTCCCACAAGGAAAAAACACAAATTAAAGAACTCTACAATGATATGCCACTGGCCAAAGTTAAAAGACTATTTGGAAAAGGAACTACTCGTTCTCTTCTTAAAGACTAAACTAGTGGGCAACAAAATTTTATACCCAACAACTTGGAAACTGTTTAGCTCAATTAATAGGAAGCTGTGCAGACATATATCATCATAAAAAGGGTTCAAGCATTACTCAAAAGTCTCTGATCTCATAAAGGTAAAGTTCTCGTCCACCTTTGAGCATCCTATACAGTATAGCTCAAATACTCAATCACAAACTGGAGTCAGTCCTTTCACTAAGCCAACAATTTTAATGAGTCTAATAGTTCTTCTATCGGAGAGAAACAGGAATTTATGCCTGCTCGGCAACTTCAAACACATGCAATTTCAAAGTTGTCAATGACATTAATATCAATACAAACCAAAACAAAGCACAGACTACTACAGTAACTGTATGGCAATCATGTGCTCTTGCAAAATTCCTCTCAAGACTGTTTTCAGAAAGGTCAGCACCAATTTTCAGCTCTTAGTACATGAGTGTTTGAGAGATGGTACAAAGATCCAATCCATGGCATTTATAGTATATTGCTATCATTAAAAATGGTATAGATATAGCAAAAGGAGAGGGAAAACATTTCCTTTGAGCAGAACAAATACCATATTATGAGAGCAGCAGACAATGCCTCAACACATGATAGCTCACACGGTCGACCATAATTTACTGGGTTAGCTGCTACAAGCCATGGCACTGCAGTTACAATTGATATGTTACTTTCAGGAAACGAGTATAATATAGCAGATGAAATTTGATGAGGGGTGCATGAGATGTGAATTACTGTGAGAAAACCAAACCTTGATAAAATAAAATCAACCTTCAGGATAAGTTAAATCATCAAGAGAATATGATGAAAAAAAAAATCATCACGAGAAGGTTAGATTTTATCCAGGGCAAAGAGTGAACAATACTTTTGATATTATAACTACAGCCGATAGTTGCATCTATAGCTGTTTCACAACATTTAATAAGTTAACTTGATTCACAGCTAGAAAAAAGATTACCTCAGTCACTGCCTTTCTAAAACCTACACAGATTAATTACAGACTGCAGATCCTTGAGAAAGAAATATCTGTGAATACTTTGCCTAATAATAATTTCACGCAGCTCCAGCCTTCATACAAGTCAAGTTATACTTATGTTAATTTAAAAACAAAAACTCCAGAAAGGCACCAAAACCCAACAAGAACTGTTAAGAGACGGCATTTTCTTACTGCACTGTCCGAGTCCTAAAATAATGTCAGTAAGCTATTTAGGTAAAAACAGATGAGCCATAACTAGAACAACTTACTCAGAGAAAAGGTCCTTTAATGTTACACTCATTGAATGTGATTTGCTGTAGCAACATGTATCAACTTCAGATTCTTTGGAAGCCTAAAACATTACATGAGAAAAGAACTACTGGACAGAAAACACTTGACTAAGCATAAATTTGAAGAAGATAATAATGTGTAGTATATTATACAATCCCTTTCCTTGCGAGCTATTGCTAATCTTCAAAGGTAAAGATTGACAAAGGTTACTATTAAAAACAAGAAATTCATGGGAAAGAAGTCAACACACTGCCGAAAGAGATGAAAATAAACACAAGAGATGCCCAAACATTCAGATAAATTCATAAAGAATATGTACTTCCGCACCAAAATCCATGAGACTGTATAGACTGCATCTACTGTGTGACATGTGACTAATCAGAAAATAAATTGACAAATGAAGAACCATACGGAGACGTGGAGAAGAACACCGCAGTTTTATGAAAGGTACATCACTCAAGCGTGCCCACGAACAGTCAACAACAGCCAATCCTTTCCTCTTGATTAAGTTGTAGTCTTCTTTCGAGACACACTGTTTCCCAACAGGACTGTACGAAATATAGTATAAGAGTCAGTGCATCTCTCCAGGATAGACACAGTTGAATGTAATCATAGGATGGTTCCAAATTAAATATTCCAAGAAGTGCTTTCACTTGTTAGTGGCTCTAAGACTCCAACGAAGCATGCTAGAAGCTTCAATTTTTGAGATATGATAGAGATTAGAGATATCTAACCAAATTATCTAAACATTTGATTAAAAAGTTGAATTAGCTCCATCTGGTTAGAACATATTCTACAACAGCTCCATAAGCATATGTGACACCTATAATCCAAAAGGTATGATGAAGCACATGTGAACTGTTAAGAGTGTATTACGTTAAAAGGTATTTTTGTCTATCTGTACTACCATTATATGTTCTAAATATACTAGAAAGCCACAGTGGATGAAGGATTTTTCAGTTTCTCTCTTCTCTCTACTCTTCACTTTTCTCTTGTTCTTTTCTCTTTTGACATGGCAACAGAGAATTCAAAAGAGAAATCGAAGGCTCCTTCATGCACTCATAAACATGAACATACAATGGTAGCACACAAAAACAAGAAGATCCTTTAGCCTAATACACTCACAAACATGAACCGTTACATTGATCCTTACATACCTCAAAGCAATGCCACCAAACCCACTATTCACGCGCAGCTCCTGCAAGGTTTTTTCATGAATCAAATGACTGACATTTAATAATCATTTTATCTCGCAGGACTTCACAAGGTATCCAGCATCATCTTTACATCATAAATAATCGTGCAAATAGCATCTTACTAATTATAATATGTCCAACTAAATCATATACCATTATATGCCGACTTGCAGAGAAAAAAGCTCCTATTCAGCATATTGCCTCCATGTCAGGCACCTTTAGCTAATTTTTTGTCTTAGTTTTATATCAGTGACTCTGGAAATCAATATGTGATTGTCCTATATAATTCCTAGCTAGTTCAGTCGAAACAAGACAGACAAAATCGTAACTCAAGAGACTAATTCTACTCAAGCACTTATAAAGCAGCAAAAATATATTACACTTCAAGCAATGTTGGGCCTCAAAAGAGCAGCTAAAATACATCGATAGATTGCAGTCTCAAGGTTCTAGCAACTACAGCTATCCTCTTTGCATGAGCTAGTTGGAAAGAAGGCTTTTGGAATTTGGGTCCTAGGTTGAGATGATTAAGAAAGATGGCACAAAGAAAGGTCTGAAATTTCATCCCAATCTTGCACAGGTAATGCTCCACTGCTCCCAAATCCCAGGAAAGGCTCCCTACCTCCAACAAACCAACTAGAAGCTCTAATAAACTAACTGATCCAAAGCGAGTAAAAGAAACCAACTGCGAGCTCTACCAAATCTTCTGAAGCAAGGAAGGGCAGAAACTCCTCATCCATGAACTGAACACCATAATAGTCAGAGAAGGAAGATGCCAGTGGACAGATATGCTAGACATTGATGCCATTCAAGGAAAAAGGAATGGTACATATTAACTCTTTTATATACATATATGTACTCAGTGGATTTACCATAGACTAATTTCTCTCAAATATTACAAACTTATTTGGTTTTTGGCTGGTATTAGATGTTCAAAAGGCACTTCTACAAAATTCAACATTCACAATTATCTTCTAACTAGTGTGGACTCATTTGGTTTTGGGGCTTGTTTAATTTGCTGACATTCAATAAACTATTAAATGTTCAAAAGTCACTTTTGCAAAATATATCATCAATAGAATGGTCACTCCAAATGCGGCTTGAAGTATTTTTTCATGGAAAGTAAAAGGCATCATAGCGATGATATGCATAAAGGAGAATAAACTGGACAATAATTTGGAAGCAGATACTTTCTTTTAACAAGCCAAATCTTGAAAGTTTCCGTCCCGTGCACCTTTTCACATCACATTGCCCAAAATCCTGGGGAAAAGAACCATAAGACAAATGAGTTCAACTATGCAAACTATGCAGCAAGATATTACATTGAAAATGCATATCTATGGAGGTCTATTTTAATCATTTTCAGAGAAAATTAATTTGTAATTGTTCAGTAATAATAACTGATGATGGACTTCAGTGAATCACTAAATCGTAACAAAGAACAATACCCAGGGGAATTATGCTCCTTTACATCTTATTAATTCAATCTAAATATGATAATCCTCATATGTAACTTTGAGCATAGAAGGTCTGGATCAAGAAATCCAGCAGAGACAATTTTATCTTTTTCCATGTAAGAGAAACACCATATTGTGAATGCTAAAGAGAGATTTTTATGACAAGACAGGTATTTAAAAACAAAGTGGCACAGCAAAATTTACAGGGGCCAAGTTGCTTTTCAATCGCCCAATTCTCGAGCCTCATTCATAAGCTACACAGGCCATGTTTCATCAATAAAACCGCAACGAATCCACTACTGGAGACTAAAGTGGCCACTGAATACAATTAAGAGTTAAAAGGAATTTCTACTGATGCTCTTAATGTTGCCCAAAATCCATAAACAGTTTTGGTGACCATTTTGACATGATTTGAAGCGGTATAGAAAAGGCATACCCACATCGCAAGCTGAATTCTGGGCACTGTACTCTCCTCCTCCTCTTCCTTATCAACTGCAAAACGAAGAACCTCTTTAAGACTCGATACCGAACAACTATTTGAGATCACCAAAGCAAATGATCAAGCAGTTGGTATGCGACTGCAATAAACTGTCAAGAAAGAAGAAAGGCCAACCTGGGTCACTCGGTAGAGACTCATCTTCCCTGCAAAAGACACTAAAACAGCGAAAAATAGTCCAAGAAAGGGTGGGAAAACAAAGACACAGAGCCACAGGCAGAGAAGAAAAAGGAAGAGAACTCGAGTGCTCCAAAGCAGATGACTTACCTCACAGTTTGATGGGTTTTGCTGGATTGCCCTCTATGACTGTGATGGTCCTTGAATCGTCCACTTCTGCTTTTGCCCATGATCAAAGAAAGAATGTGAGAGAGCGCTTCTGTTGCGTTGGTTTCGAGCACCTGCTGCGACCCCTAACGGCAGGAGCCCCAAACTAAATGGTGTCCGGGCCCTGCCTTCTCGGTTCTGCGACAGTGGAGTCACCTAAACCGGGCGACCCGGACAGTATCCACATCGGTGACCGGGTGAGCGCCGGTCCAGTTCAATCCGAGAACCAGACCGAACCGAACAATTCATGGCCGATGCTATTCCAAAAAACCAAACATGGTCTTTAAAAAACAAAATGATTCACTGGATTATTATATTCGAAAAAAAGAACATTAAGCTTCTACATTTAAAAATATTTCTTAAACGATTACTTATATTATTTAAAATAATTATTAAATTCATTATTGATAATTATTGATCCCTAAATATTTTTAGGATAATGAAAATATTTTGTGTCATTTATTTTTATAAGCACCATAAACGATTATTTATAATAAAATCCTTTATAAATCATTCATTTTAAATAAATAGAGCATCTTCTAAACATTTTTACTTTTCTTACAAAACAAAACACCATTCGATCCCAATTCTAGTGTTTTTGGAAAATTTTAAACAAGAGTTTAAAGCGCCATCATTTTCTTAAATAATGATTTAAAATGAACCTTATGTCATATATGATCCGAAAAGCCCTTACTTTATTAAATAATGCTTAAAGTGGATTTTTTAAAAATAAGTGCCAAAGGGCCATATCATTCTCACAAAAGAGCTTAATCTCATTGACCATCAAAAGTATTATTTTTAATTTTTCCTTTTCAATTTCTTTTTTCTTGTCGCGCCCAAGAGAGTCCCTCGCCCGTGGCGAGGGTCGTCTCGCCCAGGCTCTCGCTCACCTTCGATGGTCACCATAAGTTAAGACCAATCATTGAAAGAGGAAAAAAAGTAAGGACAAAATACCTACCTCACTCTAGCTCTTATTTAAAATAAGATTAATTTTACGTCCTTATTTGACTTTTTTTTTTTGGGTCAAATATTTGACCCTTATTTAAACATTTTTCCTTTTTTTCTAACCGCTCCATTCTGTAAACCGGCCCGGCCCGATCCCGCCCGGCTGTGCTTCCTAGTAAGGGCTTGAAATGAAGGAGAGACAATGTCCCACCGTCCTGGAGAATCAACCCCTCTCCCGACTGCGATTGAAACGATCCGCCATTGACGAACAACAACACTACTGTCGAACTGAATGAAACGATCCAATTGAGGAGATGATCCGGTAAGAGGCTATATCTGACGATACTATCCGAAACACAGAGAGAGAGAGAGAGAGAGAGAGAGAGAGAGAAAAGAGAGAGAGAGAGTTCTTGGCGTTGCTCTTGCTCTTTCCGGCATGGTGCTTTGCTGTGTGAGGAGATTACGGGTTGATGTTGAACTCCTAGCGCGAATGTGTTAGCCCGTGTAGTTCGTTTTTGTGAGGTTTCTAGCGTGTTTTTTTTTTTTTTTTGTACTTGGTTGCCACTTGAGGTTCTGGTGAGGTTAACTCGCGGCGACATTGTTGAATTCGAGCTCACATCGAATTTGCAGGTCGATTCTGGAATTGCCTGCTCGCCAATCCTTTAGAAGGATCCCGAGGCGAATCGTCAGTCAGGTATTACATTGGCTGTTGATTGAGCTTCGTGAATTTCTGCTTTTCTTTGTCCTTTTGGGTAGAGAAGCTCGTTTTTTGTTGAAATTTACACTCACAGTGACTTGCACTTGGGTGGGGTTGAGGGGACCTGGAAGCTACTTCGTTATAGCATTTCCTTTGGCTTTTATGTTTTAGTTTGATTGTGGATGTCAATGGTGCAGGTCATCTTGTTTTCGTTTTAAATATTGTTGAATTGATTGATAATTGATATGGTAGTGAGCTAACTTTCCACATTATCAACCCCTTCCACTAGATTTTAGGAGGCGAAAAATTTGGCATATTGGAAGATTATTACAATTCAGTAATTTTCACTTTAATTCAGTAACTAATGGGGACTCTATTGAAGGGACCTCCACTTTTTTAAAATCCTCAGGTTTTTCACAATTCATCCTGTTCTCCCTGTTCATGGTGTGTGAGAAATCTTTATTTTTTTTTTTGGGTATGAGAGAGCTTTGGACAAGTATGTGAGGAATCATATTGGTTGGCCATTGCCATCTATTTGCAGTGCTTAATTTATGATGGTGATATTACAGCAGAGGTCCTTATATCTTTCTTCAAGAAGGGAATTTTCAAGTGCTGCTCCACAAAATGCATCAACTGGGAAACCAGGAAAGCCACCTGAGTCTGGAAGTTCATTACCTAAGTTCATTTTGGGAAGTATTGCTGTCAGCGCTGCTGTCATGGCGGCTTATCAATCTGGCTACTTAGATCAGATGCTTGGTAAAGAGAAACATGATTCTCTCGAGACCTCTAGGATTGGTCTTGATCTGAAAAATCAGGAATCAACTTCTCAAGATGCAAAATCCGTACATCATTTCGAAGAGGAAAAAGTTTTGACTGGTAGTGAAGTGCCTAAAGATTTGAGTCCTCAAACGGGTGATGGGGAGAAGGATGAAATCCAGACAGTTGCCCCTCAATCCAATGCTTTAAACGAGAGTAAGATTGATATTCAATCTGACTCACAAGATACATCTGAAGTCACACTTGGAGAGAGTAACGCCAACGCCTTGAACCAACATAAAGACTTGCCCACAGCTGATGTGGTTTCCGATGTTGAAAGCACAGATTCTGCAACATCATCTGAAGGGAGTCCTGATACACAAAGCCCGATGACTAGCCGAAGTAAGCTACCAGATGAGGAAGTTAAAGTTGGCCAAGTATCCAGCCAGGCTACTTCAGCTAGCGACTTCAGCAAGGCAAAAGTAATGCCTCATCAGGATCTTGTAGCAGAAGAGATACATGAGGTGCTTGTCATTGCTCACTAAGTACTCCCTCATAAGTTGCATTTATCTTTTGTATGGATTGCTAGGTTTTTAGTTTGGCGATGGTGTCTGCTATACATAGTATATTGTCTAATTTTATCTTTGGTGGTTCTTTTCATCTTCTGGTAGTAGCTACATGAAGTATTGGGGATAGCTCATTCTATTTCTCTCATTTGGATGCCATCTTAGTTTGTACTTTCTACCCTATCTTCTCTACGGCTTCTAGAAAGCGGAGAGTCATGACTACTAGTAAGTGGTGCTTTATATCCTTGGTTAAACTATGTTTCCCTTTGTATATAGGAATTTTTCTGTTATTCACATCTGCCATCAGAGTATAATGTGGTATATCTAGGGGGAGAGAGAGAGAGTGAAAAGGAGTTGGCTGCAAACTGGTGTTTTAAGCCTTGAAGACATTGTGAAAGCCTAACTTGTCTGACAGTGCTTCCCTGCAGTTTAATGATGTTGGCTATGTACTTTAAGAAAGCCAAGTTCCAAGGATTTTACTGTGAAGTTGCTTTTTGATTGCTTTAAAGATAGAAGTTGATAAATATTGAAGTCCTCTTTCTTTTACCTTGTTTTTTTGCTAGGATGCATCTGGTCAATTTATTGAAACATCAGGTTCTCTTCTTGAATCTTATCATCTGAAGGATAAATCTGAAGAGAGATCTCCTGCTTCTCTCGATAGAGACATTGACATTGAGGTACTGTATGACTTGCATCGTCCTTTTGTCTAATCCAGGTTATATTTATGGAAGTTCATGGTGAACTAATCTTTTCTATGAAAGTTTACTGTGGACTTATCTTTGTTCCTTGACTTCAAGGCTTTTGCTAGTGCAATTGAGGAGTCCAATAATGGTGTAGCGACCAAAGATGGAAAACTGATTCTTGACTTCTTACAAGCAATTCACGTGGCTGAAAACAGACAAGCTGAGTTAGATGCTCGTCATTTTGCTGAGGAAAAGAGAAAAATGAAGGTAAGGACAAACCCCTGTGATTGGGGACATGAATTAGTCACCACCTAGTCGTGCTCTTTTTTCCCCTTACAGGCATAGAAATTGTAATACGAATTATAGGTATTATCCTCTCTTGTTCTTATTTATTCTTCATTTTGCTCAACTTTTTAAGAACTGATGAGTCTATTGAATCAATAAGTTTTTTCTGTGCTTCAGGAGAAGTACGAAAAGGAATTGAAAGATACAATTGCTAGAGACCTTATGCATGCAGAAGAGGCTGCGTTGCTAGATAAGGTGGTTCTTGTTGCCATGTTTTACTCTTCATATAGTTTGTTGATTCTGTAGGGTCATCAAATCTTGGAGTGCATAAGGCAGTGTTTTCAGGAATATCAGGAATCTACATACTTGAAAAATAATTATCAAATAATTTTCTCCAAAGTCAACGTGGGTTTTATTCTTCATTATGTTCCTTTTTTTTTTTTGGGGGGGGGGCGCGTTGGGGTTGGAAGTGCACTTAAAATGAACACCTAGACATAGATTTGTTGGTGTACAACTGTTTGAAGTAGTTTGTTCCCTGTTCAAACCTCAAGTCTGTGAATCGTGAGGTAATATCAGTCTCACTGATGGCTCGCTACATCTGATGAGATCTTTATGTTCCTGGATTTTCTTGTCCTAAATGGTAGGAGGTTGATACTTGAAAAGGTTTTGATAAGAGATTCTAGATGCCAATTCATTGAACCCAGCATGCATAGAAGCATGAATGATTTGGAGTTTACAGGTTTGCTGCTTGCAGAAAGAGGATGCATATTGGTCTCTGATTCTCTGTTATTTTTTCTGCAATTCGAGATAGATGATGGGCTCAGAGATGTTATGTAATCTAAATGAGAAGGAACTAGAGAAAAAGGAAGAGTAACCTCAGGTGGGTCTTCATTCAACATGTTGGGAGCTTTGACAAGCGATTCACGTAAAAGACTGTTAGATGGGTGATGAGATAGCAGTCAGGTGGTATTCTTATTGCTTAGAGTTGGTTAATATACATCAAAAGCAATCAGGATCAGTTGCTTGGGCATCAAATGGTTTGGCCTTATGTATCAAATTTAGGTGGCTCCATTATAAACACTTAGATTTTTTCTCCAGAGTCAGCCATTTTGAATGTGTATTTCAAAACTAGATAATAACATGATTGCATACCGCCGTTCAAGCTGTAGTAATTTAAGATTTTATTTTACTAGATATAAAACGGCGTACTTGAAATTCTAGAAGTAAAAGGAATTGGCCTTATTTTTACTGGATATCTAGATGGCAGACAAATGAGTTGGTTTGGAAGGAGCGTTGTATAAACAAGCCGAAATAGTTTTTCTAGCCATATGAAGTAGAGAGAGCTTTTTTTCAAATCTTTGAAGTGATATATTTTTTTTCTGAGATAGAGAAGTTTTGGTCCTATGTTCCCGTGCCGTTTGAAGCCCTTTGTTTTCTTTATATTGCTATAGCTATGTTATTGTATTTTGTTTTATTTTATAGCTCTTTCGGTCTTGTTTTGGGTTTGCCCCGACCCCAACTAGTTTGGGTTAAAGGTGATGTTGATGTTGATGTTGTTGATAGAGAAGTTTTGGGAGGATGGAATCTCAAGTTTCTGAGCTAGTGGAAGACTGTGAGCTCTGGGAAATTAATCTAGCTGGTATTGGTTTTGCTTCACGTGAGCTGGATGTTGGAGCTTTTAACTACTGAGGTATTGGGTTATACCGAAATCCGTTTGTTAGGTACTTTACTTCTTTAGTGGCCATGAGGATGCAGATTTTAGACTTTTGAGAACTTGTGGAATAAGAGGTTGGCTAGCGTAAAGCAAGAGGTGCTTGTGATAATAGATGTTCTTTATCATGTAAAAGGAGCAGTATACAAAGATAGCATTGTTCAATTAATCGCGACAAGATTCCAAATCAGGTAAGATGGCTTCAGGTATAATTTTGATTGTGGCCCTTCCGGAGGATGGTGCCACTGATGCAGTTTGGTGTAGGAGGTTCTTGGGATCATATGTACGGCTGGAAGGTGCTTTATGGCCCTGATCTGATCTTAACACAATTTTTCTCTTGTAATTGTCATTTCTAGGTAAAGTTTATGTGTTTTGATTCTGTCTTGTTGATATAGGCGTAGCATCAGGTCTTGGCCTAGGGTCTTATCAGTATGTCATATGCTATGCTTGGTGAGCAGTATATCACAGGCCAGATTGGATAACCTTTTTCTGTTCAGCATTTGGGTAATGACTTTCAGACTGAGTAGTCTCAGATAAGCCCAGATACGACGTATAGAATGTGGCCTTGAAGGGCTGGAAATGGCATACCCTATCTGGCAAAAGAAATTGAAAAAACTGAACGTAAGTGCTGGCTTTTTAACCATTTCTCTGGTGTTACCAACAATTGTCATCCATTGTCACTGTCGAAGCCACCATATCTCCGATCTGAGCAGGGCTAAATCCTGAGCAGCCATGACAGTGATTTGGTTGAGCACATAGATTGTGCCTGAATGTGTTACTCTCCCTACTCTTCACCCCCCATTCTCTCTCTCATGGATCTGGTAGGGAAAATTCTTGGCTGCAATTTGGTCTTGACGACACTGTGGCTGCAACTTAGACTGGAGTATACAGACCAAGTTGCAGCAGCTCAGGTGGCCAACTTGTGGCAACTGCTTAGGGTTCTGGTGTTTAATTCATAGACTTGTTAATAGAGTACCCTTCACAATCCTATTCTGTCCTAATTCTTATCTGGAGTTTGACATAGACAATTCAGCCCTGCTTTGGTGGGATGCTTCTATTACCAGTTGGTAACCCCCTTGTTGCTTTGTTATGAAAGTTACTTAGGGAATTGAAAAAAATGGCATCCGTATCTGTTTGTATTTGTCTATTTTGTGTACATTAACCTCGATTATAAATGAGATTATACTAATTTTTGTGGCCCCAAATTTCTCAATTTGGTTCTTTGAGCTTCTGCAAGAATTTGGAGTACTATATTTTTAGCAGCAATACTGAGTAATTAATTTCATTTTGTTTTATTTTGGTTCATCAAATCAACGAAGTGCAAGTGAGTTTGAGAGGGCGCATGCAGTGTATGATCATTTCAGCACATAGGACTTACTTTTGCTGGTGTCACAATCTCCGGTTGTGCAGGAATTGAAAAGAGAGAGGGCAAAAGCAGTAGCCGCTTTGGCAGCTCTTCAGCAGAAGTTGGAAGGGAAACACAAACTGGAACTGGAGCTAAAGGTATAAACTGGCCTTTTTCCTGTTAAAAGTTTTCTCATCTGTTTTTTGACCTTTGCATTGGCAAATGTTGAACTCACATTGCTGGTTTAAATTATTACAGGAGAGTGAAGCAGAAATGAAACTGAAACAAGTTGAGGAATTGGCAAAGGCAGAAATGGTTTCTGCAATTGCACGTGAGAAGGCTGCTCAGATTGAAAAAATGGCAGAAGCGAATCTCCATGTATGAGTATTTTGTTTCATATATTGGAGAAATTTATTTGCATTTCATTTGCTAGGCATAACTTTGATGTATAGTCTTTAGAAAGAACATCACTATTACACTGAAGGACACTTTCTTATATAGCAACACGTTAGGTAATACCTAGAGATGTTCCGTTGGAAAAGCATCTGGTCAAAGGATGTTTTGTGCATGTCAGGGTAATAAAAGAAGGCATGCTAGGTATGAGGGATCATTTGTGCACTGTGCATTGATGAGTCTGACTCTTGGAATAAGATGTATTGCCAGGCTCATTTCTTGATACAATAGGTGAAAAACTAAATGCTGGTAATTTTCCCAGAGCAAATTTCTGGTATTAGGACATGCTGAAGCAACTTGATATTACTAGCCTGTGAGGTGCGATGAGTGTAAGAAAACTGGAAGGTATTTGTTTTTTTTCTGTGGAAGAAGGATTGCAATTAATTGAGTGGACAATCATTGGAAAGCACTCATATATTCTTAAATAACCTCTACACTAAGTTAGGGGCATGAGAGAAATTTCGAGGGCAACTTAGGACAAATTATGCAAGAGTCTTACTTTCCAGGCAATATTCTTAAAAAGCACTGATTTTATGTAAATGAAATGACGTTGATGAATATCTATTTTGATTTGTAGATAAATGCCTTATGCATGGCATTCTATGCTCGATCAGAAGAGGCTCGGCAGAGTCATTCTGTTCATAAACTGGCTTTGGTAATGGTTCTTTTTCTCTGTCTCTCACATAGTTTTTTTCTTTCCTGACCTTTATGTACTTTTGGCTTTGGATATCAGCTTCAAATGATGTGGTTTTGAATTTTCTAGCAAACATATTTATGTCCGCATGCCTGTATTGTCATTCAGGGAGCACTTGCACTGGAAGATGCTCTTTCCCAAGGGCTGCCTATTAAGGCAGAAATAGAAGCTTTGCAAACTTATCTTGAAGGTATAGATAAAAATTCAGTTTTGGATTTGGTCTTATCATCTCTTCCGGAAGAAACAATTTTCCATGGCACTGATACTGTGCTGCAATTGAACCATCAGGTGAGATATTTCTCTTACCATAAAGATTTAGAAATTGATGGGTTTATAAATGCTGTAATTCTTCTGAACTCAATACTGTCTAACCTCTTGTGAATTTTCTTTAAGAAGATTGCATTGGTGTAAAAGCTAATAACCTGTCCTTACTTCTGCTTATAGGGGCCACTTAATCTAAAAATACATCCATGTTTGCTGGATTCCCTATGTGTTTTTTTTTTTTTTAAATTCACCGTTAGGGCTGGTTGAAGGGAGCATAATGATAGGTAGTGGGATCAGTTAGAGTTCCACTGTTAATATGCTTGAACTTTCCAGTTCTCTTAATTTTTAACAGCAAATATGGTACTCTGTTTCTCCCAGCTCAAACCATTTTGTTCACTCAGCACGTAGTTTCTTCCTTGGCACTTTTGCTTGGTAGAGCTGATGGAACTTCTGCATCATAGGTTGTTCAGTAAAATATCACCCTCCTCTCTGTTCAACTCCTAGTATAATAAAACCAGCTTTACCCATGAGATGCCCCTCCCTTTGCTTCTTCAATAATGATTCCGGCGTCACTCGATGAATAGCTTCTAGTGGGAAGAAAATAAGGGTTCTGCTTTGGTGGTCTCTTCTCTATTGAGAAAATGTGACCAATGGTTTATCTGGCATATGAGATTGATCATTTTGGGTCTCTGAAGTCTCTTTCAATTGCCCCCATTACTTACTAAGATGATTCTTAAGATTTTTTAGCGAGATATAAAGCAAAACATAGTTCTCAAATTAAAGTTTCGACTTTGACATAAGGATTATCATTATTTGAATCATGGATTGAACTGTGTTGCGATACTTACAGCTGGGGGTTGCGATACTTACAGCTGGGGCTGCCAAGCTCTAGGATAGCTTTGTTTCTCAGTTACTAATCCAAACAGCAAGTGCAAAGGATAGTTTTGGATTTTTTTTTCCACCATAAGAGGAGAAATATACTCATTTTTTTTGCTATAGTTTTTACCCAGCAACATGATGTTTAGCTGTTGAGAACTTGGATACTGGTGATGTGTTGAGATTGATTTATAAAAGCATGCTAGACATGGAGACGCAAATGTGTTCGCATACAAGTATGCATGTGAATTTGCTTCCTTTGATGAAGGTAATTACTAATTGTTTTTAACTCCCTGCTTCCAATAGTTTGATACATTAAAAGGGACGCTGCGACACTTTAGCCTTATTCCACCTGGAGGTGGTGGCATCTTGGCTCATTCTTTAGCACGTGTTGCTTCGTGGTTGAAGGTGAGGAAAAAAATCTACATTCGGCTATTTTCCTTAATTAGTTTTCAAATCAGCATGATGTTTGCTTTTATTGTAAGAGGTTGATTACAAAATTAGGCTATTTATTAGCTTCTTTTTTAATAAATGCGTAGATTATTCGTGAAACTCCATTCTTTCAAAATTAGTTCAATCCCATCCTATCAAAACTAGTTTTAATTTTTAACTCCTGTTAGTTCTTATTTTGTCTGCGATTTTCTCAAGACACACATTATGCAATAACAGTAAGAAATATGTGGTGGATGTGCAAACTTTAGCTACCACTGGGAAGATAAGTTGATTCTATGGAATACTGGGATGCAACATTAGATTTCACTGAAAAGCTTAAGATATCTTCCACTTTGCTATAGATCAAAGAAGGTGGCCATTCTGGTGATGGGATCGAATCCATCATTAGTAGAGTTGAGAGCTACTTGGCAGAAGGGAAACTTGCCGAAGCAGCAAATGCTCTCGAGGAGGGTCTACAAGGAAGCCAAGCAGCTGAGATAGTCCAATCGTGGGTGAGGCAAGCAAGGAATCGGGCAATTGCTGAGCAAGCCCTGACTCTGCTTCAGTCATTTGCCACTTCGGTTAGCCTCACTTAAACTGCAATAACCTGATCTCACTTGAGGGAAATTGAGCAATGTCCTGAAATAGGACTGAGCGGCTTTATAACACCATAACTTTGGCTACTGAACCCGAAGAAATCTGTTTAGTGTGGCAAGCCATTTTCATTATTCCTTCTCAACGGCAGAATATGTCAACAGTAATGAGGAATTGTTCTGAGTTTGTCCTACTTCGGCTGTCTGTAGTCTTTTTGAATAAGAATCTTCTCATAAATTTGCATAGAACTTTTTCCCCGAGGATCATTTTTACCTTGTCGGACTGATGGTGCATTGAGGATGACGATGCTTGTCCTGGCGAACCCTTGATTCCCTGAAGTTGATGAGAACGAAACTGATACGTTCCTTGTCGGTCGGCAGACGGAGGCCTGTATCCAATTCTTTGATTGTGGGTTGAAGAAGTTGTGCAGCCAATCTGTTGTATTCCAATGTGAAGCAGGATAAGACCCACTGAAACAGTAAGCTTTAGGTCTGGAAATTGTTCCATCCTCTTTCAACGCATTCCTCCATTTTGCGTTTATTGTTTTGGAGCCGTGACTTGATAAATTCGTTCATCTAGTCATTGTTCCGGAATGGCCATGGACGTATGCAGCGATGCAATCGTAATTGGCATGTACTGAACGAGTGAAATTCGCAAGTCTTGGCAAGCTTCTAATGTGTGTGTGTACTGCTTTGTCTAAGACGTGTTTCCTTTTTAAGAATCTTAACCGAACAGGTAACGATTGACAGGGAATGGTAGTTGGTCTTTTGCTTGTTGGTTGTAGCAGAATCGTTTTCGATGTCTCAGAATGCCTAATAATTCCTTCGCCTCTGTGTCAGCGCACATGCTTTGAAGTTCAAATGCATGTGGGAATGAAATTAAAAGAGGAAAAGCCAAAAATCTCTAAATAATAGTTATTTCTACATTTCGATAAGTGGGTTTTGATAGTGAGGTCAACTGAGGAAGTAATGATTGTAAACTTGGGAATAGTGATCAGGGGAAAATTATCCAGTCAATCATAAATCTTTTATATGGATGCCAATTCAAGTCTAAGCTTTTCAATTTTGTAAATCTAGTTCTAAATCTTTGCGCCAAATGTCGATATAATCATTCCGGTCAATTGCCATTGGAAGCCGTTGAATTGGGCAACTCACAAATGTCAACGTGCCACGTAGGATGGCCAGCGATGATTGGATACTCACAACAATTTTCGGCAACAATTGGTTGGAAAGATTATATGGAATTTTCGAGCAAGCGTGTAAGATTAAATCCATCGGTAAGATTAAATCCATAAAATTGAAAAGCTTACGACTAAATTAATATAATGTACAAATAGATCTATGGCTGATTGTATAATTATCTTAATGGTTTGTGCTTAAGGTGAGTATCATCGGTGTTATGGACTAGGAAGGGGCGTAGACTTCATTGGTGAAAACCGAAACTTGAAAAAAGAGTGAATAGACCTTGAGTGCTCGCGATTAGACTACAGCAAAAAGATAATCAAACTGGATGATGGCAAGCTAGCTAAGCAAACACGCGACGATGCCCGCGGTGTGCGTCAAACTCGGCCATAACATTCGCTCCGCCGGAAAGTTATATTCGATTAGCACGAAAATAAATGACACTAAAACGATGTCATCAACATTCTTCAATCATATGCAATATTGTCGGTTTGGTTCGATTTGTGCTTTGGTTTTGGATCCTTTTGTTCACATTGTAGGATTCACACTTGTTGGTAGGAGTCCTAGCTTCGACATCTCGAGATAGAAGGGAATATCCTTTCATCCTATTCTCTCGGGAACACCAACAACCTTGTGTACGGCTGCATTTCGTTTTCATTCTCCAACGAGATAATTGCAGCAAGAGTTTCATTTGCAATTAGGGAAAACACAAACAACATTCCTCTGTTTTCGAAAAGATCATTCGCCCGCCTCTAAGCAAAACCCCACGTTAAAGAGAAGCCAAATTGTCCGTATGAAGGGCACGAGGATAATTCATGTGAAGTTGCAAAGAGATCTTAAAGGTAAAACTCTTACATGTCTTTAGTATTCTTCAAAAGAAGAGATGCGTTTTCTAAATTTTTCTAGCAACACATGCGTACATTAACACACACGTCGTAACATCGGTCTACAGGTCGGAACTTATGCCAAAGTGCTAGTGAATCTCCAAACTTTCTATTTTTGCGTCTGTAATTATACCTTGAAACTTTTGACAAATGTTCGATCCTGTCTTTTGCCTAAATCTTTGCCTAAATCTTCTCCCTCCTCTCTCTTCAAATACATGTTTGGTATAAGTGATCTTAGAATGGTAAGATACACATTATACTGACCAGAAGGCCTTATGACAAACAGAATTAGATGAAGCAAAAGCCGCCCACAAGAGGCCTTAAAGGCCCACAAGGACCAAACCGCATCGCCAATCAAGCCCCCAAGGCCACAAGGGGCCGAAACCGCATTCAATTCGTCGGGCATAGCTACCAGTATTATCATGACGGCCGCGCCCAACACGCCGCGAACCCTGGTCCTGCATTCACCGAAACGCTAATTTTTTTGTCCCCACAACAGAGGGCCCTTGATAAACCCGAAAGTTTTATGACTAGTCTTATGCGCGAAAATTTTTAACTACAATTGCACTTTCAGCAAGAGTTCCGAAAACTCTTTCAGCAACCTTTCTCATCATTGATTCGTAGTCCATCTATTGATTATTCTATGTGTGCGCATGATAAATAATCTATGCCCTCCAACGAACAACACACCTGTTATGTTACTGGCGGGAAAACGATGCCTTGTCTTTCCATCGTTTTCAGGATTTAAGAAAGGAAAGGAAAAATCTCTTCGACGGTCTTAATCATGAAAGTTGAGCAATCACTTCTCACGAAATTCTTCTTCTATAATCAGAGAATATTAAAAAAAAAAAAAGAGAACATGGGGGATTGAAGGGCTACGACTCAACCAACTCCAGCTCCATTTCCATGTGTCCCTTCAGATGGAAACGTTTTTATTTTATCTGTTTGGCATATGGTTGGTTGGGCAGAGTATTAATCATTGTCAGCAGCCCTACTTAAAAAAACAGGCATGAACACACACACACACAAATTGGAGGGAAAAAAAATATTAATTTCCGCCTTCTTGATGTCGACTCACTGGCACACGAGAAATGACTCGGCGAATTTAACGTGTACGTGAAAACTTAAAACTGAAACGATCATACTCGACGAACACCACGCAAGATCTGCTGTTCTGAGCCGTTCGGATTTGATTTAACACGTAAACAGCCCTCGTTTGAGGATTTCTCGTCGGCGCACGGGCTCAACCTATGAGTCGGATGCACATAAAAGGACAAATTGGCACGAAGCTGTGAATATCTGCAAAATGTCCAGGGTCCATGCTTGTCCCTCTCTTAAGTCATACGTACCTCACATGTAATCTCAGCACCTGCTAATTTTGTCAATACGAAGAGAGTAGTCATGATCATAGCTGGATGGTGTGTGGAGTGACCTAACAATGATTTCCAAATTAATCAAAGTCATAACACAGGAAAATTAACCATTAATACCCACAGTTCCAACACCAATACACGATGACATTCTCTGTTTAGCCCAAAACGAAAGACACAAACACCCTATCACAAAATCAAATCATGTCATTATTGTGAGTGCCCACGAACTAATTTGGAAAAAAATTGGATATATTATAGGTGTTCATAAAAATAATAATAATAATAATATTTTGCATGACCAATGTAGCTACTGACTTTTGCCTGCATCGCTGTCTGAGAAATTTGCACGGCTCCGTTGTTCTCTTCAAGCAGAGCAGCTTCCAAGCGCAAGTCTCTCCCACCTACAATGACACTACTCCGCCGCATGCTGCCAGCCGCCGGCAACGCTTTGCAACGGAACCGGTTTCTATTATAAAAATAGATGGACCTTGCCAATTAGAATTTATTTTGGATCCGTGTGTGCGGGATGAGTTTTTTTTTCTACCCCCTCAATCTAATTTAGGATATTCACGGGAAAAGATTTATTTTTTTGGCTAAACGGACGGTTTTGCCGGGTAAAACGGTGTGTATTATAACTCTTCTAGTTACGAGCACCCATTGAATTAGGATCAAAGGTCATGATATGAAGAGCTGCTTATTTCAGCTCAACAAGAAAAACGGGTTTTCCAATAATTACAATTTAAATTAATAAAACTTTTAAAACTCACCTAAATGTTAGGTGTTATCTTAATATTCGCATGCACCTTATTTTCCAGCCAACTAAGCGAGCTAAGCCAACTTTGGCTTGGCTTCGATGGACGCTGAAGCCGGTTTGCCCAATTATTTCCTAATTTTCCAAATAAAATAGATTTCGACCATAAAATAATAATAAAATAATAATAAAGGATTAATATATATTGTTGACGGTGGTGGTTGGTTTACCCTTTGACTCGAGTCTTTGCGTTATACGAGCAGGAAGCAGTAATTTGGATACCCTCAGTTTAGTAGAAAAGGGAAATATGAATCTATTAAGATCCACCTTGGATGATTTGTGCTTTCGAAATTTTAACTTTTAGTGCCTCCATCTCGCCATTGCTTGAGATATTTTCATTCAAATTTCGATATCGAAATTGGGTTTGAACTATAATTATCGAGATCTTGAATCCAACTCGACTCATAGGATCTTAATTCGATTGTCGGGTCCCAAATTCATTCGATGAAAATGGTAATGCCGGCGGTGGATTTTTTTCTTTCTGAATTTCAAAAATTGTATTGGGGGATATTAGGTATGCTCAAATCACTTTCTAAAAATTAAACCTTTATCTTTCGAAAATCATTTTCCTATCTCATTTTTCTCAAAATTATTTTTACTTCCCAAAGAGCAGCTAGCTTCAGGTGCTTTGGGGGTTACTTTCTAAAGCCTCTTTGGCAAATGTAAATACCATTTGATAATTGTTTTTGGAGAGCTCCAAAGATCTCTAAAGGCCTTTTAACTCATGCTAGGTGCTAATGTGCATTGAGTTTTGAGCATTTTTAAAATACTAATGTATTTTCTTTTCAACTTTGTCGTCTCTAAATTTTCACAATTTCGAAAACATCCTCAACTCCCAAGACGTGGCTGGTGAAGAGCTCGGGCTGCTTGGCGAAGCGAGATCTTGCATTGACAATGTCGCCTGAGGTTGCGCGACGAACATCACCCGAGTTCACGCGACTCAAGATAAAATATGATTTTTCTACACATACATTTTACATTAAAGGTGCTTTCCAATACACTTTCAAATTACAATTTACCGACAAGCTAGTTTCATCTTGAATGGCCCCTTTAACCCGAATTGCATTTTGCCCAAACATTTCCCAAAAACCGAACCAAATGCATCCGAAACAACGCTTCGCATGATTTGCTCCAAGCGGAATAGAAGCGCGAGGTAAACTCGAAAGCCGAGCCAAGCTCAAGCCGTCAGCTCCAGCCAGCTGCTAAGTTTCTGTGAAGCGGTGTTAATTGTCGGTGGTGCACTGAACCATCACTCTCTCTCTCTCTCCCGCTCAAGCTTCTTCCTTCACTCGTACGTACGCACGCAGAGTCGCACAGAGCAGAAACGAAAAAGGGAAAAATGGGATAAAAAACGAAGCTTTTTAAGATATAAAATTTGGTGAAAATGTATACAAACACGCCGTCCCTCTCCTCCCTTCCTCCCATTATTGTCTTCTCACTTTGATGCTCCCTTCTCTTCTACGACAACACCCTCTTTCTCTCTCTCTCTCTCTCCACAAGGTCCTCTCTCCATCCCTCGCTTCGCATCTGCATTTGTTGCGTTCTTTGCATTGATGGGCATCCTCGTTTTCTGCTAATCTTGTCCTTGTTTGGGTCTCTCTCTCATTATCTCTGTTTTGCATTCTTGAGAGTGTGTGTGTGGGGGGTGTGGGTGTGGGTGTTGAATTGGAGCTGATTTTCCAAGTTCGTGCATTTGACTGGATGGGTTCGCGAGGTACTCAGATTCGATCTGGGAAATTGGTTCCGTAGCTCTGTTTTGTTGTTATTGTAGAGAACTGAGGTTGGGTAGGGAGGATTGTGGTGAATTTGTTTGGGATGAGCTCACGCGATCTCTGTCGTGTTGCTTGTTTTTACTCTAGCTCCGATAGTCGACTGATTTCCGAGCGTTTCGGGTCGAGTGTCTAGTTTCGGCAGATTCTGCGTCCGGATCGTGGGTTTTTTATTTATTTATTTATTATGGGTTTCTAGCTCTGATGGAGGTTGTTTTTGCTGAACTGAAGTTGAGGTGGCTGGTTTTTGCTATTTCTCTGCGCGAGGCTGAATTTCTCTGCGCTTTGCTGAATTGCAGGAGATCTTGATGCTTTGACTGTGGCTGAGAGGGTAGATCTGGGGAGTGGGGGCGGGATCTGGGTCGATCCTCGTTTCAGTCTAAGTTCTTGAAGTGAAGCTAAGCGAAGCTGGCGGCGACACTGGCTTGGAGGTTCCCTGCCAGCAATGGCAGCGGACACACTGCTAATGATATGGTAATTGCTGAAAACTCTGAGTTCTCGGGCCTTTGCTCACTCTACTCAAATCCGACAGCGAGGCATTGAACTGGTCAAAAAAATAAATAAAGAGTTCCCTTATTTTGTCGGGTTGTATCTCAGCATTAGATTTGCCATTATTTTACTTGCCTCATTGTTTATCTTAGTTTTGATTGGATCTCTGGTTCTTTTGCTGTGTACTTTTGGTAAATGCAGCTGTCCAGTGCTTTTTGCAGCTGAGCTTCATTTCTCTGTGATTGTGAATTTTGTTTGCAATTTTGAGCTTCTTGAGTATCCAAATTATAATTTTGATGAACCACAATAAACTTGTTCTTTTCCTGCTTATCAAGAACATGAATTTAGCAGTAGGAACTGATTGAATTTATGAAGTAGCTGAGGCTCTGCGCTCTTAATAATTAGCTTCTTAAGGAAGTAATTATGGAATGCAGAATTCGAGATCCTGGTATAATTTTGATCAAGATGCATCCCTACTCCCTAGAAACACAATGACAGAAATTTTTATTGACTGGATATTGAACTTCTTCACTTTTCTACAGCTTACATTCATTTTTACATTCTCCATTTTGGATCACTCTTCTTTTCTGTTAGTTTATGCAAGCCAAAATTTTGGTACCTCTAATGTGCATCTTCATCTATGCAGGAAAGAAACGGGAATGGAAAACTCCAAGACTCAGAGCCCCCAACTCCACATTCAGTTATGAAGATGAATTTAAGGTTGGTAAATCTTTCGAAGTGTAGCTATGTACTTATTTCATCTACTCTCCTGCATTGGATGCTTCCTGCAGGAACCACAAATACCCAGGCGCCTCTTTGTTGTTGGGTCACGATGTTATGATGCTGATTGCTGTGTGTTATAAAACATGGATTTCTTCTCTTTACTGAGAGTATTTTCTGTATCAACTATGTATTTTTGTTTTTTTTCAGGAGCAATTTCCAGAAAAAGACTTCACAGTTTTGACATGCCATTCTGGCATGAACTTAGAAAGCTGCATCTGTTTATGACAGTGATGCATAACATCCAAGAATGCCTCAGTGATTTTGCTGTTTGGTTTAGTTGTTCTGGTCTCGAAGATTTTATTGAACTGAGATTCACATGTGACCGTGAACACGAGACTGGATAACTCACCAAAGATCGATTCCATGCTAAATGTTACTTGCAAAGAATCTGAACAATGTGGAGTAAGAGAGGTTATATTAAGTGAATATTTGGTCTATAAGGATCAAGGAGAATTTCTCTTAATAATGGGAACATTGTGTTTGGACCATGTAAATAACGCTAAAAGCATGCATTAGATCAGAGACGAATTGTCATAAGCTTCAAATTTCACAATCAACTTCTACTGATTTGGTCATTTGCAGCCCATTGGACGATAGCATTGTTATGAGAATATGAATGTGAATTAATCATGAAAAATATGGGCTGCTGTGGCGCTTCTTCAAATGCCTTTTCATGTCTTAAGAATTTTTTCCTTTTGAAGACTTGGGACCGTGGGATGATGATTTAGATCCATATGAGAGAGCTGTTCCCTTGAGGAAAGAGAGATATGCAAGCGTTAGAATTTTTTTCTGCATCTGTACGTAGTCTGTCTGCAATATTTTGGATTCTGAAGGACATCTAGGCTGTTGACTGACTGACCATATAAAAATTTCAATACACAATGATGTATACCAATGGCAATCCTGATATGGAGAGTCTATTCAATGAGTTGCTCTTAAAATTTAAAGATGAATAGATTGGACAATACAATATGTCTAAAATTAGCTGTACCATTTGTTATGCCTCTCATGAATTTTCCTTTCTCCTGTGAGGTGGTCGCATTTTCTCTCAGGTTTTTTTCTTCCAACCTGTGCAAGCTAAGACAAATAAACTGCTCATATAACATTTTACTGATGAAGTTCAGCAAAATGCTCACGATGCTTTCCTACTGTCTAATGCTTCATGGTGGTTGGATACATGAGTTTTCTTCATTCCCACTAAGTGGCAGTTCATATTCCTGTATTGTCTCCCATTCTTGGTCTAATATGTGATTTCATACCCATGACGTAAATTCTCTCTGATTTGGTTCTGCCTTTTCCTTTCCTTCTCTGGAAAACAAGTCACTACTTGTTTGTAAGTTCATTTGAAGGGTTAATTTGTTAGATTTGCTTATTATATATTTACCCTGCACTTAGTGATCGTTATGTAGTTCCTTGCTACGTATCTCATTTTCTGTATTATCTTGCAGGGATCGCACTAGTAGCATGGAGGATCCAGATGGAACATTGGCAAGTGTTGCCCAGTGCATTGAGCAGTTGCGGCAAAATGCTTCTTCTGCTCAAGAGAAAGAGCATTCTTTGAGGCAGTTGCTGGAACTTATCGATACCCGTGAAAACGCTTTCAGTGCTGTTGGATCTCATTCTCAGGCTGTCCCGGTGCTTGTTTCGCTTCTCCGTTCAGGATCCGTGGAAGTGAAGATACAAGCTGCTAATGTTCTGGGATCTCTTTGCAAAGAGAATGACCTAAGGGTAAAAGTTCTCTTAGGAGGATGTATTCCTCCATTGCTTGGTCTCCTCAAGTCCAGCTCTGCTGAAGGTCAAACTGCTGCTGCAAAGACCATATATGCCGTTTCTCAAGGTGGCTCTAAGGATCATGTTGGATCGAAAATCTTCTCGACGGAAGGGGTCGTTCCGGTGCTTTGGAAGCAACTACTGAAAGCTGGAAACTTAGTGGATAGCTTATTGACAGGAGCTTTACGGAGCCTGTCCAGCAGCGCAGAAGGGTTCTGGTCTGCTACAATACAAGCTGGAGGAGCAGATATCCTAGTGAAGTTGCTTATAGATGGGCACTCAAGCACTCAGGCAAATGTGTGCTTTCTTCTTGCCTGCATGATGATGGAAGACGCATCTGTTTGTTCTAATGTCTTGGCTGCAGACAGCACTAAACATCTTCTCAAGTTATTGGGTCCAGGAAATGAAGCTTCAATAAGAGCAGAAGCTGCAAATGCTCTCAAGTCTCTTTCTGCTCAATGCAAAGAAGCAAGACAGAAAATTGCCAGTGCTAATGGGATTCCTGCACTGATAAATGCTACAATTGCTCCGTCCAAGGAGTTTATGCAAGGTGAGTACGCCCAAGCATTGCAGGAGAATGCAATGTGTGCTCTCGCTAATATTTCTGGTGGTTTGTCATATGTCATCTCGAGCCTTGGTCAAAGCCTTGAATCATGCACTTCCCACGCCCAGGTTGCTGATACATTGGGAGCTTTAGCTTCAGCTCTCATGATATATGACAGTAAAGCAGAGTCAACACGAGCATCGGATCCTGTGGTTATTGAGCAGACGCTAATTAAGCAGTTCAAACCTCGCCTACCATTTCTTGTGCAGGAACGCACAATCGAGGCCCTTGCCAGTCTGTATGGCAATTCCATTCTCTCGCTTAAGCTGGCAAATTCTGATGCCAAGCGTCTGCTTGTTGGTTTGATCACTATGGCGGCCAATGAAGTGCAGGATGAACTTACACGAGCTCTTCTCACACTTTGCAACAACGACGGCAGTTTGTGGCGTGCTCTTCAGGGTCGTGAAGGTGTTCAGTTGTTGATTTCTCTTCTCGGGCTTTCTTCAGAGCAGCAGCAAGAATGTGCAGTTGCATTACTTTCTCTTCTGTCTAATGAGAACGATGAAAGTAAATGGGCGATCACTGCAGCTGGTGGCATACCTCCACTTGTTCAAATATTGGAGATAGGATCTGTCAAAGCAAAGGAAGACTCAGCATTGATCCTGAGGAATCTTTGCAATCATAGTGAAGATATCCGTGAATGTGTAGAAAGTGCAGATGCTGTCCCTGCTTTACTGTGGCTATTAAAGAACGGAAGCACAAATGGAAAGGAAATTGCAGCTAAGACTTTAAACCATTTAATCCACAAATCTGATACGGCAACCATTAGCCAGCTCACAGCATTACTTACCAGCGACCTGCCTGAATCTAAAATATACGTTTTGGATGCACTACGGAGTATGCTTTCTGTTGCTCCCCTTGGTGACACCCTGCGAGAGGGTAGTGCTGCAAATGATGCTATTGAGACTATGATTAAACTATTGAGCTCTAGCAAAGAAGAAACTCAAGCCAAGTCTGCATCAGCCTTAGCTGGAATCTTTTATCAAAGGAAGGACTTGCGTGAAAGCAGTATTGCGGTGAAGGCCCTTTTGTCTGTGTTGAAGCTACTAAATGTTGAATCTCAGAACATTCTAATGGAGTCCTCCCGCTGCCTTGCTGCAATTCTTCTATCAATTAAGGTGAACAAGGATGTAGCTGCTATTGCCAAAGAAGCTCTCCCGCCCTTGGTTGTGCTAGCAAACTCCACGGAGCTGGGTGTTGTGGAGCAGGCAACATGCGCCTTG
The DNA here is from genome assembly GCA_021437795.1 of Rhodamnia rubescens. Taxonomy (NCBI): domain Eukaryota; kingdom Viridiplantae; phylum Streptophyta; class Magnoliopsida; order Myrtales; family Myrtaceae; genus Rhodamnia; species Rhodamnia rubescens. The sequence goes on along the minus strand of JAILYA010000032.1, from coordinate 2,956,192 downwards.
GCCAATCTTATATTAGATAGTGAAATATCGGAGAAAGCAATTGCTGAAGAAATTATTTCCCCTGCCACCAGGGTCCTGCGTGAAGGCACGTTTACTGGAAAGACCCATGCTGCTGCTGCAATTGCAAGGCTGCTTCATACTCGTCAAGTTGATTCCGCCTTAACTGATTATGTGAATCACTCTGGAATAGTTCTTGCATTGGTTTCTTTTCTAGAATCTACTAACAACGATCCAATTGCAACTTCAGAGGCACTGGATGCACTTGCATTTCTATCGAGATCAGGATCCAGCGGGCACATAAAACCTACATGGGCTGTTCTAGCTGAATTTCCAAACAGCATCACCCCTATAGTTGCGTCAATTGCCAATGCTGAGCCTTTGTTGCAGGACAAAGCTATTGAGATACTGTCACGACTTTGCCGTGATCAGTCTCTTGTTCTGGGTGATACAGTTGCCAGCGCCAGTGGATGTGTATCGTCCGTAGCAAGAAGGATAATTAACTCAAAAAATAGGAGAGTTAAAATTGGAGGAACGGCATTACTTATTTGTGCTGCCAAGGTCAATTACCAGAGAGTGATAGAGGATCTAAACCAGTCTAATTCTTGCACTCATCTGATTCAATCTCTGGTCACCCTTGCCCGTTCTGCTGAATCTTCTCCTCTGATAGACCAGACACATGATGATAAGGAGGCCTTGATCCTCTTCAGACATCATAAAGAAGAAACAGGGAGTGGTGAATCCGATACAGGCAGTGTGACAGTGATTCATGGTGTGAACTTGGCGATATGGCTACTCTCTGTGCTTGCCAGTCATGACGAAAAAATTAAGACTGTAATCATGGAAGCTGGAGCCGTTGAGGTCCTCACGGAAAAAATCACACATTACTACTCCCTCTATTCCCAGGTATGATTTGTTTTTTCCCCAAATTCGTTTGCTGTATGTAATCATATGTTTGTTGATATGAGCGATAATCATGCAGACTGAAGATAAGGAGGACAGTAGCATATGGATATGTGCTTTGCTTCTGGCAATTTTGTTCCAAGATAGAGATATCATTAGAGCAAATGCAACTATGAAATCAATACCAGCTCTTGCGAATTTACTGAAGACTGAAGAGCCAGCAAACAGATACTTTGCTGCCCAGGCAATGTGCAGCCTTGTCTGCAATGGAAGCAGGGGAACTCTGCTTTCTGTGTCAAATTCGGGTGCAGTAAATACGGTTGCAGCAGGTGGGCTTATTTCATTACTCGGTTGTGCTGAAGTTGATATATTCGATCTCTTGGAATTGTCGGAAGAGTTTTCTCTAGTGCGCTATCCCGACCAAGTTGCTCTTGAGAGGTTATTCAGAGTTGAGGACATTAGGGTGGGGGCAACTTCTCGAAAAGCCATCCCTGCCCTTGTGGACTTGCTGAAGCCAATTCCTGATCGTCCAGATGCACCCTTCCTGGCGCTCGGGCTTCTGACTCAGCTTGCAAAAGACTGCCCCTCAAACAAGATGTTAATGGTTGAAGCTGGTGCTCTGGAAGCCCTGACCAAGTATCTTTCACTGGGCCCACAGGATGCTACTGAAGAAGCTGCTACTGACCTACTGGGAATCTTGTTCAGCACTCCTGAAATAAGGAAGCATGAGTCTGCATTTGGTGCTGTCAGTCAATTAGTAGCAGTTTTGCGTTTGGGTGGAAGAGGTGCACGGTATAGTGCTTCTAAAGCTCTGGAAAGCCTTTTTTCTGCTGACCATGTTAGAAATGCTGAAACTTCAAGGCAAGCTGTTCAACCTCTGGTTGAGGTTCTCAGCACTGGTTTAGAGAAGGAACAGCATGCTGCTATTGCTGCATTGGTTAGGTTATTGAGCGAGAACCCATCAAGAGCTCTAGCAGTTGCTGATGTTGAAATGAATGCGGTGGATGTCCTTTGCAGGATCCTTTCTTCAAGTTGTTCAATGGAGCTGAAGGGAGATGCAGCTGAGTTGTGCTGTGTTCTATTTGGAAACACAAGAATCAGGTCGACTATTGCTGCGGCTCGCTGTGTTGAGCCTTTGGTCTCTCTCCTTGTTACTGAATTTAGCCCTGCTCAGCATTCGGTTGTTCGCGCGTTGGAAAAACTTGTTGAGGATGAGCAGCTGGCAGAATTAGTTGCTGCACATGGTGCAGTTGTTCCACTTGTTGGCCTTCTCTATGGAAGGAATTACTTGCTTCATGAAGCTATTTCAAGGGCTCTCGTGAAGTTGGGAAAAGACAGACCTGCTTGTAAGATGGAAATGGTGAAAGCGGGAGTTATTGAAGGCGTACTTGATATCCTCCATGAAGCACCGGATTTTCTTTGTGCTGCTTTTGCCGAATTGCTTCGGATCTTGACCAACAACGCCGGCATTGCCAAAGGAGCCTCAGCAGCTAAAGTGGTAGAACCCCTTTTTCATCTGCTGACAAGACTGGAGTTCGGGCCAGATGGCCAGCATAGTGCATTACAAGTTCTTGTCAATATTTTGGAGCATCCCCAATGCCGATCTGAGTATAACCTTAGTTCCCACCAGGCTATTGAGCCTCTCGTCCCTTTACTTGATTCTACAGCTCCAGCCGTCCAGCAATTGGCAGCTGAGCTTCTGTCTCATCTGCTTTCAGAAGAACACCTCCAGAAGGACTCAGTAGCACAGCAGGTAATTGGTCCCCTCATACGCGTACTCGGTTCTGGGATACATATGTTGCAGCAGAGGGCCGTAAAGGCCCTAGAAAGAATCGCACTTGCATGGCCGAATGAAATTGCCAAAGAAGGTGGAGTTGCAGAGCTTTCCAAAGTGATATTGCAAACTGACCCTTTGCTTCCCCATGCTTTATGGGAATCTGCGTCTTCTGTTTTGGCCAGTATACTGCAATTTAGTTCCGAGTTTTATCTAGAGGTACCTGTTGCAGTGTTGGTAAGGCTACTCCATTCTGGCTCGGAAAGCACAGTAGTAGGTGCTTTGAATGCTCTCCTGGTTTTGGAGAGCGACGATTCAACTAGTGCCGTAGCAATGGCTGAAAGTGGTGCGGTAGAGGCTCTTTTGGAACTGATTAGGTCTCATCAGTGTGAGGGAGACGGCAGCAAGACTGCTGGAGGTATTGTTGAATAATGTTAAGATTCGAGAAACAAAAGCTACCAAATCTGCAATCTTGCCGTTATCGCAGTACCTTCTTGATCCCCAAACGCAAGCTCAGCAGGCCAGACTACTTGCTACTCTTGCACTTGGTGACATATTTCAGAATGAAGGTCTTGCTAGAAGTGCAGATGCTGTTTCAGCTTGTCGTGCCTTGGTGAATGTGCTTGAAGACCAACCTACTGAAGAGATGAAAGTGGTCGCTATATGTGCTTTACAGAACCTTGTAATGTACAGTAGATCAAACAAACGGGCAGTTGCAGAGGCTGGCGGTGTTCAAGTTGTATTAGATTTGATTGGTTCAAGTGATCCAGAGACATCTGTCCAGGCAGCAATGTTTATTAAGCTTCTATTCTCCAACCATACCATTCAGGAGTATGCCTCAAGTGAAACAGTCAGAGCTATCACTGGTGAGATTTCTTTGTAACTGATTGAGGATCATAGGGTTTGTTTTTTGGAATTCGAGAAGCACAAGCAATGCATGTGATAAGGCACTTTGTTATTTTCATTGCTTTTTTTCCCCCCAAAATTCAAACCATCAATCATAAAGAGAATGAACAGTTTAGCATCTTAGATATTGCAACTTCCTGTCATTTTCTGATATTTGTGATATTTTAGCGAGACTAGGATGATGGTTTCCATGTTTTGTAATTCAATCCATGCGGCAATTTTTGACAGCAAAGGTCGTTTGCCACGGTGCAAATAATATTGCTGTAGGTACAAAATTGTGAAGGACAAGGGCATAATAACTTTAAATTGTTCTAAATCACTATTTTATTTGGTCAGATCGAGAACCATGGCAGAGAATCTATCATCACAAGTTTCCTTGTGCACTTAAGAAATGATAGAATCTGTTTGAGTCATCCTAGGGCATTGGCATGAACTTGTGTATATCGAATGTTCAAAGTAAAGGTTCTCTCTCATTCATTTGATGGTAAAAGTCCAACTAATTGCAGCTTAGCGATGCCTTGAATAGCATAGTTGACATTTCAAGTTATTTTATTGCCACATTGACTATTGCCACATTGTTCTGACCAAGTCCATGCGCTTCATGTTGGAAAACCAGTTGCACTGTGCTAGTAATTTGCTTACATGACTATTTCTCCGTCTGTACTGCTATTTATGGCCTTGCTTCTATTCTGACGTCTTTTCACCTCTTTAATGATTGTCCTTTCACCTTGCAGCTGCCATTGAGAAGGATCTGTGGGCGACTGGAACTGTCAATGAGGAGTATCTAAAGGCTCTGAATGCACTTTTTGGCAATTTTCCACGTTTACGAGCCACCGAACCTGCAACACTTAGTATTCCTCATCTCGTTACCTCCCTAAAGACGGGTTCAGAGGCAACTCAAGAAGCTGCTCTAGATGCACTTTTCCTACTACGGCAAGCCTGGTCAGCATGCCCGGCTGAGGTTTCAAGAGCTCAATCGGTGGCTGCGGCAGATGCAATTCCCTTGCTGCAATACTTGATTCAATCTGGCCCGCCTAGGTTCCAGGAAAAGGCTGAATTTCTGTTGCAGTGTTTGCCGGGGACATTGGTAGTCATAATCAAGCGTGGCAATAATATGAAGCAGTCTGTTGGTAACCCTAGTGTTTACTGCAAGCTCACACTTGGCAACACACCACCCAGGCAAACTAAGGTTAGCTGGACATACCATATCTGTTGCTCCTTTGATCATGGTACAAGCAACAAATTTTTTAAACTTGTTATAAACTACCAACTACCTTGTGAGCAGTTTGGGTGAAAGCTGCAAGTCCAAATAGAATTTGTTTAGCCAGCGCCTATCTTCACTTTGCATAGGATAGTACTCCTAGTCATCTTACAGTATGAGCCCTCTTGCACTTAAGCATCAAGGAATTGTAGTACATGGAAGTACTTCAAAACAAGTCTCAATGAACATCTGCCATGTTTTTCCTTCAAACTGTATGGACTTAAGGTTTTTGTCATGCTGTCATTGTGCTGACACTTGACAGTTGTTCTGGTGTTGATTTGATGTTGTACAAACTTGATGAACGGAAAAAGTTCTTTTGATTTTCTACACCAAAATAATGCCTGCAATTTAATCTGTTAACTACTGCCTAAATGACTCGGAAAATTATGTAAGATCCTTTTCCATCTGATCAGGGAACTGTGAAATTCCTAAGTTCCTAAATATTATCTATACGTTTTCCTCCTTCCAGGACATCAAGTTCTCTCTTCCAATTCTTCCATCTAAAATTCCTTCATTAGTCAGGTTTCTGATAATGATATCTCAGTTTTTTAATGGTGCTAATTTGATATCCCTGCAAATCTCTTCTTTATAATCAGGTTGTTTCCACTGGTCCTAATCCGGAGTGGGAAGAGAGCTTCTCATGGTCCTTTGAAAGTCCTCCCAAAGGCCAGAAGCTTAATATATCCTGCAAGAACAAAAGCAAAATGGGAAAGGTAACTTATTTTTGGCTACTGTCCCTAATAACAGGAATGTGAAAAGGTCTAAATCCTTATTCAGTTGCTAATTGTTCTTGGCCGTTGTTCTCTGTCTTGATGCAGAGTTCTTTTGGGAAAGTGACAATTCAGATCGATCGGGTCGTGATGCTGGGGGCTGTTGCTGGGGAATACACTCTGATGCCGGAGAGCAAAAGCGGCCCCTCGAGGAACTTGGAGATCGAGTTCCAGTGGTCAAACAAGTGATGTTTGCGTCTCGCAACATCGGAGGGGACCCGTGTTCGAGAATGGGATTCTTTTACATTAGACTTTTTGTCTGAAGTACTTATACTGTCATTGTATATATGCTGCTGCAATGGGGGCCTTTTTGAGAGTTTTCCTAGTGATTGTTTCTGTGTAACATAGTCAAGAAAGACAAGTCAGTGTATTCTTTGTAACTTGATGTATTCTTTTTTGCCTTTCTGGGTGAACATAATGGACAGAAGGGTCATTTTCCCGACAGACAACGGAGAGAATAAACCATATTTACTTGTATATCTCGACGATACTCCGTGTAAGCGACTGGGAGATGACGATGTCGCTTCTTGCTATCCTCGTTGATGATATTCTCAGCTGATCCAGGGCCTGGCAAATTCTGTGTTTCGGTGACTACTTTTCGTAAACATTTTAAGGATTCAAGACTGTTTCCGAGACTGAAATCAGATGATGCAAAGATTGGGAAAATCAAGTTCTTGAGGTCCCATTGATTGGGGAGTCAGACTATTGCTTCCTTTGCCTTCAAAATAATCTGCAATTTTCCTGATTTCCACACAAGGACAGCAGCTTCTTCCGATCTAGTTAGAACAGGCTAATGGCCCATCGGTCGGGACATGGAGAGCTCACGGTATATTGAGGCTCATTTGGTTAAAAAACGAAACAATAAGTTCTTAAATTCGAATAGTTAACCTTTACTCACTGAAGCTGGAAAAAATGATTATTCGATAATAGCTGATGTGGCGCTGTCGGCTACTGGTATTTTTTTAATAATCTTTTAACAATTTTTTTCAAGTTTTTGTTATTTTTTTTCATTTTTATTTTCTTTATTTTTATTTTTTTTTTCCTTCTCATTCTTCCTCCGGCCAATCCCCTTATGGGCTATTGGCAAAAGGCGAGAGCTAGGGGAAGAAGGAGAAAAAAAAAGAAAAAGAAAGAAATAGACAAAACAAAATTCAAAACAATATTAAAATATTACTAAAAGTTATCCACATCATCGTAGATCGGATAGACCGAATTGATACAAATGCAAAATTTTTAAGACTCAATTGGTGAAAAAAAATTCTAAGACTAAATTGACACAATTACAATAGAATAAGGACTTTTTTGATAATTTTCCCTATATATTTTTAGGGTACGTAATCGATTACATCATTATATGTTCATGACATAACATATTACATAATATTATAGTATGGTTTCTATGCATCTATACTAATATAGTAAAAGAGAGGCTTAAGAGAGATGCATTGAAATTTGCCATTTAGCAAATTGTTTAGAGAGTAAGTGCAAAAGAAAATCTAGAATTCCACCAAGTGCTTGAATGAGGGAGGGGAAAAATAATTAAGGGATATGTTCTTTAGAAGTCCTAAAACGTATCACCAAAGTGCAATTAACTCTTAAAACTTTCGAAAAGTGCAATCAAATCCTAAAACTTATCAAATTAACGCAATTGAGTTCTTTCGTTAACTCCATCCAATTCGGCTAATGAAAAATGCTAACATGACATTTATTTTTATTAATTTCTCTCTCCTACGTGACGCTAACATTGCTAAAACAAAAAAAAAGTCAAAAACAACATTGTTTTGGTCAAACTTGGATTTTTCATATACATATTAATTAAATTACATTAAATAAAAAAAGAAAAATAAGCAAAACCAATGAGGCCCCCTGCTGGCCCTTGTCCGCCACACCCCATCGGTGATGGTAGGGCGAGGGTTGGCTAGGGTCGTGAGGCCTCGACTAGTGGTTGGCAACCCCGGCTAGCCCCTACCCCAACTAGTAGAGACCCTCAACCCTTGCCTATCATCAACCAAGGTTGTCGCCCTTTCCGATGATGGTGGGGGACAGCATGAGGGCCCTCATTGCTTTTTCCTTTTTTATTTAGTTTATTTATTAATTTAATTTAACTAATATTTATATTAATAAATCAAAATTTGACTAAAACAATGTCGTTTTGAATTTATCTTTCTTGTTTCATCCATTTCAATGCTATGTAAGAGAGAGAGTAATAGAAAATGCTACGTTAGCATTTTTCATTAGTTGAATTGGATGGAGTTAACGGAAAAATTCGATTGCACCAATTTAACAAGTTTTAGGACTTAGATTGCACTTTTTGAAAATTTTAGGACTCGATTGCATTTTTTGAAAATTTTAAAACTCGATTGTACTTTGGTGGCAAGTTTTAGTGCTTTTAGTGAACATATCCCAATAATTAAAAATGAAAACACAAAAAAAGATACCTAAATGTAAAAATGAGAAATCTGAAAGTTTTTCCATACAACAAAAATATAAAATGATAATTTTACAAATGTCAATTAAAATTTGGCTCAAAAATAAAAAACATTAATCAATCAAAATGAGAAAAAAAAATTCATAACAGCCCCCCTAAAAAATAAACTGTTTAATTGTTGCTATTAAATATCACTAGAGAGTTCATTTCTCAATTGAAAATCAAAATGAAAAATTTCGGTCAAATTCAAATATATTACAAGTTTGAATATCACTTGAGATATATTTGGTCTTATTCCACATTTGTTGACAATCAAGACATTCCACCCATGGATGCATGGGTTTTTGCTTTGTGATCAAATATAAAATTACCAAATCTTAAATAACCACATGATTAATCAAATCAATGTAACTACCGAACAAATAACTATTCATGATTCCCTAATTGAATCAATTACATATTAGTTCCAATGTTGCATTAATTAGTAATTAATTTATTATCACGATTAATTACAGAGTCGATCATAACACATCATACATAATTATATGAATACCAATCATTAAATGAGTAATAACCATTTGACATCATTATTCTAAGTATTATGATTTACGTGTAAAAGTATAATGATTTACAACTAATGTTATATAACACGAATATAGTGAAGGAGAGGAAAGGAGCATGTGTAATTTAATAATTTTGATTTATAGCTATTCGTGTGATAGCTAGCTATTACTACTAGCTCCGTAGATCTATAACAATGTATAGACTTAGTCGTCAATAATGCTATAATCTAGTATCAAAGCAATTGCACGAAATTATTTTTCCATATACGAGCTCTAATCAATATCGGAGGTACCATCTAATTCATATATCGTTCTTTTCGACAAGGAAAAGCTGCACGAGAAATTGCAATTGATGTACCCACATTTCCCACATATTTTTAGGGAAAATTTCAAAGAATGGTTAGATGTGCTTTTATTTTTTCAAATAAGGGCATGAAGTGTACCTCCTTTCAAAGAAGAGCATTAAATGGCATAATAACTTCAAATAAAGGCTTGATGTGGCCATGATTATTTCAAATGATGGCCTCACCTCGCCCGGCCAATCAAGAATATTTTCGTCAAAATACAATTTTAGCATAACTTTTAATTAATTTAAATTAAAAAAATAAAAGTAAAAAAAAATAAATAGGCGGGAGGGTCGCCTCTCGCTTGTGGCCACCGGTGACCCCCTCGCCTAGCCGGGCCGCGGGCGAGGGTCTAGGCGAGGCAACCCTCGCCGGCTGGCTGGGCAAGGGCCGCCCTTGCCCAACCCTATTTGGCCAACACCGATGGCCGGCCATTGCCGGAGGTCCGGCATCGCAAAAAAGAAAGGAAAAATGAAAAAAAAGAAGAAAAAAGAAAAAGGAAAAAAACAACAACAAATAAAAGGCTAAAATTTACTTAGGACATGCCCTTATTTGAGACTCGATATGGCTAATTTAGGTCTTTTTTTAAAATAATATCCACTTCAAGCTTTTATTTAAGACAACGAAGGTACTTCGCCCTTATTTGAAAACGAAGTCCACTTCGGGCCTATATTTGAGAAAATGAGGACACTTTGGATCCTTATTTGAAATTTTCATATTTTTTTAATAGAGATTTCAAATCTTTTAAGAGAAGTACCAGAAAAATCTTAAACATATTGCATCTTTATTAATTTAGCCATAAAAATTTCAATTAAATCAATTTAGTCCAAAATATTTTGTATTTGTGCCAATTTTTGGACTAAAATCGCTGACATGGATCTTAGCTATCCTACATGGTACGATCACATTGACAAGGAAATTTTTTTACAATTTTTAAATATTATTATGATATATATTATTTTTTCGTTTGATTTTCTTTTTTTTTATTACAATATTAGACGGCAAGGATCGCTCTTTATTAACAATTATTAAAAAATAAAAATAAAATAAATTTTTTTTTCCATATTAGCGTCAATTGTGCCACGTAGAACTTCATTATTCACGTTAGCGATTTGTCACAAAAATTAGTAGAGTGAATCGAATTGTCACAAATGTAGAATATTTGGTATCGATTAGTTCAATCGAAAGGTTTACAACTAAATTTATATCAAATGTAGAATGTTTTGCTTGCGCATGTTCCCAACCTCGGCTTGTGCCGTCTTTCGACACGAGTCTCTCCGAGCTCCATTTTTTCGGGCTCATGGGATTCGAACCGGTGACCATTAGAAGGCAAAAAACACTCAATAATAAGCAACTCATGCACATGATGAGGCTACATAGCCATAGTCTTTTCCGAATTATGTTTGACACGAAAAGCAACGGTTGGGGGACCACCTACGTGTCGCTTCTTCGCAACGTCACTCTCGACCAGTGATTTGACTTGACTGCCCCTACTTAACCTCCCTAATCACACCCTCCTCAAGACGGCGCCTCTAATTTATATCAAATTACGCGAAAGCCAACAAAAACACCGAATTATGCTCGGTGTAACGTATTTATTTTGAACTTTCAAATTTGTATCCGTGCGATACGTTTATTTATATAAAAAAAAATTATATTACCATGGCGCTCACGAGAATTAAGTAAAATAAAAACGACATGTTTTGATTTAAGGTGAATATGTCATTATAAATTTAATATTTTTTATGCAATAAGAAAATATTTAGGATATATATATATATATATTAATTTTAAACTTTTTATATTAAAAAAATTAAGGTAATTATATTATATATAGATGATTTTTGGTGAGTTTTTCTCCGTGAGCTATTTGGAGTTACCGTTAAAAAATAAAACTAAAAACCACGTGGCTCGGCTCGCATTCCGATGCCATAACATGCGCGATCACGGACCCAGCTCCAACGGTGCGCACTGCGCACCTCCGCCTTTCTTCTTCATCTTCTTCTTCTTCGTCAGCTCACTCGCAAGCTCGCACTTTTCACCATCCCCACCGCGCTCACAGCTCAATCCATCCTCTCTCTCTCTCTCTCTCTTTTCTCTTCTCTTCTCTCTCTCTAGAATCCCTCATTGTTAGCATTTGCGCGTACGCAGCTCAGCTGCGTGTCGAGCTCGGGAAACCCTAGATCTCGGCCTGTTTCGGCTGCCGCACTAGCCTCCGATCGCTGCGCCTCGGCGCTCTCGTCGTCGTCGCAATGGCGACCCTTTTCTTACCGGTTTCGCTCCTGCTGTCCTGCCTCGCCGTTGAAGCGGCGGCCGCGGTCACCTTTTCCTCGCGGCTGATCCACCGGTTCTCCGACGAGGTGAGGGCGCTGAGGGCTCCCAGCGGCGGGGTCTCGAACTCCACTGGCCCGTGGCGGGAGAAGAAGAGCATGGAGTATTATCAGTTACTCGTGGCCAGCGATTTCCAGAGGCAGAACATGAAGCTCGGCACTCACTATCAGTTGCTTTTCCCTTCCGAAGGGAGTAAGACGATGTCGCTCGGGAATGACTTCGGATGGTCAGATTTGCGCCCCTTCTCTTTGAATTTGCGTTTTTTATTTTATTTTATTAAGGAACGTCTCTTTCTCCGCTTGTGATTGTGTAGCCTTAGCTTTCCGTTGTGTTGACTCATTCGTCTGCTCTATGGACCATGGTTGTGGCGATGTTTATTTAAATCGTTTCTATTATTATAAGGTGACATATTTTAGTGCTGAATAGATTCATATCGGCATAATTTGAACAGCACTGTTGGGTTATTCGCTGAATTTCTGATTCTTGGATTAATTCCCTTTTCCCTGTTAGGTTATCTTACTTTGTCTATGAGTTTCCAAATTTCTGGTCGAAAGACTATTTTGGTATGGATTTGGTGTTCAGGGGCCAAAAAGGGAGGGACGATGAGACGTTGAGTAGCTTGTTAGGATTATCTATAAATATTTCAATGACAAAACTTACTCTTAACTCCTACTCTGGAAATTTTTCTGGGAAATGTGCAGGCGCTTCGAAACATTAGAATTATATCGGAAAACACGTTTACGTTGCGTAGCATGAGGATTGATGAACAAAGAAGACAAATTGAGAATGCCATCTGAAGAATTTTACAATTTGAAAATGTTCATGTTGATATTAGCTGTTGACTTTTCTGTTTTAACTCTGGTATTTAAGCAGATGCTTAACCTGCCCGCCTCTGTGCTTAATGTTGCCCCTCCTTTGTATTCTGAGCACTAAAGGCTCTTGTAGCCATTTAATGTGATTTATGTCAGTCTCAGATGAGACAGCACCTTGTGACCCTTATTGTTCATGCATCTCAGTGTAGCTTCCAATTTTCAGGCTACACTACTCCTGGATTGACGTAGGTAGTCCAAGTGTTTCTTTCCTTGTTGCATTGGATGCTGGGAGTGATCTTCTTTGGCTTCCATGTGAATGTGTACAGTGTGCTCCTCTGTCCGCCAGCTACTATAGCAGTCTGGTAGTTATTTCCCTTACTGTATTCTAATTCTAGTACCATACATTTATTTTCCACGCTGTCTTTGGCTTGATTTTTGGCTTCCGTTTTCTCTATTAATTCTTGGTCTTTATGGTTATTATTAGGGCAGGCATATGCGAACTATATCCTGCGCAGGTGTCAGCATGTTCTTATTTTGTTTGCAGTATCTGTGTATAATACTTATCAATAGAGAATACAGTTTTCTCTTTTGTAGTAATTACTTTGGCCTTGAATAGTAAGTTTTACATTAGGAAAAGAAAAAGTTCTTGAAAGTAGTTAGGAAGCATTCTGTACTGTTGAGGTAAGATATAAACTTCAGGTGAAGGATTGAGTATCGGAGCCCTTTTGATTTCACAACGGTACTTATAAGCACAAGATAGTTGGACATTAATAGAAGACTGTATCCATAATATAGGAAGAAGAAAAATGAAGACTTTACGGGGTCTTATCCTATTAGAAGGCTAATTTTGATTTAAGAAGCATGGCAGTAATGTAGCTAATACATGTAACAGCTCACCAGCCACAAGCACTTGTATTTGTTTGGTTCCTTGTTGAACATTTGCTTTCGTGGAGTCGTGAGATAGTGAAGTTCCAGTCTAAGTTCGTAACAGTTTTAGCACTTATTTCCAATGATTGATTGGCAGGTGCTCCCTTGTATTTGGGGCAATCTATTGTGCAGGATAGAGATCTCAATGAATACAATCCATCGGGTTCCAGCAGTAGCAAGCACATAAATTGCAGCCATCAGCTATGTGAACTGGGCCCAAACTGTACAAGTCCTGGAGAATCTTGTCCATACACTGCTAACTACTACTCTGAGAATACATCAACTTCTGGGTTACTGGTGGAAGATGTACTACATCTTGCGTCAGGCAGCGGCCAGGCATCAAATAGTTCTGTATTGGCTCCAATCGTTTTGGGGTGTGTTTCTTTTGCTGATTTTCCTCTTTTAGCAGTTGCTTTTCTATTTCGATTAATGTTTGCACTGTCTCTGGTAGCAATTAAATGTGAACTCTGCCCATGGCCTAATCATTTATGACATTTTTTCCACATTCTTTTGAACTCAGATGTGGTATGAAACAGAGTGGGGGTTACCTGGATGGTGTTGCTCCTGACGGTCTGATGGGGTTGGGGCTTGGAGAGATCTCTGTTCCATCTTTTCTTGCTCAAGGAGGATTGGTTCCCAACTCATTTTCACTGTGCTTTGTTGAAGATGATTCTGGGACGATTTTCTTTGGGGACCAGGGCCCAGCCAACCAGAAATATACGTCTTTTCTTCCTTCAAATGGGAAATAGTGCGTAGTAGAATCCTCTTTTGATGTTTGGCTAGTAAATAATGTACACTACAAGACATGATATCATGTTGATGTTTAGTTTATGATGTTTCTCATGATTAACTCATCATATTGGTTCAGCGAGACGTACATTGTTGGGGTTGAGGCATGTTGCATTGGAAACTCTTGTCTTAAGCAAACAAGTTTCAGTGCTCTTGTGGATAGTGGCACGTCATTCACATTTCTTCCCGATGGAGTTTTTGAAACAATTACCCAAGAGGTACTTATACATAAATTCTATTCCTCTGTGGTTATGTGAAGTTCAATATTTAATTTCGATGTCTTCTGATAGTTTGACAGGCGAGTAAATGTAACTCACTCTAGCATTGAAGGATACCCTTGGAAGTATTGCTACAAACCCAGGTGAATGTGCTTGAGGATGAGTTGTAAATGCTGCTTCTCCCTTCTTAAGTATGTTCTGTAGATTGACGTTCTACTTATTTCGACAGTACAAAGGAGAAGCCAAAAGTTCCCTCTCTTACACTTGTTTTTCCACTAAACAACAGCTTTGTTGTCTATGATCCTGTTTTCAAGGTTTATGGCATGGAGGTATGTATTGTCCGATTTTCGTGACAGTAGGCAGTCTAAACGAGATTCGCAATATATCACATGTTCATTGAACAAGACGAATAATAAATTATGTTCATCAATCAAGTTTGGTCATGTGAGGTGTAAGTTGGCGTCTGATCAATTGGGGCTTTACTTTCTGCAACACCAACTTCACTTGTGAAAGTCTTGGTGCACTGCAAAAGTTGGTGTTCATTCATTGTAATTCATTCAACGATTCATATGTTGCTGGTTACCCCGCCTTTCTGTGTTTTTTTTTTTTTCGGTCAATCCGCCTTTCTGTTGGAAGAAGGCTGGTTATGTGTCTTGATGGATGTAGGATTGCTTTGGTAGGATGCAATGAGAACAATTCAAGATATTGAAAAGGTCTTGTTAACAAATGCCTCAGTGGCAATTTGTTAAGTATATTGTATAAGTTCTGATTTTTAAAATTTGATTACATACTTCATTGGTATAGTTACATTGAAAACGATAATCTTGTTGTAATAGTCACAAGTTCCTGTGCTCATTTGCAAATTTCCATATGGAAAATGTGAGATTGACTGTCCTTTGAGAAATTTTTTTGGGATAAATAACAATGCTTGTTAAAATGATGCCTATGGGAATTGTAGATTGTGAAATGTATCAGTAAAACACAATGGGTGCAAAATTAGTTTTTCAATGTGTGTGTATCTTGCATGTACAGAGTGCTTGATCATCTCCCTACAGCAGAACTGAAGTTCTCGGTTTCCGTGGAGAATAAGATATCAAATCCGGTTGTTTCTGTGGGTTGCAGGGGTTGGTGGGATTTTGTTTAGCCATACAGCCAACTGATGGAGATATCGGAACAATTGGACGTAAGTGTTCCCTCTGCTCATACTACTCTTCCTCATACTTTACATGCTGTATGTACTCATAATATTTCCATGCAGAGAACTTTATGATGGGATACCGCATGGTGTTTGACCGGGAAAATTTAAAGTTGGGCTGGTCACGCTCAAACTGTGAGTTCTCTGGCTTTTTTCATTCATCGTCTTTAGTCAATTGCCTCATCACTTGTTTACCTAGCATGTATTGCTACTACCAGTAGTAACCTCAAGTCTTCTTTTCGCTGCCCCTCGTTTCCTTACACAACGTGGTACTTCTGTTCAAACCCACATTCTTACTGGTTAGGTTTGCGCTGCTTATATGTATACTACTAGTTATAACTTGCTAAAAATCCATTGGAAAACTTGCGCAGGCCAAGATTTAGATGACAATCGGAGTATGCCTCTGACACCCAATGGCAGATCCCCGAACCCGTTACCCACAACCGCGCAACAGAGCGCTCCGGGAGGGCATGCGGTGGCGCCTGCTGTGGCTGGGAGAGCTCTATCCAAACCATCGGCTGCTTCAGAGGACCTCATATCATCCCACTTACGTTTAATCAGTTTAATGCCACTTTTGCTACTCTGGCACTTTCTTGCCACTTTCCTGCAGATAAACGAACCTTTTTCGCTCGCAGACCAAAATTGACTTCGCTGATGATGGGTCTTACATGTAAATTGTTCTCAGTTTTGTAAGGGAGTAGTCGGGATGGGGGAGCTTGTCGTTGTCAACCATGGCCTGTCAGGTTTTTGTGTTTCTTCTGGGCTGGTGGTTGATAATGTTATTGTATATTTGGCATGTCTTATAAATATTCCTTCTTGTCTTCTTCCATCCCATGTGTCTTCAACATTTGTCTTTATTCATCATATTTTTGAATCGACTGTGGTTTTATTCTGCGCTGTTGGGGGACTCAGTCGTGCTCAGGTTGTTCTGGTGGAGGCAGGAGCTGAAGAAAATGGTAAGGGTGGTTGGAGAACAGGAGACTGGTTGACCCCCATTCTAATCATTTGCTTAACTGTAAGTGAGCTGGATGATGGTTTTGAAAAATTGAACGTCATTAGAATTTGTCAGATACTGGCTCGTGATTTCTCAGGCAAAACTGCATGACAGAAAAGACTAAATTGCCCTCCTTACCAAGCACAAACCCTAGCGTCAACACCCACGAAGCCAATGTCATTGAATCCAAGGGCATAAGAAGCATGGACAGCTGGTTGATGTTGAACTCTGGAGCTCGGTTTGTGCACTTGGACTAGAAATGCGCATGTTCCGTTGCCTCACCACACTTCTCAGTTCTCGTACGCTCTTCCAGATAGAAAGATAGGAAGAGAACCCGAAACACGTTTTGGAATGGAGGATCTCGGCACTTTGTACCGTTCCTTGAGACTTGACGTCCTACGGGCTTTTTTCTGATTATTATTGATAATCATCTCTGAGGAATATGTGACAACGTTTGAATCACATGTCGAAACAAACTTTACGAGCGATCTCTTTCAGCTTTGGGAAGGGGTTTTGAGTCTCTAAAGCCCTTTTGAGAAAATATGCCATGTTTGACAAATTTTTTTAGCCTTGGCAAAGTTGAAAACTCAAGACAGATCCACTTGGATCTGGGCTTTTAGCATTTGTGGAAGGCTATTCCTAGGGTTAAATAATATTTTTTCTTCCAAAATTACACCCATCAATTTTTCGTCTTTCGAATTTTCCCTCTTTATTATTCATCTTCTAGTCGATGGCTTGAGCCCTTTGCTGGAGCTAGCGAAGGGTTTGTTGAGGTTTAAAAATAAAAAAAAAATGGAAAGAAAAAAAAATGCAACCAAAGTCATTTGCAACAAGAATTTTGCCAAACACTATTAACCGAAAGTTGCTTTATAAAGGAATTCTTATCAAACACAATTACATTTTGGAAAACCCATGGAGCTCAAAGCTATTTGCATTTTTTCAAAGCCGAACTAAACACACTTTATCTTCTGTCAAACATGCTTACATTATACAAATATATGTGCTATTTCCCACATTGTATGCATGCACCAAAGTACTCGTTAATAATGCTATAAGGTGAGCAAATTACTGGGTCTCAAAGAGGGAAGTGCACTTGCATGATTGAAGAAGGTGCACGATCCTAACATTTTCGGAAATCTACACATTTCCAAAAGCTCTTTTCGCCTTTTGTACAAGACACACAAGCCTCCCAGCACAAAAGAGAGCAACTGCGCACTTTGAAAGTGTCGTGGGAATATTGATCTTCCTCGTCGTGTTTTACTTTTCCGCCTTGCACGTATGGAAGTAGAAACAAAGTTGCGGTGGGGCAGAATATTATTTTGTGCTTTCTTTGTTGATTGGGAAGCAGCTGTAGAAGTTGGCAAACCGCTGCCTTCACGCTCCTCACCAAACCTTTTCTTTTGTCATTCTAAAATTGTCGAGTGTTAGAATCCGGCCGGCCTGAGCGAGGGTAGATAAGAATTTGACGTGAGACGATCACAATGTTGTGATTGATGATCTGCTCTTACCCGCGATAATCCTTGAAAGAAGCGGAGGGATGAAGGGCCTGTTTATAGACAAGGGAGAATCACGCAAATGGTTCTTAGGGCCATGTTCAACGTGATCCCTGAATTTTAACTCAATGTCAAATACCGTGCATGAACTTTTAATCTGTTTAATGTGATCCTCGAACTTTTTGGTACATGTTTTATTTAATCCTTGAACTTGAATTAATAGAAGGATGTCATTGAACATTTTCATATAATCTAGGGACTAGACTAAACATTTACTAAAAGTTCGGGGATGACATTGCATATTGGACCAAAGTTCAAGGATCATTTATGTAATTATCCCTATAGGCAATAGTATTGAGGTGCATGTGTGAGGATGACAAGTGAAAGAATCCTACGATAGAGAACTAAAATGATGATGTATCGGTTCATCATAGCTCATTGGCGAAAAATTATTGAATGAAAGTGGGGCTGATTAGATAGGTTATCATTTAGATTTGTGTTCTATCTTCATGGTCTTTGAAAGTGAGGTGTCGAATTTTTATTGCGCCCTCAAATAACCCATTGGAGCTCCAGACCGCAACATCACATGAGAATGGGGTCATTAATGGAGAATGTCCACTAAGAATTGATCTATCCTTTAAAGTAAAGAGAAAGTGAGGTGTAAATACATGTTGTTAGATTTATACTTGTAATAATTGGTCAAGGCATGTCAAGCATATTATCTATGTGCATACAAATAGAAACCTAATGTCTAAGTCATACCTACTCTATCACCTGCAAATTTACATATTTAACCATGCATCCGTAAGTTGCCATGTTTCATGATTTCCTGAATCATTTTTTCCCAATCCCGGTCGGAGAAAATCAGTTTTCTTAATTGAAAAATTATAAATCTGAACGTCCCTTATTTTATATTTAGTCAAGTTTATATGTAGGTGATGTGCATAACTCATAATTTTGTAATCCATCAATCGAAAGTATGACCGGAGAAAGTCTCTCGAAAAAAAAAAAAAAGAAAATATAATCTTTTCGGATACTCTTTTGGGAAAAATGAAATATTATATGAGAAACATGAATAAGGAAGCAAGATGACATGCTAAAAGGGTGCATGCATCTGACTCTCTCATCACTTTATTTCCATTCTAATTATGTACTCAATGGGCAAAAAGATAAAGCAATGGTTAGAACGGCCTCCTTTTGTAGTACCCATTGTGACGGACGGCACAGCATAGAGTTACAACTTTTTCTCTTGTATGTCTGATATTTAGATTGTCTAGACATTTGGAATTTGGTTTTTTCAATCAGTTTAGTGAAATAAGTATAAAATATTTTGTTGCACCGACGAAAACGATCCCTCCATCTATCTTGACGCCCACGTAAATCTGTCACAAACCCTACATCAGTTACCGTATAGGCTGATGTAGCAGGGGTTTTGAACCGGATAGTAACGTAACCGAGTTTTGTAAATTTCGACTGTAAATGGTAAGAAAGAAGAGGGATGTATCTCTTGACTTTTGGTATTGCAAGACTTATACATTATGGTATTCCGGCTTGGCTTGTCAAGTGATGGTGATAAGAATAAATAATATTGACGGAGTAACAAATTGTTAGTAGCCTTTGGTGAAGCCCTTCGAAATCTCTTTGTGAATGCTGGAATTTACTGCTGTTAATCAGCCTTTACATTAAACTCCAAAGGAGTTAGATATATCAGCTAGCTCCAGCTGGAAAGGTTTTGTATCTTCCCAATTTTTACTCGCAATCCATGTCTTGTACTTGGTGCAGGTTCAGTGAATTTTAGGACTGCCAATATGATCCTGCAAAGCTTAGATAGATCTTTTCCAATGATAATTTAGGAAATAAAGGCTACCCATCAAATAAAGTTGATAGAACTCGAGTCACTCGCTTGCTTAAGCCATTTTCATGCTAAATAGAGCTAAATCAGATGGTGACTAGATTCATTTATAGCACAAGATTCTGTAATAGCAAAAACTAAGACCCCCTACTATCAAGGTAGAATACCATCACCCATTGTTACTAAAAAAATTCAAAGACGCCTAAAAAACGGAAGAAAGTGGGGAAAAGCATGGCAACTTGCCATATGCAGCAGCCATTTACTATTCATTGGAAAAAAGATTCAAACTTTTTGACAAATCTTAACCGTTGGTATCCACTTTTTTTAAGTAAAATTCATGACTATGAGTCCTTCATTGAGGGAAATTTGATGGGTTCCATATCTAAGGTTAGCAATTCGCTCGTTGTCAATCAATTTATGTGTAACTTAAATATGATACCTCATTAGTATTAGCGTGTAATTATATATATATATATATATATATATTGGGGTATTTCTATAATTATGTTTATTTATACCCTTATTATAATTAGTCACTCATATAAATACACATTATACAACCCTAGTTTGAGTTGAGCCATCATAAACATTCTGTCGTTATTTCTCTCGACTCTAAACATCGACGTGGTATCGTAGCAAGAATCCCTCCAAGTAAGTGAGTTGAATCGAAAGAAACTTGTGGTCTTCCCGATCCTACGAGTGTGGAGAGTGAATCGTCGGAGCCAACACACACACACACACAAACACAAAGGCTCGGATAATGTGCGGCTCTCGACTTGCTTCTAGGATGCCAATGGGGGGCACGAGAAGAAATCGGTTCCTCACTAGAATGGGAAATGTTTTTGGATCAAATTCGGCGAATCTCAAAATAGGTCCTCCACCATGTTTAAATAAGGAAAAACCCTCTATTAGTTAGCTAACACAAAAGAAAAAAAATGCTTAGTAGGGAGGAAAAATGGTGCTTTGCTAAACAAAAAAGGCGGATTGGCCAAAACGAGAAATTGCATCACGTTCTTCAACATCTTTGCCTCAAATCATTACTTATTTTGCTCCAATTTCTGCCTCAACAATGTCAAATACATATGCGAATTTGTCTTCTTCTTCTACCATATTTTTGGCCATCATCTTCTCTTTATGTTAATCCCAATTTCTCCGTCACCTCTCATTAATATGCCGCCCACTTTCAACTCTTCTTCTCCTTTCTCTATTGCTCCGATCTTTAGTATTGCTCAAATTATCGCTGTGCACTTAGCCTCGCCATCTCTTGTTCTTCCCAACATCATTAATCTCATCTCCATCAAACTTGATGCAAACAATTATCTTTTGTGGAAATCTCGGTTTGAATCGATTTTGATTTGTAACGATTTGCTTTGGAATATGTGGATGGATCTTTTCCATATCCGCAGAGGCTTATCAATGATCAAAACGGTACTTGTGGTGTCCAATCCCTTCTTATTCCATTTGGGTCAAGACGGATCAATGCATTTGCGGTTTGATTAACTCAATCCCTAAAGTTGAGATTTTCCGTGAAGTTCATGATCTTCGAACATCTCGGGAGATTTGGCTTGCCCTAGGGCGACGCTTTCTTGATCGATGCACGACAAAGAAAATTAGATTAAAACTTTATTTTTATAACACCATTAAAAAAATCGATTAGTCAATATTTAATTATCTTCAACATCTCAAGTCAATTGCGGATTCTCTCACCGTAATCAATTGCTTTGTCTCGATAAGGACTTGGTGATTCAAGCTCTTAATGGGCTCCCATCGTAGTATGATCCTTTTGTCATAATGATTACCAATGGCCCTACTATTCTTTCATTCGAGCGATCTCGCGGTCACGCCTCCTCATACAAGAAGAATGATTTCTTCGAAAATCGAATGCCTCATCTTCATCCGATATTCATCATGCTTTGATTGGTCATGCCCCTTCATCAAATCCACCGCTTCGAGGGAATCGTGGTGGACGTAATTTTAGGGGCCGAAGATCTGGTCGAAGACAAGGTGGACCGTTCTCTCATGATCAATTGATTTGGAAAGCTTCTAATGATTGATTTGATTTACAGATCATTCTTTGTCCCTTATGCTGATCGGTCCTCCTTTTCCTCTAGTCGGCCTCGTGGCGGTTCGAAACCCTATGTTCCCCCATTTACCTAGGGATGCATTCTTGGATCTAGGCATAATCTTTCTTGTCGGATCCGTAATGGAGCCGGGCATACTGCGCTATAATGTTGACAAAGATTTAACCATGCCTTCACTACAACTAATCTATCGGACTCTTTCTCAGCTCTCTCGATTGATGAGACCTCGATCCAATGTGGTATCTTGATAGTAGAGTGCCGGTACACATGACTAGTGACATTGGCAAAATTCTAAATCCTAGACCCTTTTATGACTTGACAAAAGTTTCAATTAGTGATGGTCGTTTATTGCCTATTATGCAAGTCAATAAAGCCTTTTTACATACCGATTCTCGATCTTTACTATTATCATATGTCTATCATGTCCCTAATCTTGCTCGTGATCTTATCTCGGTCACTCAACTTTGTCATAAAAATTCTTGTACTAATGTTTTTAATGGTTCATCCTTTTTTTTAAGGACCAACGAACCAGGAAAGTTCTCCTCCAAGCCGATTCTTCTCGTGGTCTTTATCTCGATTTCCAATTCCTGGTGTCGTTTCACTTGCATCCTAGAGTGGCTTCTTCTACTTCACTCACTCATTGGCATGCTCGTCTTGGTCATCCAAATAAACAAGTTTTGAGTCGTATTTGCAATTCTAGTTCTAGGTCGGTATCATGTGAGTCTTGTCTTGTGGGCAAATCTTATCGATTGCCTTTTGAGTCCGTTAGTCATCGTGTTTCTTTTCCTTTAGTTGTAATTCATTCTAATGTATGGATGAGTCCCATTTTATCCAATTTTGATTTTAAATATTTTGTGCTATTCATTGATGATTACTCTCGGTTCATTTAGATTTTTTCGATGAAAAATAAATCGAAGTGCCTACTCACTTTCATCGCTCATTATTTTATCGAAAATGGCAAGATTAAATTCCTACAAACCGATGGGGGAGGCGAATATACTAGTAATTCATTCCAAACATATTTACGTGAAAAATGGTATTATTCAATGCTTTTTCTTGTCCGACACACCATCTCAAAATGGTTTGTTAGAACGTAAAATCAGATATTTAATCGAAATATCTCGAACATTATTAATCCATGCTTATATGCCTCCTTCATATTAGGTCGATGCTCTTCTCATTGCATTTTACACAATTAATCGGCTTCCCACTCCTATCTTATCCGATATTTCCCATTTCCATTGTTTATTTGGGTTCTAGTTTGATTATTCATTCTTTCGAATTTTTGGTTGTGCTTGTTATCCTTTTCTTTCGTCCTATGTCTCCCATAAACTTGCATCTCATTCTATGCCATGTGTATTTCTTGGATATGCATCGAATCACAAAGGCCATTGTTGCCTTGATTGGTTAAGTGGTCGTGTTTTTATTAGTCGTTATGTTCAATTTAAATGAGGAGAATTTTTCCTTTTCGCAAAGTTCTTCTACTCTTAGTTCCGTAAATAATTCTTCCAATTCAATTCATTCACTTGTTGTTTCCTCCAATCAATCTATTCTTCCTTCTAGCTCTTTTGAGCATCAAGCTCCTCCTCCGACTTTCTCAACTTCTCTAGCCCAACCTCTTAATATACGTCTCCTCTTCCTCTTGACCTACGCAATCTGGTTCCAATTGTTTTTCACCTTCACCGACCCTCCTTTTCTAACACCCAATCATCTCGATCTTATCTCACCGTGTCCCCGAAATTAACCACTGCATTTGAAAAAATCTTGCAAAAGTTCTTAACTTTGCCTTGAATTCCCCTTTTTTACATCGTTATTTGATGCACAAACCTCTCTACAAATGGCCATTCTAGCTAGCTCCTTCACTTTTTTAACTCTTCTCTCCCACTCATCCTCTCACAAAATCCTCCGACTCTAGCTAGCTCCTCCACTTTTATATCTTCTCTTCCCACTCATCCTCTACAAAGTTGTGCTAAATCTGGAATATCTAAATCCAGAATTTTTTTTAATCTCTCTAATTCTTTTCATGAAGAGACACCGACATGCTATTCTAAGGCTATTCTTGACTCACGTTGAAAAGCGGCCATGACAGATGAATTCAATGCCTTGGTCACTAATCACACGTGGGATCTTATACCACCCGACCCCTTCTAAGAACTTACTCGGTTGTAAATGGGTTTTTAAGATCAAGGAAAAATTCGATGGAACTATCGAATGCTTCAAAGCTTGTCTAGTTGCACAAGGATTTGAGCAACATGTAGGATTGGATTATGCCAAGACTTTTAGCCCCGTCACTAAACCAACTACAATTCGGGTTGTTCTTTCTATTGCTATTTCATCGGGATGGGTCGTACGTCAACTTGATGTTAAGAATGCCTTCTAGCACGGTATTCTTTGCGAGGAAGTTTACATGCGCCAACCTCCCGATTTCCCTAATACTGAATATCCAAATCACGTGTGCCATCTCAAGAAAGCTATTTATGGTTTAAAGAAAGCTCCACGCGTATAGTTTCTTCGCTTCAACAGTTTTTTTATTACCATTGGGTTTCATGGCAAATAGGGCCGATCCCTCGTTATTTGTCTATACTTCTTCTCGGGGTTGTCTATATATTCTGCTGTATGTTGATGATATCCTTGTTACTGGTGATACTCCTCATTTATTATAGTTTTTGATTACTAGACTCTCACAAGAATTTGTTATGAAGGATCTTGGACCATTTCACTATTTTCTTAGCATTGAGGCTCATCACCGATCTAACGGTACGCTTCTATCTCAAGCTAAGTATGTTGATAGCCTTTTGTGCAAGGTTGACCTTGTTAAGGTAAAGCCTGCATCTACTCCCTTGGCATCGATGACTCGTTTGTCTATTGATGATGGTGAGCTTCTCACTTCTCTAACGCTATATCGATAAATGGTGGGTGCTTTACAAGATGTGTCCATGACTAGACCGATATTAGTTTTGTTGTGAACTTGGTTAGCCAATTCATGCATCAACCCGCATTACCTCATCCGCAAGCCGTCAAGCGTATATTTCGATATTTAGTTGGCACATCCACCCATGGATTACTCATTGAACGGTGTTCTCCTACTTCATTAATAGCTTATGCGGATGCAGATTGGGCCGGGTGTTCCGATACTCGTCGTTCCACATTAGGTTTTTGTGTATTTCTAAGCACTAATCTTGTTTCATGGAGTGCCAAGAAGCAATCCACTGTGGCTTGTTCTAGCATAAAGGTTGAGTATCGTGCTTGTCGCTCATTGTGTTGCGAGAGATCATTTGGATTCGACATTTACTTCGTGAGCTTTAAGTACCACTTTCTACTCCTCTCATTGTTTATTGTGACAATATCTCTGCTACATATCTTGCACTCAATCCCGTATTTCACGCTCGCACCAAACACATTGAATTGGATTTTCACTTTGTTCGAGAACGGGTTGCTTCCGGTGATCTACGTGTTCGCTACGTGCCTACTACGGATCACCGGGCAGACATATTTACAAAGGGGTTACCTAGTTTGCGTCATGCGCTATTGAGATCAAATCTCTCAATTGTTACACCTACTTTGGATTGAGGGGGAGTATTAACGTTTAATTATATGTATATTGTGGTATTTCGTAATTGTATTTATTTATACCCTTATTGTAATTAGTCACTCATATAAATACACATTATACAACTCTAGTTTGGGTTGAGCCATCGTAAACACTCTGTCGTTATTTCTCTCGACTCTAAACATCAACAATTAGTTGGGTCAAAACTTTGAAATTTAAATGTATGATACATTTATTTGTATTAAATATACATTGCACGACTTGTTTGATACATCTAATTAATGATGTTTCATGCATAAGTACATAAGAAAATTTGTTTAGACACTCAGAGAGACGTTCAAATGCAAGATTAACATGTCGACATATTAAATTAAATATGCTTAAACGCGCACATGTGAATGAGTCAGATCAACCCGCTCACTTCATAAGTCTTTATCACGCGGTAACGAACAACTAAGGTTGGCACAAACACTGACTAAACTCTACCCCGACGCTTTCTTCCCGAATAGCACGAAACAATTTCAAGGTTATAAAATGTTGTCTGGATCAAGGAAAGAAAGCGTTTCCTAAACCGAGCTTTAACGTTTTATTCACCCACAATTCGACACACGTATGCACGAACGGTGAAACGAGTGAGAGCCGCCGCTTCTCTCGTTCGTTGGTTCCGAAGTGACCACCCGAGCAGATGCGGGACGAGCCCCGCCGATGCTTCTCAAAGTTTGGACTGGTGGAACGGGACATGTTGGATGATTGGCCCGCCCTCCCATCTGCAGAAAAGTTGCAGACGACCCAGCTTCAAGAATCTCTCACTCACTCACTCACAGAAGAGAGAGAGAGAGAGAGAGAGAGAGAGAGAAATCTCCGAGGTTGTATGATGAGATGTATCATCATCACAAGGCGGAGTTTGAAAAATGAAAACAACGCATGGATTGCCAGAAAAAAGTCGTAAAGAAAAACCTGGTGTTGGCCTCAGTTGGCGTCGGGAGGAGGGAAAAGACACAGGAAAAGATGAAATGAATCCCAGTCAGTCAAACCACGTTGTCGGACTTTCAAACCCCCCAACCAAAAATCAATTCCAATAGTAATAAATTACTAATAATGCACGGTAGTGTGCGAAAGAAAAAGCTTTACCACGCAGAGTCGCCGGCATTCATGTCAGCGATTTTTGCAGTAGTTAGTCGAATGGATGAATTGATATTAATCTGAAAGTTTAGGACTTTATTGAAAAAAAAAAAAAACAAATTTAGAATCGAATTGACATAATTACAATAGGTTTGAAACTTTTTTAGTAATTTCCCGTTCTTGAAACCTTGGTTCGCACATTCGAATTCTGTTATTAGACTTCAGATCGCAAGTCAGCACCAAAAAGCAAGTCGAGGGTTCATATCGCAAGTTGCTCGCACTCTAGAAATAACCTGCAAAAGTGATAACAAGTCCTTCCATAGAATGGTGAAAACAGTGCCGCGGGGCTGTCGGGTCATTTTCACTTCACTAGGGAAGGACTTGTTATCACTTATGCAGGTTATTTCTAGAGTGCGAGCAATTTGCGATCTGAATCCTCGACTTGCTTTTTGGTGCTAACTTGCGATCTGAAGTCTAATAATAGAATTTGAATGTGCGAACCAAGGTTTCAAGAACGGGAAATTACCAAAAAGATCCCAAACTTATTGTAATTGTACTAATTCAGTCATAAATCTTATTTTTTTTGCCAATTAAGTCCTAAACCTTTTGCATTCGTATCAATTCAGGCCATCCGACTAATTGTGGGCAAAAATCGCCGACGCGAACGCCGGTGACTCTACATGGTGCAATCAATGTTGATATGAACATTTTTAATAAATACCTCGAATTGATTTATTGAAATGATAAAAAGGAGAATAATCTAAGATTGATGGGAAAAGAAAAAAAAGCATAAAATGGTGACTCCAAAGTTGGGGGTTGCGTGATTGCATAAATTGACTTTATTATTCTTTGGTTGTTCAAGATCAGCAAAATCTCATTCGGGTCTGATATTTTTCCCATTCTGAGTAAAAATACAAAAGAGAGGCGCTTGAATTCACTGTCGTAGCAGGTGAAGGTGAAGCTTATGGGTCGCCTCTGCACTTTTGCATCACTTTAAGCAATAAAAACACTGATCGAATCAAGGAAAAATTTCAAGTAAGGGCCCAAAGTATTTTTATTTTCTCAAACAAGGACTTGAAGTAGTCTTTGTTTCAAATAAGAGCATGAAGTGCCCTCCTTATTTCAAACAAGGGCCCGATGTGATTATGCATGTTTCAAATAAGGCTCTCTCGTCGTCGCCGTGTCAACCGGCTAAATATTTTGGCAATGAGGGGCATATTGGTCAAAATATAATTTTTAATTCAAATTTTTAGCTAAATTAAATTAAAAAATAAAAACCAAAAGTTAAAATACAAAAAAAAAAGAACAAAAAAAGAAACACAGGCCGGGAGGGTGGTTGGTGCCCCACCACCGATGGGGTGGTGGCCATTGTTGTTGGGGTCGCCGGCTCCTCGGTGGGGTCGATGACCCCGTCGACCACCGGGCGAGGGCCGCCGACCCTTGCCCGAACCCGACCTCGGCCTAGGGCGGTGGCCCTCGCCCTAGTCGAGCGGAGGGCCACGGCCCTCCCTTGGACTTTGGCGAGGGCATGCTTGGCCCTCGCAATTGGTCGATGAGGTTACCGGCGACCCCAACGACAACCTTCGCCGCCCCACGTTGGTGGGGCATTGTCCACAGGTGAGAGGGGCTGCCTTCGACCTGTGTGTTTCTTTTTTTTTTTTTATAGCGAAAAAAAAGAGAAAAAGAGAGAGAGAGAGAGAGAGAGAGAGAGAGAAAAAGATAAGAGGAATAAACAATTAAAAAATTCAAAAAAAAAAGTAAATGACAATAATGCCCCTAATTAATTGGTGAGAGGCTCTTTTTTAAGATTGATATGGCCACTTCAGTTCCTTATTTAAAATAATATATTCACCCTTATTTGTATACCCTTATTTGAAATAATGATCTACTTCAACCTTTATTTGAGAAAACGAGAACACTTTGGGCCCTTAATTGGGATTTTCCTTCGAGTTAATTGGAATTTCACCGGATATCCAGCTTGAATAATTTTACTTTCAAATTTTCGAAAACTTCGATTGATGACTAACTTGTTTCTCTGGTGCCACTGTCGTGTGATACATTCGATGCCCAAAGCAGCTTCTCGATAGAAAGGGAGATCTTGTATAATCATGCCTAGTATTTTGCCTTTTGGATAAACTAATTTGATTAGAATTACCTCAACTTTCTCTTACTTTTGAATTACCCCCTTTTTCGCTTTAAAAAAAAAATCATACTTTGCCTTTGAAGATTTTGGGAAAAAAACGAAAACATGCAATTTGCACCTGAAAGTATGGAAAATGCATACTTTCATAATTTTTCAGGGTGCAAAGTGTAGAATCTTGAAGCTAAACAGTACCATATGAATCATGGAATAAGATAATATAAAGGGGGGCAAATGGGGAAGGGCTTGTGTAATCTTTATAAACGAAAATATAGATCATTGAACTACGAATTGTAGAGGAAGCGAACTTATCTTACTGACGATTTTATCATATTAAAACATACATATCATGTCCTTTTCTAGGGCATTATATTTGGAGAGGACCGTACACATATTAAACAGTTTCTATATATGTCAAGTTAAATCGGCTATGTGATTTCATTTTGAATCATGAACGTGCAAGATTCTTTTTGACAAGGGTCCCCCTTTGGGACTTCTTGAAGATTTTTTTTTTAAATGAGAAAACGATGTCGTTTTGGCTCTTTAATGTCCATGTCGGAGCCGGCATCGCCGGCCATCCCCGACTAGGATCCCACGCTAGAATTTTTCGATTATAAATTGCTGGATATATTGTATTGGCATAATTATAAAAGGTTTAGGATTAAATTGACAACAAAAAAAAAGTTTAAGACTGAATTGACACGATAGTAATAAGTTTAGGACTTAAATAAAAATGGAAAAGCTAGCGGAAGAGCGTGGGTTCGGTGGATAATTTTATTAATTCATAAAAGAAGCCATTCTTTTTTCTCCTGAAAATAATGGTGGTGGGGATCAACCATGCAACGACACCTACGTGACAATTACACATTCACATATTTTTCTTGACCATATAATAAAAATTTTATTATTGGACGTGAAGGAGAGATACCCAAAGAATCAGCAGGCGACAAACCTAAGACTCCAATAATCACCGACATAGTTTAATTGGCTTCATTAACTTACAAGCAAAAGCTTGTTCTTTTGCTAAAGGATGACTTCATTCACTTAAATGTAATTTCAACTAATTAAGATCACGGGGTCGACTTCTACGCCAGAGCACGTATGGACCGAGAAGTTCTCGAGTGCGATCGAAGCATGTGAGGTAGCCACTCCATCTTAACCATCGAACAACGTGGATCTCACGTGAGACTCGCATGATCCGACGATTGAGATGAAGCGAGCCTACATGTACCGAATGCATATGTATGCAAGCTAATACACACTTGAACAGAAGAGAAGGGAAGAAATATATAGAACTTAGGAGGAGGAGCCTAGGAAGCTTCAAAATTTCAAACCTAAGAGACGTCGGCAAAAATTTAAATATTCCAGCTGTTTTCGTTTGGCAAATTCCCACCTTGAAAGTTGATGGACACGAATGGTTTGAACCTTGGAACAATATGACAACAAGAATGGGAGGTTTCAAAGCTCCTTTACTATATTGTAATGTTACTTATACATCTTTCTATGCAAAATGGTATAATATTACACTTGACCGGTCCACGCCAAGTAATCTCCATTAGCGAGAATTTCAAAGCTAGAAATTTTCCCCTACAACTCCCAAAAAAAGGCCCTTGTGAACTTTCTTGTAAATTCGTTGTCAAACGATCGTTTTAGAAATAAAAATTATTCTCGTCGCCCATTTTATCTCTCTTACATGCGGTCTCCCTCTCTCTCACGTCCCTATCGTTGGCTACTGGTCTTCGATTCTCCGTCTATCGGTTGGCCACCGTAGAAAATTTACATAGTTATCGAGGCGAATTTATGATTTAGGAACATAAATTTTATGTAGTTATCAAATGGGTTTCTCTGCTCGAAACTCGTCCAAATAATAGAAATAGAAGAACTTGTTTCGATCGAAATCGCTCCCGAGAACAGGATTTGCGCCCTTAGTCACTGAATTGCACACTCGACCTCTAGGAACAGCGCTTTCGGTGTTTTCAGCTCGGGAAATTGAATGCCATCCGTTCAAACCATGCCAATTACATGTAAACCACTCTGGGTTAAGGTCGTCTGCGAAGGCCTAAAGGCCCTAACACGATGTACGAGTCTTTCCATAGTCGGATCTTCATCTGTGTGCTCGCGGCCATTGCTTAGTCCAACACCATTGCGCAAGCTAATCGAAAGAATTCGGCATACGCTCTTTGGCGCCATCAGTTTCCCATGGGGCGACCCACCGACTTTGTTCGGAACCAAAGGCAGCCCATCGGAAGGGAGGCAGCTACTCCAGCTCGGCTCCTCGATCAATCTCCACCGTCGATCGATCCACGTGGCGCTCTTGTCCTCTTTGCCTTTTGGAGACCATTTTTTTTCAGCTCATGTCGCTTTCCCACCTTTTGTTATTATTGTTATTTTTCAAAGATGAATAAAAAAAGTGTTCAGTGGCGGAGGGAGGCCGCTCCATTATTAGCAGATTGAGAGCAAGTCTCTTTCCATGAACGTAGCTCTATAAACCTACTCTCTGTCTGCACCTTTCCTTCCTTTTTGACTTCAAGAGATGATGATGAGAATAATAATAATAATAAGGGGGAGGGAAAGTGAAAATTCTAATTGCAATTTTCAATTCGTTGCATACGTTCATATATGGTAAAAATAACAAAAAAAAATCTAAATGATCCACATGCTATAATGTTCTTTTTTTTTTGGGTCCCAAAAAACCTCCGGACTTTTACCGGCATGGCGGTAATATCCGTTGTCACGGATTCATCCAAGGCAACCATTTAAAAATCCTAGGGGCAACTTACTTGGGCAACGTTGGGCAAACGATCTGACATGGATTCGATGCAGCTTTAGTGAAGCCAAAACAATTGGCGTCGTTTCGCCATGGGAAAAAAATATATCATGTGGGTGAAAATGATGAGGGGAAACGGGCGTCGCTTCGAATTCATTAAAGCAATATCGAATTCATGTTGGCTCCGTCGGCATGCCACTGCTCATATAAACGCCATATAGGTTTAACGGGCATCTTAAATGGGACTATGACAGGATGATGTAGTCGTCACATCGATATAGGTTTGAAGATTTTTTTGTGACACGAAAAGAAGTTTGGAGTATTGATATCACAATAGATATAATCTAGGGCTTTGTGATGATATTTTGCATTTAATTCATCCAAAGTTACAAATCTACGAAATTTATCTCGGTCTCTATCCATTGAGATTGATTTAACCATGATTAATGCGGTACATGTACGATGGCCTCGAGTTGAAAAATCCAAGTAAATACCGTACCTTTTTGTAAAGTATCGACAAAGGAAGTCGCTAACTCAACAATTTGAAAGATCTTGTTAGTTATTTCTAATCACACGATCTTCCAATCAATAATTGTTTTATGACAAAAGGTGACCGATGATAGTGTATGAATTTATAGTTGAGATTAAACTGTCCCTAACAATACCGTCAATGAAGAATTCCCCATTTGACAAATGTCTCGTGGTAACTTTTACGAAAATACTTCACGAGGTTTTAAGCTACTAAGGCACACTTTCGGTTCAGCGACAACCACACCAAATCAGATCCAAAGAATAAGAAAAAAGTAAGGAGCATGTGAATGTGATGAAAAGAATATAAGGGCACCATCCAAGAAGGTCCAATGGCACGTTTCTTATATTCTTACTTGCCTTCTAAGGAGACGTAGCAAGTGAAAACTTTCCTCTATAAGCAAATCCCATCTTTTGAACACATAAAACGGACTAATTCCCTAAAAATTTCAAGTATTAGGTTGGAGTCCCAAATTTATCTTGATTTTTTTGGGCTAAAAAAAACCCTAACTTTAGGTTTAGTCCCATATCTGTCCAAAATTTTGTTTTGTCTAAAAAAATTACCAACTTTCAATCTATTCTCAAATTTACTTATGTAATCTAGCTCCAACTTGACGTGTCATTTCCACGTCGATAACAAATCCGTATCGAAAAGTAATGGGACAATATGTATGAATCGACGTGACATTTTCATGTCGATAACAAATTTATCCAGATAATTTTTCTTGAAATTCTCCAAAATGAAGCCGTACTAGGATATAAAATTTAAGGACAACCAAAGACAATATTTGGATAGAGGGTTAATATGGGCATATTTGACATTAAATTGAAAATTGGTAATTCTGCTCTTAGACAAAAAAAAAGTTCGGCGTATATTTGAGATTGGACCTAAAGTTTTGAATTTTTTCTGAGCAAAGAAAGTTTGTGGCAGATTTGAATCTAGACCTAAAATTTGAGATTTTTTCTGGGACAAAAGAAAAATTCGAGATAAATTTAGAAATGGACGGACAGGTATAGAATTTTTTTTTTATTTTAGGTAACTAGGCCGTGTAAAACTAGGGGGAATCAATTTTGTGCAACAGCGTTGTGTAAAGAGTTGATGAAATATTTTTAAGACAGCACTGTCGGAGACTAGCAAATATCGGGGCTTCCATGATGCATCATCGTCGTTCTCCCACTGTTCGTGGGTCCCGACTCACGAATGCTTTCGTGCATCGAAAGAGCCTATATAACCGTGGCCCTGTTCTTGAGGAACATCCTCATACTCGTGGGCAAGTAAAAGAAGAGAACAGCCTGGGAAGCACTCTTTCTTGGTTTTGTTGCAAGGCAAGAAAAGAATTCTTTTGGAGGGAAGTTTTCCCCGATTTCTCTTGAAGGGCTTTCCTTGAAATCCCCGCCTCTTTGACCTAACAAGGACCCATCAACATCTTCCCCTGTTTTTCTAAACTTTTGTCCCAGGCTTTCATCTTCAACACAGACAGAGAGAGAGAGAGAGAGAGCGAGAGCGAGAGCAGAGATGGGTGTTGCAGGGACTTTGGAGTACTTGTCTGACTTGATGAGCAGCGGGCACAAACACAAGAAGAGGAAGCAGTTGCAGACGGTGGAGCTGAAGGTGAGGATGGACTGCGATGGCTGTGAGCTCAAGGTCAAGAAGGCTCTCTCTTCTTTAGACGGTGAGTTCAAATTAAGTTTACTACAGGACAACTTACTCTGTTTTTCAAGAAGATGTATTTTTGCCGACTTTGAATTGTCCTGTCAAGGGGGAGTGTGTAATGACTGGGGGTGGTCAATGGTGGTTGCAGGGGTGAAGACGGTGGAGATTAACAGGAAGCAGCAGAAGGTGACGGTGAGCGGGTACGTTGACCAGAGCAAGGTGCTGAAGAGGGCCAAGTCGACGGGGAAGAAGGCGGAGATATGGCCCTACATACCCTACAGCGTGGTGGCTCACCAGCCGTACGTCGCCCAGTCCTACGCCCAGTCCTACGACAAGAAGGCCCCTCCCGGCCACGTCAGGAAGGTCGAGCCCACCGCCCAGAGCGCCGCCGCCGCCGCCGTGGCCCGGCACGAGGACCCTTACATGACCCTCTTCAGCGACGACAACCCCAATGCTTGCTCCATCATGTAGGACTAGGAACCCACGTCCGCGATTGCTTTGCGAGATTAACCATTCCCGCAGTTCAGTTTGCGGTTCGATCATGTGAGAGGAGGAAGGAGTATGCAGACCCCGAATTCGAATTTCAGATCGGTGTATAGTCGGGTACCGAGATTTAGACAAAAGTGGGAGGAACATTGGGTTAATTAGGGTCAAAATTATTGTTATGTATCCACCTTTGTCACTAGTAACTTAGAATCTAGAGCGTGTTTCAGCCAGTGTTGGGCCCTTTTGTAGGATGGCTAAGTTTTGAACTCTGTTCACCTCTTCTTCTTCTTCTACTTTATCAATGGCTATGTTGTCCTGTATGTATTGTAGGGATCTATTGCTCCTTTCGGGTCATGTAATGTGGCAAATGATAGTGTATGCAATGGAGCTTTGCTTTGTGTTTTTCCCTCTTTTTTTTTCCTCCCTCTTGTCGTTTATTGCCATGATGTGATGTTACGTTTCCAATTCCATGATTGGATGACTTTTGATTTCGTTCCGCAGCTGGAGCGACACTATGGAAAATTGTGCAAGCTGGATGCAAATTTGGTGATCCTGAGTAGGTTGCTATGTTTTTAGCTCTGACCGAACGACATGATCAGCCAGATCTGGCTGACGTTTTTGCAGCAAATAGTACTGGTTCTTAGGTAGAAAGAGACCGAGAAGTAACCCCATTGAGTCCCACTGAATCTTCACTCAATTATTCGAATAAGTTCAAACACACTCACTGAAATGAAAGAGATTAAAAAAAAAAATTAATTCTCCGATGGATTTATAAATGAATTGTGTTAAAGAAATTTCATATTGAAGAATCGATGCCGATATGATATAAAACAGTTAATATATCATAATTGACTTATGATTCATAACTCATTGATTTGAGTTTTTGAGTAAATTGAATCTAACAAGATCTTATGTTAACAGGTTCGGACTTTGAGCTTTTTTTTGTCAATCTCAACGTATTAAAGATATAAGATTTCTGCTGCGCACTCTTTCAATAGAATATTTTAGACATAATCACAATTACTCAAAAGTTATCTATTGCGACATGTATGCAAGTGCAAATATTCGATGGAATGTGATCTTTAAGACATCTGGGGTGATCTTTAAGACATTAGGTCAGCTTACTCAGCTCTTACCGAATCTTGGACCTGTCTGAAAGTGACAAGGCAGACCTTATAAACCAAATTCCAAAAGCAGGAAGATAGGGAAGATGGGAATGGTTCGAATTATTTCAAACTCATTTGGTTCCAAATAGGAGCTAGAGGAAAAGCAGAAAAAAAGGGCACATTCTTCATGTCCCACTGAACCAAACCCAAGAATCAATCAATCAAACTTTCTTTTGCCCTCCAGCTTTTCTCTCTTTCTCAAGACACTTTGTTGGAGCCAAAGGAAGCGTAAAGACTAGTCACTGTGAAGACAGCAGAGATTCATGGGAAGTTGTACAGTAAATCTCAAGATCCACTCTCTTAAGTCTCGAAACCCCTTCCGACAAAATGGGCACAAATCAGAGCTTTTAACAGCATTTAACATCCAAGAAGACTCCCGGCAATTAGTTCAAAACCTACACAATGCTCATACTTGTCAAAATTCTCGTTCTCGCCACAATGTCTCATATATCACCAATGGGTCAAAATCTTCCGAGAAAAGCTGAAAATGACAATCATCTACATAAGTTGCACCTACGTGCATATGCAGGCGCGAACTCTACGAATGCACTATGGCTAAATGGCATGCTTCAATTTAACATGAAGCTTTTATCTTAACACTTATTTTTCAATACATCCAGAGTGCAGACGCTGATTTCGTTACAAAACTCAAGTAGCTCTAGGTGTGAATAGATGTACCACATACAACTAAAGTATCAACCAGGATGACAGTTGCACCATTCAAGGCAACGAAGATGGAGGGTTAGTGGCTCCAAGCCAGCCAAAAAACATATTAGCCTGGATCCTCATATTTCTCTTCAGGACAGAAGTGACAGGTGAGAGACATAGGCTCTATTTTTGTTCATGTGAAATCGATTGTCTCCTTCACATTTCTCATCGTCGTGGGACAGATTTCGCTCTTCACTTCCAAAATGAAACCTAATCACAAGCAAGCAAGAAATCTCAAAATGGATGACAAAATAAAAATGTCCAACATCTAGCTATTCCTTTCCCAAAGGCCTTTGAAAAATAATGTCTTAATTAAAACAGATTTAACAAATCAGTCATCCAGTCAGGCAATAGGTTTAGAGATTCAAGGGAAGTAGCTTGATGGGTAATCAGGACTTATGGCCAATGACACAAAATGTAGGGCCAATTATACTACCTCATCCTCTTACGTGCATTCAGGGAACTAGAACCATAACTTCAGTACCTCGTGTGAGTCCAGAGTCTTTATGGAGAATGAACTCAGCACCAAATCTTAAATACGTCACGTATGACTCCATACAAAGATCTCCTCCACATCACCAAAGATCACTTGTGGGGCTTTTCATTTCACCATCCCATTGAATTTGTTAAATGTCAAAGTTTGCAACAATCATTTTTAAACAGAAAAGGTCATTGCATGCAAATGGAAAAAAATATAGCCTCCCGTCAATCGCAAGGAATTGTCCATTTTTCCCTAGCAATTTTCAATGGAAATTAGAGAACTGGTAAATAAACCGATTAGCAGCTTTTTTCTGTTTTTTGGTTTTTTGAAAACTAAACGAGAGTCTTGTAGATCTAGTATCCACAAATGCAGCTGTTTTTCGTCTTCCAATTAAAATGAAAAGAAACTTATATTTCTTGCAGGATTAACTTGTCCTCAAGTATGAAAATCACAAATTTCACATATAAAACACAATACACCAAGCACAATTTTAGGATCACGCAACCGGGAAAGGGAAAATCGTTTCCAGTACAAATGAAACTTGAACACTTCACTTTGATCATTTGAATCGAACGTTCGTTAACAATTGATGGGCAACTAGGCGACAAAAGACTAATTGCCTGGCAAAAAGGATCTCGAATAAACGAGATACCACCTTGAGTATGGCTAAGAATTCAGTTTGGCATGGCTTGTGTTTGTAATTCGTGTCAATTCGTGTCGGTTTAAAACATCTTCATTTCAATTCCACATACTAAATAATTGAAAGATGATGAAATTGTATTAATTCGTGTTGACATTATGACATATAAAGTTAAGCATGTCAGGTCGGGTCATGTTTGGGCGTTCTCTTTGTAATTTGTATTTTACCTCATGTCGTGCAAATGGGTGGTGTCTGGCATTGCTAGCCTTAAATGCAAGTTAGAATGCAGTTGTTCCAACTATTGCCTAGCTCTTCCACCTTAACGTCGTTTGTTGCATAGACCTTGATTAGCCATTTCTTACAACTGGTATGATTCAAGAAATGGCTAAGTTGATGTCCTTACAATTTTTGGCTCTTGATGACTACATAGGAAAAGCTATAAGCTGTAATTGTACTAACAATCCAAATAGATCTAATCTGCAGGTTCCTTTATTGATAGCATCTGGGGTTCATTTAGTGGGAGGGAACTGATAGCAAGAAGAAAAGGAATACTGACCTCAAGACACCTTCAATGTCCTCATATTTACTTTATAATGCTGGGGACTTCGACTGGCCTCATTTTGCATTGCCCGAGTAGATACCCACCAACTTTATGTCATACACGAGAGTTGCATTGGCAGGTATATTGCAGTCACCTATCCAGAAAATTCACACTTTGACCTTCCAGTTGGATGATTTTATAAAAAGGGATGGCGTTTTGCACATATACTCGAGTATAAAATACCTAAAAAAGATGTCTTAATTTAGAAACAAGCGTTCGTTTTAGAAAAGGTCATATACCAGTGGAAAGCTAGTCATACAGGGTGCTAACTTACAATGGCCAGTAATGCTGTTTTCATGAGAAAAACAAAGAGGCATCGGGTGGGATTCCCTCACATAGAAATAATATTGAAACAGAAAAGATGCAAACAATACTAAACCAACTCCCTGTCCAGTAATACTCTTCTTTGACCACATAAGCTGATTTTTGCCTCTTGAAGGAAAATAGCTTTAAGCTCTTGGTGTAACTAAATGATGTAATGCTTAGTATGTGTAAGATTTGATGGGACCGACCAACTCTCTAAAAGCTTAAGCTAAAAATTTGAACTCAGGTGTAATACCATAAATTGATGGGCAATGCTCTAAAACTAAAATTTTTAAAGAAGAGGTAATTTAATATTTATTTATTCCAACAGTATGTTAGTATTTGCTAAGTCACCTGAAAAGCATCCTGCAGGTTCTGGCCCATATGCCAACTGTGGAGGAATCTGAAGCTTACGTTTACCACCTATGGAAATTTGGCAGGGTTATATCTTTCTATAAACCCAACAAAATAAAAAAGAGTATACATTCAAGAAGATTATATATTGCCTTCAATGTCTTACCGACTTGCATTGGTGGCACACCAGCACCTCCAAGTATCCCCTGGTCAAGTCCTTTGATTACCTAGGCAACCAGAGCAGAATTGCAGTTACATAGAGCTTCTTATCTAACTTGCTATTTCTCTCAAGGTACAAATATCACCACTCTAATAATGGTTCAGAGACATTTTTTCTGTTAAAGAGGAACTAAAATTAGGCACAGAA
Source organism: Rhodamnia rubescens (assembly GCA_021437795.1). Lineage (NCBI taxonomy): Eukaryota > Viridiplantae > Streptophyta > Magnoliopsida > Myrtales > Myrtaceae > Rhodamnia > Rhodamnia rubescens. The sequence continues at coordinate 2,917,687 of JAILYA010000032.1, read as the reverse complement.
GTTAGCCCAAATGCGAAGACCCAAATAGTTCTTGTGGGGAACTAAAATTAGGCACAGAAGGTTAGCCCAAAACGAAGACACATATAGTTTTTGTGCTTCTTTTGCCCCTATTCCCCCTGCCCATGTTCATCCTTGTCATGAATCTTAACTTTATTACTTACATCAAAAGATTTACCACATAATTTGGTAAACAAGATTTAGCACTAGTGGTTGATTGCTTAAAAGAACATATATACTTTGCTCTTTTTGAAAGTACAAATTAACAAGACGAACTTTGGTTTTCATGAGGTAAGTGCATATCACCAAGAGCTATTAGACCTGGTAAATTAGACCATCGAAATATAGAAATTTGTGCATCGACTTGCCATGCTCAGGAATTGATGTGAATTTATCTAAGGAAGCCTCAAATAAGTCAAAAAGTGAACAGGAGCAACATCTTTTTGCACCATCTATGAAGGAATCTTGTCAACTGTATAGATGACTAAAAAGAATAAACTAACAGAGACAATCAAGCTCTTCTAACCATATAGAGTTCAATCTGGATAAATAATGCCAGGTGCATTCATTATCAAAGCCATTATTGAATGCCTTGACCAAGGAAGAAAATTTTATCAGACTGACGTAACAACATGCTCCAAAGAGGAGAGTGGGTTTGCATTTGTCATCAATGTGAAACCAGAATCCACGTACAAGAGGAGCATGAATTGCAAAGAAAAGAAATAAATAATTAAACTTCTGGAACTTGAGACGGCATTTGAAGAAATTGCATTGGAATGTATCATTATTATCTAACCGATAGTCAATCTTGGATATAACAGATTATATGTCCAGAAAAACTTTCTTTTCTCTGGCAGGCTTTGACTTCACATCTGCAGCCACCTTGTATTCATTAAGCACAGTACACCATCTATGAAGTTGCTAAAGTAACCCTCTGACTTCGAAATATGTTATGTGAAGGACAACTTACGCAATAACAGTACGAAGATGCAGCAACGTGATTGATGGTAAGAGAACAGGACGATGAAAATTTTTGTTGCCAAGTGAGCTTTGCTAAAGAACTTTGCCTTGAACTTAAACCAACTAAGCAGTCACTTCAACAACCTATTGATGACCAATGATTTAAAACTAAAAGAAGCTCAAGAAATAAAGAGGAAAGTATCATACCTTTCCAACACCAACACGCATAGTAAGAGGCCTAGCACGTTTATAGCTGCTATCAAAAACTCTGCCATCTGCAAATCGTGCAGTGTAGTGAATCTGTACAATAAACAAAGATAGCATTATGGAGGAAGACCTTGGGCATAGAGTAACTTTTTTCTGCCTTAAGGCAATAGAAGGAAAAAACACTTGTAACCTAATAAACCGAGTTCTTTCAGATCATGATAAACCGACGGACGACTGTTTACATAAATATCGTTGACCACGACTTTATTATTATACACGCTGCCTGGGATTTTAACAAAGGGTATGGCAGATTAAAATCGCTCAAAGTTGGCCTCATCCCCATAGTATGAACCATGAACAGAAGGGTTCAAGAGATTTCCCATCACCATTGGCACGCCCTTGAACGTTCAGCATTTTTCATCAATCGTGTTCTGTATATTTATAGAGCACAACTATCGTCCAAAAGCACAAAACCTTCTAACCGAGTACAAGAAAAACCTTGTAAAGCCTTCTAACTGTGTCCTGTATCACCCCTATCATAAATTAGTCTTTTGTGTAATGCTGTGAAGCCTATCCCCCAAAGCTCGTAACTTTTGAGTTCATAACATAACTTACTTGTAACTAGCTCAATATGTCTTTCACATCCCCACATAAGTCGATGGATATATGCAAAGTAGAGGAGGAAGAAAAGAAATGGGCACAAAGACAAGGCCAAGTGCACCGACGGGTCAACCCCTTTTCAACCCATAAGCTGGAAAGAATCTGCGGTAACTTTAAGTGATTACACCAAATGAAAGAACGGCTTAAATCACTTCTCTCTCTCTCTCTCTCTCTCTCTCTCTCTGTGTAAATTATGAATTCTGTTTTCTATTCTCTCCCAATCTCTCCTCTCCTCTCTGTAAATTATGAATTCTGTTTTCTATTCTCTCCCAATCTCTCTCTCTCTCTCTCTCTCGTAAATTATGTATTCTGTTTTCTATTCTCTCCCAATCTCTCTCTCTCTTCTCTCTCTCTCTCTCTCTCTGTAAATTATGAATTCTGTTTTCTATTCTCTCCCAATCTCTCTCTCTCTCTCTCTCTCTCTCTCTCTCTCTTTTTTTTTATGAATTCTGTTTTCTATTCTCTCCCAATCTTAATAACAAGGGGGAAGAGCTATTCTCTCCCAATCTTACTAACAAGTGGGAAGAGAGTTGTGAAAGAACACAAAATGGCATCCATCTTGCAGACAGTTACACTAGTTAAAGAGAAGCAAGCACATCTAATCTCTATGTTGCGACAATTCCATCCAATACTGTCAAATTACACAATTGCTTCTGAAAGATAGAATATATTTGGCCTTTCGAATGAAATGCAGATTCAAACCAATCCAAGTAGAAACAACAAGATGAATCAGTTCACTCACATTGACAAGCTCACCACGAGGGACCTCCTCGCCCGAACCTACCGCGACGTCGCAGAAACCAAGCCCAGACCGAGCGAAACTGAGCTCGCACGTGGGCTCGCCAACGGTGGCGTAGTACTCAACCCTGGTCGCGCCGGCATCCAATGGACTCAGAGCCAGAACAGACGCCGCCAAAAACCCAATACCCACGTTCAACGGGAACGCCTTGGTCGCGGAGTTCGAGTCCACGCACACCCTCGCATGGTTGGCAAGCGAGGAGCAAGGACGAGGGAAGGAAGGAGGAAAGGGGGAGGCTTCGAAATGGGGGAGTGCTTGGAAGTGAGGGATTGCAAGGGGTTGTGGGGTTTTGGAGTGGTGAGTGTCAGCGTCGAGATCGCCATTTTTGCTCGCTCTGAGTCAAGCTCTGAAGGAGGAGGAGGAGAAGAAGAAGCGACGAAGAAGAAGATGCTATCTCAAGACCGAGTGGCGAGCGGGACCTTTGGAATTGGATAATAGTTTTAATCTGCTTTAGGCACTTTTTTAAGTTTTGAAAATCTTTTGTTTTATCTTTTTAATATTATGCAATTTAGGCACTTTTTTAAAGATTGTGATTAATCGATACGATTTTCGGTGCGTTAACTAATCTAATTAAGTGCATTATCGGTGCTTAAGATTGAAACTTCACTTATGTATTATGTTTAGCTAGTATCGCAATCTAAGGGTAACGGTAGATACCCGAGTCATGGTATCTAATAAGTTTTTTTGACCACATTCTCTTATTGATTTTGTATCTTTTCCATCCTATTTTATATTCATTTTTGAATTCAAAATTTTTTCATTGCATAAGAATCCATCCGATTCCACTTGATTTTTTTGAATTGTATTGAATATTCAATCGGCATCCGAAATATTTTTTTTTTAAATGAAAGACCCGACTCTTATTCCAAATGAATTTCTGAAAATTCTTTTTGATTTCGAGAAATCATTTTGTTTATTGGTGTCAAAATAGGATTATGGGGTATAAAAATGGAGAATCTATTCTCTTTTTTTAATTTTTTAAAGGATCTTGGAGATTGTGTAATGCTTACTCTCAAACTCTTTGTTTACATAGTAGTGATACTTTTTGTTTCTCTCTTCATCTTTGGATTCCTATCTAATGATCCAGGACGTAATCCTGGACGTGATAAGGCACTATTTTCCTTCCTCATTTTATTTTTGAAGTGGGGGGGGGGATGGTGGCTCAGAAAAATCCCGATAAACTACCATAATTTTGATTCATGAGGAGTACGAGGAGCTTGTGATATTGAGTAGAAAGCTGGTTGCGAATGCCATGTTGCATGTACTTTGCAGACATTTCAACCCCCAAAATCTATTGCTTAGATGCCTTTCGAAGCATTTTTATTGTTCGACGTTTTTCCTGTGCAGGTCCTTGCTAATCACATCTTAACTTTTATTTAACTCGAAACACTTCAAATCTTTAATAATGTCCAAATATTGATGTGTCCAAATATATAAAATCTCCTTCGGAATCTTTGAAACTTAAAACGAAATTTAAATTGTGAACTTTTAGATGAAAGTCACAAGTAGCAGACAAGTGCAGCCAAAGATGTCCGCTTCACGAAGATCTTACGTTAGTTAAAAGAAGAAAATAAGAAGATATGGAAGTTTACTAATTCATAATCATACATTAAGGGGAAATTGTCAAAAAAATCCTAAACCTTTCACACTTTTGTCAATTTAGTCATAAATCTTTTCGGTTTGCCGATTTAGTCCTAAACCTTTTCATTTTGTACCAATTCGAACCTATTCGCCGGAAATCGGCGCGTGACGCCTTGATTTATACACGACATTGCTAGTGACAATATTTAATAATTTTTTAAAATTTTTACTTAAAAAAATTGACTTTTGTTTTTTTTTGTTTTTTGGGTTTGCTTGCCTTAAAGCCGGCGACCTCAAAGATTAGGGCCGCGAGGGTCGTCGGTCCCCGGGCGAGAACCTTGAGGGGCCGGTGACCCCCCACCCTCGAGGGCCACGGAGAGGGTGTCGTGGCCCTCACCCGCCCTCGCCGTGGCCAGATCCGGACATGGTGATTGCCATTGACGAGAGCCAACAAGGGCGACCCTCGCGGGTCCCCTCGGGCGAGGGCCCCTAATCCCTCGCATAGCCATGTCCAGATTTGGCCATGATGAGGACGGACGAGGGCCGCGATGCCCTCGCCTAGGGACTTGGGGGGGTCGTCGGCCCTCGTCGGCTCTTACCCATGGGCCGACAACCCCGGCTCGCTCCTTGCCTGGGGGCCGACGACCCCTTTTGGCCCTAATCCAAGAGAGATCGTTGGCCATGGAGCCAAAAACCAAAAAAATGGAAAATAACAAAAAAATTAGATTTTTTCAAATAAAAGTATTTAAAAATTATCCACGTCAATATCAACGGTGGCATGTAAAACAAAGGCATTCACGTTGGCAATTTCAAGAGAATAGGAATGAATCGATATAAAGTGAAAAGATTTAAGACCAATCGGCAAACTAAAAGGTTTAATATTGAATTGGCAAAAGTATGAAATGTTTATGGTTTTTTTGACAAATTTCCCCATATATTGAAGACAAGTTCAACAATCCAATCGGATCATCTTTCCACGTGTTATGCTACTTTAGCTTCTTGTTTAGGTAATGCAACTTAGTTTTATGTGTTTATTGAAATATGAATGATTTGAAATGTATTTTTCTAAATTGATTGATTGTATTACTAATACAAATGAATTTCATTTTTTACAAAACAAACCGAGCCTTATTATCTAGGTACCGTAGCTTACTTTTGTTGGGAAAAATCTCCTATGTTGTTTTGATGATAACGGAGAAATGATACTAATATGTGTATTGGTTGAGTGGTACCAGGTGATATAGACACAAGCCATAATGCATATGTGTTGGGGCCAACAATGCAACTTATAGGGGATGAATAGATTGTTTATGAACTTTTTGAGGAAACCACCACCATTATATTTGGTAATCGGGTTAAGTAAATTTTTATCAATGCTTATGCTCCGATATCGATTAGTGGAATGAAAAGATAGCCCACGACAATTTATAGTGGTTTGGATTATTCACAAAGCCTACTCCATTGTCTAGACTAATAGCCACAAGTCGGATTGGATTGCACTAGTAATCGCTCAACACGTTACAATTGGTAAGCATTGGTCCTATCCAAACAATAGATGACACTATTAGGACTCGGTGCTCGCTCGACCGTTGTACACATGATTTTTACACGAATACAATATGGTAAGATCGGTATAGTGAAAATTTTTAGAAAAAGGAGAAGTACAATAGACAAGGCAGTCGTGGACCTAAAAATCGAATTTCAAGTTAATGGATCACCAGATTAATTAAATTAACTAACCTAATTCGAGTTCTCCCAAACTCTACCAATTTGCAACCAAGGTTTAATTTCATGCAAAGATTTTCAATAGGAGTCGCCACTAATCATTTACGGTAGGTTAATTAGAAACCTAAATAAAATAATGGGAGAACTATTTTATTCCTACAAATAAAAAATTATGAGTTTGGGGACTTAATCAAGCTAGATTACTCTAACACGCTTTCGGTGCCATTTTATTTCATTAAAAAAATTTTGATCAGGCAATATTAATTGATTTTAACCTAAGTCACTAACAAAATTTATCACGCGGGTGCACAATCAAGTAAATGAATATCCAGAAATCAAGATAATCACAAGGAGCATGCGCCACAATTACTTTTTGGATCTTTTTATTTATGAAAAAAATGAGAGACTAACCTATATGCAATGCATGAATTCTATTCTAATGTAATCACATGAATTAAATTACAAAACTATCTTAAGCATGCATGTGAAATTAATTTAATTAACTACGAGTCTACAACTAACCTAAATGGCATGCAATTAAATTAAACTAATGTACAAACTATGTTACGATCTAATTAAATCGATTACACGATGTTCAAATTAATTAACCTAAGCATACCATTCAACATGTAATGCAAACTAACATGCAATCTACATGACATGGCAAAAATGATAACATAGCAAAGATGAATTATTTTTGTTATTTTCGGAATAATTAATGACCCTAAAGAAAACTATGCCTAAAAATAATTATCTTGCATATTTTATGATTTGAATTTTGCTTAAACCCTAACCCATGGACAATGAGATGGTCAATTGGCAATAGGGAAAATGTTAACATAAGAGAAGACCTTTGGTTGAAAAAGGGGTGTGATTGGTGGCCCAAAGAAACAAGAACGACTCACTGAATGTGTTTGATTTGATCTCAAAAGCGGAAGCAAAGTGGGATGAACATACACTCGAAGTATTTTTGACAAGTTAACGAGAGGGAAATTCTATCGATCCCCATTAGCCCTCTCCTTAGAGAAGATAAGCTAATTTGGAAAGTAAAACTTTACGGCTCTTTACTTTCAAGAGTACCTATAACACAATTAGAGCAAAAGACCACAAACCAATCACAAATAAGGCTTCCACTTACTTCCAGCCTTCCTATAAACTTTGGAACAGAATTTGGAAAGCACAGATCCTCCCAAAGGTTCGTGTTTTCATTTGGCGAATGTGCCAAGCATGTCCTTCCAACTAGAGAAAACCTATTCGGACGAAAAAATCATACCCCAACCTTTTTTCCCCTCATGCAACTCTCGGTGAAAACTAATGAACATATATTTTTTATCTTGCCCTTGGACGAAATAGATCCGGCAAGACTAGAGAGTTTCGGGCCATACCCCCTCCAAATAGTACAGAATGGATGCGTGGCTCCAAGCTCAGATTGAGAACCCCGACAAATCTCCTTTCTTCGATAGTAAAACAATCCTCCTCTCGGTGCATCCGGAAGGCGAGAAACAACTCAATCTTTAGAGGGAAAAAGCCATATTAAGAAACCCTAATTCACCAACAAAGATCAAAGCTTGATCGAAAATAGACCACCCCCGACCCCCCCAACACACACACAAAAATGGACCCCCGACAAGATGTGACCTCAAACTTAACATTGGTGCTTCGTAGGTGGCGTCCCCGTGATGGAGTCATCGCCGGTGTTCTTCGAGACTCCAATGGAACCCTTCTTGATCGCTTTATGGGAAAATTTCAATGTTGCTCTCCAATTCAAGCGGAAGTGAGGGCGGCTAAAAGCCCCGAAGTTCCTAAAACGAAAACATCCGGAGTCAAAGAGAGAGAAAAGTAAAAAGATAACCATCGAGACCGATTGTTGTACTTCGCTTATGAAGTCAATGGGGAAGCTGTTTTGGGATGGGAGACCGAAACCCTAATCCTTGAATCCCAATATCTCGCGCCAAGACGACAACATTTCGGTAGCCCAAAACTAAAAAAAAACCTAGTTGCCGATTGGTTGCTAATGTTATACCATTTAAATTGTATCCTAGCCTTTTGAGTCTCTAGACAACCTCCACCCCTCTAGGATCTCCTCTGTTTAGTCGCCCCTCTCTTGGCCTCTTTATGTACGAACCCTTACTTTTTGTATATGAAGCTCTTTTCGGGCAAAAATAAAGACAAGTTATTTTTAGATATAAAATCTGTTTAAACATGCAAATTCTATCCTAGAAATATATCATGCAAGACAATATATTCTAAAAAGATACAATATCAATCAATCAATTCAAGTTAAAGCCAATCAATCAATTCAAAATACCGCAATATTTAAGTCCAATTTTTAATCGAATCTTAGATTAACTTATTGAACTTAAATCCTTGTTCGATTAAATATTCTATCTATAATCTTATAGATAGACTTTTTTAAACATATGGCAAGTTACGGATTAGGAAATTCCTAATTTAATCAGCAAGATTAGATAGGCAATAATTTCAAATTAAGCAAGTAAATATTCTAATTCTAAAAACCAGAATTTTTACCTTATCCGAAGATTGACTTTCCAAATTTGAACCAATATCGAATCGCCTCGATCTTGGACCGGTTTGCGGATCAAGCTTTGCGGATGGGTGATCGGCTCCGGGTTGGAGCGGCGGCTTTTGGCAACACTCGGTTGGTTACTCATGATGATGGTGCAAGGACTCACCGACGATCGGGAGGACTCATCCCGAGACCTCGCCAAAAGAAAATTCACAACAACAAAATTGCGAGGCAAAAGTTGAGGGACAGCCCAACAAAGGGTACAAATTGGCCGTGTCATGGGCAAAATGAAGACACCGTGGCCACGGAAAATTTGACAAAGACTTGCGAGCACTTGGTCCGAGAAGCCACCCACGATGGGCGGACATGAATGCAAATATGGACGAAAATAACCGAATTTCTCAATGCTTATGATGACTCTCGGTGTCACATTGTAGGTACCAAAATTTGATGGCTCAAAGCACGCGTCTAATAAAGAAAGAAAGACAATGACAATGATAGTGTAGACCAACGAAATCGAATGGAGAAATTGTCCACTTTAAACGGGAACTTTTGTGAACCGGCCAAAGCAAAGGACCGCCAAAACGTCAAGAACAGCAAGGAGACTTCGCTTTGACCGGTTTGGGGGATGCCCAAAGAGCTGGGATTCACGACGACTCTTTGCGGGAGGCCAGCCGAAGCAAGCAAGGTCACTGGATTCATTGGGAGTTGCTGCGGAAAAAACTTCATGCTTCAACGGAGGACACGACTTGCAAGGGGAAGAAAAAGAGAAGAGACCATTCATAGTAGACCTCCCATCTCACGATTTCTCTATGGAGTTGTGCCTTGAAGATCCTCACATGGCGATGTATTCAATTTGTTTTGGTCCTCTTCAAGACAAGGACCACCACATGCCTTCTTCTTTCGCTTAGACCTCTCTCGCCACGTCTCTTTTTCCCCAGCGGTGGAACTTTCTTGCTTTTTTCTCCGATGCGTGTTCCACCTCTCTCTTTTCAACGTAAGCTTTTTGTGGCCGTCTCCTCTTCTCATTGAATTGGCCTAAGGGTAGAATTGTCGACCGTGCTCGGAAATTTCTTAAACGTGAAATCTGCCCTCACGTTTGGCTGTGTCTTATAAATTATGTGGTCTCTCCCTCGAATTGGGAGCAGAGTTCTCGCATATATAGGCCTAGGTTTAGGGTTTTCTTTTAAGAGCAAAGTGGTTTATTTTCCTAAACTAGACCCTAAGAGATATATGCAAATCAAATTGCTCAATTATCTAACATTTTCTCAACTTGGCATTTCTTTATTGGAATTTTCAGCTATTTAATATGTGTAGTGAGCTTGGCCGAATTTGTGCTCTCGTGGGCTTAGTGAATAATTCAATTAAGCTTAGAATCTTGAATTAAGTCCATCAATCGCTGGTCCGGTTTTAAACGCGAATGTAATGCTTGAATGCTAAAATTAAACTATCCGATGTGAACTTAAAACTATATGAATAAATATTTTTTCTAGGGACTAAGGTTAATCCCTACTTTTTATGCAATAAATCATTAAATGAAAAGTAAAATTTAGGTGTCAACAACTGTTCCTCTTTGATTGGAGGCTCGTAGAAGTTTCGCTTAAAAACTAAAATTGAAACCTAAATTTTGACCTTGCGATGCATGTTGTTGTTGTTGTTATTATTATTTTGTTGGGATTGTTAGTCCCATTTTCTATGCAAATAGAGATGATGCATAAATGCAAATGAGATGCAAATGCAAACAATATTTAACATACTTCAAGCTCACACCTTGAAGTATGGATTGTTTGGTTCAGTGTTCGGAATGTACACGAATACCGACTAGGATAGGGGTGGAAGAATACCTGCATTTTAACTCGGATAATTCCGAAGTTGATGAAAGTGAGGACAACCTCGAACGAGTCGAGTTGCCGAGGTAACTAATAATTGTGTCTCTTGGCACTGTCCTCTCTTGGGCATTACCAAGGGTTAATAGGGATTATTAAAAATATAGAAGGGACTTTGGGTTACGAAGCACACCAGGTTGGTGAATTGACTCCAGGCTATGGAAGCACGTCGGTGAATTATGTGACCACGGGCTGTAGAAGCATGTCGTGTCGGTTAAGATGACTCGGGCTACCAAGCACGCCGATTGATGAATTGGGACTCCAGGCTATTGAAGCACACCGAAACGGATTCCCGCCATGGGGTTTTAATATCACGGGTAACATTGAAGGATATCCCACTTATCGATTTTCATCCGACGGATGAAATGGGGCCAAGTCATTGAAATGAATTTTGGGGTCGGGCGGCAACTTTGAATCGGATCCTCCCAAAATCAAATCAAATCTCCCAAAAACTCTCGACGCTCCCGTGTCTTGCCCCACTTCCGCCTCGCGACTATCGACCTCGCCTCCCTCGCATCGTCGAGGCCCCCGCTTCCCTCTCGCTTTTGAACCAAACGGGAACCGCTCGACACTCCTCTGTCTTGCCTGCCGACTTTTCGGCCTCGCCTCCCTCGCGTCGCCGAGGCCCCCAGCTTCCCCTCTCGCTCGCGTCGCCTCCGCTCGCCTCGGCGGAGGTGGTAAAATTTCTGATTTGTGGGTAAACTTCCCCGCCTCTTCTCGCTTGCCCCGTAGTTACGGATCAATTTCCTCCGGCGTAAAAGGTGAATTTTATTTGATCTCATCAAGTTAAATGATCCGCAGGGAATTCAGCTTTAGCAAGCACGAATAACTCGACCCACCTAACTATAACTAAAATCATACAAACGCTTCCACCATACAAGTGATTATAAGTTGACAAGCGAAAGAAAGGGAGAGGAATCAATAACATCGCCCGTGGAGCGGGGGAAGTTTACCCACAAATCAAAAATTTTACCACGTGATCGAGGCGCGCGGAGGCGATGCAAGCGAGAGGGGACCGGGGGCCTCGACGACGCGAGAGGCGAGCGGACCGAAAGGCAAGCAGCAAGAAGGAGCATCGAGCCGCCGTTTGGTTCAACACCGAGAGTGAGGGAGCTCGGAGGCCTCGACGATGTGAGGGAGGCGAGGCCGACAATCCAAGGCGGGAGCGGGCAAGGAAAGGAGCGTCGAAGGGTTCTGTTTGGTTCAACGTCGAGAGTTTTGGAAGGATTTGATTTGATTTGGGGAGGATCCGGTTCAAAAGTTGCCGCCGGACCCCCAAAATTCATTTCAATAACTTGGCCCCATTTCATCCGTCGGATGAAAATCGACTGGGCAACCCTTTAATGTTACCCGTGGCATTAAAACCCCATGGCAGGAATCCGAGCACACCAGGTTAATTGAATTGACTCCAGCCCTATGAAAGCAAGCCAGGTTGGTAAAGTGGGGACTCGGCGGAGGAAGCACGATGGGACATTTGAATGGACTCTAGGCTACGAAAGCATGCTAGGTCGGTAAAGTTGACTCTAGGCTTCGAAAGCACGTCGGTTCATAAAGTGTACTCCGAGCTACGAAAGCACGCCAGGTCGGTTGAGTGGATACTCGGCTATGAGAGCACGCCGAGATCTCATTCCTTTAAAAAGAACATTCGACAATTTTTGGACGAATCTCGGGGCTTCCAAAAAGCGGGTTGATCGTCGGGAATTTTTGGGTCTTCGAGGAAACTTTACCTGTTAGACATGTTTAAAGGCAATAGGTCTATGCATTTATAGACAACTAAGAACATTTATGGAAGTACATGCTGAAATTCATCAATTCAATGGGTTCATGTTTAATTATTCCATCAAGTTTGCATTGCCAATTCTATTCAGGGAGGTTATCACGTTGTGAATACCTCGATTGTACTCTGAATGAGGGATGTCAATCCGAAAGGGCTTTTTCTCACTCTCGAGGAAATCTACTTGCAGGATTTAAGAATCATTCAACCATACCATCATTGCATTCGGCGGAGGTTCGAGTAATCTCGCAATTAATACGATCGAGCCGATCCGGAGATCTTAATCAAGACCTTAACAAGGGCTAGGTCTAGGGTTTATCAATGGAACTCCCCGTCGAGTCAAGGCTTTTGAATGAAGATCATCATTATATGCTCTAGGTTTGCAAGTCAAGAAACCCGCAAAATGAGAAAGAGAGCGATGCATAAAATCTTTCAACTCTATGTTAACTCAAATGTTCTTATCTCAAGAGGCTTTCAAGGGTTGTAACGTAGGTTAGGATTTGGGACCGAGAAATGAAAGGTTTATTTTGGCATTAATGGGCAAGTTTGACAAAAGTACACTAACATTGTTCTAGGAAACGACCTTTGTCGGAGAGACATAGATGATCTCGGAAAGTCGTTCGATAATTTCTAGCGATATCCTACTATTGGCAAAGATATAAGCAACGAATACTTGAAGATTTTTATGGGGAATGATCATTCGAGGATGGATGACTATATTTTGAGTCCAAGAGAAGTAGTTAGGTTGGGTGGTAATGAACGAATCGAGTCATGTGCTTTGAATGTTCTTCTTTGCTACGTTTTTGTTTTCGTTTATATTTGTCGTGTATTCCGATGTCAATGTTTCGTGGTGCTAATGTCCGTAATTAGTGATAAAAGCAAGTGTACAAGAGTGGTAGCAATATGTGAGTCCCGATAGTGTGATATATTAGAAATGTGATACGTGTTGATTTAACTAGTCTTGAAGATTACTAGTAGATTCCACCCCTTATTGTGGCTGTTAGTGTTAAGAGTGAACGTAAGCTTGGGGATAAATCGAACCACTATATACCTACTTGTAATATATTCTATCTGTTTTCTATTAGCATTACTTGTTCATTATCATCACCATCCTTTAAACAGCCGAATGCGCACCGATTTGGATGTTATGCTTCGCTACTATTAAAAGTGCAACTTGTTATCTTCCGCAATTATTTTTCATAGTTCTTACAACATATTCACCTTCTCTATTAGATAGTAAGTTTATAAAAAAAGTCTTAAACCTATTGCAATTATGGCAATTCAATCCTAAACATTTTAATTGCATCAATTGGTTCCAAAACATTTTCACTAATTTTCAATTGAGTCATTTCGATCAATTTTGGCAAGGAATCGATGATGTGAAACTCGGTCATCTTACGTGACACGACAAGTGCCGGCCCTTGCCCAATGGTCGACGCGAGTAGTCGGCTACCCTTATTGCCAAAATAAAGGGAAAAAAATTTAAAAAAAGTAAAGAAAAGAAAAAACAAAACATGAATTTTAAATATTATTAAAAAATTATTCACATCGACACCAATCGTGGCACGTAGGACGGTCGGTGTCTATGTCGGTGATTTGCGACCAAAATTGGTCGGATGAATTACATTGACAAATCTTCAAAGGTTTAGGATTAAACTGGTACAATTGAAATATGTAAGATTGTATTGACACAAGTGCAATGGTTTCAAGACTTTTTTTGGTAATGACAATGTCACGTCCCCGACTCCTTCACTCTAGGTATTGACCGCTTTTACCTATATCTCTTGGAGAGCCTTACGATTTTATGCTTTAGTATAATTACATATAGCTAGGTATGCACTTTCCTATGAGATCATTCACTTCAAAATAAATTCAGGTGGTAAATTTTCCATAACAAACTTGAAGGAACCTTACCCATTTGTCCTTGTGGAAGGACATAAATAGTAAGCCATAAAGCAACCAAACAGATATTAATTAAATTGAGGGCACAATTCAATGTTTAAATACGAAATGGAACCAAACAGGTGTGGACGTCTATGTCTTCACCAATCAAATGCATAACCCCGGATTTAAGACAATTTCATCTCATTCGAAGTCTTAAAGAAAAAGATAATCCGGCGTTTCATTGGCCAAAAGAGATCATAGATAAGGGCTCAAAACATTGTTTCAAACTTGTCCGAGTTCAAAAGTTTTGCTAGGGCATAGCCATCCCATTCCCAACAGCAGTTTTCCCGGGTTTTCTTGAGTGCTCAGCAAGTTGTCCGAAGTGCCATATGTCCCTCGCTCCCGTTAAGCATTACAAAAGACAATAGTGCGCAAAAGGGAAATTAGAACAATATCGTGCAGAATAAATAATTTCATACCTCAGCAAGAGGTTCACCCAACAAATACAAGTCTTCTTGCTTCTCCCGGTAATCGATTCCCATGATAAAGAGCAAGATGATGACCAGCATTGTTTCCATCAACAAATGAGGGACATATGTTTCTATCAGGTGAAATGAAGCGAACAAAACAAATCAACAACAAAATAATCAGTCATGGAAGTGAACATCCAAAAATTTAATGAATTGTTTCTTCTAAAATACAAAGAGAGCTATTATGAATCATGATGTGGTGAGAGAACATACCTCTCGGTATCCAGAAGAGCAAAGAAGTCCGGATTATCATTTACTCCGAAATTACGACCATTTTGCCCGAACAAGTCGTTGACATTTGCAGGAACATGAGAAGTTGGTGTTCCAAATATTTGCTCAATTGAGTTGTTCCGACTCAAAATGTTAGTTACATAGTAAGCACAAAGGAAAAGAGTTTACGGTTGGGAAACATACCCTTACGGTTTTAAAAAAAATATGCTCGGGCAAATGAAACCAACATCATACGGGTAAATGATTTCCATACCTCGGAAGTAGGTTCACTCAACAAATACAAGTCTTCTAGCTTTTCGGGTGATGGATTCCCATGATAAAGCGCATCATGATGGCCATCATTGCTTCCATTAACAAATGAGGGATAGCTATGAATATAGAGAATAAATTCTTCCGGAATACAAACAGAGCTGTTATGAATCATGATGTGGTGAGAGAACATACCTCCCATTTTCCAGAAGAGCATTGCAGTTCATATTATCGGGAGCATTGGATTGAGGACCATCTTGCCAAAACAAGATGTCAACATTTACCGGGAGATGACATGTTGGTATTCCAATATTTGCTCCATTGAGTTTTTCTTAATCAAAATGTTAGTTACACTTCATAATCGCAAAGGAAAAGAGTTTAAAATTCGGAAACATACTAATCATATTGCCCCTCATTTTTCATCAAAACCTAACTAGTTTGATAATGCCTGCTGCTCTTTACTTTTGCGGATAGAATTGTGAGGTTCATATAGATAAGAGGATCTTAGTCTCTTTTTCTTTCTTTAAGCTACGATATGTGATGATGAAAGTTTCCTAACAAAGGGGGAAAATTGTCCATAAAAGGGCGGGCTTTGTGGGCTCGGTCGGGTGATCGGTATACGAATGCTTACTTGAATCCGCAATATTGGACTCAAGGTATGCTATGTATGCGAGACAGCTTTTCTACAACGAGATCGATATCCAATGCAAATTGGATGATCAACTTGAGAAAATAACATAGCTTCCGTCGTATATCATGATATTCCTTTCACTTACCGAAGCTGAATTGTATGTCCGGCCCGTTAGAAAGTCCAACCCAAAAACTTAAGCTATTAGGTGGAGGGAGACCACATGAATATAAAGAGCATATAAGACCCGTTCTTAAGCGATGTGGGACAACAACTTCAATACCCCTCTCACGTGCAAGCCGGATTACGAGCGGGGCACGTGGAATTTGACTAAAATAGGGGATGGACACACGCACATTCGCGAAAGGGATAAACCTGGCTTTGATACCATGTTAGAAAGTCCAACCCAAAAGCTTAAAGATTTATGAAACCACGACCAACTGCTCCAAAAGCTTAAGTCATTAGAAGAAGGTGTGGTTTAATATTTATATATTCCAACACTCCCCCTCACGCTTAGTCTGGTCTTTATGCCTAGAACTAAGCGTGGAAATATTAAATGGGGAGGCAAATAGGGCCTGGAAAGATTTGAACTCGGGACCTCCCGCTCCGATACCATGAAAGATTTATGAAACCACGACCAACCGCTCCAAAAGCTTAAGTCGTTAGAAGAAGGTGTGGTTTAATATTTATATATTCCAACATGGCCTACTATACCAATGGGCACAAGTGCATCTCGGGTACCGCCTTGAAGTTGGACATTGATCGATGAAGCATTACTTGTGTGGACATTGTGCCCGAAGTTGAGGGATTAGAACGGCAACATATGATTCTTGAACAGATGGGAAGCTCGCAAAGGACACATCGGCGGGTTTGTTGACAATGCTCTCATTTCCTTGCAAATCTTGGGGAGCACCATACTTGTGGTTGTGGCACCCTACCGAAATTATTGTGTCTCGCATTGCAATGGCATCGACAAGTCTAACTAAATCCATTCTATTAAGTCCCCAACAATGCTAGGAATAATGCCAGGTATACTAAGACTATTTTGATTGAAGTTGGCAAAATTTACCTGGATGGGTTGATCCATGTATCTTGTTGCCCTATATTGTGGTCACTTGGCGGGGTGATTCGTCCCCGAGTATAACTTCTTCCCATAGTCATTTTCACAGGGAAATGACTGCTGATGGTTTTTCACTTCCCCGAATCGAGATGCCGAAACAACATTCATAAAAGTTTTGATGTTTTTTATTCCGATCATGCTAATATGAGTAGCTTTGGATGGAGGACTTGCCTGAAATCTTGGTGTTTCGACAACGAAAAAGGAAAATTGTTGAGCAACTTTCTCTGTCACGCTCCGACTCTCGAGCCCGCGACATCCCTACCAAATCGCCACGAGGTCACGAAGGATAACGTCCCCAGCGCGCTATCGACCTTTCGATTATATACGCATGCGGAAACGGTTTACTCCCGAGACAAACATATAAACAAATAGGGATATCATAGCAGGAAATACATACCAAGGAAAATAGTCAAAAGTAACATCCACGATTCTGAGGACGGTAGATGAGTCTTAACCCTACCTGGGCTACGAAATACATACAACCCCACACTTCGGGGCAGCTCACTAAGACCTCAAAAGGTTACTAGTTCGGATAAGATTTACTTCTCATCTACTCCAAAAGACTACCCTCATAACCTGGCCTTGGTATCCATAAAGCTCCATCACTTGGGGCCTGAAAAATGGTTCCCACAACGGGGTGAGATATAAATCTCGGTGAATCAAGCCTAAGCTCGGTTAAGATACTTGATTCGCCCAAAACATCCTAACCACGAGCATTATAAAAAAAATCACGATATAACCATATATCCAACAATCATATCACATGGAAATAATCACCCACACGCATACTTACCGGCCTTGACCACACATAATGCAATGCTTGACTCCACTCAACAGCCACATCGTACAACCAACTCAACACGCATCACACTCACAAGCATGCACTGGACACCATACAAGTCCATTTATTAACGATGATCGCGCTCTCGGCGCCACAGTGACGAGGATCCACGCTACCGGCGTGATCGACTCTCACAATTAATGCGATCCCGCATTCTTCCGGCAGGACCGGGCTACGTTCCTTTTCCCTCTCGGCAACGGCTACTACAAGCGGTGTATCCAAGGCACTCTGCACGGTGCGGCAAGTAGGCATCCCTATACGGGGCGTCGGTCCATCACAAGCTGCGACCGGCATCCGATAATCCCTTAAAACCGTACGTACCATACGATGCATGAATTATCGTGCTTCGGCAAGTCGTGTGGTTCCATAAAAAAAAAATGGTACAATGTGTACTCCAGGTGTACAAAACGCACTTGCCAGGAAAACCCATCATCGTTCCCGCATATGACCAATGCAATACACCCGACACATCAATCAATTTATTCTCTTTGATTTAGGCCGGATGCTCACGCAACGTGCTCAACGACTCGGCTCAAGGCCATTTTAATGCCAAATTATATCTTTGATGCTGCACACGGTCATATGAATGCAAACTACCAAATAGATATTGCAAGATCACACGGGACAATTAATCCCTAAACAACACCAATCCACTCAACGAGCATTTCAACGAGGCGAACCGCCCCAAAACACAATCATCAATTCCACACGAATAAGCCATTTCAATTCCCGCCCATAAGGCTCAATTTCGTGCCAAATTCATTAATTAGCCAATTTGATTTAAAATTGCCAATCGATCGCTCATTCTTAACCTATCGCTCGCTCGCGATCAAATCACAACATACAATCAAATTCGTTTAACAACAATTAGCCACAAACAATTCTAACTTAATCGATTATGGTCATTTAGCCTAAACCGGGTTTCTAACTAATCCGACCATAATCAAATCTACCTAAATTCCCTACCGACTAGCTAACTAATTCTAGGCGCAATTAGCGCCCTAACCAAGGATTAGGGTCAACTCACAAATTCAATAGCTCGGAAACACTGTTCACGGTCGGCGAGGCACTTGTTCACCCGAGCACTGTTCACTCAGTGCATTTCACGAGTCATTCCCTGGGCCGCGTGTGTGCTCGGACGACAACGGGGCTGCGATTCCAGAGGGCCGAACACCCGATCTAGTGGGTCTTGGGCGACAGATAAGAGGTCTAGCTAAGGGGCTCGGGAAGACCACCTGCTCGGGTGAGGTCGCGCGTCGCGGGGATGGTCTCGGGTGAGCTGGAGGTTGAGGCTAAGGGACGGCGACGGTGGGCTCACGGGACGAGGTCTCGGGCTTGAGGTAGCTTGGGCGCGCGGGGTGGATGGGGCGTGGGTGGTCTCGGGCTGAAGTGGCGGCAACGCGAGGCCAAAGTGAGGTGGCGCAGCGACAAACGGCACGAGGTCGGCGGTTCACGGGAGGAAGCTCGGACTTCGCGGAGGCGGATGTCGCAACGATCGAGAAGAGAAGAATAAGAAGAAGAAGAAGAAGAAGGAGAGAAGAAAGAGGAGTCAAGTGAGGGGGGCAAGCGGCGGACAAAAGAAAAAAAAAGGGGAAAGAGAGAGAGTGAGTGGAGATAAAGAAAGGAAGGGATAATCATGTGGGGGAGTGGAGGAATAAAAGAGAGAGAGAGAGAGTGTGTGTGTGTGAGTGGCAAAATCACGTGGGGGGGAAGAAAGGAGGAGAGAGAGTGGTGGGAGTCACATTCTCTGATACAATTTATGTAAGAATAGTGAGAACAAACCAACCTTAATGAAGAAAAATAAAAGGATTTGAAAATTTATGTTTATTGTACTAACTTTTCGATCAATCATTCGCCGAAAGCTTATCTTTAGATGGTTCTCACACCATTCCAATTCAGCAAGTGAAGGATCTTTTGTTGGATCTGGCTCATAATTCCTTCACATAAGATCAAGTTTACCATTAGAAATGATAGTAATATTAAATTTGAGAAGAATCAAAGCAAAGATAACAAAAATCATCATGTATCAAGTTCTATTACCTCAATTCCACTTCCATTATCTCTAGTTCAATTTTTGACTTCTTAACTTGTAACTCCTTGTGCTATGAAAAAAAAAAAAACCTAACTTTTCAATCATCATTTATACATTGAGGTGCTTCAAACAAATTAGATAAAGAATTGATCAAGGACATGATATGAAGTGAATGAAAACTTACTTTTAATCTTGAAGTAGTGAGGTATCATATGAACATAGGCAGCATCAGTGGACATGAAAGTACAATGTAGTTAAGGAATGAGTTTTATACAGAAATTAAAATGTAAAAGATGTAATATAAGAAGGGAGAGAGAGACTTATTGTTAAGGTATTGCAACTTGTTCTCATCACCCTTGATATCGCTAAGATGCCTTAGCTGCTTCACCTTCTCCTACATCACTCAGTTTTAACTCATCTTTATATCATTTTTGGTCAAATGTCAATCCACAAGCACTAACCAGCCACATATAAAAAACAAAAATTTACAATCAATCTACGGAAATGTACCTCAACATGGTCTATGTTGCTGTTGGATCTTGTGTTGCAAATTGCACGCAATCAAGAACAAAAGAAAGGTACACGGTTAGAAAGGGGATTCTATCAAATTAAAATGGAGGAAAAAAATGATAAAAGTAAACAGGAGCATCATACCGATGTTTTTCCTCTGGGGGCAAAGTGAGATATCGCTGAAGCACATCTTCAATCCTAAAACCCATATAACGAAGGAACAAAAAAAATCAGATTTTGAAAATCAAGAGTCAACCCATTGCAAGTTAGGTAATTTTTTATTAGGTGAACTAATCGCCATCCTGTTTCTATAATCTGAATCGAATAGAACCTGTTTCGGCTGCAAAACTTGCTGAGGCGACCAGTGGATGAGAAGGCGACAAACGCAGCATCTATGTCGCAAGAGATTTTGCTGTGTCTTTGATCTTTTTATGAGACCATTCTACGCTTGAGAATGTCATTGGCGCTTTGTTGCATTCTCAATCTTTTTGATATCCATGGCCAAAGAAGACTAAAAAGTTAAGAACAATTGAAAAGAAAGAGACAGATAGAAACTAGCTTTCTTGCATTCTCAATCTTTTGATATCCATGCAAAGAAGACTAAAAATTAAAACAATTGAAAAGAAAGAACAATAGAAACTAGCTTTGACTTGTGAGGATTTCATGCATATATGTGTTAAAACCAAGGATTATTTATAAGGAGTGATGGTTTAAGCATTAATTGCATTCATGACGTCACGGACAATTTCTTAGGGTTTAACGGAAACCGAATCAGGAACTGCCCGGACCAGCGGGTTCTGGGCAGTTCCCAGGACTGGACGATTCCATAACTTTGAAACCGGTGAGAGCAGTCCAGTTCCCGGTTCCAGGATGGAACCGACGACGAACCGATTCACTGAAATGCTTTGCCGAAGAGTGAATCTTCTTTGTGCTTCAGAAGAACAGCAATGGCGGGTTTTGCGCAGCAGGTGAAGGAGAGAGCGCAGGAGCTCAAGGTCCCGTTCAAGAAAGGGTGTAATATCGTGGGGCACTACTGCAAGAAAGGCTGGTCCAAAGTCAGGAACATCTAAGCTGATCCCTCTCACCCCCACCTCCATATGCAGCCTCGTATCTTCTCGCTATAGACATGCTCTTCTTTCCTTTTCTTTTCGGTTTCTGTCAGGGGTTTCGATTCTTTCAATGTAAAAGATCTAGCCTTTCTGTTTACCGTGTTGTTTCCTTCTGTTTTATAGGCGTCTCTCTTTTGTTTTTACTTTTGGGGTTCGGTCGTGGTGGTAGGAGCCCTCTTTGGTCATCAGATTAGATCTACTCTAGACTGCTTGTGCCTTTTGCTGAAAGTGATTTTGCTGATCCTCTCTAGTGTATTGTTATTGAAGTTGGATACAATCGACTTTGTTGGCTATGTAGCTCTGTATATTCGCTCCCTGTTTCTCTCTTTTGGTCGGATATAAGAGGGATTCATCTTCATGTGAACGTAGAGCGGTGAATCCTCCTCCTTAATTAACCTCTCCTTTCCGTCCGCTCCTTCGTCCAGACCCTTGTCCTCCCCTTCCCTCCCCACCCCAAACTCCCGGCGGGCGTCGAGAACGTCCGCCGCATCGGTCACTTTGGCAACGTCCTCATCATCTACACCCTACGCCTCCCCTTCACCAGGTGGTTCGCCTCCCACGTCAACCCTCCCATGGTAATCCTCTCCGACTTCTTTCTCGACTGGACCTTCGACTTGGCCGACGAGCTTGGCGTCCACCGGTCCAATTTTATTATACTAAAAATCACTATATCTAATTACATCCAATTTATTTTATTTTATTTTCTGAACGTCAACAAACATTTTTATTTAATCTCTAGAAGGAAAGCTGTAAATAGAAATTACAAATAGCCGATAAATGCAGGCAAATAGGTCAATTCACAAATATTTCGGTTAGAGAAAGAACCAAAAGAGAAGTGTCCTAACTCGTCATTATTGATGTGACGACAAACTGTAAATCTATTCTGATTAATTCTCCAGCTGTGATATTAAATACATAATAAATAATGAAGTTGACTATTGAAACCTCCTCACAAGACTTCGCACGTTGACCATGTGGCTTGCTAGACTAACTCATTTTAAGGTATTATCCTCTCTCACTCATATGTGATCGAGCCTGATGATTTTATCTTAAAGTATAATTAAAATTTAACCATACATACATACATACATACATACATACATACATATATATATGTCAATTGTGTTAAAATCAAAGAGTATTGCCATTTATGAAGTTTGGAATCATTTACTTGAATTAAATGGAACTAAAGACTTCCATCATGCATAAGTAAGAGGGGTGGATATTTTACAAAGAGTAACCATAAGTACATAGAGTGCAGGTGTTTATGAAATCTTCCATAGGTGTAGCACTCGTACTCGTCAGTATTCGTACAATATTATGCATCATCAGTGTCATTTGTCAAGTCAAATGGTAAAACTCCTTTAGGGAATAACTTCTATCTTTTAACTTCTAACTTTTTGTAAATCTTGTGCGTCGCGGCCTTCCCAGAGATAAACCACTAGATGAAAATTGATCAATTATTAAACGGGAACAAAGGTTTCTCTCACGAGGCAATCACTCACATTTGGTGCATACTCTTCCAAGCCATACCAATCGCAACTTTGAGATTTTAGTTTGATTAATTAAATAATTTAACTCAATTAGGAGACGCCACTAATCTATATGGGTCTGTTAAAAGCCCAAGAAAAATGTAAGAGAACATTGTACTTCTAAAACAAAAGATTCATGAGCAAAGAGACTTGATTACACTAGATTAATCTAACACCATTTTGGTACCTTTTTTCTCTTTATTTCAAAAATAATTTTGCAAGCAATTTTGGTCAATTTTGATCTTAAGCCACTCATATGTGAGATATGTTGATATGGTTGCGCAATCAATTACTTTAATACATAATAAATCAAATACACAAATTGCTAGAAATGAGGTAAAAACCTTAATGTATTAGCAAACCAAAAGCAAGGTTTTGTTACTATCCAGTAATCTACAATAAGTTAATTAACAACTAAATAATGTTTTTATGACATAAACTTGATTTCTAAATTAAATTATGCAACCTAACTAAGTCTTTTTTTTTTGGGATTTTTTCTTATCTAAATGACATGACTATATGAGTTCTATGCTAGGTGAACTTACATGAAGTTATAAGTGATATGCAAGCTATAGTAATAACGTAAAATGCAACCTACATGCCATCTAATGACATGAATCTGGATTAGCCATATATTAACCCTAATATTTAAACTAAGTGAGAGATTAATTATGTTTCTTTGAATGTTCTTATAACAAGACTTAACTTTATGACACCTAATATGACCTAAAGTACATTATTGAAAGACAAGGACCTAATGATGCAATGCTAATATTTTTGGTATTTTATTTATCTAAAAAGTAATGCATAGGATGTAATACATGACATGAATTACATCACCCCAAAGCATATGACCACTAATGCATTAATATACTACATGGATACCACAAAAGTTAAACTATATGAGATATGTATGCTATATTTTTATTCAACCTTCTTTCTGAGTTAAAATAGAAAACTGCCTAAACTCTCAATATTGATTAAATCTAAACTAGGAAATAATTTTCTAACCAAAAAGAAAAAAACTAGGAAACAATTTGTATGAATTGAAATCCTAATCTAAATTTGGCAGTTTCCTAATTATTAAATAATTCCACAGTATGATGTTCTAAATTAGGAAACTTATGTAGATGTAATCTAATCCTAAATGCAATGCAAGTTCTCTATGATGCATGTTCCTAATCTAATGACATAAAATATCTAAATTCTACGTAATTAACCATATAATAAACATTCACCATGACCAAATAAGGAAATAAGTTTATTTAGGTTGTGTTTGGTGGGAGCGGATAAAACTTAGGATAATGATAACTTTTATCATATGTAGTGTTTGGAGTGAAATTCGTATATGGCCGGATATAGTCATATATAAGAAACCCTCTAGGATGCGTTTGTTTGTCTAGATTTCCAATCATAATAGAACTGAATATAATAGGATAAGAACTAGGATTTTGTCATATCCTAGCTATTGTTTGGTAAACTCACGGATGTAAAGTTGGATAAGCAAAAATAACACACATCCGAGATCAACTTTCCTTTGCTAAAATATCAAAATACTTTAGAAATTATTCAATGATGAGTTTTGATGATTGAGTTATTATTAAACGAGAGGTTTGAGCCATCCGAATTTGGGCATGACATTGATTGAGCAAACCCTATAGAGCCAGGGATCTTGATTTAGAGTTACATCCATTGAAAATGACCCGTTGGCCTTGGTCATTGTCTTGCCGAGTGAGTAAATAAGTGCTGAATAATGAAAATATTAAGCCTCTTTTCACAAGTTGAAGATGCACTCATGCAAGTATCCAATAGAGCTACCTTGAAAGTCGATGATCAACTTTGAGTTTTTCATAACATATTGAGACTCCTTTCAAATATTGAAAAGGTTCAAGTAATTAAGGAACAAAGGACGTGATCTCATGTCACACTAAACTATTGATTAAAGAATGAGGTCATGCGATATCCGGCTTTATAGCCAGAGATCCCGGCCTAGCATCGACACGGCAGATAAATGGGCAAGCACGGAGGAGAGGTAGTGGTTGTGGAAAAAACTTGGTTCTCCTCGTTGTCACGACCCATACCCGGAGGGGCGGGGCTAAGGAAAAAACATAGTTCCTTTCATGTTCCGAGTGGATACGTCTCAAGGTACTTTCCCATAAGTGCGAACAATCGGCAAATCGAAAAAAATAACCCAAGGATTATTTAAGCGATTTAAAGTGCTTGACTCCCCATGGGCACGGGCACTCCTAGAGCTTCATACCTTATGGCGACGGTTGGGTCATTTCGTCTTGAAAAAAGAGTTCATTATGGTTTGTTTTGGAGTCGCCGCTAAACTTGTTTGGGGGTGGTCGGTTAGAAAACTCGATTAAGATGGGGAAGGACCATCTTAATCCTTACGAAATTAGAGTTCTAGATTCGGGGATTTGGTTCAAATAATATTTGTATTAACTTCCTTTCGATACCTAATTGGTTGTTTAGCCTAAGAATGAACACACAAAATGTGGTTAATTCCCCTTTGACTCCTATTTTGTTTTTCATCCATGCTAAATGTTCATGCACTTGGTTTTTTGTGGGTGTCGTTTGTCGAATATTTAAATTCGATCCTATCAATGAAAGTAAGGAAAATTCGCAATCAAACAAGTCATCCAAAGGTAGGAGACGTAAAGCCTAACTACATCCACAAGAAGATGAGATTTGTATAATGGCAAGCCAATCTAAAGCGATAGTGAAAAATAAACAACTTGTCGGGTAGTAATTACAAACTTGCCCACATTAAGTTTAAAATATTTAACTTTCACATATAAATACTTGTATGTAACATAGAACGCCTGGAACTGATTACGAGCCGATTTTCTCGTATACATATGACATCAACCTCAATAGTTTTCATGCAAAGGTAGGGATAATCAATCAAACAAGTCATCCAAAGGTAGGGACGTAAAGTAAACATCAAGATATTGAAATGGCAAGCCAATCTAAAGCGATAGTGAAAAATCCACAACTTGTCGGGTAGTAATACAAACCCATTAAGGAAAATTTTGAGACATGGTCGGGGCTACGTCAATGAATTTGACCAGAAATGGACGTCGATCTTTGATCCTTCGTTCTTCAACCTCGCCTTCCCTCCATGGACCACCTTAGAATGAGCCAGACATTCGTCGGATCAGGATTTAATACATTCATTCATTGGGGTCTGCCTTTTGATCACATGTGTCGAGAATAACCCACATGCTTTACCCAATTTTAATGATAATTAAGAATAATTGGACATCGTTAGCAGTTACCTAACAATGAACAATACTGCTTAATCTTCAGGATTGGGGTTTAACCAAACCGGTCAGTGGAAACAGATTCCAAGTCCAAACGAGGAAAAAGTTGGCGCATTGATCAGACTTTTGGCCAACTAGATTAATCTCAATTTTCATGAAATTAACGTCAAATCAAATATATTAATGTCTTTTGCGAAGTTCATTAAGAACGTTTTCTTCGATAATGTGTGCAAGGTGATGATAGCATTAGCAACCATTGAATGCACAAAGGTCAGAATAACAAAGCATCAGAAACATAATGAATCATTTGAAACGTGAGACAATCGAGCATCTCAAACAATTACAAAAAATTCCACCAAAAACCTGGAATATATATATATATATAAAATGTAAAAAGTTATGCTCCACAACTCTCGTGAAGAAACTAATTCGAAAAAATATGCATACAGCGATGATAGAATGCGCAGAGGTCAAAATAACAGATAATCAAATTAGAGAAAAACGTATTGAAAATGCTATGATCGAGCACATCAGATGATTGTAGAAAAATCTGAAAAAAATATATGTCATAGAATAGATCGTGGAACCGTTGACGACTATTTTCACATATCATATGACATTCATTTTGGCCCAGGAACAGCGACCGGAGGGTCAGCCCGAGACGACACAAGTCGAAGGCCACCCATTCCCGAACGTCCTCGCGTCGATATCCCCGGGGAAGGAGATGATTCGGACCAAACAAACAAAAGAACCACCTATGAAGGACAAACCGGAAGCTGCTGGGAACCGTCGAAGTTAATACCGAAGCTGCTGTACAACGAAAATATAGCGAAGGTCAGTGAAGAATCATAATGTATATATGGTTTGTAACCAAAACTAGAAGAGGGAGAGAAATCACTTAGCTTTGACTCAATGCTGCTTTTTCCGGAGTTGCCCTTCCGTATGCTTGCTGCTGGGGAAAGAGGTCCGCCTCACCCAGCCATGACGAGCTAGGCGAGGCTTGATCTCGCCAGGGGCTAGTGAGGCTCCCCCTCGCCAATGAACGGCTAGGGCGAGCTCCTCTAGAGGCCAGTGAGGATGACCTCATCGGCCTTCCTCTCTGTCGCCAAGGTCCGACGACTAGGTGGAGGAAGGAGGTAGGGAAGGAGAAAAGGAAAAAAATAAGAAACATATATGATTAAAAAATATTAAAAATTATTAAAATTGTTCACGTCGGCGCTGATCGTGCCACGTAGGACCGTCAACGTCCATGTTAGTGATTTCCGATCAAAATTGGCTAGATGGGCTGAACTATCACAAATGCAACAATTGACCAAAAAAAAAAAAATTTTAGACTGAATTGACGCATTTGCTGTAGGTTTAGATTTTTTTTTGTAATTTTCTCCGGATGGTGACAATGTGACTCGCTAGATCAACTCACTTCAAGGTATTGTTCTCTCTAAACCATATCTATTTTATAACCTTACAATTCCCTACAGTATAGTCTAATGTGGCCAGATAAGCACTTTCTCTCAAAAGGCCAACCGTTTGGGTAGTGATTCGACTAGAGCACGCCTTATATTGTAGTTGGTACACAATTATTCAATTGGGAAGTTTCAAAATTAAAATGTTATATATAATTTTTAGAGCTTTCAATATACTTATTTCAGCAATGAATAGATATGTACCCACTTGCTTGTCCTGTGTGCAATATACTTCCTTTTTGCGCGGGGAAGTCCACACACTTTCACTTATATGATTTTTGGGATTAGATTCTCAGAATTTAAGTTTGTATTAACGAATCCTTTTTTTTTTAAAATTAATGAAAAAGGGCTAAAGCCAAATACAAAAATTTAACGTAGTAAATTTACTATATCTATTTTATCAACTAATAAAACATAAAGTAACTCTATAGGAGGTACTAAAAAAGAAGCTAAGATCCAAAAATTTATCAATTTCAAGATTAGTAAGCCCGTCAGCAGAGAGATTCCTTCCCAAAAGTTATGTTGCACTTTAAACTCAAAGTGAGAAAGCATCAGTAGTCTTCCGATATCTTTAAGCAAAGTAGGGCCAGCATTATCAATCATAAGCATTGCACTAAGAAGATCGGTGATGGCTTTAGAGTCAACCTCAATGATGATCTTACGAAAATTAAATTAAGTTGTTTTGCCAAATGTGGCAAAATTACTAAATCAGTGACCTCGTTCGTTTCTAAACAAACCCCATTCATGGCAAGTCCTGGGTTGCCTTGAGAGGCCCCATCAGCATTCAGTTTAATCCACCCGAACTGTGAAGGATCCCATCTGACCGAAATCGGAGAAGTGCGTGATGGACTTAAGCTTTGAGTTACGATGAAGCTTTGATTTCCTTTGCGTATAATCGAATTACTTGTACCCCATTTGAAAGGAAAACAAAGCTTTAATGGAAAAATGACTTGTTTCTCCATTACCAAAAGAGCCACACACCTACTCCAAAAATTATCCCCATCACGATGAAAACTCGAGGGGTCTTTACTAGCGAGATCGGAGACAACCCTTTGCGACAAATTCATTGAGAAGAATTCTCTAAAATATTGTTGTGGGACAAACTCAAGCGATATTTTTGCGGACAAGTTGGCGATCACTTAGAACATGTAAAGTTGTTTCTGCACGAGACAATTACAAGCAATATGGATTTCCTCCCTCAATGCGAGACTTGTTCAATTCATTAGTCAACAATTGCTTATGAGCGGCTAGCCTAAGCGTAGTTCTAATACGTCGAGGTCCCTCCCACTTCCAAATTGTGGACCACATGCTTATCAGATTCTTTATTGTCTACCCCCATTGATTACCTCGCACGCCGACTTAACAGAGTATCGTGCCCACCAGAGGCTAGAGGAGGTTAGACAGCATGAAAATCAGTTTTCTGCCAACAATATTTAGCAGTCAGAGCTTGTGCCCGGAGATTATTAGGTTAAGTCTTGAGGCCTCACGCTAGCTTCATCATTAATCCTTGATTAGACAATTCGGAGGAGGTGATCGGGAAACGTCATTAGTAGCCAAATCTAAGAAATTAATCTCAAATTACTAGGATCATAAACCCAACAATTGCAGTTCTAGAGGCAAACAACGTGAAGATGTACAATTGGAAACGACCGCACTACAATGAACAAATCAACAGAAATATCCACTAAAAAAACTTGCATAAAAAAAAAAAAAAAACATTTAGAACAAAAAAATAAAATTAATGTACAAAAAAAAAAAAAGAAACAATTTCTGTTGATTTCACAGGAATAAATGCAACTTTAGCGAATATAGATAACTGTATAAATAATTAGGTTATGGTCTCTTGAAGCCTCTTGTCTCCCCACATCCCATGATCTCCCAAGGCAGCTTGCCCACCTTCTCGACACCTTCTTCAAACACCACGCCCATGCCCATATAGAAATGAGACTCTATATGGCAATGGAACAACCAAACACCCGGATTATCGGCGACGAACCTTAGAGCGGTCCACCCATAAGGGTGGACCGCCACCGTGTTCTTCATGATCGGGTTCGCCAGATTGTACTTCTTCGGGTCGTTGTCGGCGTCGAATTTGCCCTTCCCGTACCCAAGGACCCAGAAATCGTGGCCGTGGAGGTGCCACGGGTGGGTCTCGCTGTTGTTCGCAGTCATAGTGTTTGCATTCTGCAATATGATGTCCACTGTAGAGTTGAACTTTAGTCTGTACATCGCGTTCCTGGAGGTGGCATTGGTGTTGTTCGCGACGTGGTAGATGTCATAGTTCGCGAAGTTGGGTAGATGGTCAGGCGGCGGTTGCTGGTCGAATGCGTGGTGGAGATTCTCCTTGAGGGCGATCAGGTACGGCGTGCGCGGGAGCGTGAACGACACGTTGTTCACGGACCAACGGAAGTAACCGTCGATCTTGTTCTGCATGTTGAGGAACACGATCACTCGGTCCGACTCGAGCGGTGGAGTGTGGATGTATCCCTGGCGGGCTTTGATTGCCGAACTCTGAGCCAATCGGGGAGCAATGTCGTTCCAAATCGGGCCGGCGGGTGGACTTGTGGGCGGGACCCTCTTTGGGTGGTTCGGGTAGTAATTGAGGACGGCCAGACCGGGAGGGGTCGTGGCCGTGGCGTTGCGGCCAACAATGTTGGTCGTGATCCAGTAATTTCTTGATGGCTGTTGGTCGATTTTGATCAAGACGGAGTACGTCTCGCCCGAGTAGATGAACAGATTTTGGGCCACAATGGGCTCTACATAGTGCCCGTCAGCTTCAACTATAGTCATGTTGTGACCCTGCAAAATAAAGTTAAATTTGTCATAAGATCCAAGTTGTAAATTCCAACGCACAAGTCTTAGATAATGTTTTTTGTGTGTGTAAGAAGCATGTTTATTATGATTGCATATAAAATGAAAATCAAAAAATATCTTAAAAAATGTGTATGTATTGCGAAATTGACACTAATATATTAATTGGCCTACATCGAGATTGGCGTTTATGACCTTTCACTGTATTTGGACCACCCACCTTTCGTTGACTCGAATCAATACTCGATTTAATAGATTGAAATATCATACGCCACATAATCAAATTAATATTTCGTTGCCGTTCCCCCAATTCTAATCTTGTGAAAATTTTAAAATATTCCAACCAAGAAACTTAACTTATCAAGAGCAATCAAACTAACATCTGTATAAGGTCATTAAATATTCTTGGATGCAACGTTCCAAGCTAACATAACGCGATCGTTCATGTGTAATCCGAAATGTAAACACTTTCACGTCTTTGAGAATTTGTAGTGGTAATTGGTGACGAGAGTTTACCTCAATTTGAAAGCCGAGAGCGGACAGAGCGGTCACACTTGAGATCCTAAGGCGATACGTTTTACCGGGGACGACGGTCGCACGTACGACGAACATTCGGGATTGGTCGCGTTGCAAGCTGATGGATCTAAGGTTGGAGCGGCCAGTTTGGAGCAATTGAACTTTCCCTTTCCTTGAATTAGTAGTGACTACAATTCAAGCAACAAAAGAGAATGCAAAAAGTATGAGCAAATGAGTGAAGATGGTGTTTAAGTTCCGAAACTGGGAATCAAATTAACTTGAATCACCTGAGGCTCCCCAACCCAACCGAAGGGAATGGAGGATAAGCCAGCAGCTT
The DNA here is from genome assembly GCA_021437795.1 of Rhodamnia rubescens. Lineage (NCBI taxonomy): Eukaryota > Viridiplantae > Streptophyta > Magnoliopsida > Myrtales > Myrtaceae > Rhodamnia > Rhodamnia rubescens. The sequence continues at coordinate 2,886,509 of JAILYA010000032.1, read as the reverse complement.
GCTCGTAAGTGCTCTTGTGGTACCAGTCGTTGAGGATGATGCTCTTGTTGTAGTCGTAAGCGAACGGCTCGGCCACGCCGTCCGGTGGCGAAACCTGGATTGACCCGTACAGTCCGGCCTCTCTTTGCATCCCGTAATGCGCGTGGTACAAGTATGTTCCGGCCTACATAAGATAGCACGAGGGGAAAAAAAATGTTATAATGTCATCTACATTCAGAAGAGCTTGCAAGAAAGCATGCGATGATCTTTGCACTTTATGCAGGGACTTACCCGGTCAACGATAAAGCGATAGGTAAAAGTGTCTCCAGGCAAAATGGGGCACTGAGTTACACCCTCTGTTCCATCACTCCACGGACTTCCAATCTGCAATTTCAATCCAACCCAAAATCATCGTCTCATAAATCTCTCATTACAATCTTCATCAAACGCTTGACCGCGACCTTCATCACATAGTTCTGACGTGTTCGCCACATGCGTACCTGTCGGATCCCGTGCCAATGGATCGCGAGATTCTCCGTCACCAAGCCATTGGCAACTTCCACGACGACGGTGTCTCCCTGTTGCGCCAGTATCGCTGGGCCCGGGGACCTTCCGTTGATGGTGATGACCAGCTTCTTGTAGCAGTCCGGCGACTTGAACTCGTATTTCACGTCCCACCTGTATCGACGAACTCTAGCCTCCGCCGACGCCATCGCCACGAGAGCACATAGCAGCAACGTGATCAGTCGACTCATCTTTCGCCCTCACGGGAGCCGAATTGCACACCACTAGTCGAAAAGCGATCGAACAGACAGGAATTTGTGCCGCGATGGTCGACCACGACAATGAGGATGTGACAAGAAGAATAAGGAGGAGGAGAAGTGGGTATTAGAACATGCCACGGTCCTAGGCACTTCGTCGAGTCGTCGGTATTTATAATGTCCAAAGAGATACAAGTTGGTTATATCCAGTTGCGATATGTCATGTTGTTTTAGTCGTGTGTTTTGAATGGACTATAGTCAACACGTTTTGCTGGGGAGTATGGACCAGGGCCATACTTACGTTCAATTAATACAATCAACTAAAATACTCATGGCTTGGCAGAAGATCAACAACCCGGCGCGGCGCATGGGATAGGACGGTTTGACTTGTCAACGCTTTGTAGCGTCGTTCTCTTTTCCCGTTTTTGGGGAAAGGAGGAGTGCTTTTACCATATTGGCCTCGGTCAAACTTGAGAAGGTACGTCCTGTCCTGGTCCCACGCTCCCATATGTAGTAGAGTTGACCTCAATTTAAAAAGAGAAGGTGCTGAATACCGAGGTGCATAAGATCCTAGAAGTCATGGTCGTTGGACCACGTGCGTGGGCTGGTCTTCATCCTTCCCTGTTTATAAAAATTTTGGCACACAAAAGTCAAGTCAAGTCAACTCTGCTCGCACGATGCCGAGATTGCCTCACAAATCTATGTGTGAATGAAGTGTGGAAAAGCATAAGCTAAATGTAAATCCATCTCAACTATTGATCATCGGTGAACAGTGATCAAAGTTGGAATCTATGTAACTTATTGATGAAAGGACATTGCTCCACATAGTCTATGCAAATACTTTTGCGAAGAGTGGGGTCGATAAGTAGGGAAGCTATTTGTTATTTCTTTTTACTCTCTCTAGATCGACTCTCGCCGGCATTTGGGCAACAAAAAAAAAATTATGAGGAAAAAAAAAAAATAAAATTCAAAAAATTTAAAAAATTATTAGAATATTATAAAAATATCTAAGTCGAACCGTTCACGTCAAGAATCTCCGCTAAAATTGGCTTGGTGGACCCAATTGGTAAAATTTAAAAAGGTTTTGGACTCAATTAACACAATGAAAAAGTTTAGGGTCGAATTGGCATAAAAGCAATCGGTTTAGGACTTTTGGGGTAATTTTGTCTAATGCGAATGCAATCAATTGAGCATTAAACCTAGAAAATTGATGCTAAAACAGACTTGGTTCGTATTGAAAAAAACGAAAAAAGTTAGCCTTTTCGATTTCTTCGTATTGGAATAACATTTACATCTTCCCCGTATAAATGACCCCGGCAGAATTGGGTAATAAAAATGAGTAAACTCGCTATACACGCACGGATGAAAACTCAGAGATTACTCTCTTTCTGGATTTCTGAAAAACATTGATCAATACCGCTTGACACTTTGAACAAAACAAGCAAGCACCCCGCCCTGGGGAACCCGAAATTAACTCTAACAAAAAAAAAAGTATCTAATCTCAAAAGAATTATTGCTAGATGCTAAAAAAATAACCTAAATCTATATAGAACTTTGTAATCTAAAGTCCTAATGGTCAGGAAATTAGTAAGTAAGATAACCTAATATCTATCTCTTATGCTAATCAAATAACTTGTTTCAAACATTATTAAAAATATTCTGGTCCTAAGAGAGTGTCGTGAGTTTAAACATATGAAAATGAAGAATGTCCTTCACAATTCTTTTACAACAGTCAATAAATATTTTCACATAGATTAAACGAAACGAAATAAGTTGTTGTTTGCTAACACTGTCACATAGAGGTGGGGGAATATGTGATTGTAATCAAATTCGATGAATAATGCGAAAAGAAATGATATTTAATTTTAATGTGCTTAGGAATTGAGCGAAGAATATGACTCTTTGTCAAATTTATGGCACCAGTGTTGTCACATTCGAACTCAGCACTTGATTCTTTTGTCCCATAGTCACTTAATTGCTGCTTCATCTATAATAAGTTGTGCACATCAACTTCCAAAAGCTACGTGCCCTACTTCCGCTGTAGAAAGGGCTATTGTACTTTGTTTCTTTCAGCATCAAGAGACCAACATGATGCCCATCAATTGGTAGGTTCCTGAAGCGCTCTTCCTGTCAATTCAACGGTCAGCAAAATCAACATCAGGGTATCCAATAAGCATAAAGTTTGAGCCAGCAAAATCCTAAAGATAAAGAAATTAGTAAGTCAGATAACCTAATGTCTACCTCGTAAGCTAATCAAACAACTTGTTTCAAATGTTATTAAAAGTCACCTAATTCTAAGATAGTGTCGCGAATTTAGACATATGAAAATGAAGAGTCTCCTTCACACTTCTTTTACCATCGTCGATATGGATTCTCTTATCGACTAGACGAAACGAGATAAGTGATTACACAACACAATCATTCTCGCATCACTCGAACTCTCATTGTGTTTCTCAACCCTCAATTACACTCAACAAGCTCACAAATTATCCCTTGCTAGATTGTTATGAAAACTAGGAACAAATCTGTTTCTCTCTAATCTCGTTATGACTTTCTTTGCGACTGACACGCTAATCTCACTATGAGGTATGAGCTAACATGTCCATCAAGAAACCTAAGACGCTCAGGTACATGTCAAATTTCGCATAATCCTACTTTGATGATAAGTATACGACATTAGTGCTGCCTGGGTCCTATTTTGCCGATTCTCACTCCAAGCCCATACTTCATATATTCACAATTGGACCACCCATTTGAGTAGGGTTTTCTTTAAATAATTTCAAATTCGAGATATAACTAAACAAGAACGATCCATCTTTAAGACATGTATATTTTCTATATATGTTTCCTTGTTCTTTCTTGAACCTTGCTTGAAGAGAACATCTTACATTTTCCTCCAAAGGAGCAAAAAAAAAAAAAAAATTTCAACAAAAAAACTCACTTCAGGATTTAAATTCAATTTTCCCCTTCCATTCTTTAAACATAAAGACTAGAAAAAGATTAAACAAAAGGAAAAGGAAAAGGAAAAGGAAAAGAGAAAGATCAAGACTAAACTTTTTTTATTGTTCAACTATGAAGGAAGTAATCAATATTGCTATGAACTATGTCCTCAAAGTTGCTTTTCTATAAATTAATTTTGATGCGAAGAAGCTGTAATTATATTTGGAATTTCATCAAAATCACTTAAATTTAGTTGAAAAAGCAAATTCATTGCTTTCTAACAACTTGAATTAACAACATTATACCTTCGACAAATTAATGAATTTGTGATCACGAAAAGGAAAGATATTTTTTCACGATGAATCAAAGGTTTTTTTTTTTTTTTTTGGTCTGTCCTATCTCTAACTCTCTCTCTCTCGATTTTTGCTTTACAAAATATAAAAAAAAAAAAAATAAAAAATTATTTTAACCAAAAAGAGGTAATGTTAGTTATAAATATTAAACTAAATTTTGAATAGTAATTTGATTTTTTTTTTTGGTGGAAGAAGAGTAATTTGACCAGTTAACTTAACAAGGGTGTGTTCTACCCAAAAAGAAAGTGCTGATGCCGACCGAAGCATAAGGATCCTAGAAAGTGATGTTTGTCGGACCACGTGCTTCGACTAGTCTTCATCCTTTGGTATTTACCAAATCATTTGCTAAAATAAGTCAAGTCAACTCTGCTTGCACGATGCCGAAATTGCCTCGCAAGTAATGTGAAAATGAAGTCTGGAAAAGTGTAAACTAAATGTAAATCCTTCTCCACCACTAATTATATAGACCCAACGATAATCATTTGTGAACAATGATCAATCCGGGGTGTTCCATTTAATCGAGGAAGATTATTAGGATACACGCATGAGCTGTCTTAGAAAAATCCACAACGGAGAAATGATGTAGTGTTGAGCAGTTAATATCTAAGTTGGAACTATAACTCATTCGCTTAAACTTTTGAATATAAGGATATATTAATGGGCCGGACTTAGGCTTCCTCTGTTAGGGAATATCATCAATGTGGTGATTGTTGGAAAATCCTCAATTTTTTCTTATGATAACAAAGACAATCAAATGTTACTAATATGTACATTAGTTGAGTTATGCCAGGTGATACATGCATTATTGTCGGCAATGGCCAGCGGTGGGTGGGGGTTGGTCGACGGGGGTCACCGATCCCCGACAAGTGGCCGACAACGTTCGCTGACCGCTGACCCTCAAAAAAGCATTTTCAAGATCGGAACTTGGTTTGGGCATTTTGCCGAACAGCTGGTGTGCATTAGCAGACCCAAGCCAATTTCTCTTAGTTGTGTACATGGCCTTTGATCTCGACCTGGAGATATTATTAAGCACAAATAAAGCGAAAAATGATGTAAAAGTACACACCAAGAGCATGCAAAACTTAGTAACAGATCACAAAACTCACCTAATCGTGCTTAAAATCCCCTCAAATGTCAAGGGTTTGACTGTTCCTGCAAGTCTGGGTTTGAACCCAGAACAACCAGATCCATAAACTACCCAGATGCACGCCCTTATATCTAATATACTAAAGAATTCGAGAAACACACGCTCGACCACCGTTAGCAGTCGGCAGGGGTCTTAGGGCTCGGCAACCCCTGCTGACATTGCCGGCGCTGGAGGGGTGGTGGCGAAGGTGCAAGCCACACCCTTGCTGCCACAAGCAACCCATCTTTTCCTTTTTTCTTTTTGTAATTTTCTTTTATATTTAAGTTTTAAGCTTATTTTGTATTTTTTTAAAAATTTCTTTTACTTTTACCTTTTTTATTGCTTGACTGGATTCTCGAGTCATATAAATGTCACGTAAGATTTTCAGACAGCTCAACGGAAGATACTTAAATTATCATTTTTAAAAGAAAATTGACACTTAAGTGGTCAAAAAATTTTGATATCAAAGCGAGTGTCATACAACCTTTGGCACTTATGGTGTCCTTCCGCCTAAAAATCTCTATCCCTCATAAAGTGAAAATAGTGCAAGATTGCAATGGAAAAGAGACTGAGCTAAGCTCTTAATGAATTTCATAGCCATTATTGGTATTGTATCAAAATCTAGAATACACATGATGGAGTCACCTACACAAGCGTGGAGTGTCGCCACTCCTATGAGAATTTTTTGCTAAAATCTCTTGAGCACTTATGAATAAACGAAGCCTGTGCATGGCCTATTAATGTAAAACCGTACCGAACAACAAAACTTGTGGGAATGCAATGTGATTGATAAAAATTACAATTCACAAAAAAAAAAAAATCTTGATTCATAAAAGTTTCAAACTTACCAATGGTTTCCTAAATTATATTTCATTCTTTCTAGAATTAGTTCATAACCTACCAAGCACTAGTTCTAATGCATTATAAGCCAATAACTTAGCATTATTCTATTTTACTTTTCAAAACTTCTTGAAATATGCGGAGGATTGTTGGATATTCCAGCATGATAAAAACAATTTTGATAGTAGTTATGATGCCATGAAAACGATCATTTTGTAACGGTTTTGCAACGGCCGTATAACGACTTTCTACCGACTTTATAACATTTGGTTTTAATTCCTCATAAACCCTTCATTATTTTACAACGAGTTCATAACGGTTTCTTAACGGCTATATTTCGCTTGAATATAAAATAAAATTTCAAGAGACAATCATGTTTGATACACGAATTGAGAAAGGTATATTCTTTTTCTTCCGAAAGCTTTCCTTTTTTCTTGTTCGGTTATATACATAACATTGTTCCTATTCCTTCTAAGGTTTAGTGCGGAGTATAGAAAATTATCTATTGTATCTTGGGAGAATAGCCGCTAGAGCCAATCGCATCGAATTTCATACTTCGATGGACATAATTTATCCTCAAGAAAAGTCTTTGCACGCCTCAGACAATTTCACGTTAATTTCTCATCTTTTTCAACATCTCTTATTTTTGAGTCTTATGTAATATTTTTTCAACATATCTTTCTCTCTAATCTGGCTATCACTTTCTTTGTGACTTAACGCTAATTTCTTCCATGACTTTCTTTGCGACTGACCCGCTAAACACGCTCCGAGGTACGAGCTGGCATGTCCATTAAGATGCCCTATTTGACGATAAGAACACGACGTGAATGCCTGCGTCCAATTTTCCCGATTGTCACTCCAAGTGCTTATGATAGTGACGCATGACATGCCTCGAGTTGACTGCTACTTCTTCCCCGCTCTAGGCACTTGACCATTCAACGAACGAATATTGTTAGGATAGAGGTGAATTCGATTCCTCCTCCATCTGAATTAGTTTAGAACTCGTAAGATTTTCTCATCCGTAATTATAGAGTGATTATATTTACTAAGACATTGAAAATACCCGACACTACCGTATGATCACGCGGTAGAAAATTATAAAGCTAGGGTTTTTGCTAATCATTTTCTCACGTAAAGACATATATATATATATATATATATATATATATATATGGATTATGCGGTGAAGTTTTCCAAAATGTTCACGTCGGTGCCGGATGCGCCACATAGGATGCTCGGCGTCCACGTTAGCGGTTCCTAGCCAAAATTGGCCGGATAGACTCGATTAAAAAAAATATGAGAAAGTTTAGTATAAAAGTAAAAAGGTTTAAGATTGAATTGACAAAAGCCTGAATATGATATTTTGGATAATTTTCCCAATTTAATGTTTCACTTTTATCGTTGACAAGGCACAACAGACCGAGGTGCATTTGATTAAGCTTTCCCAAAAGGCTTTCAACTTTCAAAGCCCCTTGGGAGAATACTGAAGCTTTTGGTTCAATTTTAGGCCGTATTTGGCCAAATACGGCTTGAGAAAGCTCAAAGCTCAATACTGGTAAGGACCAGCATTTCGCTTCCAGCATTTTTTCAAATGTTAAAAGATTTTTTTCCTTCCAAAATTGCCCTCATCAATTCCCTAATTTTCATATTTTGCCCCTTTAGTTAATGTTCATCTTCTTCACATTTGAGGAGGCTAGATCTCGCCAAAGGGTGACCGAAAGGGGCGGACGAGGGGCCGGTTGCCTAGGCAAGGGCCGCCTAGGTCGCACGAACTAGGCCACGGCGCCCGGGTCGCACGACATTAGGCAACGTCACCCGGGTTCGCGCAATCTTGGGGCGACAGGTGCGAGGTGGTGCGACCTCGGGGTAGCGGCACCTGAGCTCGCGCGACCCCGGAGCAACGGCACCCGAGATCACATTTTAATAAAAAAAAATAAAGGAAAAAATTACATTCAAAGCCCTTTCGCAAAGTTGTTTTTACGAAATACCATTTAACTCAAGGCTTATTTCCGAAACGCAATTAGTATTTTCTCGAACCCCTTTAGATCGAAGGTAATTGCATTTCTTCAAAATTCATTTAAAATGCTGAACCAAATCACTATCATGAGAGAGAGAGAGAGAGAGGTGGGGGGTGGGGGGGGGTTATTATAACTAATCATTTGATTGACAACTAATTAAGGCTCGTTGACCAACAAAATTAACCATTCTTTGGAGTGCACATTGGACGTGGTTTGCTGACGACTGCCTCTCTTTCGTGTGGTTAGATCCCACCTTTGACCTGGCCAAACCACGCAACTGCACGAGACCATGTCCAAAGCCAGGACAGGACGACATTGGGGACATCATCTCCAATGACTTTAATCAAATGGATCACGGCTAAAGAAAAAGGACCCAATCAGCAAGGAGGCAGCTCCTCGTTCCCATTTTCTGACCGATGGATTGCACACTCCAATTACTTCTTGTTAACAATTAAACTAAATTCATTACGAAGGAAGTTGCCGATTATACAAAGAAGTTGCCGATCTTAGTGAAAAGTTGTCAATGTCGATTCAAGATTGAAGTTGTCAGTTGTCGATAGGTTAATTTCGATGTCTATTCATGGTTATTGATTAAGACTGATGCAATAATTAAGAGTCATAATTAAGGCTTCCTTTTTTTTTCTTTTCCTTTTATTTCTTTTCCTTTCTTCTTCGGTTGATCGCCCACAAGAGCAAGGCCAGGTGTTGCCGGGATTTGGCTAGGCGGCGAGCCTTGCGGCCTCGCCCGAGGCCGGCAAGGCTCAACCGCCGAAATCTAGCGAACTTGAGCCTTGCTGGTTGGTGGCGAGGCTCGGCAGCCAATCGCTAGCCGAACAAGAAAGGAAAAAAAACATAAAAAAATAAAAATCAAAGAGAAAAAGATAAAAGCAAATAATTAAAATGATTTACGAAAAATAAAAATTAATAAAGTGATCAAAAGGCATGTACATTGGAAATTGTTTGTTTACCAAAACGACTAAAAATATTTTCCAGCTCTTTTCGATTTCAACCAAACATAGAAAAATATTGTCATTTTCCTGAAAAATGACTTCTTGAAAAATATTTTCTAGAAACGCTATATTTTGCACAAAAACAAACGAAGCCTCAAGAAGTTTGTTCCATTTCTACATCTAGTTCTTTGTTTTTGTGAGGTCCCAAGAATCTATATCCTTGAAATGCTAGACGCATTTATGAGTCATTTAAAAGGAAGATCAAGAGTCGTGTAACAAGCCTATACACAAGCAAGTCTTGTAATCATTTCGATATGGATGAATTAAGGTAAATATAGAGAGAAATACAAAAGGCCCATCAACTTCCTCTCCTTCTTGAGTTATGTGAGTTGTGAGTGTTTCACCTTAAAATGGTCCCATCACTCGTCATAATATGATAAGCTTAATTTAGGGTTAAGAGTGAATTAGGAAGAATGCTTAAAACCTTCTGTTTTTATAAGCCCAAGTTATGCCGAAAGATAGTCACATGTTTATAAGCAGGAACAAGAACCGGTGACTCTACAATAAATGAACAAACGGAACCTTAAATGTATACAAAATAAGTGACTAATAGTTCAATTATGGTGTCTTGATGCCTTTTGTCTCGCCACATCCCATGATCTCAGAAGGCAACTTTCCCACCTTGTCGACACCTTCTTCAAACACCACGCCCATGCCCATGTAGAAATGAGACTCTATATGGCAATGGAACAACCAAACGCCCGGATTATCTGCGATAAATCTGAGGGCAGTCCACCCGTAAGGATGGACGGCTACCGTGTTCTTCCTTATCGGGTTCGCCAAATTGTACTTCTTCGGGTCGTTGTCGGGGTCGAATTTGCCAGTCCCATACCCAAGGACCCAGAAGTCGTGGCCGTGGAGGTGCCATGGGTGCGTCTCGCTGTTGTTCGTGGTCATGGAGTTCGCATTTTGCAATATGATGTCCACTGTAGTGTTGAACTTCAGTCTATAGATCGCGTTGCTAGAGGTGGCATTGGTGTTGTTCGCGACGTGGTAGATGTCGTAGTCTGCAAAGCCGGGTAGCTGGTCGGGAAGTGGGCGCCGATCGAACACGTGGTGGAGATTCTCCTTGAGGGCAATTAGGTACGGCGTGTGCGGGAGCGAGAGTGATACGTTGTTCAGGGACCAACGGTAATAACCGTCGACCTTGTTCTGCGTGTTGAGGAACACAATCACCCGGTCTGATTTGGGCGGTGGACTGTGGATGTACCCTTGGCGGGAGTTGATCGCCAGGCTTTGAGCCAATCGTGGCGCCACGTCATTCCACATCGGGCCAGCAGGTGGATTCGTGGGTGGAACCCGCCGGATGATTCGGGTAATAATTGAGGACGGCCAGACCGGGAGGGGTCGTGCCCGTGGCGTTCCGACCAACAATGTTGGTCGTGATCCAGTAATTTCTTGATGGTTCTTGGTCGATTTTGATCAAGACGGAGTACGTCTCGCCCGAGTAGATGAACAGATTTTGGACCAAAATTGGTTCGACGTAGTGCCCGTCTGCTTCAACTATAGTCATGTTGTGACCCTGCAAAATATAGTTATATTTGTCATATGATCCAGCAGCGAATTCCAAAGTATAATTACATATTTCACTTGATTCCGGAAAAAATAAGAAATGAAATGAAGAAATATCTTTTCTTGGTCGGAGAAGTAATATCTCAAAAGGTGGGCGTGTAACGTGCATCGAACGTTGTTTTACTTTCTTGGTACAAGAGGACATTCTTATTTGCTTAGGATAAGGACCCATTTAATAATTGGCCAACACCGAGATTGCTGTTTACCCTTTATTTAGTTGCTGTTCCTCGACTTCTAAATTTTGTGCAAATTTTTAAATATCCCAACCAAAAAATTCAACTTTAGAAAAAAAAAATATTCAACTTATAAAGTGGAATGAAACTAAGGTGTGTATAAGGTCATTATAAATGATTCTTGTGTGCAAAATTGCAAGATAATGTAACACATCATCTCATGTGCAATCTGAAATGAGATGTTAATAGCGAAGGTCTTTCATCTTCGAGACTTTGAAATCGCTCTGGGAAGCCACGAAAAAAGAAGAACCAAAGGAATAATTTGTAGGTCATTAAAGTTTACCTCAATCTGAAAGCTGAGAGCCGATAGAGTGGTCATACTTGAAATCCTGAGGCGATATGTTTTACCGGGGACAACCGTTAATACGTACGGCGAACATTCGGGATTGGTAGCGTTACAAGCCGATGGATCTGAGCTTGGAGAGGCCACTTTGGAGCAATCAAACTTTCCCTTCCCATGAATTAGCACTGACTACAATTCAAGCAACAAAGGAGAAAAAAATGAGCAAAGAGTGAAAATGGGGTTTAAGTTTTGGAATTGGGAAGCAAAGAAACTTAATTACTTGAGGCTCCCCAACCCAACCGAAGGGAATGGAGGATAGACCAGTAGCTTGTTCATAAGTGCTCGCGTGGTACCAGTCGCTGAGGATGATGCTCTTGTCATAGTCGTAAGGGAATGGCTCGGCCACGCCGTCCGGCAGCGAAACCCGGATCGATCCATACAGTCCGGCCCCTCTTTGCATCGCGTAATGCGCGTGGTACAAGTATGTTCCAGCCTACATAAGATAAGAAGCATAATGTCATCTAGAGCTGCATGATATGACGGTTTAGAAAAGCTCGCATGAACATGGGGCGAACGATAGTCTTCGTAGTGTATGAGACTCACCCGATCAACAACAAAACGATAGGTAAAAGTGTCTCCAGGCAAAATAGGGCACTGAGTCACACCCCCGGTTCCGTCGCTCCACGGGCTTCCAATCTGCAGTTTAGTCCAACCGGAATCATCATCTCAAGAGCTTATCATCACCAAATCATCACGAAACACTTGACCGAGACCTTCTGAACATAGTTTCAATTTGGTTCACCATAGTACCTGTCTGATTCCGTGCCAGTGAATCGCGAGATTCTCGGTCACCAAGTTGTTGGTGACTTCCACGACCACGGTATCCCCCTGCTGTGCCAGAATGGCCGGACCCGGGGTCTTGCCGTTGACGGTGATGGCCAGCTTCTTGTAGCAGTCCGGCGACTTGAACTCGTACTTCACGTCCCACTTGTAGCGACGAACTCCAGCCTCCGCCAATGCCATCGTCGCGAGGACGCATAGCAACAACGTGATTAATCGACTCATTTTTCGGGCTTATGGCAACCGAACTGCACGCAACCGTATCGAAGAATCGCTCGAACGGACGGGGCTTCTGCCACGGTCTCTTGTGCACTTCGTCGATGAAAACCGAGAATGCTCTTTCGTCGTTATTTATAATGTCCAAAGAGAGAACAATTTCTTCACGTAATACTGTATGTCATGTTGTTTAGTCGCATGTATCATCTCATTGTCTTTTACTATTCAACGCGTTTTGCTCTGGAGTTTTGACCTGGGCAAGACGATTGTGTCGATTAATCCAACAAAATACCCATCAATTGAAAATGCTTGGTGATTTCTTTCACTTTCAGGAACTGAATTGTTCAATGTCAAGCACCAATCAATTAAAATGCTGCGTAATTTCCTTCACTTCCAGGAACTAAATTGTTTAATGTTTTCTAGGGAAGAACTTTTCCGCTGTCTGATTTGTCGCCACTTTCTAAAATTGGATTCTTGTTTATTTTGTGGGGAGGAGAAGTGCATTTACTATATTGGCCTCGGTCAAACGTTAGAAGATTTCAAGATATGTCTCCGGGGTCCTGATCGGCACTCCCAAATCTAGAAGAGGGGAAGTATTCTTTGGACCCCAATTCGACAAGGCTTAGGGCACCGTCAACTTACTAATGCAGATATAATTTAGCCTCCATATTCATTGTGCTTTTTATTTTTTTTGGGGGGGTGTATTTTCTTCGTTTGAACTAGAATGTTAAAGAAAAAGTAGTTGCACACATGATCTGTCGCCTGTGATTGGCCACTGGCGAAAAGATAAGGGAAAAAAAAAAATTAAAAAAATTGTCAAAATAGTTTAAAAATAATTGTCCATTTAGCTCTAGCCATGCCACATAGGACGCCGGTGTCCACGTCTAGTAACTTTTCGCCTAAATTAGCCGGATGGATCAAGAACTCAACATATCTTGATTGTGCAATGACATTTGACTCTAAATCAAGAAGTCTATAAGTTTTATTGTTTTCAGCATATTCGAGAAAAACACTTTTGATAGATCTTGGATCAAATTTTGTCTCCTTGGGGTCATCTACAATATGCCAAACAACCCAACACTTTAAGATATGATAAGTTTAGCTTTCTCCCTTTTTAAATTTTGTAAGGGCTAATGTTGTTTCTCTTGGATGGAATTATGTTATGGATGTAACATGTGCCGTGTCTAGCAATATCACCTAGAAGAGGGTGAATAGGAGATTTTAATTGAATTTGACTAGAAATTGCGGAATTAACATAATCAAGTCAAATATGACACAGAATCATGATCCGAATGTATGCAATATATGATTTTCAACACCAAGATGCAATATTCTATCAAACATAGTAAGAAGAGTTTAGAGATAGAGGAAATTGCACACGATGATTATAGTGGTTCGGTTTAGATCAAACCTACGTCTATTCTCCTATGCTGACAACCGATATATTGGATTCCACTATATGAATCAAAGATGGTTTACAACAAGTAATAATTTTCTCTTTGATAGTTCACACTATCCTCTCTCGATCACTCTTAGAAAACCTCTCAAAATGATTGTAATGTAAATATCATGAAGGCAAGTGTATAGAATCAAGTGCTCTTTGAATTTTGGAATTGTTGATTCGATCCACGCTCGTAATCGTACCATTGATCTCCTTTTATACTCATTTCCTTTCAAACTAGCTGTTGTAGGTCTTCAAAGGATCGCTCTTCAACCTGAAATAGAATGCATTAAAGTATTTGCGAGATGCAATAAGGTTAAGGATAGTTTTGCCAATATCAAAATATTTTAGAGAAGTTTTTCTCAACAACATTTAGTAAGCATACCTCTCCCCAAAGATTGATTGGTAGCTTTGAACCCCAAATCATTTTGTCGTCGAGTGTATGATGCTTTGAAACCTCGATGAATAATATCATGTTCTTCACAAAAGATTGAAAAATCATTTAAGAAATATTTTCCACCTCTATCGGAACGTAGAACTTTCATTTTCCTTTCTAATTAATTTTTTACTCTAGCCTTATATTTTTTAAACATAGTAAATGCTTCATCTTTTGATCTTAGAAGATAAATATATAAATACCTAGTGTAATCATCTACAAAAGTAATGAAATATCTTTTGCCATCGCCATTAACAATGCCATTGAATTCATTTGTCACTATGCACCGATTTCAATAAATTTGTATTTCTCTTAACAATAGGAAATGGATTCTCTATTAATTAAGACTTATCACAGATTTCACAGTTATCAAATTTGTCATTAAAGTTTATCAAGTATAAGTTTTTCATATTCTTTAAAAAGTGAGAATTTAAATGTGCTCATCTTCTATTCCATAAAAAAAAAAAAGGAGAATCAACAATTTAAGCGGAAGATGCGTTCTTATTATTAATGCTCGGTTGACATGCCATCATTGGCATCACCCTTTTCACAAATAGTCTATTCTTCAATAGGATAACCTTGTCGGATTCAAATAAAACCTAAAACCCTCATTTACAAAGTAAATCAATAGAAACTAAGTTTTGTCTAATTTTAGGTACAAGGAACAAATTAAGAAGGGTAAGTTTTTTTTTTCCAAAAGTGAAGTCTAAAACTATTTTGCTTTTGTCAACAACCTTTACAATAGCGTTATTTTCCATATTGACCTCTTGTATATGTTGAAAAAAATTCTTAATTGATTTTGAAGTTAACAAAACAATATGTGTTCTCTTATATCTAAGTTAATGCATTGAAATACTATTTTCCAAAGGTGTAAGTTACACAGGAATGAATTTGGTAGAAAAGGCTCATGTGATATTCCGAGGAGCTCAAACGATGTATGGAGCTCGAGACATTAGAATAAAGCTCAAGCTCTAAGAGAGTATTTCATATGCAATAACTAGAATATCAAGAGATATCTTTGAGATTTATATTACATCATCACAATTGCTAGCAAATCAAGCTAGATACTTCCTAGAGATTCTCAAACTTGAAGATCAATCAAGGACGTGGATTAAAGGGAGATGAGGATGACTCACCTAAGGAAGAACTCTATCCATCGAAATCCAGGATCACGATTGTATGAGCGATTTGATCCAACGGGGGATCCTTTTTTTTTTTTGTAGGCCTCTACGGTTGTGAGATCTTTTTGGTACAGCCTCATACAAATGGGGAAGTTTGGAGAGTGATCCTTGGATGCCTTGCAATGGGTAGTTGGAAGTAGAGAAGTATAAAATGACACCTCAAAGTCGAAGAGCCAGAGAGTGCAAAAGAACAAATTATAAATTCCAAGCTCAAGAGAGCTTAACATTCTTTACATACCTTTGATCCAAACACCGTAATACTTATAGGAGAACATTTGAGTGTGTGAGTGTTAGGTAGGAAGTCTTTCGACTCAAGAGTTATCACCGAGTTGTAACCTCCGAGCTATTTACTAGTAAAATCTAGCGGATTAGCTACCAGCTTGAAAAAGTGGACATAGGTTTGAACAAAACCTCCTTCCCTTTCGTCCCGTTCGGATCCACGTCTAAGAAGTTTGATTTCGATAAAGGCCCGGGCGAGGCCGAGCCTAGGTGAGCTAGCCTCACTAGATCTGCGAGCTTTGAGCCTCGCTAGATCCGATGAAGCTCCGCCTCGTTTGATGCTAATGCAAGCTCGACCTCGCCGTCACTAATGTTCGCGTCGGAGAGGGAGGCCCCGAGCAAGGGAGAGGGAGGATTGGCCGGAGCGGGGATGGGTCCGGGCGATGGAGGGGAGGTCCAAGTTTGTCGAGGGAAGTTTTGCAAAAGGTGTGAATGCAGTGATTGGAAAATATTTTCTGTTCACTAGAAAGGAAATAATTTTCTTCAGATTTAGAAGGATATTTTCCGTTGATTGGAAAATGTTTTCGTTGATCACAAATTTTCTACCTCCAAACACCAAAAAATGGGGAAAATATTTTTCAAAAAAATATAATCAGTGAAACAAACGGAGCCTTAGAGAATAAGGTCGTTCTTTATGTTTTCATTCCTATATTACTAGCTTTTTTTTAAATATACATACCAAATCTTGCTAGCCATTTGAGATGTCAAATGGGTGGGTATGGCTCGGATTGATGAGTCCAAAAGTCCAATCAAAATTGACTCATTTAATCCATGTTGATTCGCCATTCTAGTGATTCAAATATAATCCGACCGAGACATGATTCGGGTCTACTCAAATAATCCACATTTGAAGGGATTAATAAAACTTATTTTTTTTATATGTTTCCAAATTTTGTCGGGTCGATTAAAGAGAAAGCAAGCCACGTTCATTTTTACCATTGCTCTCATACATCGATATGGCCATGACCGCCATGCCAACGCCATGGCCATCCGTTGTCGCCTTGGGTGCCCTAGCCATTCGGGGCCTTATTGTTGGCGATCGCCCGTTTCGTCATTCGCTCGTCTATTCATCCATCCGATCGTTCATTCGTTATTTTCTCGAATAGTAGCGGCAAGTAAATCTCTAATTCTAATTACTATACTATTTGTGGTTTTGCTATTGTGAGCATCGTTTGCCAATTTGTTGTAGTTGTGATAGCTTCGATTTGGATATTCTAAGATTTTGAAATCCCATCCTTTGAGTATCATGCATTATGGTTCTATAGATCTCAAATTGTGGTTTGTATGACTACGATTTAGTTTATCCTTGGATTTGATTGATTCTATCATTGCATTCCCGTTTAATTCGGAGATTCTATCCTTTGAATACTTTGGATTCTGTTGTGATGACTTTGATTACAATTATGTAATTCTATAGTTGGTTTAGTCGTTTAGCCTAGGAATCCTACTTGTGGAGGAGCTTTGGCTTATTCTAGTTGATTAACCATTTTTCAGATGAGCAATCTAGCGAGGATGAAGCCGGTGTGATGCTATCCCCGATTGATGGAGGCCGTGGATAGTTTCAATATTCGGGAGTAGATCACCTTCCTTTGTAAATCCTCCCATAGTCATTTGAACCTTGTAAAGAACTAATTGAAAGATATATAAATGAATTTAGTATTTGCTGAATGTTCTTGTTGTTTGAGATATGTGTTATCTTGTTAGTGAAACCTATTAAGGTCATACCTTTTTATTAGGCGTGCTTGCCAATAGAATGTTTGTACTCCATGCACTTGTACCCGTATGGCCGCCCCATTTGATTTTTTATTTAGAGCTTCCGCATGTGCCAATTACTCTAAAAGATTAAGTAAAGAGGAGCGCGAGTTTGGTAAGCTTTAACCTTAGGTGTGGCGGTATTGGGCGCTACAAAAACACGCGGTGATGATGTGTGGACCTATAATTGATATTATACAATCAGGGAAGCAATTTTCATATTTATAAGGAGTGACATGTTAAGCATTAAATTACATTCATGCATGGCAGAATTGTCATTTTAAGTTGTGTAGCAGTTACTTTAATCGAGAGGAGTTAAAGACTTACATCAGGCAAAAGTGAAGTCACTTTAGAAGTCTTAATGATCTCTTCCACAGGCGTTACACTAATACTTGTGAGTATTCATTGAATATTATGTGTCATTAGCTAGTCAAAATAGTAAAACTCCTTTTTGGGAATTACTTCTATTTGAAAACTTTGGGACTTTTTGTGGATCTTGCGGCATCCATACTTTTCAACATTACTTATGGAAATGTCATAGATACAAATTACAAGTAGCTAACAGGTCAGTTCACAAAATTTTCAGTTTGAGAAAGAAATAAAAAAAACAAGAAAAGTTTCTGAAAATCATCCAAATAAAAATTCCCAAGAATGTACTGTAGAACCACCTCTTGTCACCATCGGTGGACCTTCTAATGTTTGTAGTCATTTGGCTGTAAAGTTGGGGGTGGATGGACAATCATGAAAATGGCCAATAAACTTTTCCCAATACAGTGGTTTGAATCTTATGATTCCATGACCGAGTCTTGCCTTGCCTTTTTTCGATGACAAATTCTTCTTATGCCTTGCCCTTCTTTTTAGGGGTGATCGGTTCCTAGTTCGATTCTCAGACGATCCAATGAAATCAGTGGATTATTAATAGGAGTGAGCAACACGGATTTTAATTTTAATATATTAATTAATATTGAGTTTACATTTAAGAAATACAAAAATAATAGATAGATTATCGGGTTTACATTTAAGAAATAAATTAAAATAAATTAAAAAATAAACCGGTCGGTTTCAAGCGATTTGTGCGATCTGGTTCTCCTTAGAACCGGGAACCGGATAAAAAATCACCGGTTCCAATTTCCCGGACCAATGCCTTTGGGAACGAGACCGGACTGGTGACTTCCGATTTGATCGGTCCGTCTTGCTTACTCTTAATTTTACCAATGTCAAATCCTTCTCCCACCACAATATGCAAAGAGACGACCTTAAGTTAGAACCCCCACGGACACGGCAATCTCAGTG
This sequence comes from Rhodamnia rubescens, assembly GCA_021437795.1. Lineage (NCBI taxonomy): Eukaryota > Viridiplantae > Streptophyta > Magnoliopsida > Myrtales > Myrtaceae > Rhodamnia > Rhodamnia rubescens. Next base: position 2,867,956 of record JAILYA010000032.1, on the reverse strand, counting down.
GCGGTCACTTTCACTTTTAACCCAAAGTCGGAGACAGACCATCATGAAATTTGCCAATTTTCCCACTCCGGTCACTCTTGGCTTCCTCGGAATCTTTACTCAGTCAAGCATGAAGCAGTCCCAAATCAGAAAATCTAACAATAATCCACAAAGAAAGTGCAGAACCAATGAATTTAACCATCGTAACTTTCTTACAAGGCTTCGTATGGTTAAAAGGTGACTTACTAGACTGACTCAGGTATTATCCTCTTTGTCTCATTTCTACAACCAAGCCTTACTGTTTTTTGCTAACGTTATCACCCAAAGGGGCTGGGCAAAATAATACAGAAATAAAATCTTCAAGTTTGATAGGAGCGAATGTAGTGAATAGAACTGTGGAGGGCTTTAAATAAATAGATGCGAGTAAAGAGTAGAAGACAATGCATAATAGATTATACTAATTCGGCTTTTGGTAAAGCCTACTTTCAATTTCCCACACCGACAGCCTACTAGTTGGATTTCACTAAGTAATCAAAATGATAGATTACGGAATGATCACAAGCACTTTAACGGAAGCGAGTGTTGCTTCTATCAAAGTTATCTCACTCTATACACTTGAATTCTGTATTTCACCTCTCATAAGATCTCACTTTTAAGCTCGAGTAGACAAATCAAAATAAGTATAGTTCTCTTGAAATATGGATAATGATCTATTGATCTCTCTTACTTCTCTTCGAACCTTGTGCTCCTTATATACTCCTCGTGACCCAAGCTTCCCACTGGATAAAACTACACCGAGAATCAATCCTCAAACTAGCCGGACGTATTGATAGATAAGGATCACATAGCCGTTGAGGCTGAATACGTCGAAGATTTGCGAGGATTTATGCCCATACGATCAAATTCTTGAACCCATAATCAAGCTTCTAATAAAGTAAAGTTATTTACGGGGTGATTGGCCAATCAATTAAAATTCCTCATATAGAGAGTTGTGAGGATATCATTTAGATTGTTGGTTAATCAATATAACTTAGAAACAAAATACCAAACTAGATTATTGATTGTCAGTGAGGGATATTTTCCTAATAAACACTTGATAATAGATTTATAACAACAATGAGGATCAATTGAAGATCGAAATATATCTTGCCACAAATGTCTCATACGAGTCTGTCTCTATCCATGAAACAACATTTAGCAGATTAAGTATAAAAGGCGTAGTGATCTATTTGTAAAATATCCTCAGAGTATTTTCACATAGTCTTTTCAACATAACGGAGCAATTTAATTTGTTTCCTCCAAAATCTAATATAATTTCTTCCACACGTACAACTTTATAAGCCCTTTCTCTCAAGAAGTCATCCATTTTAGTAGTGCTCCGACTAGTGCAGACTCTATATTATAGTTCTAATGTACCAAAGCCGTTACACTATATACACCTATTGTAAGGTGGTTCTATTTTTCCATGCCGACCATACCTGCTTCTTATCCGTCATATGTCACTCTTATCTCCTTTGACTTTCACTCTTATCTCCTTTGCCATCCTAAAAGTCAGGCAAGAGACAACTTTGTCTGAGCTGTATGGCTCTCACGATCACTCTCCGTCCTCATCGAACCAAGTCATTACGGACAATAATAAAATGTTTGTGTTAGACACATAACTATTCAATTGGAAACAGGATTATGTGTACTCTACACATACTTTTTAGAGCTTTTACTATACTTATTCCCAGCGACAGAGTAGATACGTATCTACGTCAGTAAGAGTAGTGGGAAGGCTCGTTGCGGTTTTATCAGTCAACCTTTACACATCTGTTGTGTAACTCCACACCCTTTCGCTCACATGACTTTGGTGATTGGATTCTCAAAATCCTTTCTATTTACATGGTTTGAAGAAGCAATTTCATTCAATAACTCAAAGATCTGTTGTGAAATGTACTCGAGAGTACTTATAGCAATTCAATTAGGGTACTGGCGGAGGCTATTCCATCTAATGCTTTGAGGACCAAAACAAAGATTTATTTCCAACTATTGCATCGAAAGCCCAATTCGTCACGCATCACCAATCTTTCGTGCCGAGTTGAAGTCTAAGGTTGCTAGTATCTACACCTCAACTTGAACATGTTCTATCGCTCTTAAGGATATTTTGTTTTCCGTATCATAAACGGAACCTTAATTGTGTGCAAATAAGTGACGAATAATTCAATTATTATCTCTTGAAGCCTTTTGTCTCCCCACATCCCATGATCTCCAATAGCAACTTGCTCACCTTCTCGACGCCTTCCTCAAACACCACACCCATGCCCATATAGAAATGAGATTCTCTATATGGCAATGGAACGCCCAACCGCCCGGGTTATCCGCCACGAATCTCACGGCGGTCCACCCGTACGGATGGACGGCCACCGTGCTCTTCATGATCGGGTTCATCAAGTTGACCTTTTTGGGTCATTGTCGATGTCGAATTTCCCCGTCCCATACCCTAGGACCCAGAAATCGTGGCCATGGAGATGACACGGGTGTGCCTCGCTGCTGTTGGCAGTCACTGTATTTGCATTTTGCAATATGATGTCCACTGTGGAGTTGAACTTTAGTCTATAAATCGAGTCGCTAGAGGTGGCATCGGTGTCGTTCGACTTTTGGTAGATGTCGTAGTTCGCGAAGTCATGTAGTAGATCGGGGCGGTGGGCGTTGATCGGACACGTTATAGAGATTCTCCTTGAGGGCGATCAGGTGCGGTGTGTGTGGGAGCCTGAATGACATGTTCTTCACGGACCAACGGTAATAACCGTCGATCGTGTTCTCGTGTGTTGAGGAACATAATCACTCGGTTCGATTTCGGGGGCAGGGTATGGACGTATCCTTGGTGGACTTTGATTGCCAGGCTCTAAGCCAATAGCGGCGCATCCAAGAAGCATTCTAAATTTTAATATTATATTAAAAAAATCAAATAATATCTCCAAAAAAAAAAAAGTGTAGGTACCTAAAATGCATAGAAGGTTGTTTGACTCTTTTTTTTTATATAACTGGATATTCTTATTTGCTCAACAAGTGGAAACTCATTTTATATTAAGTTAATATCACCAAAAACCCTAAACTCGTAAACATATCAATTTAATTACCCTCTATTAGTTTCCGTTAAACTTTACCATCAAATTACGAGTTGAATGACACGTGGTAATTGTTGGGTGTACACCTTACCCTCTGTTTGCTACATGTGTATCCATTTGAGATTTTTCATGATATTAACTCAATTTAACGGAAATTAACATATGAAAAATTTGTTATATGTGTACAAATTTGGGATTTTTTTTTGGTAAAAAAATTATTTTGGGGGTAAATTTATCACATTTGTATCGGTTTAGAGTTCTTGGTGGTAAAAAAAATAGTTTGGGGTAAATTTGTCACAAGTTCAAATTTGAGTTTTTTAATAGTTAAAAAAAATAATTTGGGGGTAAATTTGTTACAAATGTACCAGTTTATGGTTAATATTTGACCGACATCGAGATTGCCGTCCTACAACTTTTCCGGTATCTTGACCTCCCTCCTTTCGTTGACTCCAACCAATTTGGCTCATCGATTTTAAAAAATATTTTTTTATCATACTACAAAATGTCAATTTAACTTTTCGGTTACCGTTCCACCAACTTTAGTCTAATGAAAGGTTTTTATCATACTAAACAAAGTGTTATCAGTGAAGATTTTTTTGTCTTCGAGACTTTCAAATCACTATAGAAGCCGATGAAAAAAAAAACAGAGGAATAATTTGTTGGTGATGAAAGTTTATCTTAATTTGGAAGTTGAGAGCGGAGATAGAGCGGTCAAACTCGTAATCCTAAGGTGGTACGTTTTACCCGGGACGACCTTCGAATGTACGGCGAACATTCAGGATTGGTCGCTTTACAAACCGTTGGATTGGAGCTTCGAGTGGCCAATTTGGAGCAATCGAACTTTCCTTTCCCTTGAATTAGTAATGACTATGATTCAAGAAGAAAGAAAAGAAAAGAAGAGATCATAAGAAATATGACCAATGAGTGAAAATGGTGTTAAAGTTAATCATAATTGAGGAAAATCAAATAAAGTTAATTACCTGAGGGCTCCCCAACCCAGCCGAACGGAATGGAGGATAAACCAACAGCTTGTTCATAAGTGCTATTGTGGCATCAGTCGTTGAGGATGATGCTCTTGTCGTTGTCGTAAGTGAGTGGCTCGGCCACGCCGTCCGGCGACCAAACCCAGATCGACCCGTAAAGTCCGGCCTCTCTTGCATCCTGTAACGCGCGTGGCACAAGTATGTTCCGGCCTACATAGGGTAAAAAGTATAGTGTCATCTAGAGTTGCCCTTGCAAAACGATAGGTAAAAGATCATCTTTGCACCGGATATGGGGACTCAACCGTCAATGACAAAACGATAGGTAAAGGCATCTTTGGGAGTAAACGCAATAGGCTTAAGACTTTTTGGGTACTATTCTTACTATTCTCGTTAGGAAGCCTCCACATAGTTGCCGACAAAATATTTGCTTGGGAGGGTTTACAATTCTGGAAATGTGAAACCCTATCTCTCTTACAATCTTGTGTATCCTAGCTAGCCAAAAGAAGATGCATCTCAAATGACTTATTTTGGAATCGTCTATGATTGCACTTCATCTCAAACCCTTGAGGAGCCGCGCTCCCTTTTGAGGCTCTTATCATCCAACGAAGTTCAAAATCACATCCTCCTTATGAACGATGGATACCATTTTGTGTGAGGGTACTTCGCCATATGCGCCCAATCCACTTACACTCAAAGAATAAATGAGTTCTGTCTTTTATATCGGACATACAAAAGTTACACTAAATATCAATGAAGGGTTCTACCGTGATGAACAGCGTCGCTATCAATAATTCATCTTTACAGGCAAGATTAAAAAATATCTTGGGGTGCCCGAGGCAAATTTTAAAAGAATGTAAAGCGTTTGTATAAATTGTATACAAATCGGAACGATCACAATGAAATCGAAGAAATTAGACGATAGAGATTTTTGATGGTAAAAAAAAATAGATTTGGATTTTGTAAATTTAAATTATAGAAAAAAAAGAGTAAATATATATGCCCTAAAACGGGCCCAATAACTAAACTTATTTGACCGACGTCGAGATTGCGCGTCTACAACTTTTTCCGGTATCTTGATCTCCCTCCTTTCGTTGACTCCAAGAAACAAGGGACCCCGAAGTATTCTCCACCTCCAACAAATTTTTCGAGTTCTCACGCGATGTCCTTACTTCTTACTTTCGCAATTCAAGCACCTATTGAGTCGGGTCGGGTTTTATTCAAACGATTTTAAACCCGAGACGATATTTCAACAAGGAAAATCCATGGTTAAGATATACACACAAATTGTCCCTCTCCTTGGCGACACTATTTTCCTTGGAAAGCAAATGTGGTCAAACAAATGGAACCGGAACGAGTATTACCTAGATTAGGTTCATCGTATCAACAATAAGAACTGTTTTATAAGATGGATGATGGGAATGCGAGGCCGGGTTTACGTGCAAAGATCGAACAGTCGCTACGACTCGTGCTATAACCAATGTCAAAGACAATATCGCCATTTTTTTACCATTATTTAGGAAGAGAAATCACGTTCACACTTGATAATGACGCATGATAATGCTGCGTGTTGACTACTAATTTTCCTCATATCGCATGCATTTTGAATAATTGGCATACTTTTGCTACGTAGAGAAATGAAATGTCACTTAGTCTAATCTCTCCCATTGCATAGATATTAGTTAGGGTTAAGGCCATCTGCGTAGATCAAAGGCCGTGATTTGACCGATTCATGAGAATTGTAAGACATTTTGTAGCCCTTCGTGCAATTGGGCATGTGAACTCATGCCCTTGGATTATAAAGAGAAAAGGCATATGGCTTGTTTTGTATTTTACATATGGGCAAAAAAAAAAAAATGTACATCGTCCAAACCTTAATTTTATTGAAAGAGAGACCCTGAACAATTTTAATATAAAAAAAATCAAATCATGTCATTAAAGGACAATTGATTTGTTGACGTAAAAAAATGTGTGTTTAGGATTTCAAAATGCTTTCCGATAAGTCATTTTTCAGGGAAATGACAATATTTTTTAGTATTAGGCTAAAATCTAAAAATGAGCTGGAAAGTATTTTTCGCCGTTCGTTTGGAAAATCGGATTTGATTTTCCTCCATGAGCTCTTTTTAATAAATTTTATTTTATTTTCATTTTTCCTTTGTTTATTTTCTTTTTCTAAATTATATTTTTTCTCTTTTTTTTTTTTTTTTTTTTACTTCTCCTTTCTTTTCTTTTTTGATTTTTTTCTCTTTTATTTTATTTTTCCCCTCTTCCTGGACCAATGGCCAATGATCGGCTCGCTCAACTTCGGCAGGCGACCAGTATAAGAAAAGAGAAAAGGGAAAAAGTACAAAAAAGCTAAAAGAAAAGAGAAGAGAAAGAAAAAATAAAAATTACAAAAATAAAAAATTCCGAATAAAAATAGAAGATAGAAACAAAATAAAAAATAATTAAAAAGAAAAGAAATGTGAAAAATTGGAGGAAGGAAGGACGAGGGAAAACATTTTTTTCTTTTAAAAAAAAAGAGGAAATCATTTATCTTACTTTTGAAGGTGTTTTTTTTTTTCATCGGAGGAAATCATTTTCCTTGACTAATTTATTTTCAGCGAAATAAGCCCCGGAAGATTCGAAAAGTATTTTCTTGAAAGCTTTTTTTTTTTTTTTCGCGGAACGGACGGAACCTTAGTGAAAAAGACGTAGAAATAGCACCCAAAAAGAAATAGCTGGAACACAGGGCATCAGGATTTCTAGAATTCACGGTTGTCGGTCCATGAAAAAATAAAATTATCATAAAACAAACAATTATGGATAACAGTGTGTTTCCATCTCCCGGGTCTCAACTTAATTTGCCTAGCCCCAAAAAGTACATTACGAATCTTTTCTCTGAAGAAAATCAAAGTCAAGCCTACTTGCATTACGCCGAAGTTGCCTCACAAAGCATGTGATGATGAAGTGGGGAAAAGAAAAATATAAACCGCGTAGATCAACTTCATTTCAAAAGTTGATCACGTGACCCAATGAATGATTGAGATGATATTAGTTCGCATGACATCTACAATAGATGTAACAATTTTTTCCAAGTCAAGACCACTTGCATAGACAAAAGGCCATGACTTAATCGGTCCACGAGGTTTGCAGAATATTTCATGGTACCCTGAGTCGAAAAAGAAAATTCACATGAGCCGAAATATCGTCCCGACCTCCATTCATACGAGAAATGAATTTTATCACTATGGCTTAAAACAGCCTTGGTCACCATAAAATCTCTTCTAAAATTAAGCAAATTAGAAGATCATGTCAACAATGAAGTCAGTCATAGAGGGTAAAATACCAGAATCTCAAGTTCAAATGTATTCATGTCATTCATACAGGTGCACATGAAGTATGTGTAGGATCCAAAAGGAAAAACTACAGTGCATTTACGGATTTGCATTACCCAGGTCTCTCTCAAGGAAAACGAAGACATTAATTTTTGCATCGCTTCCACAGCCACAATGCTTAAGGAACAAGAAGACGGTGATCCAAAGGATCGAGGAGGAGAATTGAGTTCAAACTACAGAAACAAAGCACGCATATGAACCAGATATGAAATCAAACTCCACTTGCCCACTCCTATTCCAAACCAAAACCAAAACTCAGCTACAAATGCCTTACTCCGTTGTAGAGAGAACTCCACAACGATACGCACGCCTCTAGCTTCTAAAGCTTGTTCAATCTTCCTGCAAAAATTGATGAAGAGGAGAAAACAGGAGACTTTGCTGTAGTTAACATTCTAACATCAAAAGGACTCCTCAATCTTGCCATCTCAGGCATCTCCAGGTCACGTGATATTACCAAAAACAGTAGATATATAGAACATAACAAGCGAGAAAAGTCGTGAGAGTGGCTCCTCATTCCAAAATCTCGCCTTCCTCTAATTCATCCTCCACTGATGCCAAGTTGCACCCTCCAGGTAAGCCTCTTCTTTCTTCTCTACCTTTTCTGGCAAACTCATCATCCAATTCAAGAAAATCATCGGGATTCATTTGTGAGATGAGATTTGAATAGGCATCTAGAAGTCCCTGATCAAAGTCGAATTCCATGTCCTCAATAATCCCCGAATCCCCAACAATGGAGGGAAGTGGCTCGCTTAGTCCAGATACATGTCCTGCCAAGGGCCCACTTGATGCCTTTGTATTTTGATGGGAAAATTGAGATTCTTGACTTGAGTCCCATTGCTGCATTAGGTCACACACCCGCGATTCCAAACAGCCTTTATCTTCAATAACCTCCTCCCTGAAGTGGACACCATGCACATTCGAGTTACCACTTCTGACGGAGAACTGCAAATCTGATTTGGGATTGATGGCTCTCCTGTCTTTCACGACTTCAAAATCACAACCGTGTGATGGAAGGAAGATGTGTATTACAGGATATTCTAAGATGACAACATTTGCCAATAGTTGCCTAAGAGGGGTCCTTATGTCCAACTCCTTGAAAGGTGACTTGGGACCCTGGATTGGCAAAATGTAGAAATGAACTCACTAGGCTGAACATTTACGCACCCCCTCCATTGAAGAGAAAGATTCATAGTATGAACAAGCAAAAGGAAAGACTAAACTTCATGAGCACGCTTGAAGAAGGGAAAATTACCTTGGGATATTTACGAATAAAAAATCTGAGATTGTCCAGCTGTTCATCACAAAATTGCTTTAGCTGATGGCTCCACGGACCAGGTTTCAGATGTTTCTCAATGACGGTACAAAGGGTCATGTCCTCATGTATTCTACAACAAAAACCATCCTCAACCACTGAACTTGATATCATTGCTTTTTGGAATGGACAGTAGCACAAATTAATTCTCATCATTAGAGGTGAACATAGGTACAGCACATCAGATTTCATCAAGATTTAACTACACATGACTCACCCATGGTCACAAAGAACCACATCTGTCGAGTGAAAGCGCCATTCAATTGTCCAAGAAATAAATTTCTTCCTGAAACAATTAGAAAAACATCGTTTACAGATGAGAACCTAAAAAAAAAAAAATATCAAAAATGACATGCCAACGATAAATCTTCACATGAAAAAACATCTTAAAAAAAGAGAGCTGATAAAGGGCGAAAGTATTAACCAAAAGCATGGGAATGCCAAGGTCAAGCAGATGGAAAAACTGCTTACAAAATTCAATGAAAATCTTTCTTAGAAAAAACCTGACATTTACGGACACTTTAAATCTGTCAATCCAAAGCGTGACAAAAAAATCAACGCCTGACAAGCCCTGCACTTCCTAATCTCACAGCAAGAAAATAACACACAAATGAGATTAAAACCCAAATTAGCGGGTTAGATAAGTTCAACCATGCTTGTTTAAGAAATGTTCCTGATATTGAATGTAAATAACGAAGAAGAAACAATTCCTGATAGCATTTTCTCAGTTAAATAATCTATTCCAAGTATTCTTAGGAACTGCAGCTGTGATCAAGATATAAACCCATACAACAACAATTCAGAGACATTATAGAGATAGAAGAGCTGATCTTACCCTTCAAGGGTAACCTCTTTTATCATCAAATGGCTTTATTATTGACTTATGGAGAAAAAAGGTGAGAAGTAGTTCACAACATCACAGGTAGAGTAAACACTGACAATGTCATCACAAAACCCCTAGACCAAAATCAGATTTTATAGATGAATATTAAATGCCTTCAGAAAGACCGGCAGATTTAATATTGTTATACCCAGCCTCGAGAATGGTCCCACGTGATATAATCAAGTAACTAATAAACAGAAGAAGAAGAATGCATAAAGCCTCCCACAAAAGGATCATCTACACCAAATGTGCAGGCCTTAGCATATCATCTTATAAAATCGATAGCATAGTACATATAGTCCACTCTAAGGTCAAGGTTGTGATGTCACACCTTTGTTCATATCGAGACTGATTTCTTGCCCTTTTTGACAGTCCACTTGGAAGGAACCAGAGTTTCGTTCTCCTACTAGCAGCTGCACGCCGGAGGTTTTGGAGGGGAAACGGCAACTTAAAATGAGGATGCACACTTAATTTAGTCCTCGTTCTGTGAGCAGATTCAGTCACCCTCTTCACTTCCTCAAGCAAATTATAGTCTATGTCCATCATGAGTTTGAAAGAATTATGACCATATAAAACTCAAGAATAAATGAAAGATTTCTTTAGAAGTAAACATGAAAATAGAAGTAAGCTTTAGGCTTAAGGTAATTTTCTGAGGAAAAGAAACCATTCAGATAAAGCAGGCAATCACCAACAGAAAATTATGCCTTAATAATCATACTCAAGACAGCAGAAAAGCTAAAATTCGGATACGCATGCATGTGCAGTGGAGAGAAAGCGAGAGAGTATACCAGAGAGGAGAACACTGTCATTAAATTGAGAGAGAGGGACGAACTGAGTCTGATTCCTCTTGCCACTGCAGCCAGTACGGTGTTTATGAGCATTTACGCACGGAAGGCTACATGAGCGGAAAGAACATGCAGGGCATTTGTATTTTGATGGGTTCTTTTCACACTCTTGACATGGACAAGCTTGTTGCTTCGCATGTGATGTTCCTACTTCTTCTTCAGCTTGATCTCCCATCTCGAGGAAATTTTGGAGAGCTGAAAGGAATAGTATTTGGAATACTAAGAATAATGGGATTGCAAGAAGAATGGAGAATGTGATGTATGATATTTAAATAAAGGAGAAAAATAATATCTAGTCGAGAATGTAATAGGCAATCCTCCGATTATTTCACAGCAACAATCCTTAGACAGTAAGAATTAGATCAATAGGAAATAAAGGCATGTGCCAGAGATCTTTCAAAATCTTGACTGGTGAAGTCCTCGGCCTTGACAAATGGCCATCATTGAGAGACTATGTCGGGTCAGCTGCATTTCGGAAACTTTTATGAGAGGACAAGGAATCTGAGGAATCTCTTATACCCCTACCTCATTACGTCAATCACAAGATATAAGGCAGTACGTTGCCATGTTCTATCTATTTTGGTATTTAGCAAAAACAAGAAACAAATATTAACGACAAAATATACCTTTGTATGCAGTTCATAAAAGTTATCTTATCATTATTGACCCTCCAAACCATACTGCTTGCAAAAATGCACACTACTCATCACTAAAACACTACATTTTCATTATAAAGCTAAAAGATACAATCACACATCAAATCCATGCGCAAGAACCATTTTTCTCTGATACGGGTGCCAAACATGGGTACTTGTCATAGTATCTGACATGTCCAAGTTTTCAAATCATGAACCACAGGTCTGAGGAATCAGCATCCAAAATTTGGATACAAGTGCAGGGATATGTTTGAAATAGACAATATGCACACCTGATAATAACTATTACTAAGCATTGCTTTGACGTTAACTTCATCTCAGTTATTCAAAGAGGCAGAGCATTTTGAGGCAACATTATGGATCAAGGATCATAAGCCTACAAATTTAACAAACCGAGGCCAAATTGAAGTTTTTACTCAGTTTCACAGTCACATACATATCAACATTTAAACAAGGGAATGAAGTTCAAACATAAGACTCTGTGAATTCCTGCACTCCCACATCATAAGTTTTCTCTCATTTTCTTTGTGCAGTCCTCCGTTTGACTTTGGAGAAGGCCCACAATTTTCTCTTCTTAACATCCTCCAGCCCCTCCCGGCTTCTTCATAATAAAAGCGGCACAAGAAAAGTTGTTAGGATTGGCATCGTAATTAGGATTGAATCGTGGATCGTAAGACCCTAAAAGTTACACAAACAGTACAAAAATCTTGGATAACCATATGGAATTTAATAATTATGAGCAATGTGTGACAGTAAAACTCCAAAATAGAGTAAATTTAAGTTTATGACATCTGTATACTATATGAGCTGGGCCACAGTCACATTAAACCTAACACCAGACAGATTCGGCTTAAGTGCCTCACTTCCACTAGGCTTTGATGGAGGAACAGGCGCTTTTGGCGGGAGAAGACACTCCGCCAGCAGAAGTTGGTGTAGGAGTTTGCACGCTCTCATTTTGAGGAGCTTGAGAATGATAATCATGGGTTTAAGACATCTCAACAAATACTACTAATGACCATAAGTAGGAACAGAAACAATGTAACAAGAATAAAAAATTGAAGTAACTAAAATCGAAAGCCAGAACAATATCTCAGCTCAGCCAATGCACAACCAGTCATCAACATCAAGTATCAACAAAAGTCAGAAATCCCCATTCATCCAACTAATTTCACACCCCATCCATCCACCATCCTTTCAGTTCATAACATTTAGAACACACTAAACAAACTCTAGTTTAAGATTTATACCCTGAGTAATCACCGAAATGAATCCTTCGACACGACTCCTTGCCCGTTGTTTTTGTCGTCCAACGTTCGTCACGATTCAATCTGTTCAGCATCAACAAACAACACGAATGATTTGTTAGGAATCAAATTTATTTTAAAAAAACAGAAATTTCGGCCGAATATTTTTTAAAAAAAAGAAAAACCCTCACTGTTCTAGAACCTGTGAGAGAGTGAGTCCCGCGCCGCCGCCGTGTCGGTGCGTCCAATCTTTGGGAGGGCCTGGAGGCGTGAATAGTTGCCGTCAAAGCTCGTGGAGGCCGATACAAACAGAACATACGAGAGAGACCGTCGTGATTTGCCGTTGTCCTTGTTGCTGCGTCGAAGCTCGTGACGGCTTACACTCGTGGAGATGTGCTTGCCCGGGAAACTCTCTAGACATGAAAGAGAGGGAGAGAGAGAGGCTGTCGCCTGTGGGTGGTTACGACACGCAGGGGTTCGCACCGTCACGGTGATGGTGCTCGACGGCGGACTATAACTCGAGAGAGGCGCGGCTGAATAGAAGGTCTCTTTCTTTTTAAACCATTTACATTTTTAAGGCCGGATGACCCGACCGACCCGAATTAATGAGAACCGAATCCGAAATAGCTGATCCCGAGGAGACCCGACCCGCTTTCCCTTCCCTTTTCTCCTCCGTGTGGAGTTGGGCGAGAGAGAGAACTCGAAAACTACTCCGAAGAGAGCCATGGAAGAAGCTCCGAGCTCACCACTGTCCCTCGACGATCCACTAACCAGCCCATCCTCCTCCTTCTCGTCCCTCGACGACCTAGCCTACGATCTCTCGTCCCTCGAGGACCTCGCCAACCGCGGCTCGTGGCGGTCCATCATCGACAAGGTCGCTCGCGCCCGGTCCCTCTCCCTCCTTCGCCACCCCCACGACCACCTTGCCTACCTCTCGTACAACGCCCTCGCCCTCTCCAAGCTCCGCCGCTTTGCCGACGCCTCCGCCGAGCTCGACTCCCTCCAGGATCTCAACTCCTCCGAGTACAGGTACGAGTCTTACCCCCAAATCTACCCGGGCCGGTCCGGCTCGATGGTGCCCTTTGCCTCCGGTGGCTGAATTGCGTGATTCCGATCAAGTTGGGTACCCGCCAGGAGGGCTTGGATCGGTTCTATGCGCTTCTGGATTTCGTTAGAGGGAAATTGGAGGAGAGAAGAATCAAGGTTTTGTCTGACGAGGACGAGTCGGTAAGGGCTTGGAGGAGGAGGGAGGTTTCGGTGATGAATAGCATTGTGGGTAATCATTTGAGTTATAAGGAGTTCAGTGTGTGCTTGGATTTGATCAGGGATATGTTCAGGAGGGGTTATTCAGAGGACCCGGTTCTGGTGTCGAGGTTGGGGTATATTCAGATGCAGATCGGGGATTTGGAGGGCGCGAAGAGCTCATTTAAGCAGATCGAGGGGATGGCAAGTGAAGGGAAGGATCGTGGTTCATTGAGTGAGGTTGAGTTGAAGAATCTTGTGAACAGAAATAAGGCCTTGGTGTATTTGGTGGGGAAGGATTATGTGTCGGCTGTGAGGGAGTATGAGGAGTGTATTGAAAGAGATGATTCAGATGTGGTGGCGGTCAACAATAAGGCGCTTTGTTTAATGTATTTGAGGGATTTGTCGGATTCAATCAAAGTGCTGGAGAATGCACTTGAACGGGTTCCTACTGTTGCTTTGAATGAGTCTCTCGTGGTCAATCTGTGTAGCATGTACGAGTTGGCATATGTTAACCATGCAGATATTAAGAAGACTTTGAGTAATTGGATTGCGCGAGTGGCTCCTGATGACTTCGATTCTTCGTGTACCAGGATTTGATGGTACTTTCTTGTTTTCTATCATATGACATGTTGCATACTGACATTTTACTTACCCATGTCATCGATTTTGTGAATGATATCTGAATATGCTTACTCTTTTTTTTTTTTTCTGAGAAAAGAAAAGAGTGAATTACCTTAGTGTATCATCTATATTGGGTCTGTGCTAATGGTAATGTGGAGGTGATTGCCATATATATGGAACCAATGGAATGGTTGTTTTGTTTGCACATCTCTAATCCCTTGGTAGAACTGCGATATGGTTTGGAGGACATTCTCACATCATTGGTTAGAATATGATTTCATTATGTCCTTGTTTACTTGAATATAGATGGAGTCCCTCGTGTCTCTGTCTTGTGCTTCTCCCCTATGTATGATTCCATGTTGTCCAGTCTGACTTAAATATAGATTTGGTCCATTGTCTTGTCTCTATGTTGCGCTTCTCCCTATTAATTATTCTCCCTCTTTTTGATCTTGTAATTTTTTTAGTCCTTTGCGGTGTGCAGCAAACCTTTCAATTCTTTCCTTCACTATGGCCAGAGATTGAAAAAGGAGTGATATTTTTACTGTAAATTGACATTCCATAGGTTTTGAGTAGGGCATCTAGCTGCTGGTGTGGCTGACCGAAATTTATGCTCTTATATATTTTCTTAAGTTTCTTGGAATTGCATTTGCGAGCATTTCGCTGGCTAATTGTTGAAGTAACTCCAGATTTTTTTAGCTTTAGCTTAGCTTTGTATCTCTGTCTGAGGAACTGAGTTTTGTTTCTATTTAGCTGTCCCTGGACATCTGTTTTCTACACAAGCTGTTGCTTCGGAGTTTCAGTGTGAATAATTGCTTATGAAATGATACCACCATTTTGACAAATGAAGTTTACAAGTAGTATAACCTCTTTAGAAAAACAAGAGTCGAGTCATTTAGTCATTTATTGTCAATCTAGTCTTGCTGTTCCATATTATGAAGGTGCTTTCTGGCACACTAATATTGACATATTGTTAAGTTCTCCTTAATTGTCTGGAGGTGCAAGGCCACGGCATCTTCACCTTGACTTTTTTCATTAGAACAACTGCGAAATTCTTTTCCTACTAATTGTGGTGGATTGCTTCCGTGGACTGTTTTGTGCTATTATGGTGTGTGAATACCTTCCCTTGAAAGTGATGTCTATAAACTCAAAGTCCTTTTGTGTGGCTTGTGGTGATATTTCGCGTTGTGAAATAACATCTTTTTATGGGAGCAACCTGTGAGTCCTTTTTACCTATTGTTTTCTCGTCTCATCCTCTATCAGCACCATGCGAACACATACACTAATTTCTAACTCGGTCCTTTATTTGAATATCTGCTGATCCACTGAACCATCCTTGCCTAGGCTACACGCATATAATGTACATTGGGTGCCTTTTTTTTTTTCCTGTTGAAATGTACATTGGGTGCTTGGCAGCTTTTGAATTTTGGTGGATTCAGCTATAGAAGTCTCATCTGGCAGAAGTTTCTCTCAAGCTTGATTATTAGCTTGCTTTTTGTGATATGTTTGCATAAGACTTGCGATGCGCTTCACCTTTTAGTCTTGTCTTGCTTGCATTCTGTGAGTGAGATCTCCTTGCACGTTGTCAGACTTACATTTTTTGCCCTTCCCCTCCTTATCTTTGCTACTGCTTAACTCATACCTTTTTCTCTACTAAGACTGCATTTCATATACTCTGTTGTTGAATCTATTTCACTAAATCCTCTCAAATCATAAGGCTTTCTTCATGAGTTTTTCATGAACTCAGTAATTAGAACCCTTCTGCAATTGCTTGTCATGTCCTAGGAAAGTGGAAGTTGATTCTTCTAGTACCCAATTTTGAAGAACTTTATGGTCATCCTAGAATGGCTTAATTTGGGCTTTTGACTTCAAAGCTTTAAAGCTTGCAAAAAGGGCTGGTAATAGCGAGTTTGTGTGTGAGCACTAGCAGCTTCTAAAATGACTAGTTTTCTATGTTTCAAGTGGTTCTGCAACTCGCCAAATGGACGTGCACCAATGCAATGTCGTGGGTGTTTTGTTGTTTCATCCCTTAACCAATAGTTTCGAGCTTCTTGCTCTATCTTTGATGGCCTTTCATCTATATTCTTCTGTCGATTATTTTGTGATACAGATATGTTCAATATTTTGATTTCAGAGAATGGAAGAGAAAGAAAATCTTTTTGGGATTAGCAAAGCAACTCCACGGCTATGAAAAGCACTTAAAAAGAGGATTTTTGGAGGGATAGGTCTGGTGGAAAGTTGAAATAAAGGGTGTCTTGCATTTGAATTGAAAGTTAACTCACTGCATTCAGATGCTGACTCCAAATTTGAGGGAATGGTTTGATTTCCACACGTCGTAAACTGTCTATTATTGACGGTGTTGAAATTTCAAGGAAACATCCAAGGCTGAGTCGAGGAACATTTTGGTTGGATATTTACCAGCATGGGATCAGCAAGTACATCTGTGACATTGTTTGAGCTCAGTTTTTTCCTGTCGTTGACAATCTTTTCGATATTTTTCAGAACAAGGATTGTCGATGACAATAAATGTATGTAATGTGCCAAGACCGCGCAAATGGATCTCTCTCTCTCTCTCTCTCTCTCTCTCTCTCTCTCCAAAGCATACGAATTCGTTGTCAACTAGACTCCTGCCTTATGCTGTAGGCTTTTTGAAGATTTCATTTGAATGAAGGAACAAACATGCGTTTTCCTCTGGATTACATTTTCTCACATTGGTTATACTTATCTACTACCGCGCTGTTGGGTCGAGCTAGAGGAGAAGAGCTTTTCCTCACGCATCTATTTGGATGATCCGACATGCGTTTTTGGAGGCCGGCTCGAGTCTGATGTATGCCCCCTCTGTGTTCTTTGACGATAACGTGAAAGAAATGGACTGACCTTTTGCTTTGCCCTCTGTCTCTGTGTCGTAGGACCCGAGCAATCAAATAATTAATCTGGGGTACTGAAAAAAGTGGTCAAAATGGTTTTTTAGAAAGTGGGACTTGTGGGTTTCTAACAAAAATTGTTATTTTAGTCTATTCGTGTCACGAGTAAATGTGAGAAATCTACTGCAGGAATCTGGCGTTTTGGACAATTCCCAAGTTGGCGAAGCAGGTGTTAGCAGAAAGTCCCATGTGAAGTTCCCAGCTGGGGTCACCAACCAAAAAGCATGGGCGAACCGGTCAATCTCACCTGCACATCAGTCATCCATCACCATCTTCTACTCGACTGAACCGGTCGTTCCCGCGCAACCGAAGGTAAGGTCCGGTTACAGCATTCTCACATCTATCTCTCTGAAAAATACTGGACTAATTAATTGAGTTACAAGTTAGGTTACCGGCGTCTTTATCTGAACGTAAAGTAAAGCGAAAAAAAAAGTGTTCTTTTGAGTAAAATTTGTATAAAAACAAAGTTAGTGTTACGAAAGTATTGCGAGTTTTGGATGACCTAAAAGCCATTAAAAAATAAAATAAAAATGCGTGAACCGCAAGATTTAAACAAATTAAAATGTTAAAATCAATCTAGACAGTTACTTCCGACCAGGAAAAAAAAAAAACTCTAGTCAGTTCCTAAAGAAGGTTTTGGCCGAAATAAAAGAAAATTCAACTTTGGTTTTCTCGTGTGCTGCTCATATCCGGCCATCTCGCCTGGAGCCTCAACGGCAATCACTTCACATGGCAATGAAATATATAGCGGATGAAAAGTATTAAACAAGTCTCATACTTATTGTATTAATACGAATTTAGTCTTAAATCTTTTTACATTAATACTAAGTGAGTCTATTCGGGCAATTTTAACCGAAAATTACCAACGTGGAAGCCGATCATAGTATTTGGTACTGTCGATGTTGACTTGGACATTTTAGTTAATATTTTTTTTAACTTTTAGTTGTATTTTTCTTTCATTTTGGCCGGCAAGGATCACCATAGGGGCGAGGGTCGCCTCACCCACGACCGCAAAGGTCCTTGCCCTAGGCCTTCGAGACTCCGCCAACCATAACGAAAGAAAAAAAGAATAACAAAAAAAAGAAAATTTTAATTTTTAAAAAAATATTTGAAAATATACACGTCAAATGCCAATCTCGACATGTATGACAATCAACATCTACGTTTGCGATTTTTTGCTAAAATTCAACGGTTGAATTCAATTAATACAAATTAAAAAATGTTTGAAATTGAATTAGTAGAATTGAAAGATTTAAGATTGAATTGATATATTTTTTATACTTTTCCCCATAAAACGGTGCCCCTATTAAAAATAAACACTTTTCAGATTCAAATGCAGACTCGACATGGCACTTATACATTACTGGGAGTAGGATTGGCTTGTCACATTGCGTTGGCCATTGACCGTTGACTCTGGAAACATTTTCTCGCGACAGAAACATCCTTCTGGGTCCCACCAACAGGGGTGGCCCGCATGATGACGTGGCGGCCGAGATATACATAACTACTCGAATCCGGAACGTATGATTTCCAAGACAGAAAACCTTAAACCGATGCTACCTGGGCGGTCAACATTGTCGTCGACCGCTGGTAGGAAGTGCTCAAGACGATTTGGAAGACTGTCCCGAGAAAGAGAATGGAACAAAAAGGAGTTGGGATTTCGAAGAGTGCTTCTCAACAAACCCTTTGCTTGGCTTTCCCACCAACCCCTCCACCAAATTCTTTACCAACGAAGACAATAAAAAGTGGTGCTTTTGACATTTGCTGAAGAACCCACCAACTGCACCAGCGAAGCTCGAGCTGAGCCCACCAACCTCCCATGGCTGCTAGTGTTGGTGCTCCCTCTGGCATTGGCCTTTCACAGTCTCACGCCCATCCCAAGCAGCAATTTCTTTTGTTTAGCCGTTCGAGTTGGAGCAGCGCCTCCAAGCTTGTTTCCTTCCCTTCCGGTTTCTCCCTCAGGTGCGTCTCCTTCGTTCCTTTGATTGTTGTTTTCCGCTGGGATATTTCGAGTTTTGGTTCTGGGTTTTGTGTAGAAACGCAATCAGCTTCTGTTCTATTTCGAAGTCGATTGATCCTTGTGTCGCGTGATTGTGGTTGGTTCTGGATCTCCTTCTATGAAATACGAGAATACCTTGATTGCTTAAAAAGGTCAACTTTTTGAAATGGGAATTATATTGCATAGTCCCCAGCGGAGACGTCCAGATGTGGCTTTGAACTTTTAAATTGCAGTGGGAGATGAATTAAGTTATTTGCATATTAGTAATGACAATCAAATCGTGGCGGAGGGAGATGGAAATTGGTGATATCATGCTAGTTATCGCTTATCCATGGTCGATCACCATGATCCTACCAACAAAAGAAAAGATGAAAAGGAAATTTGTAAGAAAAGAAAGAGCCAATGATAATCTATAATGTTTGCTTAACCCAAAGCGCATGACCAGCACTTAACTCGTGTCAATATGATAATGTATGATATGCGTTTTCTCGCGGTTTGCTCAAGTTGAAGGTTCTCTATTGCTGTTTAAGCAGTGCATTGACCCTTGAAAACATTCGTCTTGCCATAGTTTAGTCAGGTTTTGTTGGATTTCATTGCTGATGATCCTTGTCACCTGCCAGATCTGTAGATAATACTAAGGAATTACTGTTGCCTAGAATAACTGCATTGGTGAAAGCACAAGCTGGTCCAGGACACATGGACGTTGACCTCAGTCTGAGTCCAAGGGTGAATTCTGTGAAGCCTTCGAAAACAGTTGCTATAACTGACCAGGCGACTGCTCTTTTAAAAGCCGGTGTACCTGTTATTGCGTTAGCAGCTGGAGAACCTGATTTTGGTACACCTTCTGTCATAGCAGAGGTAAAATTGTTCTAATCGCTTAACTATCTGATCTATACAATCGAGCGAATTGTTGTTAGCGTCTTTCACTTTTTCTCCGCAGGCTGGAATTAATGCTATTCAGGAAGGTTATACAAGATATACACCAAATACGGGCACATTGGAACTTCGCACAGCGATCTGTCAGAAGCTAAAAGGTATTTCTCTTTGGTCACTACATTATCATCTAAAAGGACTGCTCAATGGATGTTGTTGCTTTGCATATTCATGCTTTCTATCTGTTTTTAGAGGAGAATGGCATCTCATATACACCAGATCAGATTGTTGTTAGTAATGGTGCCAAACAGAGCAGTCATCAGGCAGTTTTGGCCGTCTGTTCTCCAGGAGATGAGGTCTGTCCATTGCTTAATGAAATCATCCTTGTGATTTTTTTTTCTGATTATGATATATGTTCTGTAATTTCCTTGTTTTAATTCCAATTCCACGAGCCATCAATGCTGGAGTGAGGCAATTTTGCCTATCGTTGGAATCCATGACTATATTTGTACTTTTGGAGTAAATTAGCAGTTGAAAGCAGCTTTAAGCCACTTCTTGTTTGATGCCATGTCTTCTGATAGGTGACAGAACTTTACATCTGTGAAGTTGATGAGTGATGACATCTTGGTCATATAGTCTCAGTAGTTTCTTATGAATCTGGCTGAAGAAATAATTCCACACCCTTGTTATCAGAATCATAATTTCTTTGTCTTAAGTCTTGCTCCTGTCAACTATTCATCCTCTTGAGGACACTTAATTTGATTCCAACTTATGACGGAGTATGTCATGAATGGCCGGGCCTGGAAGGCTACTGCATGCTTTAGACTTGTGATTTGGCCTACTTTACTTCTAATGTCTTTGCAATTCTGTGGAAAGTCTCAGATACTGTTGGGTTTTTGTTTGTTAATATAAACTAAAAGAATGTGAAATTGTGGCCTAGGCATGGTCGTCTAGTGGAGTTAGACCAAGAGAATTTCCCCAATCCAGATGTGGCCATCTTACAGATACATATTTTCTATCACTTAAGCATCAAAATCGTTCTTTTCAATCATCCAGTCTAGGCAGCTGGTCATTCAGTTCTGATCCAATGTACATGCATTCTGTTACCTTTTGCTTTGGAATTTTGCCTTTCACTGTCTTGCCACGATAATTTTCCCTTATGAAGTCCCCATCGCCCTTGTCTTGGCCAATGATGTCAAATCATTTATTTGCGTCGCTTTGTTTTCTTTCCCTTAAGTCACCAGTACTTTCAACTTGCATGAACTTTCCTTGCATAATGTTTCTTGGAGGAATATTAAGTGCTGTTCTTCTAATTATGGTTGTGTTTCTCCCTCGTGTATTTACGTATTACAATTCTTGTCCCCAGGTTATAATTCCAGCTCCCTTTTGGGTGAGTTACCCTGAAATGGCAAGGCTTGCTGATGCCACACCTGTTATTGTTCCATCGAGCATCTCTGAGGATTTCTTGATGGACCCTAAACTTCTTGAAGAGTCGCTTACTGAGAAATCCAGGCTTCTGATTCTTTGTTCTCCGTCAAATCCGACAGGGTCTGTGTACCCTAAAAAATTGCTTGAAGAGATCGCTAAGATCGTTGCAAAGCATCCCAGGCTTCTGGTATTAGAAGCAGACTAAGATTTCCTTCGTACTCCATACTAATGTTCGATTGAGTTGACAGTTTATGGAAAACTTCCGTGCAAAATTTTCAGGTACTCTCTGATGAAATATATGAACACATTATGTATGCCCCAGCTACGCATACAAGTTTTGCATCTTTACCAGGCATGTGGGAGAGGACACTCACCGTGAACGGGTTTTCTAAGGTAATTGCAAGCCTTTCCTTCTCGACAACTATTCACCTCCTAAATTCCAATCTCAGAACAACTTTTATTTTTCATCTAGTTCTTGCTTCTATGCTAGAATATATTCTACTACATGCCCTCAAAAAATTATCTAATTTTGAGATGTTGAAACATCTTTAGGCCTTTGCAATGACTGGCTGGAGACTTGGTTATATTGCTGGTCCGAAATACTTCATTCAAGCTTGTGCAAAGATTCAGAGCCAGGTATGGTACAGCATCAAAAATCTAATTTTTCATAGACAGAAACACTGCAAATGATGAAGCTGTCAATGGAGGTTGGGAGTTGGTTAAAATTAAACTTGGTAGAGAGGAAATTTATGTCAATGAAGAACTTTATATCACAGAGAGAGACCATTGGTTTCTGACACCCGGTAAGTTGAAGTAGACTTAACATTGTATGGAGCAAGTTGTCAAGGTGGTAGCCAATTTGTGTAAGCAACCTTTTGAAGTGATTCTTTCTAATTCAGTTCCCCGAGTTTTGTGTCTGACGCCATCTATTACCATAGGGCAGATGGCTGAATATGTTCTGCGTTCTTGCAGTTCACTTCTGGCGCCAGTAGCATATCTCAAAAGGCCGCACTTGCCGCTTTGTCAATGGGATATGCTGGAGGCGAAACTGTCGCGACTATGGTAAAAGCTTTTAGGGAACGGCGAGATTTCTTGGTTAAGAAGTTTGGGGAACTGGAGGGTGTGAAGATTTCAGAACCTCAGGTACTAAATCAGAGATTGGCATACAAGCTAACCATTCTTATGCGGTCTTCCTCTGGCCTTCTCTGTTTTGCTGTTTCTCATCGCTTTTCATTGTAATTTCATATTCCACTTGCTTCAATATGCAGGGAGCCTTCTATCTTTTCATCGACTTAAGCTGTTACTATGGAGTTGAAATCGAAGGCTTTGGAGAAATCAACAGCTCGGAGTCACTTTGCCGATACCTGCTCGACCGGGCCCAGGTATGCACATTCTAGTGCTTGTTTATCTTCCTCCAGTTGCCCCAAAAAATTGGGGGGGGGGGGGAGGGGGAAGACAATCTCTTGGAGATGTGTTTGTACTGATTTGCTACATCGCCCCTTTCCAAAATGTTTAACATCTGAAATGCTGATAATATGTAACATCCTATTGCCGCTTCGGATTAACTTCTGGGAAATTTTCCCGACGCTATTTTATATAGGTTGCGTTGGTCCCTGGGGGCGCATTTGGGGACGACACTTGCATCCGCATCTCTTATGCCGCTTCCCTCACGACTCTACAAGAAGCTTTCGAGAGGATTAAGAAAGCGCTTGTCACGCTGAGACCCGCCGTCCCAGTTTGATGATCAAAGAGTTGCCGCCGCATTTGGGCAACCTTACACCAATTAGCTGCCGCTGTTGTTACTTCCTATCATTAATCATTTGATGGAACAGACTCCGTTTGTCGTTATTTGTTTGTTGTCGTCTCCCTTGTTTTCTTAATCATAATTAGCAAAGATAAGAGGAATGATTAGACGCAGTTTAAGTATACAAAGTGTATAATCGCATTTCATTCCAAAAGACAATGTCAATGTACATGTTATTTCAAACTTATCACTCATACTTGACATCTGTTGAATTTTTTATTCACCTGTTGAAGTAGATATAAAGTTAACTCCATTCGTTTCGGGAAAATGGACCTTATGAAAAATATTTTTCTAAAAATGATCGCATGTATCGCTTAAAATAATTAAGCAATGAAAAATATTTTCATTCTTGAAGAATAGTTTGTGTCTAAATATTTGCATAAATAATGAAAATAATTTCCATTCATTTATTATTGTTGGCGATACACGCGATTATTTTTTTTTAAAATATTTTTTAAATTATTCATTTTTTCACGAAATAAACTAAGTCTTAAAATTTGACCAAAAAAAAATTGAAAAAACAAAGAGAGAAGAAAACAGTGTTATGCATCGTGTCCAATCCCAGCCTTTTATCTATCTATTCCATTATTACTGGCAGAGTGAAATTTTCATTCGGTTTGTTTTGCGAGAAACAAACGACTCAAAAAATTATCTCTTTTTGTAAAAATGCCGGCTCATGTCGCTCACGATTATGAATAAAAATAAAATATTTTTATCGGTCATAAAAATATTTAAATATAAATTATGATCAATAATGAGAATATTTTTTATTAACTGATTATTTTGTGAATATTTTTATTTTTTCATGAAATAAAGGAAGTCAGAAAAAAAAAACGAAACATAATAATGGCAGCAACCGGTTGCCAGCATTGGAGTCCAAGACTTCCCGAAAGACGGGGAATCGAACTCGTGACTCGATTAATCGCCGGGGGCGAAGCAATGATTAGCACTCAGAGTTCCGTTGCGATGATTCTCAGCTCCCCTCAGAAGAGACCACAAGTCTCCCTCCATGCATGAATTTAAGCTTTTGAGTTTGGTCTTTCCAAGCGCGAGCTCCCCCAAGACGATGACTTCACGTTGCTCTGCTGAGTGCTGGTGCTCCCTGGCAATGACATTGGCTTTTCACAGTCCCACGCTCATCCGAAGCGGCGAGGATTCAGCCATTCGAGCAAAGTTGGTTTCCTTCCCTTCCACTTTCTCACCTCCGGTACGTCCAGTTTATTCTTTTGCTTGTGGTTTCCGCTGGGAGATTTCAAGTTCCGATTCTGGGTTAGTGGGGAAACGCAATCGGCTTCCCTTCTGTCTCGAAAGTTGATTCGATGCTTGTGCTGTCTGATTTGGGTATTGCTGGGTCTCCTTTGGCGAGTGTGAGAACGCGTTGATTGCTTAAAAAGTTCATTTTTTTTTTTTAGTGGGAACGGAGTTGCGCAGTCGCTGGCAGTGGCTTTGTAAGCATTTCAAAAAGATTTTCTTAGAGCTCAAAAACTTTGGAAAATATTATTTCCAAACAAATTCTTTTCAACGACAAATCTAGTTTAGGTCTCAAAAAGGAAAGCAATATCAAAAACAGGTTTCCTAAAACAAATGACAGAATTTTGCAAAAGCCTTCTAGATCTGCATATCAACAACACACTTACATAAATAGTTTACAAAGTCATATGTGCGAAAAGTTTGCACAAATTGTTTGCGGCTTTAATCATATCAAAGAAAATTGTATGAAAGTCCTGGAGACCTGTTAATAGAAAGTTATCAATTGCAACTAACTCAGAAAGACCCAAGAAAGTTTGGGTACCAAAGAAATAGTGAGTTATTTTTTACTTGTAGGTACCAAGAAAGAGAAAGGATAAATGGTTTTTGGACAATGGATGCTCAAGTCATATGACTGACAATCCAGAAAAATTTATTCAACTATCAAAATACAATGATAGAAGTGTGTATTTTGGAGGGAATAACAATGGAAAAGTCATTGGCAAAGGAACTGTGAGGATTAAAAAATTAACGATAAATTAAGTTTCTTTAGTCAAAGGATTGAATTACAATCTTATCTTTGTAAGTCAACTCTACAACTCTTATTATCAAATTTGTTTACAAAATGCTTAGGTGTTAGTAAAGACAAGAAGCGAGTTTTACTGGCCGACGTCATGAAAACATCAATCTTCTTGATGTTGATTTTGAAGAAATGAAGTGCCTTATATCTATTAAAGATGAATTTGAATTATGGCAAAAAATTAGGCCATATCGAGTATCAAGCACATATCAAAGCTATTCGCCAAAAAGCTGGTTCGAGGTTTATCACAGACGAAAGTTTGAAAAATCAGAAATTTATTAATCCCGCACTCTCGGTAAATAGGTACAAAGTTCCTTTAAATCAATTAACTAGGTTACAACTAAACGTGCATTACAGCTACTTCATATAGATATCTTCGAACCCAACGAACGTTAAGCTTTGAAGGTAAGAAATACTATCTCGTGATTGTTAATGATTATTCAAGATTTACATGGGTTTTATTTCTTGCACACAAAATAGATGTTTTCTCATCTTTTTAAAAATTTACTAAGAAAGTTCGGAAAGGATATGCTATTTCCCGCATAAAAATTGATCATGAGGAAGAATTTGAAAATTAAAGTTTTCCGGATTTACGTGATGAGTTTGAAATTCAGTATAATTTTTCTATTCCTTACACACCTCAATAAAATGGGGTGGTAGAAAGGAAAAATCGCTCTTTGCAAGAATGACAAGGACTCTTATGATAGAAAGCAAAATTACTTCACATTTTTGGGTATAAGCGGTCTCTATAGCTTATTGTGTATTAAATCATATTTCTTTAAGACTAATTCTTGAGAAAGCCCCCTATGAGTTTTTCAAAGAAAGAAAACCCGATATTGCACACTTTCGCATGTTCGGGTACAAATGCTTCATTCCGAAGAACGCTAACGATCATATTGGCAAGTTTGATGAGAAATCGGATGAAGGGATATGCTTAGGATATTTAATGACAAGCAAAGCCTACGGAGTCTACAACAAAAATTCTCCCGTGGTTGAAGAACTAATGAATGTCAAATTTGATGAGAATATTCAGTATCATAATGATCAATCCGAACATGCACAAGTTTTCGCATTTCCTCAAAGCTCGGACCCATTGAGAGAATATGACTGGAATGAAATTTCCGAAGAAAATGTTGTTACTGAAGAAGTTCGGAAATTAAGAGACAGATCATCGGCGACGTAAATACCGGGTGAGATACGAGCATGAATCTAAAGAGCCGAGTGCTACTCAAGATAAAAGATTCAACAAAAACTGGAAACACAAATCCAATCATCCAAAGGAGCTTAGAATGGGAAGTCCGTATGATGGAATCAAAACCATATCAATGTTCAAGCAAACAATGAGTAACATAGCACTTTTTTCGAAGTTGAACCAAAACGGATTGAAGAAGCACTTGCTGATGAAAATTGGATCAAGCAATGCAAGAAAAACTTCATCAATTCAAGATCAATGATGTTTGGAAACTGATATCAATCATCTAGTAATAGGAACAAAATGGGCATTCGGAAACAAGCTAGATGACCAAGGAAAAGTCAACAAAAACAAAGCAAGATTAGTGGCAAAGGGTTATTCACAAGAAGAAGGAATAGACTACGACAAAACCTACATACCGGTTGCCCGATTAGAAGGCATAAGGCTACTTTTTGCTTACACTTGTTACAATGATTTTAAAATTTTTCGGATGGACGTGAAAAGCGCGTTTCTAAATGGATCTATTGAAGAAGAAATTTATGTTGAACAACCCCTCGGCTTCAAAGAATCCAGAGGAAAAGATTCTGTCTATACATTGAAAGAATCCTTATAAGAATTAAAGTAAGCACCACGTGCTTAGTACGGGAGGTTAAGTAGCTTTCTATCTAAAGAAAAGTTTATTTAAGGTAATGTTGATATTACTTTCTTCATTCGAAGCGGGGGTAAGGATATTTTACTAGTTCAAATTTACGTTGATGATATTATTTTTTGTTCTTCTAAGGAACATCCGTACAAGAATTTTCTCAAAGATAATGCAGGATGAATTCGAGATAAGCATGATGGGAGAACTAAGATTCTTCCTTGGACTTCAGATACTTCAACAAAGAAAGGAATATTCATTTATCAAGAGAAATATGCATTGGAAATTGTCAAAAAGTTCGGTTTGAAAAACTACAAAAAGATAGAGATTCCCATGTCACATTCTTCCAAGCTTGACAAAGATGAATAGGAAAAAGATGTAGACTCAAAGCTTTATCGTAGTATGATTGGCTCACACCTATATCTCTCGGCTTCGAGACCCGACATACTATGCAATGTCTCGCTATGTGCAAGATTCCAGTCAAGCCAAAAAGAATCGCATCTCTCAACCATTAAAAGAATCATCAAGTATATGTGAACTCATCCCAAATATCGCTTATAGTATTCAAAGGAATATGATTTCATTTTGAAGGGATATACAGATGCCTATCTCGCTGGATGTAAGAACGATAGGAAATGTACATCTAGAACTTTTCAACTTATGGGAAATATGCTTATTTCCTAGTATTCCAAAAAGCAAAGCACAATTGCACTCTGTAGAGTAGAAGCAGAATATGTATCTCTAGGAAGTCGTTGCGTTCGGATTCTATAGCTAAAGCAACAACCGAGAGATTATGAAGTTGAAGATACTAATATGGAGATCAAATGTAACAATACAAGCGTGATAAATCTCACCAAGAATCCCATTCTTTATTCAAGGGAGAAGCACATTAAGATCAAACATCATTTTATTTGCTATCACATTCACAATGGAGATGTTCACATTTAGTATGGTGATACGAAGAATTAACTCATGAGTTATATTCACTAACTCTCTTGATAAAAAGACTTTCAATTTTATTCGAAACGAATTGGCTATTACTAATTCTTTATCTTGAGCTATGCAAGAAACGGGTTATTTGCTAAAGTTCGAGGCAAAATTTGCAAAACATTTATTCAGAAGCAAGTCCAAAAACAAAATTTGTAGGACTTTTATTTAGGATAGAGGTCGATTGTTTCATTATTGTCTATATTTTGATTTTGCAAGGATTTAAGGTAAGTTCTCTCATAATTTTTTCATATATTGTTGATTGATACTATATATATTATTCTCGATTTTTTTTGTTTTTATTCGAAATTAATTCTATTTTCAAAAATAACTATTTTACAGTTTTCTTTTATATTTCAAAATTTTGAAGGCATACGAACTGTCACCTCCTCTGTTTTTAAAAGAACACTATTTATGTCGAAGCCCTTACAATCATTTGTCACAAATCCAAAATCGGACAATCCTTCTCTTAGAATTCTCTCATGCTCTTCTTCTTCAAAATCTCTTCTTCATTTCTCTCTCAAAGTTTTAAAATTTCTCATCCATGGCTCAAGTTATCTTCCTCTATGAAGAAAGTTGCTTTGAGGAAAGTGAAAAGTGACGAAGAAAATCATCTAGGTTGACGAAGGGTACCAGATCTTGCGATTCTACTCCTATTGATATTTCAGGGTCGAGCGCGAAGATGTTAGAGATGTTGCTAAAAAAAATCAAGATTGTTTAAGACCGAGTTTGATGAAAGGGTAGCGCTGGTAATTAATATCAAACCCGTGTATGATTCCCTCAAGTATAATGGGTTAGGAGATGACATGATTAAGATGCTACTGGACATTCATAAGTTTGCCGCTTAAGAGGATTTTCTTGTGATTCTAGAACTGCCTATACAAACTATTACACCTCTTGCTACGAATGTTCCCGAAAGTGTGTATTGGAAGGGAAAATAAAAAGTTGTGTCATCTAGTATACCAAAATCAAAGAAGACCTCCACAAAAGGAATTGTCATGGAGAAAACCATGGAAGAGGAAAGTAGTTTCGAGGCAAATGGAAGGTTTGATGATAATGACGATGTTATGATAAATGACTTTAAGAGGAAAAGAGGCGTTGTCGGGGACAAGAGTTTTAAAAACAAGCTTTTTCTCACTCAAAGACATCTTGACAGGTATGAGGCTTTGAAGGAAAGAGGTGTTATGCCTCATAGTGTATTTGACGTAAAGTACTTTGAATTTGTTTGTATTCCTATAAGAAAACATCTTGAGTAGATGAAGTTAAGGGATTTTGTAACTGCCAAAAGAACTATCTTTCTTGACATTGTGGCATACTTCTACTCAACATTGGCTTTCAATGATTTCAACTCTCTATTTTATGGCATTGGAGATGATAGATATCATCTGCTTATCTCTGAACTTGCTATTAATATACAACCTGAAGCTGCTTATAGTTTTTTGCCTGGAAAAGAAAATTATTCTAGAGACTCAAAGGCTCACATTGCTTACAATGACTTCCCATTAAAGCACATTGTAATGCATAAGTCTGAGACTAAAGGCTTCAACAAAGATAGATATATCGAAGTATGAAGCTAAGTTAATGTGGGGTCTACTAACTGGATATGAATTCTCTGTAGCTCACACTATCCTTTTGTGATAAGTTTCTGAAGATGACATGCAAGCAGATAAGGCATATGAGTTTCTGATTATTGGTATGGAAGTTGCTGCTATGATTCCTATTCAATCAGCAGAGATTCAAGAAGAAAAGAAAGATGAATCTGAAGCTTGGACTATTGTTCAGAGGTAGAGTGAATCTATTGCTCAGATGGAGCAGACTGCTGATCAAAGGAAACAACTCAGTAAAGATGAAGCAAATATTTAGGGGGAGCAACCTTTGCTGAAGGAATCTGTTGCAGATATTGGAGAAGGTATTCCAAAAGAGAAAGAAATTGTTGTAGCTGAACTTGGAAAGGAGTCTTCAGATATAGCTCCTGCTCAGATTCAGGGGGAGATCAAACTACAACGAGTTTTGGACTTTCTAACACAGGCAAGGCACTAGCAGTTGATAAAAGTACAATCACAACTCCTGCAAGGAAATTGACACTAGCAGAAACACTGGATGCTTTTATTAGAGAACTACTGGACACAAAATTCTTAGAGTGTTATTCAGAAATACCTGGAGAAACTCCAGACTGAAGTACTACAGAGGATGGATGCGATTGAGAAAATGGTTGAAAAGAGGTTGAATCATTTTCAGAAGATGCTTGATCAATATTGCCGCTTCTTCTGTGTTGAGATGTCAAGTTTGGAAACTTACACGTTGATACGAAATGAGAGAATCTCTCGTGAGTTTCTCTAGTTGGAGGTTTTTCGAGATATGGCTACTGCTGTTGCTGATTCATTCGGAGGAAATCAAGCCAGCCTGGGGAAGATGTACAAGAGGGTGATAAAAAGCCAATGGATGTCCCTTCTTCTTCAACAAAAGCACATCTACCATCATTTACTTGAACTTGTTTTCAAAAAGCCTGTGTTTGATTTGTTCTATCACGTCATTACTATGGGCAGATAGTTCTGCTTAAATAAAGTTTAGTATGTATGATATCTTGTTCACTATTCTTCTTGCTAATGACAAAAATGGGGAGAAGTAGTATCATTTTTTTTTTTTTTGCAGAACTACAAGTTTGAAAAGGATTCACGAGGAATTATCTTTGATACTCGCAAATTGATTTTTAAATGACTTTCCACGGTGATATCCTTTATTATCTTATATTCTTCAGATGCATAACTCGAGATTCATATCTTTATCGAAAAGATTCACTTGCACCGAAATTTACACCTTTGTGAAATCTTTTATGTGCGTTTATCCATATTTATATCTTATTAAAAAACTTTCGAATATTTATTGAGGAAGTTTTATCATAATAAATAAAGGGGGAGATTATTGAGAAAACATTCATTCCGAATTTTTTTATTCCGATAAAACTATCCTCTTTTGTAAAGAATCTGTTCAATGTAAATAATATTTTTATTGCAGAATGGGCAAGTGAACTAAAGTTTATATTGTTCCTAATATGGCGTTCGGACTCAAAGTGGAGTTGTCACGTATTTTCTTTTAAGATAGTTAACGTGTTGTATTCGGATGGAGGATGATGCTTGCCTCTAAAGGCTTGATCTTAAGAACATTTATGTGACACGTCGGCAAGAACTTTATTGGAGCTCGAGTTAATATTCTACTGCTTTCGATTCAAAGAATCTTTATTTTAGAAGACTGCTTCTGAATTTTGTTCAAATTTTGCAATATCTTCCTTACAGATTCAAGACCAACATTCGGTAGGTTTTCGGTTTGGCTGCTTTATTTATGAAAGTCCGTAATCTTTGATTGACAGGATTATTTGTCAATCAAATCGGGAGAATATCTTCGATTGGATATTACCTTCCAATAATAAGTTCTCCTCAAGATTTGAATTAACTCTACTTATGGTAACCGAGGATTTAGTTGTATGGGGGATGAAATTTGAAAAGTTCGGACTCAACTCCAACGGCTACTATATCTTCCCGGATACTATCTCGTTCAATCCTCGATTAATGGCATCCAATCAATGATTGAAGAATGATCCTTTGATGACCTATCCAACGGATAGTTTGGGGTAAAGGAGTATAAGAAGAAGAATTATGATGACCGATCGAGAGAGATCGAACTTACAATTCGAAGTGCTTGAGTTGTTCGGATTCACATATTTGTTTTCGAGAGTTATAAGTTCTATCTTTGATAGATTCTATAAAAGTGATTGAGAGTGATATCTTTGGTAACCTCCATTGATTCATATAGTGGAATCCAGTCAATCGGATGTCAACATAGGAGTAGACGTAGGCTTGCTAAGCCGAACTACTATAAACATTACGCGTATTTCTCTCTACTCTAAACCTCCTTTACCGTGTTTAGATCTCTGCACGTGATATTCTGAATTTATTTCCAAGTTATCTCGGTTTGTGTTTTAAACTTGTTTAAATTCCGCAATAAAGTTTCAAAACAGTTCGAATCACCTATTCAGCCCCCCTCTTAGTGATATTGCTAGATACACAGTCTCTACTGCTTGTTGTAGCCGCCACCTCTCGGTGAGTTCTCCTAGGCCATTTTTCTTGCTCTCGAAGTTGCGACTTAGGCTATGAGATCTAGGGTGTGGTAGCCATGCTGCGACCATCAGATTTACAACCATTGCCTAACATCTAGTTTCACGACCTCATGTCATGACTATTGCTGGACCGAGCAATCGGCCCATGATATCCGTTTGGCCTGTTTTTGAATATTGCTTAGGGATTTGTTTGTTTGGTTTAATAATTGAGCATATGCAAGAAATGATGAAAATCTTGTAATATTAATTTATGTCTTTTGCTCAGAGTGTTACAGCGGAGTGGGATCAACTCATGGAGAAGTAAGCGCACTGAGAGGACCTTCGTTGTATTTAGTTAGATTGACTTTTTTTTTTTTTTTAACTTTATCATTATGCTGTGGAATATATCATTTTACAATGTAGTGAAATTTTATCGAGCTTCTTCATATTTCATCGAGTGAAATTATGAATTTTCAAACTTTGTAATCTAATTTTCAAATAAAAAGACAATCATATTGTAATACCAATCAAAAAATGAACCTTATCTAAAGCAACAAAAATCAAAATATCTCCTTCCAATCCTAGTCCACAAACTAAACTTAACGGGCACAAAAAATTGTCAAAGCCGACAAACTTTCGTTGCCTTTTGTGCTCAGTTGACCTTAAAATTGACCTAAGGTGATCATTTTTTGGTCCCCAATGGCTCGACAAATGTGACCACTTTTTGTTGCCTTTGGGGTTCAAAGACGAAAGAAGTGATTATTTGCCACCTTTTGTACTAAAGGCTCCTCATTTCCAAATCTGAAGGCACCTTGGCCGCGTGAATGATAACCATTTTGTTTCTCTATTCACGCTCCAAATCTATTTCTAGAATAGGTTTAGAATAGTAATCCGTTTGGTAACGCAATTTCAATTTTCTATTTCTAAAATAAAATTTTGTGCCATAAATAGGTTTGGAATCGAAATGAAAAGTTATAATTTTTAGCTTCTCTGTTTTTGGAATAGAAATGAGAAATAAATATCCTTCTCATCGCTCACTCCCTCTCTCTTGCATCCCGATTGCCGATTAATGGTCCGCCGATCACTCATCCTTCATCCCTATGTTCGAAGGTCGCGGTCCCTTGGTCCATAGTCCGCCGGCCACCGGTCGTCGATTGTCGATCCACCATCCCTCGATTCTCTGGTAGCCAGCATGTTGGTCCCTCGGTCCACCGTTCACCGGCCACAATAGTCCATCGCCGGTCAAAAGTCCCTCCGGTTCGCCCGGTCAACCGATTCGCCGGCCCCCACCGGGTTGGTTTCTGGGTCCGCCATCCACCAGCCGTCGGTCCCTGTTTTCACTAGTCCACTATACCTCGGTTCGCCGATCCGCCGGTCCCTCGGTTCACCGATTCACCGGTGTTCGCTAATCTGTTACTCCCCGGTCCACCGTCCACTATCTGTCGGTTCGGCTGGTCCGCCAATCCGCCGAACCGTGGTTGCCGATTCGCTAGTCCACCTATCGTCGGTTCGCCTTCCCTTTGTTCGCCGATCTCCAGCCCTTGGTCTTCCGATCATCGACGATCTTATAAATTTTATGTTGTTATCAAACAAATTTCTGTTACGAGAACATAAGTTTTTTGTATTGCTATCTAACACGTTTATCTACTTAGAAACACGTTCGGAACTAGAAATAGAAAAATCTATTTCTCGC
Source organism: Rhodamnia rubescens (assembly GCA_021437795.1). NCBI lineage: Eukaryota > Viridiplantae > Streptophyta > Magnoliopsida > Myrtales > Myrtaceae > Rhodamnia > Rhodamnia rubescens. Next base: position 2,834,027 of record JAILYA010000032.1, on the reverse strand, counting down.
CGAAATTGATTTCATAAACAGAATGGTTATCATTCGCTCTCCTTGTTGTCGCCAATGGCAACAAACGAAGCTCGCATGGAGGTGATCACACTCTATAAGGATGAGCTCCACGTTGACACTAGATCCATTGTTATGATAAAGAGGCTCAAGAGTGTTTGTGAATGAATGGGTTGTGGAGGGAAGGCGATTGTAACATCCATCGGTGGCCGACGATGGCATTGGCACTATATTGGTATGATTACCAGCTATATGATGGTTGGAGGTGCGTAATAGATTTGGAATAGAAATGAGAAGCTAAAATTTTTAGCTTCTCTCGTTTTCGGAAACGAGAAATGAGAAATAAGAATTCTTCTCATCACTCATTCTCGCATTCCGATTGTCGATCGCCAGTCCACCGTCCCTAGGTTAGAAGGTTGCGGATCCAAAGACAATATTAAATGAAAAAACAGAATTTGAGAAGTCCACCGTTTGCTTCGAAAATTGAAATATCAAAGTTTCATCCAAGTTTAAAAAATTATGAAAAGTTATATTCCATTATGCATATCCATGGATACATAATTTTAAAAACTTAATCTAAATATTTGGGTACTCTACATAATTTGTTTTTGTTTTGGTCCACACACATTTTAAGGGTAAAGTATAACAAAACTAGTAAATACATTTCATTGGTACAAATTCAATCATAAACATTTCTTTGGGCCAATTTAATTTTAAACCTATTAATATTGATATGAATCCAGGGTGGAAAAGTATCGATGTGGATGCTTGGCATCCTACATGGCATGATCGGCACCGGAAGTAGACATTTTCTTTTTATAAATTTTTATTTATTTATTTATTATTTTTTGGTTACCTTCTCTTTCGCTAGTGAATGGCACATGGCAAGGGCTAGCCTCGCTTGGGTGATGGTCGCCCTCACTAACCATAGGGTAGGGTCGGACTCGCCGAGTCGAGCCTAGGCGAGGGCGAGCGCCTCCGAGGCCCCCTCGCCGAGATCCGGCATGACTCGACCTAGTTAGGCCCATTCCGCCGAATCAATTGTGATGGCCAAGCTCATGGTGTTAATTAGAGAGAGTTAAAACGATTGGAAGGCCTTGAGTTGACCCGGCTAACCCGGGTCAGCTCGGTTGGACACAAATCGACTTGACACATTGGGCCGAACCTCGATTAGAATCTTATGGCCCACTTGGACAAAACACCTAGCCCAATAGCAAAAATTAGAGCCACTTCAAACAATTGGAGGACCCTAGGTCAGCCCAGGCCGAAGCCCAATAGGGCCATCGGCTCAATATGCCGAATCTCCAGCCCATTCAACCCAAAATGGCCGCCCCCTCACTTTATTACCTAATTGACCCTCTGCACAAATCACCAAATTGCCATGCCAACTCATCAATCCTTGTGACGCCCAATCTTAATCCATTGCTCATTAAATCTAAGTCATAGAAGAGGCCACGTCACCCATTCCTATACATTTTAAGAGCCAATCAATAGACCACGTATAGGGCTAGAATTTTAAACCCAAAATCTCGCCCTGCGTTGACTTTTAAATATCGTTTAGTTATTTGTAGTTATTTGTTTGTTTGGTTTAATATTTAAGCACTCACAATACCTGAAAAATATATTATTTCATTGGATATAGTGAAATTATTTAGCAAGCTTATTCATGTTTGACTAGTGAAATTATAAATTTTCGAACTGTATAATCAAATTTTCAAATATGAAATTAATAAAAGACAATCACATACCAATTCCAATCAATAAGAACAAACCATAAGTAAAGAGGAAAAAAAAAAAATCTCTATTTCCATATCGACTCCAAAAAATAAACCTAACTCGACAAAAAATGAATCAAAGGCGACGAATTTTCGTTGCCTTTTGTGCTTAGTCGACCTAAAAATTGACCTAAGGTGACCATTTTTTGGGCCTCAAGGACTTGATAAACGCGGCCAATTTTAATATAATGTATGATTTTGCTAAGACTCGTAATATTTATCCTGACTTCGCCATAAAAAAAAACTCTCTTTTAATATATTATATGGTTTTTTTTCTAGGATGAAATGAATGTTACCCCTAATTTGGGACTAGCTCCACTGTTGCCCTAAAGACTCAAGAATGTTTGTGTATGAATGAGTGAGAGAGAAGAGAGAGAGAGATGTAACGACCATTGGTAGGTTGGACAACGACATTGGAATTATATTAATATGTTTGTCAACTATGTGGTGGTTGGATGTGCGTAATGTTTACACCATTTTGCTATAATATTTTGGCTATATAAATATGTTTGTCAACTATATCGTGGTTGGACGTACATAGTTGACTTATTTTGGGCATAGGATTTTTTTCTGGGGTGGACTGTATGGTTGTTTACTATACATATTATGAATGTGTACCTTCACCGAATGGAAGGTGAACGTCCAATTTAGAAACCAAATGTTTAATCTTGTGCGAGTAGAGAAAGACAAAATCCTGCGCAAAAACTGGTGCGCAAGAAGCGGATGAGCAACGTGCAACCGTTCATACCATCCCAACCAAAGAACATATTAAACGAAAGAAACAGAATTTGAGAAGTGCACCCGTTAGACTCCAATAAATTGGTAAAACAAAATCATAATAACATTCAACTTTTAAAAAATTATGGGAAGTTATGTTCGATTGTAGGGATAAAAACATTGGAGTAAATTTTTAAAAAATGAAAATTTACAAAATGCTAAAGGGGGACGCGCGAACGATGCCACGCGGATTTCCACAAGAAATCGCCAGACACTTAAGAATCGACTTTCAAATTACACTAGAGAGGAAACAAAAAATTTTAGCACCAAGAAGCAATGTACAACAATACGGCTTCTGCTATTTTATTGATAGAATTCTACATATGATGGATAAACATTCTTGAAAGCTTATCTTAAATACTCGGTATCCAGCTAATTATAGACAATGTTAAAGTTGTCACATGGCATACTTACGGGGTCATACACTTTCATATACATACGATCTCCCCCATCTACGAACTTAAGATAGTATTTGGACACTTTAACACAATATGAATAATTGACTTACGTGAGAGGAACCTAAAATATCACATTGCTTGTATAATGGACAATACACAAGGAATAAGGTCAACTACACCCACAGAAATCGTAGTTCAGGCACCACCTTCCGAGAAGCTGCTCCAAATATCCACGTGGTCGACCCACCAACAAATTGTTATATTAAACCATACATAACGGAAACTCGGGTCTACTTTTTTTGGGGGTCAATATCTGGGTCTATTTAAACGATCCGATGCCAACATGGAGTTCGACATACTTCCATTACCCAAATCACAAAAAAAAATGGACAAAAAGATGAATTTAAAATTTTCAAACCCCAAAAATCCCGCCAAAATTTTCCCCCCAACAAACCGGCCCATAATTTTATTTATTCTGATTTGAGAAGATAAGCACGACCAAATTCCTATTTAAACTACCCAAAAACTTCCACTTCCCAACACAGGAGAGCCAATCCGGTACGTTCATCTCAACATCTCTCTCAAGTTGTTCATGTATCCCTACATTACACACATTCTGTAAGTGCAATGATACTGCCTCTGTGAAGAACTCCCATCTAACGATTCTGTTTAACGTTCAAACCCATTTTGTTTTCTAAGCAAGAGACAAGATAGAGATTTCCAGACTTCTTATGGAGGCCTCAACACCATTGCCAGTAACATCCTAACAGTAAAAATCTCCCGTCCCCCACCAACAAGACACGCCGGGGTTCCATTTTCTAAGTAGCATATAATGTGGCTTTGTCCATTATATCGACCATTTATTCCTTCGACAAGAGCGATGCGGATGTACAGGCGTGATTAAGCAAGCTTTGTCCAAAGTTTTGGTTCATTACTATCCGCTCGCAGGGCGGTTAGCCAAGAACTCTCAAGGGAAGTTGAATGTTGATTGCCAAAACAAGTTAGGAGTCCCATTTGTGGAAGCATCGGCCAATTGCGACATCGAAAATCTGGGCGATATTCAAATCATGGATTCTGGTACTTTTGGAAAGCTTGTTTACAGAGACCCTACTGAAAATATGCTGGAAGATGGACCCCTTCTAACAGCACAGGTGAACAATCTCTTTCTCTCTTTGCTGGTAACAATTGACAACACTTTACATGATATTTTTCTTCCTTCTAACCGAGAGTTTGATTTTTGGTAGTCTTAAGTTCACGTGGGACTAGATAGTGTCACGTTCCACATGCATCATTGAGGTAGTTCGTCACTTCCCTCAAGATGGAGGGACTATTTTGTTTACAATTGATGCGTTAACTTTTTCAAATGTTGTTGGTGAATTTTCATTTGCGGAAAGTCATCTTACATAAATTAGAACTTTCCTCATAACTTCCCACAATTGCAAAAGCAAAAATTATCAAAAAAGTCATAAACCTAATATAATTGTGTCGATAAAATCCTAAATATTTTTTTGTCAATTAAGTCCTAAACCTTTTGAATTTGTGCCAATTCAGTCTTCTTGGCCTATTAGCGCTAAGGTGGAGAAATTTTAATAAAATATTAATATTTTTCAATCTTTATTATATATTATTTTTCCTTTTTGTCCTTTTCTTTTTCCTTTTCCTTCCTTCTCTTTTGTTTTTGTTACCCACTGTGGCTAGCGAGCCGTGGTCGGCATTGCCGAGCTCGCGGGCCACTGGATGGGGGCCGTAAAACCCTCATCCAAATTTGGGGGAGGTAGCCATGCCATGGCCCCACCGGCCATAGATGAAGGTGGCCTCTATACGATTGGCGAGGCCAACCTCGTCGATTGCGGGCGAAGGCAACAATGGTCGTGCCTCACTAACCAAGACCATAGTCAAGCATGGTAGCGAGCAAGAAGCCTCGCCGGGGCCATGTCGACCACGAGGCAAAAGTGGCCATGGCCTTGCCCGGCCCGCAAGCAAGGCCGCCTTCATCGGCGATCGGCGAGGGCGCGACTCTTGCTTGCGGTCGGTGAGGGCTTTGCTGCCCTCATCCAATGCTCGGTGAGCTCCGGTGATGCCAGCCATAGCTCACTGGTCAAAGTGGATTATAAAAATAATATATAAAAAAAGAATGAAGGAAAAGACAAAAGAAAAGGAACAAAACTAAAAATCCAAAATAGAAACAATTGTTAGAAATTTGTCCACTTAGCACCAGCCAACTAAAAGGATTGAATTGGCACAAATGCAAAAAATTTATGACTTAATTGGCCAAAAAAAAAAAAAGGACTGAATTGGCGCAATTGCAATAGATTTAAGACTTTTTGGTAATTTTTCCATAAAAAATAAATTTGACCCATCGGTTTTTACAATAATTAACTTCTCTCTAATATGTTTAGCAACCTTTTATGTGGAAATTATCGGTATATTACTATAGTAAGTAGTACTTTTCTATGTAGAATAATACTACCAAAATACATACAATTAAGATATAGTTTATACCAATAATTCCAATTTATCATCTCACTATATGTGATGTTGTTATATAGGTTCCATTTGTTTGGCGGAAAATGAATGGTTTGTACTTTTTAGAAAATGATCGCTTGTACCGGTTAGTAAAATGAACAAATCAACACAATTTCATTTCCCACCAAAATGTTTAGACACTAGATTCTACTAATACTGAAAACATTTTGCATTAACTAATTATTTCAAGAGATCATTTTTAGGAAAATGAAAATGTGATCATTCATTCACTTTTGTAATCGATACAAACAATCATTTTCTTAAAAATATTTTTTAAATCATTCATTTCCAGCAAAACAAACAGAGCCATAGACTAGGTACATTTACTTTGGATTCATCTCCAACAGTGCTGAATGCGGTAACATTAGATTCATCAGATGCGACGTTTATTTGGATGTAAGGAGCATGCACTCAATCCATGAAAGGTGGCCATGCAAGAACTTAGTTACCATTCTTGCATTTTGTATTGAGGTATTAGTAACTCTGGAGATTGCAAAAACAGGTAACAAGGTTTAAATGTGGAAGTTTCACTTTAGGGATTGCAATTCACCACTGCATGGTCGACGGTATCGCCGCAATTGAATTTATGAACTCGTGGGCTGAGTTAGCAAGAGGTAAACCATTATCCATTGTTCCTTGTCACGATGATAAGTCGGGTGCCACCTCAAATTTGCGGTCCTTATGACGAATTTGTTCACGTGAGTGATGTATCGAACCTCACGGCATTATACGAGAGAGAACAAATCGTGTTTAAATCTTTCCACTTTGACGGTGAGAAGCTGGCGACCCTGAAGAAAATGGCAACACCCGCTGGACATGATATGAGCAGCTGCTCCAACTTCGTCGCGCTCTCGGCTCTAGTATGGCGGTCTCGAAGCATGGCACTCAAGATGAAACCGCACCAACTGTCGAAGCTTCTCTTAACGGTCGATATCCGATCAAAGCTAGGAACATCAATGCCCGATGGATACTGTGGGAATGCCATAATCGCATCTTGCTGTCTCTGCACCGCTGGACAGTTGATCGATGAGCCTATCTCTTCCGCAGCGGGGAAAATAAAGGAGGTGATCGAGGGGGTGACAGAGGGCTACGTGCGGTCGTCGCTCGACTTCATGGACACATACCAATTTGATCCTTACTCCGTGAGCTCACTATTGATAAGTTCATGGTTGAGGCTGGATTATGGCTGCATAGACTTTGGATGGGGAGGGCCGAGGCAGCTCGGCACCGGCAACCCACCACCGAATCTCTGCATGTTGATGAGGGAAGAGACTGAGAATAAGAAGGGCATTGTGGTGGTGTTGGGTTTGCCACTTTCGGCTATGAACACGTTCCAAGAGTTGGTTCAAATATAGACTCATTACCAGAGATCGAACACCTTCAAGAGAGCTCACTTACTATTCCAATAATGCTACTTATTCGTTAATGTTATTTGTTTGGGATAAGTGCAAACACTGCTACATAGATGTTCACTGTTTAATTAAGACAAATTCAATTAGCCATGGTTTATTTTCGCTTACTCATTTTACCATCAATTGGACGCGGTATATTCCCATTCTCTCTATCGAAATGTCCAACATCGCTGACATTAAGTTTATATTCTATGTATGTACATGTGATCTTCCTCCATTTATGAGTTTAAGCTTTCGTATTAGACTTTCTAACATAATATTAGAGTCACTTCTGCCTCTTTTGCGTGTGCATCCACTCTTATAATCTCTCTTCACTTATAAGCTTAAGTTTTTTTGTTGAACTTTCTAACACTTTCAATACATGCATTGGTATTTAAGAAAATTGAGCGCATTTTTACTGGCCCTCTTCATTGTGCCGATCATACTTCGACATGAGAAAGTGTTGAATGTAAGATTTACATTATGAGTCACCAATCAAAATCAACTACATTGCAAATGAAAAAGGAAGTTCTTTGTAAACACACCATAATTCTATTAAACTATAACCAACATCCTATTGCTGAGTTTGAATCCAACTGCTGACGAGCAAAACTTTTTACAAGGAGCGACCCTCAAAGGCAAACGAAGAAAAAGAGAGTCTGTCATTGAGCCACTGCTGGAAACGATGAAAAATAAGAACAATTGTCCAACAGACTTTCCTCTTTACTCTGCACTGAATAATGGAGGGCCACAGACTTCCTCTTTACTCTGCACTGAATAATAGAGGGAAGACAAAAAAAAAAAAAAAAAATTAAGGGTAGTGAGGCTATCCGTCAGCTCTAGCTAGTAATCTAAGTAGTGAGGTAACGTTTTTGTGAAAATGAACTTTTTTAAGGCAATCAACATCTTCTTCTAGTTTGATATCACGAATATCATTAGATCGAGAATCTATCCATTAAGAAGAACAAAACAATTAAGATTTCAACTCCGACCAAAATATAAAAATTAAGATTTCAACAACTCAACAGAAAACTGGGACAGTACTAAACTCAACTTAATCAGATTTATTAGGTATAAAAAGAATGAATGATGTGAGCTTAACTTGATGAATCGCCTTAGTAAACTTTGAAAAGTAGGAAAATAATCAACTAGAGAAATAATATTGACTTCCTAAGCTTCGATTTCCTAAGTTACATGTCAAATTTCGAGCTCGTTTTCTAGGTGAAACAGGTCCTGAAGTCTAGGATCTGAATCTGAAAATTTGAGTAAACGACCTTGATCTCTTTGTCGATTTTTACAAATTATTGTTTTCAGATTTTGACAAAACAAATTCGATTTTTTTAGACAAGATACAGATCTTTCTAGTGATATAATTTCTTTAAAATTCTAAGCTCGTTTGGTCCGAAAAAAGTTTCTTGCTCAAAATAGCGAAAGATTTGTGTATTAGATCTAGAAAATCGAACTCTGTTTTCATTAATTGTTTTTTTTTTTTGTAAATTACACATACTTTCAATTTTGCAACACTCAATGAGTTGTGGGTTTTCTTTTATTGCACTTAGAATAGCTTATTTCTCGATAATTCTCACACTGCTTTTGATACATTGTATGTTAATTTCCTTTTTTAGACTAAGATAAGTTTACTTTACAATCTTAATGAATAATCACAAAAACAATTGCATAATCACTTAGAAGTTTCAACAAAACATTTAGGATCAAAATGGTAAACAAGATTGCATGACCACTTTAGGAAAACAACTAATTAGTTACGTAACAAAAGTGCGCATCACTACTATGCATGTTTGAGTTGTTCTCTAGATAGGTAAATATTGCTTCTAAGCAAAATGCAACATTTGAAGAAAGCAAGAAGAGGATAAACTTCATCTGAAGAGATTTGATAACTAAAAGGAATCTCTGGACTAAAGGCATCATTTGAGGAAGTCATCGTATGAGTAAGCGTGATATAAGGTTTGATCGGTCAAATTTTTTGGAGGATAAGTACTTATTTTTAGCAACAAATGAGGTACGCACAATCTCAATTTTTTTAATATCATGTGAAATATTGTGATTGACGTGACTATTTTGATTGAATTGATTGAATATTACGCTTCCAAAATTAATTTATCATACCTCTTCAAAATATTTTATTTCTAGAATTTATATTTCAAAATCTCTCAACTTTCAAAAGTGGTTTCCATATTTTTTTATAGCAAAAACAAAACTTCGTACTTGAACTATTGCTTCCTTTAAATACTTCTACAAAAATTGATTTTTCACTCTCTTCGCTCAGAACTCTCTCAAACCTTAGCATCTCGAAACCTCCCTTTCGATTACACTCACAAACCCTAAAACTCTTAATCCTTTCTACAAACTACAAAAAATCTCAAATGGCACCCAAGAATCCTTCCATGATGAAGACACCCAAAATATAACTTGTCGGTCCGGCCAACTAGAATCGCGAGGCACTAGAGCCCCGATTGATGCTCCAACTCGGTATGATCTCACAAGCTCTCTAGGGGAAGGAAGTGATGATCAAAGAACAGAGGAGACACAAAGATTAATCATTGGAGTCGCCATTATCGAGGCCCTAGAGGTAGTGGAGAAAAAGAAGAAGTGACTTCAGGACCGCATCACGAACATGGTAATTCGAACCCCTAAAGAAAATGCTAATCTTCCTAGTGATAAAACAATCAAACTAGGAAGGGGTTTATCAAATGTGATTAGGGAAATGAGATTGCAAGAAAGGCCTAATCATGATATTCAAGAATTTCTACGTAGAAATGGATTTTTTGATGAAGGAGAATTACAAAAAATTAGTGAGATGTTGACTCGGGATGAGATTAGGCAAGCCACAAAGGTAGAAGACGAATTTCAGAAAGTTAGATCATCTGAGTCCTCTACGAAAGGAAAAGAGAATGTTGGTGAACCTTCAAGAGTAGAGGAGATGCTAATTACATCGATAGAGACAAGATCGAAGGTGCTACGGCTAAAAAAGAAGTTAGGGCTGAAAAAGAAGTTAGGGAAGAAACTATACTGATTAGTGATCATCCGAGGGAAGATGATGATGAGATGATCTATGTTCACTTTCAGAGAATGGTAATGAAATTTTTGGCGGATGAAGGAAAGGTAGATAGAATGTTCGAGATCTAAGGAACATCGTGCTTACTACAATTCTCGATTGCCGAACTTCTATGGCAAATAGGCCGATTGACGTTTATTACTTTAAGAAGAATGATTTGCAAATTTTCTATCCACTTACCAAACTTTAATTGCAAAATCTATGTTCTCTAAATACCCCTTGTTATCTTGAGATGACTGCCTACTTTTATTCCAACTTCTCTATGATCTCTAGAGATGCCATTTAATTTTCCTTCTTTGAACAGAACATCATTTTGAGTGCTGTAGATCTTGCAGAAGTTCTTGACACTAAACTTTCTACTTTCACTCCAATTCCCATCTCAAATGATGTTGTCTACAAAGATCTCTCAGGCAATCCAAATCTGTCCAGAGCAAACAAATCTCAGGTTTAGCATCATCATTTTCCTCGACAACTATCATTCTACATAAGGTAGTCATAAATTGTCTTAAGCCCAAAGGTTCATCCAAGACTAATGTTTCTCGCTTTGAAGCCAAAATCATATGGGCTATCCTAAATGGAAAACCCTTCTCTCTTCCACACATTATCTTCCTGCACATGCATAGAACAGTAAGAAAGAACAAGGGTCGGTTGCCTTATGGATTATTGATCACCAGGATCTTCGAATATCTTCGAATATTAATTTTGCAATAGCTCAAATCTTTTCAAGTTCCTCAAGGCAGTACTGGTGAGACAATATATAGCAAGATGTAGCAAGATGGGCTACAAGCTTGATAATGGTCCATGAAGAGATAGGAACAAGAACGTCACACTGATAGATCTTCCTACATCAGAAATTGTAGTAGCAGAGGCCACTCTATAGGAAACTTGACTGCTGAAAAGTCTGCAAAAGCCTCACCAGCAGGACCATCCTATGAGTCCACTTGAAAGAGGAGGATGACAACATTGACTCATAAGTCCACCAAGTTTGGATCGAAGAAGAGAAAACTTGCCAAGACGTTGCTTGAAAGGATCGAAAAAGAGAAAATTTCTGATAGCTCCTTGGTAAGTGACAGCAAGATTAAAGAAATGATTCAAACAATTGTGAGTTCAACGTTTAAGGATGAGATTGCAGCACAGATAGAGCAACAAGAGAAGGAGAGAGAAGAGAAAGAGAAATATGAAAAAAGACAACAGAATACACTTGTTGAAGTACCTGCGGATATCCTGCATAAGGACAAAGGAGCTAATGAACCTTCTGAGGTTGAAGAGTCAGAGGAAGTGGTTCAGGATAATGAAGAGATGTTGACACAGTCTCAAGAAGAGCAAATTGAACAGGTCGATATCTCTAAATTCATTCTGAGTGAAGGGATTGTACAGAGGGAAGCAACATCTGAGGGGGACGATATAGGCATAGCAATCGATGCTGCTGACACAGCAAATTCCCCAGGCAAGACAGTCTTAGATGCACCTCCACAGGACACTATAGCTTCAACGTCTGAAAAGCATGCTAAGACTCAAGGGGAGTCATCCAACGTTGGCATTCAGACGGATGATGACATGGGTGGTGCTACTCACTCAGAACTTCTTAGAGAACTGGTGTACAAGTAGAGAGAGATGAGGGTCAACCTAGATTCTGAAGCCGTGCACCTCAAGAAAGCAATATCCTCTAATGCAAGCATTATTGATTTCCAATTGAAACATTTGGACAGGAAGATCCTCAACATGAAAAGGGATCTTGATCACACGATCAATCAGCTCACAAAATTCGTCCTTGTCCAACTTCTTGATGACTAAGCTCCCACAACTTTCACTCAAGCCCCATCCACATCTACTCCAGCTCCAAATCCAAATCTTCCAAATTAAAACTCATTTCATTTGTTTAAATTTGTTGGTGTTTGGATCTGTATTATATTTGAATGCTTTTTTAGCTTAAATTGTGCAAAAACCTTGATTTTTAAGTACCTTGATTGAATGATATTATGGCTGAACTTATTTGAGACTTTGTTGCATATATATTGGTAGTTCGCTATAGCCTCTTGGGCTGATGATAAAAAGGGAGAGAAGTCATGTATGCATGTGCTATGCACATATAAAAAGGGAAGAAGTCATGTGTTATGCATGATATCAATTATCCTCTACATTTATTGTCTTATTGAGAAGTCTCACTTGTGAAAAAAAATGTGAGATTATGATCTACAGGTTTCTAACTTTTACGAACGAGAACAGGTGAAGTGTTGTTCTAACAGGAACAAATCTCGTGATCAAAGAATCACTCTATCATATCGAGCAAGTTCGAAAACAGGGATGAACATGTTTCAAGTTCTAGGAACAAGTTCCGAGAAAGACACGAGAATGAGATGTTACGAGAATCATAGTACAAAATTGTCTAAACTTAAAGTACTATGCTTTGAAATCTCACACTTGCTATAATCTCTTGAAGATTATTGACCGGATATAGGTTTACGTAAATTATATGCTATGAACATAGAGAACCTCTTACTATCTCATATACCCTGTTCACATGTTTCAAAATTTAAATGCTCTATACCTGTGCATCTATGATTCTAAAAATACTCTAATACAGGTTTCACAAGTTCGAGAGCAAAAAACTGAATCACATTGATAATGAATTCAAACTTTGAATTCATCTCTATTCCAGAACTTATCTCATGCTAAAACACAAGACATGAAATGATGCATTATTATTTAGCAAGACTTCATTGAGTAGCAAAATTATGATGTTACTCACCTCTTTTTACTTAACAGTTGATATTCTTATGGATAGTTTTGTCATCATCAAAAATGGGGGAGAATGTCGAGAAAAATCCCTAAGTGATTTTGAAGTTGACAAAATACTCTATGTGCTCTTGATCCGTGTTAATGCAATGAAATATTTGTTTTGTAGATTATCCAAAAGTGTGGAGATACACAGGATTGAATCCGGCAAAAGGAGGACTCATATGTTATTCTAAGGGACTCACACGCTTTGTGGAGCTTAGACGTTGAGCACGGGAGCTCGGGCGTTGAGCACGGGAGCTCGAGACGTTGGAATGATGCTCACGCTCTAAGAAAAGCATTTCATGCGCAACGATCGAAATATCAAAAGATATATTGAAAGATGATTTAATTGATATATTACATCATCACAATGGCTAGTAATCGAGCTCGTGGATCGTTCTTGAAGATTTTCTGCCTTGAAGATCTATCAAGGACGCGGATTAAGGGAGACGAGCATGACCTTCCTAATGAAGAACTCCATCCGTGGAAACCCAGGATCATAATTGTATGGACGATTTGATCTAACAGGGAATACTTTCCTTTGGCAACTCTCAACGACTACGAGATCTTCTTTTGGGATACAGTCTCGTCCAAATGGGTAGTTTTGGAGAGTGATCCTCTAGAGGCCTTGCAATGAATAGTTGGAGGTGGAGGAGTATAAAAGACATCTCAAAGTCGAAGAGAAAAAAAAAGTTGGCGCAAGAGGGGGTAGGATTCTAAATTCCAAGAACCAAAGAGCTTCAACTTTTCATATTCTCCTTGATCTATTCACTGTAATACACATGAGTATTGAGCGCTAGGTGTGGAGTTTTTCATCTCAAGGGAGATCACTAAGTTGTAACTTCTAAACAATTAACAAGTGGAATTCAGCCGATTGGCTGCCAGCATGAAAAAGTAAACGTAGGCATGAACAATGCCGAACCACTATAGATCCTTTTTTGCAGTTTTTCTATCCCTTACTCGTTTTTTATTATATCTTTTGATAGTAGAACTGTGCACGCTGCCTATTGTGTTATCTTACGTGTGTTCATTATCTTAGGATTATGCTATGAGCTTAATCGATTATAATTCCGCACTGATTTTTTGAAATACTCTGTAAACACCTATTCACCCCCCTCTAAGTGATAACGCTAGTCCCAACAAATTCCTTGAGCACAGGAGATGTTTGCGTGTTCGAACTAATCAAGAAGACCCCAATGGTCTTCAAAGTCCCGATTTTCAAGCTCGCCGGTTAGGCACGAAGCGACGATTATGCGTGCTGCTGAAGAGGGAACATTTTGGTAACATCCTTGTCTCTCTCCCATGCTGGAACACTAGATATAACTATAAGTTATAAAGACGCTAGTTGAATATGGTCCTTTTTGTTTTCTGATTGGCACAAATGAAAGTGGATTCATGTATGTACCAGACGCTTTATTCTTTGATGAAACACGAAGTTGGGTGTGCATATTTTGATGAAACAGCGGAATCTTGACAGCTTACACCTTGAAAATTTGTTGGAACTCTTCCTCACAAGCCCTCGTAAGAGCGGCTTAGACTAGGCTCAGTTGATCCCACCTTGCTGTGTATTGTGCTACAAACTAACCTTGCAAGAAGCCAAGAGGCCGTCCGCTCATTGATCACCTCTGCCGTCATTATACCAATTTTCGCCTCTCTCCGGTCTTTCTCTATTATTTTAGGTGTGCAGATCGATCGTATGCTCTCAAAGTCCAGCCCAGTTGATTCGGTCCACCACCTCGCTTTGCCCTATTCCAAGCCGGTTGGTTTGGAAAGAGTACTTGATCTTCAGAACCGTGGAGTTGAAGTAATGAATAACTCCAGCTACTTCTGCACCCTCAGGCGACCTTCAACCATGTTTCCTCACTAGGAAGTGTGTGAATAAAGGCCACCAAACGGTACTGTCATCCTTCCATAAACAGTGACTGTGATATCCACATAAAGGCCACCAAACGCTGTCGTCATCCTTCCATAAAAAGTGACTGTGATATCCATCTAGTGGAGTTTTATTGAGTATACTGTCGATTGCAAAAGGTAGTCCTGATATTGTTCGAAGACGAGTTGTCACCTCACTTGGGAGCCTCTCTCTCGTTACATCGCAGCGTGTCAACACTTTCCCAAGAGCACAAGCTAATTGTACAAGATTACTTAAGGAAGATGGGGTTTGATTCTGAAACAACGGTTACATTTAACGATAATAGCAGCTCTTAAGTACATGCACTCATGGAAGTTTGAGGCACAGCTCTTTTACATTTATACTAGCAGCTCCTCCATCCTTTTCATTAATCAACAACGATTTTTACTCCGCAGGCACGGGCATGGAGACCCGACGATTTGGATCCATGAAACATCCTGCAAGGCTTCAGGAAGTCAGGCTGCTTAGACCAGAAGTTGAGGAACTTACATGGTTTCAGTCAACACGGGGAATTGAGTTTACCAGTCAAACATTTTCAGCATTGCGAGGTTGCGTCTTCATCCTTCTTCCTTCCCCTCCACTCCTGCACTATCTTCTTACTTCCAAGTCGCATTCTTGGCCGCCATTCCAGTCTTCCGTAAGAGAAATTTTTGAAGTCCATGAGATAACGACAGGACAACCATCGTCCTCACGGGGAAGAAAGAGTCTGAAACACCCTCGAGCGGGCCTATTTCATCCTCCTCTCTCAATTCCAAAGCACCAAATTTATTTGTCGATTGCACACGGCATGTTGGCAAAGAACCAAATTTTAAAGCGCACGAGAACAGTCTCCCTTCGCTAAAGAATCAAACTTTGAAACACTTGGTCGACCAAAAAAAAAAAAAAACACTTGAAAAAGCAATTTGAACAAGTAGTTTACACAAGTTTAATAGCACTTGAAATTCCAAACAGGTACCTCATCACAAATTTAGTACAAATTACTGTTCATCTAACAAAAAATCTCAAACTAGTATCCCATGACATATTTATTCTAAACTAATTTTCATCTCACCAAACATCCCAGAGTAATAACCCCTACCCAAATCTTCCAATTGATTAACATGCCTTCCAATATCCAGTTAAAGTAAATACATGTCGACACATGTGGCAGTCGAATGCGAAATCAAATTGATGTGGAGAATGGCATATGCAATGTGAAAATCCACTTGTGATAGCAACATTCCATCCGAGGTCCCGTCAAATTCCAGTGTCAACACACGTAGGAGATAAGAGCGAGACGAATTTGACATGGAGAATAACAAATCCGACGTGGGAAATTCATGTTTGTTCTACACTTATTGCGCGCTTTTGCCAATTTAGTTTTAAACCTTTTAATTTTACTAGGTTGAATTCTAAACATTTTTACGTATTGCTAATTAAGTCTATTTGGCCAATTGCAAAAGGTTTAGGAGTAAATCGGTAAAAAAAAAAATATTTAGGATTGAATTGATATAATTATAATAGGTTTATGAATTTTTGTATTTTTTCCATCTATCACTCATTGAAAATGAAATTCTTGAAGTGTGTGCTCCACAAAATTCATCCATCAAACCTCCTTAGCCATGTTTATTTCTCGTATATCTAACTGAAAGCGTCGCCATTTTTAGGACAAATTACCAACGCCCAAATTTAGTTACTCGATGGCACCATTATTTCCCATGTTGCTTACCAAAAAACATACTGGAGTGGCTTGATTGAATGAAACATCAAACTTATGAGTTACTTGAAAAATTGTCAAGTTGGAGCTACCATGACAACATTCCATTTTACAACTGAGACAAAAGCTGTGGTCCACGACCCTTCATCTGCTAAGCACCACAAATCTGGATGGCTTCAAACAAATCCAATTCCCATTTTTGTGACGGCGACGGGAGATTTTGAATGTCGGACAAAGACAGAGATATGGAATCGAACTTCAGCATGTGTAATTTAATGAAATGAACGTTGTCTTGTTCAAAGATGACAAATGAACATGTCCTAAAGGCCCCCTAAAATCCGTAACATCCACACACAAAAAAAAAGGCCCCACCCAATCTTCCCAGGTGGTCCCAATCTGGTTTGACTTTTTCTGCTCTCCATTTTATAATTATTTTTTATAGGTCTCCTCTCCATTTTATATGGTCACTAGGGGAAGATTACTCTATAATATGGATATGACATGGTTTTAATTTATAATTATTTTAGGCGAAACCGAAATTATTAGAATACTTTTGCAGACTTCCACTATACAACTTCGACAGCCTACTTGTTTTGACTGCTGCCACCTAAATTAGATTTATTTAGGGCACGCATGATAAACATTTTGTTTCTCTAATTTTCTGTTCTCGAAAATAAGTTTAGAACAAAATCGATTGATAACGTAACTTTATTTTTCTATTTGTGGAACAAATTTTAGACCATTAATAGATTTGGAACATAAATAGAAATAAAAACTTTTCTAATTGCTCACTCCCTTCATCTCCCGTGTGTTCTCCTCTCTCTCTCTCTCTCTCTCTCTCTCTCTCTCTCTCTCTCTCTCTCTCATCTCTCTCTCTCGTGTGCACAAAATCAACCGAACTTCTTTATCTCATCTTCGCTCTAGTTCCGTCGTCGCAGGGGACCTCGCCACCACTGTCAAATGTCTGTCAACACAACTACAGCTCCGTCTCTCGTTGCAACCCTAGCTTTCATCGTAACAAGGTGAGTCTCTCTCTCCTTCTTTGTTGTCATGACCTAGTTGCGCCTCCCTCTTTGTCGCTTGATTCACGTTCGATTTGCAACCAAAATTGGTATCTTCAACAGCTTGTACGAAATTTTATGTTATTATCACACGAATTTATGTTACATGAAATAGAAATTTGTTATCGTTATCAAATGCGTTTCTATACTTAGAAAATTCTAAGGAATATAAATAAAAAAATCTATTTTTGACCATAATTTATTTCAAGGAACAAAATGGTTGTTATTTGCGCCCCCAGCGAGGGATTGCCTAGGTTTTTTAATTTTTGTGACTCTCCTTGATTTCTTGAATGAAAGGAGCAAAAGTTTACCTAGGTGATAGTTTAATCCCTATTTATTACATCTAAATTATTTAATTAAAAGCAAGTTTTCATTTTTCAGGAGTACCCTTGCAATTGCAATATATAAAATAAAAAAACAAACAAGGACATTTCCAATTATCTTTTAGTTGCACCCACCTTCTAGTATAACTGCTCATTTTCTTCCCATCACATGATCATCCAACTGCACATGTCCCATTGCTGGTGTTTATTAGAAAATTGATTATGCAGTAATCTTTGGGCGACTGTGAGATTAACGGTTTATTTGGGATCACAAAAAAATAAATGATAATCAAATAAAAATTATTATGGAGTTCACTCTTTAATAATTTATGGCTCACAATATGTTGTTATTTTCATAGTCATCCAAAGATTCTTATGCTAAGAAAGCCCGTGTTATTAAACTGAACCAAATAATGTTGGCACGTTAAAAAAAAAAAAAGACAATTGAATCGAGTAATATGAGTATTTTGATTTGGCAATCCATAAGTCTCCGATCAGTTTTCAAGCACCGTGATTGGCCCAACTTTCCGCGTGTCTTTACGGGCGCAATTCCGGCAAACTCCATTGCCATCTAGAGAACACTTCATCGGTGAGGAAACAAAGAAGCTAGTACTTGTGTTGTGGCCTGAATTCAACATGGAGATTGACCACAGGAGCGGTCGAACGAACAAGGCAGTCGATGCACGTCTGTTGAGATTGAACACCATGGCATCAAAGTCAAGTGGGATCGACAAAATGGCAGCCATGGAGGAGATCTGGAAGTTCGCATGTTAGATCCGGAGGCACAACCCCACACCTACGGCGTCGCAGACGCCGTCGTCCAAGTTGAGCCCTCTCCGCGCGTCGCTCGCGGCCATGGTCGAGCTGCCATCGCTAGATCCAGATCTGCTGTTTCAGATTTGGAAGATCGCGGATCTTGGATTCTAGATCCGGAGAAAAATTAATATTGTTATAAAATATTCTCATGAAAAAAACTTATTTTTAAAATAAAGAATAGTATGTATACGATGTAACTGTGTATGGGGCTATATTTTTGCTATCGTAGAGCTTATAAATTGAGATATACTTAAATAGAACAACAGTAATATCTATATAAACCCAAAAAAGATATACTATTTTTTTTTTGTTGATTTAGTAAACGGAATGGGCAATACTGCAATTACGACAACTTGTGGATAATACCAATTCCAAAAGAATTGTTTTGACTTTGAGATGGAGTTGAACGATTACGTCGAATAAATAAAAACTTCAGGGATTAGATTGAACATTTAAGAATAGTTCAAGGATCATATTGAATTTAAAAAAGATATTAGACATGGAATTGTACGGACTATTTATCTCATTTTCTCTCAAAAAAAACTAAGTGGATAAAAGGGCACGTGAGTGATATCGACTTTGTCAGGCATACATACAGAAGTACGACCCGACCCGTCGTCGCCTATCGGGAAAATTTAAAAAAAATCGCCAAGTGTCTTCATTTTCCCAAATAAAAGACTAAAATAAATTTTATTTCAAATAAGGGCCAAAATCCATCATTGTCTCAAATAAGAACCGAAATGGTTATGGTTGTTTCAAATAAGGGCTGACTTCGTGAACAGTACGTTTGGTAGAGAGTATTTTTGTAAAAATATAAATTTAATCTCCTTTTTTATTAAATTAAATTAAAAAGTCAAAAACAGAATTTTTTTTTTTAAAGGAACAGAGGCAGGAAGATTGACCTCCCGCTTGTGTTTTTATTTTTTTTTCAAAATTTCTTGAAAAATAGAAAAAGGAAAAAAATAAAATAAAATAGTAAATGACAAAAATATCTCTAACTAAATTGATTCATGCCCCTTTCTTTAGATTAACATAGTGAATTGCGGTTCTTATTTGAAATAATATGCATTTTAGGCCATTCTTTGACACAATCAAGATATTTCATGCCTTTTTTTTATTATAAATAATACGTATTTTAAATTTTTATTTAAAAAAACGAGAGGCGGTTGAGATTTTGTTTGGAATTTTCCGTCGCCTACCATTCCACGTTGACTCAACTCCCTAAGGTCGCCCTTTGAACCTCCTCCTCGTTTCACTCCAATCCCCTGTCCATGTCTCTATCCACTCCATAATCCTTCGGCCCATTTTGTAATTCCGCAGGCCATTCCGAGTGCAGAGTCACCGCCATCTTCTTATTCTTCTGCACACCCGCCTCTACCATTCTGGCGACTTGTCCCTCGGCTCTGGAAATCCTTTTCTTGTGTGCCTTCTTTCATGTGCAATGGCTGCGAGGATTGGGTCCTTCAGGCGCAGCTTCTTGGACAGGAGCAAAGAGAGGCTCCTCTCCAGAAAAGGGTACTCTGACTTCGGCCTGAACAGCACGGACGGGATTGATAATGGCGTCAAATGCAGGTGGTTTAGGTCGATTTCGGATGGGGCTGTGAACTGCTGGAATTGGTTGCAGGATGTTGTGGTTAAGCTGTATGAGATGGGCCGTTCCGATCCTCGGAAGGCCGTCTTCGCCGCGAAGATGGGCTTGTCTTTGGCCCTTGTTTCGCTGGTGATCTTCTTGAAAGAGCCTCTCCAGGATGTTAGCCAGTACTCCATCTGGGCGATTCTTACTGTCGTTGTGGTTTTTGAGTTCAGCGTAGGTATTATTTCTTTTTTGTTTTGCCCTGTTTTTGAAGAATAAGGTTTACGTTTCTTATGAATGAATCACGCTGTTTCATTTTCAGCCGTATACTTTTTTTTTTTTTAAGGGACTTTTGTGCTTGTGTTTGTAGATTTGATTTTTCCAAGTGTTGAGTTCAGTTTTTGCTGTTGAAGAACAAGGGAAGTAGTGAACGTTGTTATTTTGATTTCAATCTTTAGGTGCAACTCTGAACAAGGGATTTAATCGGGCTATCGGGACATTATTGGCCGGAAGTATTGCTCTTGGCATTGCGGAGCTCTCGACCATGACTGGTGATTTGCAGGAGTTTATCCTTGTAATCAGCATCTTTATAGCAGGTTTGCATAGTTGGAATCAAGTTACTCAATAGCTGATTTAGATTCTTTTGCCCAGTTGATGTCTTGCGATAGGTCTCATTCTGATCTTTTTGAAGTTATTTTCCATACGGTATTCAGGATTTTGTGCCAGTTATGCTAAGCTATACCCGTCCATGAAGTCATACGAATATGGGTTCCGGGTATTCTTGTTGACTTACTGCATTGTGATGGTATCTGGGAGTTCTTCAACATTTTTTGAAACAGCTTTTTACCGGCTAATGCTCATCGCTATTGGAGCTGTCATATGTTTGGTTGTTAATACCTGTATATACCCAATCTGGGCTGGGGAGGACCTGCACAAATTGGTTGTCAAGAATTTCAAGGGTGTAGCTACTTCCTTGGAAGGTTTGATCAATCTCCTAAATTTTCTTTTTGTCATTCAATCATGGGCGACTTTCATTCTTATCGATGAGCATTGAATTGAATCACACAACCATTCGACTTTGAATATTGTTTCAAGTTTACCACTCTGTCAAATTACCATTAAATTGAAAAACAAGTTGAAGATATCTTTTTCGAGTATGATTGCTAGCACTGAACTTTTAACATTCTTCCAATTTTTTCCTCTGAATTTTTTTATTGTTGGCAGTGATGGAAATCAAAGTTCCGTGGTAAAATGAAAATTTTTCTAAAAAATTCAAGGACCAATGGGGATATTTGCTCCCGATTCTGTATGCTTACTAGAAAAGAGAGCTCTGCGTGCTAATTTATAAGGCACTTTTATTCAGGGTGTGTTGCTGGATATTTGGAATGTGTGGAATATACTAGAGTTCCTTCGAAAATACTGACGTACCAAGCTTCTGATGACCCACTGTATAATGGTTACCGAACGGCTGTACAATCTGTCAGTCAAGAGGAATCTCTGGTATGCTCTTGCCCGCTTCTTTTTATCAGTTGAGAATCATAACCAACCTTTTTGTAATGGCAGTTAGATTTTGCGAGATGGGAGCCACCTCATGGCCCATATAAGTCATTTAAATATCCTTGGAGAAACTACGTGGAAGTAAGTGGAGCTCTGAGGCATTGCGCTTTCATGGTGATGGCGATGCATGGCTGCATTCTATCCGAGATACAGGTAATCTAGTGAATTCTTGCTCGACCTCTTCTAATTTTTTAGTGATTATGTTGTCTCAGTGGTTGATTGCGTCTGATGCAGCTAATCGCATGCATTTTTTAACCTGTGTTTGTGTGGCACCTTTCTCCTTTGAGTTGCACTATATGTCTCCCATTTTTTGCTATGATGTGTGCAGCTTAATTCTGATGGATTCCAAGACACTAGAGGGATGATTTGCATTGCTGGTTAAGCATATCTGCGTTTTCAGTGTATTCTTATCCCATCTCATCTGCAAGTTGATAATCGCTAGGGAAAATTCTCATTGTGTCCTTACTTGTTAAAGGCACCAGCAGAAAAGAGAAAGGTTTTCAGTGATGTGCTTCAAAGGGTTGGCACTGAAGGAGCTAAGGTATTACGTGAGCTTGGAAGCAAGGTCGAACAGATGGAGAAATTAAGCCCTGGAGACATACTCTTACCAGTGCATGACGCAGCCGAAGAGCTGCAGATGAAGATAGACGGGAAGTCGTACCTCCTGGTTAATTCGGAGAGCTGGGAATCCGCAGCGCAGCCCAAGGAACTCGAAGATTTGGAGAACATCCAAGATTCTAAAGATGCTGAAAATAGACAGAGAGTGATACATTCGTTGAGTGATATTTGGGAACCACAGTTCTCGAATGCAGCTGTCAATTCAACACTTCCTGAATTTGTTTCCTCAGACAGTATGATTAAGAGGGCGTCGTGGCCACATCTCTCGTTTAGTGCAAATCCTTTGCCCAACGAACCGGAGTCGAAAGTATATGAGAGCGCTAGCTCCTTATCTCTAGCAACATTCGCTTCACTTCTTATTGAGTTCGTCAGCGAGGCTTCAAAATCTCGTGGATGAATTCCAAGAGCTTAGTGAGAAGGCAAATTTCAGAGATCCAGAGCCGCAACTGGTGCCCAATGAAGACATTGGCTTCTGGAGCAGGCTTCTGGGGCATTTCAGGTCCAAAAACTGAGACAGGTCAATCTTACTTCCTGGTGGTATTTGACATAACGTTTGGAATTTGTGTGTGGTGTGTTAACACATGGCTTCGCCTGTGTTTCCATAAGAACGGAAACTAAGGTTGCACCAAGAGACCATCATGCCAGGGTCTCTTAGATGGTAACATAAGCTGGCTATTAGTGGGATTTTTTTGTCACTCCCCACGATCATATAGTAGGTTTTGTTGGACTTGAACTTATGAGCAGAGCATATATGTCGTGATGTGAATATGGGTAATTTGTTGGACTGGATGATTGAATCGGCTTTTATCGTCATGTCAAGCCATCAAGGTGAACAGAAAATGGAGAATCAAAGGATGGTACGAAACACGAAATTATGTTCAGAGCGTGCTCAAGAAAAAAGGGAAAGAAGGGGAAAGCTTGTGTTTCCTTTCAGTCTCATTATTAGAAAGATTTTGTTGAATGAGTTATCCTTTTCTATGGTTATTTCTGCTCCTGTGCTCTGCATATTTCACAAAATTTGTTCCATATCATTCGGTATTATACTTCTCTTAGAGTAACGTTTGTGGAGGAAGGAAATAGATGCATCCTGCATCGAAGAGAATGTCTCTGTCTCTGTCTCTGTCAACATTTTATGGAACTAAGAACCGGACTGGCGCCACCAGGAGCTGAACCGGACCCATACATATCATTCGCTATTATACTTCTCTTAGAGCAACGTTTGTGGAGGAACGAAATTGCTGCATCATGCATCGAAGAGAATGTCTCTGTCTCTGTCTCTGTCAACATTTTATGGAACTAAGAACCGGACGGGCACCACCAGGAGCTGAACCGAACCCACCTGTATGGTCCGGTCCAGTCAATTCCCTGTTCGGTTGGTCCTTCTTGCTCACCCCTACTGAAAACCCGATGCATATTAGTCTGCGCTTCTTGGATCTGAAGTCAGTAGATCCATAGTTCTTGTGCTAGTTCTCTTGCATTCTTGCCGTGCCGGAAAGACGTCGCATTTCTGGTTTCTTTACGAGTGGCAGGTGAGCTGCAACATGAATTCTGCTCATGGCGGTCTGCTACATCTGAAAACTGCAAGAAGGGTGGAACTTTTCAGTAAGTTAGTTTGGTCTCTAAGTCACCTCAAAATGTCCGGTGTCAATTGTCACACTAACATTGAAGAAAGCCTCGCGATATCAGAACGAAACCACTCACTTAGCACGAGCAGTGGAGCCGTGTCGCCTTCTTCGTCGTGTTCTGCAATTCGAAAGTGAATGATTGGGATGATTGTTAGTCATGCCACGAAAGAAGACGGTTAAGTCTTCCATGACAGTTATTTAGCAAAGATTCCGGTGTTGCCTTTTCCATTCTTCTCGTCTTTGTATGAATTTTTCTGGGGCAAGTAGCCTGAAGGTCGCCATTAAAGAGGATCGAGTGGTTGAGAAAGATCATTTTGCAGTGACTACTCAAAGAGAAAACCATCTTACCAATTTTTGTTCGTCTGAAACGTGCCGAACAAGACTCGCTGGCAAAGGGGATGTCTCTTGTTTTTGACAACTTGTATCAATCTTGACTTTCTGTTTCTGGAGAATAAAACGGGAAGATTATAAAAAAAGTTATATATCTATTGTAATTGTGTCAATTTAATTCTAAAACTTTTTGTGTTCTGTCAATTCGGTTCTAAACATTTTGTATTCGTGTTAATTCAATCTTTCCGACTAATTTTAGATTGATATTGCTAATGGGGCATGGCTAGCGTTGACGTGACCAATTTTTAATAAGCATTTTAATATTTTTTTGAATTCATTTTTTGAATTTTTATTTTTTTTTTACTTTTTTTCCTTCTTCTTCCTCCAATTGGCTAGGAAAAGGAGAATGAAAATAAAAAATAAAAATTTCAAGAATATATAAAATATTATTAAAAATTGGCCACGTTAGCGCCGAACGCACTAGTCGGTGATTTCGGGGCCAAAATTGGCCAAGATGACCGAATTCGCACCAATGCAAAATGTTTAAGATTGAATTAGTAAAAAAAAATTAGAACCGAATTGACACAATTGCAATAAATTTAGAAATTTTTCAGTAATTTTTCCAAATAAAACTGAAGAACTGGAAACCTTCCGTTCTCAATTTCGGGGTCTGTTGTGGTGCAGAACTGGAGAAAAATGCCGTTTGCCGTCTCTTTTCGTGGGATATATCCTGGGGATGTTGTGAGTTCATTTCTTTTGAAGTAGTAGGCAAAGTGTGCACGATCTTAAATTCTATTGTGCCGAAGAAATTGGAGTTTGTCTCACAGTTGCAAATTTCAATAGCAAGTTGCCTGTGTATTTCCCAATTTCTGAATTCTATCTTTGAACACAACTAGCGGCGATATCTTTAAAACTTTGACTCTATTTATTTCGCGAAAAAATGTCACATTTTTGAAAAATGATATCTAGCTAGCAATTTTTCGGGAAAATGACGATATTTTCCGGTGTTTGGCTAAAATCTGAAAATGAACAAGAAAAGATTTTCCGCTGTTTAGTATGAAAAATTCGAATTGATTTTTTCTCCTTGCACTCATTTTGATATTTTTTTATTTATCTTTGTATTATATATTTTTTAAATCTAATTTTTAATTAATTTTTTACTTTTTCTTTTCCTTTTTAAAAATTTTTTCGTTTTCTTCTTCTTCTACGGCCTATCCGTGGATGGCTAGTGACCGACCCCAAGTGAGGTGGAACCTCAAGCCTCATCGATCCGGCGAGACTCCGGCTTGTCGAAATTTGGCAAGGCTAGCTCGAGCCTCGTTAGATCGGCTAGGCCTTGGTGTCGTCGTTCTCCAAATGAGGCTCAGCCATGCTTGAGGCAAGCAAGCGTTGGCCTTGAGCCTCCCTTGATCCGTTTGAGGTTGACGCGAGCTCGACCTCACCGAATCTGGCGAGGCAAGCTTGGCCGAGCCTCGCCCGCAAGGAGGTCGAGGTCACTCAAGCCTCACCTATGGCCGGTCATCCGCCATCGCCATGGTCGGCGATTGGCGAAAGAGAAAGAAAAAAAAAGTACAAGAAAAAAGGAAAAGAAAAAATAAAATCATTTAAAATTAGAGTAATTAAAGCATCCAATTTTTAAAAAAAATTAAAAGAAAATGAATGTGAAAGAGTGAAGGGAGGAAAGATGATGAAAAATATTTTCCCCTTCTCAAAAAGAAAAAGATGAAAATATTTTCCACACTTCTAAATATGTTTTTTTTTTCCATAAGTGGGTAATGTTTTCCTTAACTTGTTTATTTTTTGCGAACCAACTACCGAAAAATCTGAAAATTATTTTTTGAAAATTATTTTTTGTGAAATAAACAGAGCCTTCATATTACATAAAATTGTATTTGCATGTCAATTGTAAGCGTTTGAATTCTAAAAAGTTGTCACAAAAATGCATTTGAGTCCTAAAACTTTTAAAAAGTGCAATTAAATCCTAAAACTTGTCGAAAAATGTAATTTAGCCCTAAAACTTTTAAAAAGTATAATTAAATATTAAAACTTGTCAAATTGGTGAAATCAATCCCTTCTATTAATTGTACTTTTTGAAAGTTTTAGGACTGAATTTTACTTTCGCGCCTTTTAAAAATCTTAGGATAAAATTGTATTTTCGTGATAAGTCTTAGGACTTCTAGTCTATTTAGCAAAAAAAGGAAAAAAAAAAAAAGGAGGACAAGCTCAACCTTGTCAATCGTTACATGTTAATCTAAAAACACTCAAGTGATAAAATTTATCCCATCTTGTGTTTGGTACCTATACAGGACGGGATAAAGTGGAATATAAGGGGATATAGCCTGGATAAAATTATCCCGTGGGGGAGGTGTTATAGAGATGGATAGGATTTCTTCTCTTCATGGTTTCTAGATAACAAACTTCTTAAATTGTAAAATTAATATAACAATTATATTTAAACTATATTTGAATTCTAATGTTTAAAAAACTCAAAATAACAAAAAAAAAATAATATTCATTTTGTTTATTCTATTTATAATTTACATATTAATTTATTTCTACTTTATAATATATTTTACATACATACACACACCTAATATCTATATACATTACTTATTTTAAGTCCAATAGTATAGTCTATTACTTAATAAAAAAATAATTAAGAAATGGTGGAAGGGAATTGAACATATTCCTCCTATTTTGATTTCCTAATTTATATATTTAACTACATTTTACTTCGACTCATTTGCAAGTTACTAATAGTTCACCGGAAAAAAGAAATCGCGTATTAGATGTTGCTTATGAATGGCATTGAACATTTACTACCGCTTCTTGAAATTTATTATCAACAAATCGACCTTACTCCACTGAAGGCTTCCGCCTTTCGGCCAACCGAACCACGTCCAACTTTCAAACGCATGTACAGTTTGTAATTTATAGTCATTTAACATTCCTGTAGAGTTTCTTGAATTCAAAGTAATGTTTCTCTTCAGACAACAAAATAAAATAAAACGTGATAGTTTGTCCGTAAGCGAGGGGCGAAAACCCTAGGCAATACCTTAACCCTTTCTAAAAGGAGGTAATCCCTCCCGAGAAGGATGTCCCCTTCCTCTTCCTTGGGATCATCATATGTCACGTCCAAGCATTAACCTATCTTTCTTCTCCACGAAGATTGGAATCAATTCGCAATCCAAGCCAAGAGTCGAGAGCTTATCTGTTATTACTTGCCCAGAGTTTCCTCCACAATGTTCATTTTGGCTCCCTTTATTGCACAAAAATGTATGATTTGAAAAAAGTTTTCTTGAAAATGATTACTTATAACGCCTGAAATAATTAATTAAGTAAAAATATATTGATTGTTAATATCAATACATGTCTAATATCAATACAAGGAGTCATTTTTAGAAAAATATTTTCTAAACCATTCATTTTTCGCGAAATAAATCGAGTTTTTATGTAGATTTTCATGATAGAGGGGAAAGTACTCCTCTCTCTCTAATATTCCAGACATTGCACAAGCCATCACCTGTGAATCTTTCGGACAGCTCACATCAATGGCCTGAAAAAGATGTATAGACTTGAACTACAAGAAAATCAATCTACCATCTGAAGAATTCTCTTCTTCTACCCGTACATTTCCTCTCTTTCTCTTCTTCCTTCGACTTTGATCATGTAGCCTTATCATTCACAACTATTTAAGTGCTAATGATATGAACGTGGCATGCAAATCACAGAGCTCATAGAAATATATTCAGATGGAGGCTTCTACTTCCAACCCATGCATCGACTATGGCACGACCGAAATCGTCTTCTTCGACCTCGAGACGACTGTGCCTAGGAAATCCGGACAAGGCTTCTCCGTGTTGGAATTCGGGCGCCATCGTCGTCTGCCCGCGGCAGCTCGTGGAGCTTGAGAGCTACTGCACTCTCATCAGGCCTCGGGACATCACGGCTGTCGGGACAAGATCGGGTCGCCAGGGAGGGATCACTCGGGATGCGGTCTCGGGCGCACCGCCGTTTGAAGAAGTAGCTGATAAGATATTCAACATCTTGAATGGCAGGATCTGGGCGGGCCACAACATCCAGCGCTTCGACTGCGTCCGGATCAAGGAGGCATTCGCCGAGATTGGGAGGGATGCGCCGGTTCCCCTCGGGTTGATCGATTCTCTAGGAGTCTTGACTGAAAAGTTTGGGCGCCGAGCTGGTAATATGAAGGTAGGTCCGTTTGTCTTCTCAAGTGCATTCATACCTGACTACAACCTTGGTCCTGACCAGCGCGCTTTGTGTTCCTGATTGTATCAGATGGAAACCTTGGCTGCTTATTTTGGGCTAGGGCAACAAAAGCACAGGTAACTAATTAGAAAAAAAAACCAGCAAATTACCAAAAAAAAAAAAAAAAAAAGCCTTACGATCGATCCGAGTCCATTCAAGTTATGATTTCCAACCCTAATCCAATCCAAGACATCTTTCCTCGATTAGGAGTCTCGATGATGTCCGGATGAATTTGGAGGTCGTCAAGCATTGCGCGACCGTGCTATTCCTGGTACCGACATTTCTTTCGATTTTGTCAAATGCTTCAATTTCAAGTTCCTTCCCACATGCCACATTTAGTCGGAAAATTTGATTTATTTTGTTAATGCTAGGTTTACTAAAACATTAACACTGGTTACCAAATGTTGGGCGTTAACCTCGTTGGAGATGTTTTTGATTTCTTAGTCCAAAGGTGGAGAAAATGATAATGTTGCTACTTAGTGTAATTTCACAATAACAATCACGATAATTAAGCTTTTTTATTCAAAAAATCTAGATAAAATAAAATAAACTCTGAACAAATCAACTTAGATAAAAAAAAATTGCAAAAGTTGCCTGCTAAATTGGTTGCAGTTAACGGTGTACTTATTATTATTATTATTATTATTATTATTATTATTATCAACCGCGTGTTTTATTATTGCTGAAAAAAAAAATAAAGGAATCGAGCCTGCCTAGCTTACTGAGGGGAAAATGGCAACCATCGCCAAGTATGATTACAAGAAGCAGAAGTCACAACCAGCATAAGATGACTTGCAGAGGAGAGGGCAACAACGTTATCAGCCGTAAATCTCCAACTTCTCTTGGATATCAAAGAGCTGTCCCCTCCGGCAAGGCAAGCCTCGGAAAGGTTCGATCATTTTCCTAGTTCCGGCTTTCCAAATTTCATCTTCTTCCTCGGAGATTAGCGTGCGATACAGGTTTCATTTCCGTGTCATCAAGTGCAAATCAATCCCATGTTCGGGCCGCCCACCAGGGCTTCGATTGGCTCGGGTTCTTACTGGGGTGGCAAAAGTACTGAGATAAATAAGAAGACTAACAATGCAAGATTTGGTTAAAAATTGTTATTGTCTTTCTGGATGTTTCAACAGATGACAGAGAAAATGAAGAGTCTCTTGTCCAAAGCCCAGGGAAATCAATCTCTCAACAACTTGCTCAAGCACTCTCTACTCAGATAGCAGGACGACAAGTTATGTTCGACAGCGATTCACACTGCTGTCTTCGACATCAGAGAGGCGAGAAGACGGGGAACTATGCAGCTAGACTCATGGAGCAGGTTGCTGGAGACGGCAGCATCGCTATTCATTTCAAATTTAGTGTATAGAATTCGTGCCTTTTTTGCCGTCTGGGAAAATAATCACAACAATGCGGCATAAAATGGCACGAGATCATCCTTTTAGTTGCGTTATCGATCGATGCTTTCAAATAGCGGCTTCCAAATTGAGTGGCTAGTGTGGCGAAATCAGTTAATGGCATGTATAATCATCCTAAAAACGGTCTTATGAGTTCTGAGCGATACTGAAAATCTGAAGCGCGATGAATTTATTGAAGAATAACTCAGTCATCCAAAAGAAAGGGAGCATCGGGTCGAAATCCAAAACCAGCTAAGACCAAGATTTCAACAATGGTCTACCAATTAATAAACATCTCAACAACCACTTGAACAAGACTAATTCGGACATCGGTTTAAGATCTCCACCTTGCTCCCATCTCTACGGGAAAAATGGATGCGAAGGGCCTTGAGCACGGCGTGAGACTTTCGAGTACTCGATTCAGGCAGCACCGAGAATGCAAAAGAGGAGTCGAAAGTGCCTCGACAGACCCGGATGTAGGTAACAGCCCGGGTAACCCACATTTTAGTCGGTTTCACGTCTTTTTTTTCTTCATCTATCCCTCGGGCCGATTCGGACTCGATTTGCTGTCGGTCAAGGAAAACCAGAATCCTCTCCTCGTCTTGTTTCCTGTCTCGCAGGTCTCAGATAACGATGCCAAACACATTGACCTGCATAGCGCACGCTCGCTCTTTCTCTCTTTCGCTCGATCGAGAGGACTTATCACTTGTTTGTGCCTAATCTCCCCGCATCATTCCAAAACAAAGGCGGCATGTCATGGAAATTTTCCTCTCTCTCTCTGGAATCTCTAAATCTCTCTTCAATCGGGTGAGACTTCTCTCCAGTGTTGGTCCCAATCTTCCGCATATCCTTCTCCCGAGATCCCTCCATCAGACCTCACTCCCTCTTTGTTTCTTTCCCTCTGGACCCGTCAAAACGGTTGGCCAAGATGGGTTCGGATCAAGCCATAAATGGTCCTTCCCAAATAGGCCCATTTGATCTGTTTATGACTCATTTATTGCAAAGCAAATTTAGTGATCCATAATTGATCAAACACATACCCAACTCATATTTGACCCAATCCATATTCCTAAATCACTTCCATATTTAATTCAATTTGAGAAAACATAAACCCAAACTGTGATGAGAGAATACAATGGGTGAGCGGCAGAGATCGAGTGAAGGCAAGAGGGAATGAAGAGAAAGTGAGATATGAGTTGGGTTTAACTAAGTTATAAACCCGTTTATTTAACAGTCATATTATGTTAAATCTCAACTAGGGAGAAAATATAGAATGAGCATGAGATAATAATTACTTATTGATCCGAACCGACCCCTTTCTTTTAGTTATTCTTTTCCCTTTTCCTAATTTATTAATAACAAAACAGATTTTTCCAATGTATAAATTACAAATTCCAATGGCTTTTGCTACTATAACCTTCCCGACCATGATTGTCTATTTTTATAGTCATTTCACCTCGAAACGAGTATTGATACTAGGTATTAAAAAAAGAAAAAAGTAATAAATAGAAATGAATAACGAAATAGTGGATTCCATCATTTTTGCTATCCTAGGTTTTCGCTATTTCTATTCGTTCTTGCTCCTCTTTTGTATTCTTCTCTTTTTCTTCCTTTTTTTTTTCTCACTTTCCTTTGTCCTTTTCTCGATGTAAACATCTCAATAAACACTTGACCAAGAGGTAATGACCCGAGCTTTCCACCAGCTTAAATTACGAGTAGATTAGCACTCGTCGGGCTCGAGTTAAGGGTAAACGAGCTCTAAAAAGGTTATTGATATGGTGGATTTATAATTTTAGGAACATTATGTGTTTTATTTAGGTCTCATCGGATCAAATATGTGTGAAATTAGAACAACAGGAGGAAGCAACTACACATGGACATGTGGCAACATGAAGGGCCATGTGTCATTGTCACATTATCGTCAACGTGGCGTGACACGTGTCACCACATCGTGACACATGGTAGGCACGTGACACAGCTATGGGACACGTGTCACGCTCCCATCCGTTGGTCATGTTGACTCGTCATTTCCGTCTTCCGCTATAAATAGTACCTCCCCTTCAATTTCCGACGATAACGAACGCCCTTTCCTATTCCTCATCACGCCGTGCCTCGCGTCGAGCCGTCCTTCCATCCAAGCCGCGCTTTCGTGACCGTCCGCCAAAGCCATCACGCCAATCTTGTGATTCTTAAGTCGACTCCAAGAGTTGTGCTACTCAAGTGTTCATGCCCACGCCAGGGCTATTCAAACTCGTTCGTTCATTGTTCCTACTTTGATTTTCTTCAAATAAGGCAAGTAGATCTCTAATCCTTATTACTACGTTTGCTATGGTTCATCATTGTGAGTGTTAAGCTCTCGATTCCAAACTCGGTTGTGACGTCCCAGACGCGCCACGGCCTTTTAGAAATGCTTGCTAACCTCACCTCAATGCTCTCTACTTTAATCTCTTATTATTATATACAGAGTATATATGGCACATGCGGAAGACTTGATCATAAATGATCATGGATGGTCATACAGATTACAAGTGTGTATCAATCACACGGCAGACACGCCTAATAGTGAAAACCGACTACTTATGAGATGAATATATGTAGTGAAACCTATAAGGCCATACCCTATTAGGCATGCCCGCCGTATGATTGATGTGCACTTGTAATCAGTATGGCTATCCTGATAATTTATGATCAAGTCTTTCCGCATGCGTCAAGTATACTTTTTATATAATAATAAGAGATTAGAGAGCGTTGATGTGAGGTTAGCAAGCATTCCTAAAAGGCCGTGGCACGTATATGATGTCACACAAGACTAATTCGGACATCGGTTTAAGATCTCCACCTTGCTCCCATCTTTACGGGAAAAATGGATGCGAGGGCCTTGAGCACGGCATGAGACTTTGGAATACGGGATTCAGGCAACACCGAGAATGCGAAAGAGGAGTCGAAATCGCCTTGACAGACCCGGATGTTGGTAACAGCCTGGGTAACCCACATTTTAGTCAGTTTCACGTCTTTTTTCCTTCTTCCATCTCTCGGGCCGATTAGGACTCGATTTGCTATCGGCCAAGGAAAACCTCTCTCTCTCTCTCGATCGATCGATCGATCGAGAGGACTTATCACTTGTTTGTGCCCAATCTCCCTGCATCATTCCAAAACAAAGGCAGCATCTCATGGAATTTTTCCCCTCTTTCTCTCTCTCTCTCTGGAATCTCTAAATCTCTCTTCAATCGGGTGAGACTTCTCTCCAATGTTGGTCCCAATCTTCCGCATATCCTTCCTTTTCAAATAGGCTCATTTGATCCATTTATGACCCATTTATTGCAAAGCAAATTTAGTGATCCATAATTGATCGGACACATACTCAACTCATATCCGACTCGATCCATATTCTTAAAGACTTCCATATTTAATTCAATTTGAGAAAACCCATACCCAAACTGTGAAGGATAGAAAGTTAATAAATTACTCTAATTTAGGTTTGTATTTATAAAATCTATTCATTTTTAAGGGATCCAATACTATTTTCTTTCCCAAACTATCCTCAATAAGTTATTGTATAAATTTTCATTTAATAGACAACTGCATAAATCAATAATTTTAAATTTTAAAATTTGAATCTCCTATATTCTATTAACGAACGTACCAGATAATGCAATGCTGAAATATTATTCACTTTCCTATGCATGTGTAATCTTTTCGAGTTGTGTCAAATTCTTTCCACTATTTAATAATTCGAATAATTTGCAATAAAATGATTTTTAAAATTTTTTTTTTAATGGCAATTCTTTGCGTGCACTTTTATTAGTAATTAGTTAAATTCGAATTGGAATATGTAGCTAAAAGTAAGGGCAATTTGCATACAATTAGACAAAGAAAGTTGACATAAGTTAGTAAATCAACAATCTTTTCGCACTTACCAACACTTTATTGAAATGTCGCACGAGAAAAAGATCCTTACTTTTGAGACAGTAAAACGAAAGAATCCTGCATTTCATTGAGATGTGCATAACTTGTCATCTCTTACCAGAGAATATGACTTTGCACTTTTTTATTCCTTTCTTCATTAACCTTAAAAAAAAAAAAAAACCGTTAACAATTATTTCTTCCAAGAATACCCTTTAACGGTGGAACATAACCGACACAATTGTCTGTGTCCCACTCGAAAGAGGCAAACGATTTATTTAGTAGTTCTTGGGATGAATTCGTGGACTTTCACATAAACATCGACAGATTATCCACTGCAATGGAAAAAACATGTGCAGCTGTTTGAGTCCGTGCAGCGTCCGCTGGCCGGCTGTTTCGTTGGAAGCACTGCACTCGACGCAGTGCGGCGCCGGCGTGGTCAGATGAAACAGTTTGGATCCGTCCATCTCAGCGGAGACCATCTGATGCTCATTTGCCTGAACCATCGATGCGACTAAAAGAATATTGAGGAGGAGATAGCTTATAATGCGAAACACTTTGATACATCGATCTTCTTAGTGAGCATACTTCGGACATTACCAGAATATAGGACCCGACGAAGCCGAACAAGATACTGCTGATGGTGATGAAGGAGCTCTTCACGATGCTTGATCAGGTGCTTGCTCTTTTGAACGCAATAAAAAGAACGTTATCACGTTCTTCAGTTGTTCCTCAACGACGTTTTTCCTTACAGACAAAGGGAACGGAAGAAAACACATACGTCGTTTTCTCTTCTCTCCCGAACGCAAGAACAGTAGACCTACAGGAAGGACTCACTCTCTCAAGGCTGCGAAGGAAATCATTTAATCTAAGGAAATCAAGGTATGTTCCGTCACGTGATATACCAGTTCCGATCAATGATACAAAATGTTCATGGGCACGTTTGTCATGTTTCGTGCGTGTTGTTTTTGGAATCCGTTTTCTACACTCTTCAAGCCGGTCATGTCATCATGAATACTAAGAAGAAAGGTTGGTAGCTTGTCTACGGAACGTATGTATTATCAAAAGTTGCCATTATGGTGACATTAATCGAATTAAATAAGATTGAACTTGAGCATGCTTCCACTAAATTCCTAGTTTAATGCCTTCCAATAAGATTGAACGTAACTGATTAGCCTATTATTGTGGTGAAAACGAGAACATTCACTGATAAATAAATTTGACTCTAATTCAAGATATTTGATTCTAACTTTGACTTTGTGTGTGATCTAAGCGTATCCAAATGACAAATTTCCCTTATCGAGTCGTGCATATAATTGAGGTATCAATCTGTATAACCAAAAATCGGTTCCCGATGACTTTATTTCATACTTGGTTGTGACAAATGTTCGATTATGTGGGCTTATATATCGCGTGTTATTAATTTAACAAACTTTCCTATTGTAAAAATACAAAAATTACTGCATTGCATTTTTGATAGATTGCATTCGATTAGTTTTGTAATTTAGAATTGCATATTCTCAGAACTATATAGTACTTACGAGATTACCTAATTCAACTTAATATAAATTATTTCCTAATTTAATATAGGTCATCGTACACTATAAGTAGTTTCCTCTTTTAACTCAAGAAAATCTCAAAATATGACATGCATAAGAATTAGATTTCATATAGAGTTATGTAGTTTCAAAATATCCACATCATTTAGTAATCACATGTTTAGGGTCGCTCCATATAGATTAATAATTGTCTTTCATGCAATGCATATAGTCTCTTATTTGTTGAAAATAAAAACACAAAGAAAATTCTCACACGTGATTTAATAGAAGGGTCATTTCATGATCAATCCTACCTCATGTCATTAAATTTGTATATATGTGGCATAGCATACAATTCATTTCGATTGTATGTTATAACCCAAAAATAAATTAATTGTCATTGCACCCACATGGTTGCCCATCACGTGTTAGTGGTTTAAGATTAGAACTTATCAAGATTGCTTGTAAAATATTTTTGGAATAAAGAAAAATTACGAAAAGTTGCATTAGATTTATCTAGCATAGGTAAGTCTCCGTATCCATGAAATCTCTTATTTGCAAAAGTAAAATGTTTTCCACCATTTTACTTGAATTTCTAATCAACTCATAATAGATGAGTGGAGGTTCCTGATTAAATTAAATTGAGTGTTAAAGTGATTTAATTAAAACTTCAAAGTTGCGACTGGTAAGGCTTGGTAAAGCCCGCACTAAGTGTAAGTTTAGTAATCTATTAGCTTTCTCTTGATGATTCACGTCTATTAGCTTTCTCTTGTTGATTCACCCTTGAGAAAGTCGAGAGAGTCCCTGACTATGATTTTAGGTTTTTGCATGCTAGTATTTCCCTCACATAATCAAGTCCCCAACTTAAGATTTCTTGGTTTTCTTACACCAGTTTCCTTCAAACATGCATTTGGATTTCCAATCAGCTTTCTTCAAACATGCATTTGGATTTCCAATCGACACAATATGTTCGGATCAATTGGTGATAACCTTAATTTGGTTTTTTAACTTTATAATTAAATCTATATTTCGTAGATTATCCGAACTTGAGATTTGGAAAAACCCTAAGAACCGGGCTTCACTAGCTGGTTACCCCTAGCTTGCAAAATTCAAGGTGTCACTGACCGGCAACTCCACAAGAGACGTTGAAAATAACACGAAGGGTTCAAGTATTCATTTGGTTGAGCTTCGTATCCATTGTAACCACGCTAAGGCCGGTCACCACCTCACGGCGGTCGCCGCCTCAACGGTGGCAATCTATCATGTGAGACCTGTTAAATAGATGTATCGGATCGGGTTTGTGTCAAGTCGAAAATGCTCCGACCCAAAATTGACCAATTTAAGTTGTTTTGACCAATTTCCATGCGATACTTTCAAATAACCCATATCCGATTTGACACATATTATTTAAATATAGGAAAAACTCATACCAAAACCGAGGTGAAAGAAAGAGTGAGCGAATGGCGAGATCTAAGAAGAATGAAAGAAGAGTCATAGATGTGAATAGGGTGTAAGTAAGCTGTGAACCCATTTAATGCCCATACTATTTTGGATTTTACCATTCTAAACTCATTTATTATTCATTTACTGAATACAACTAACCGATATGACAACTCAACCATCAACTAAGGGTTAAAGCAATCGGTTTATGACCTATTTTGAAGTGACCACCCCACCGAAGTGGTTCAGTGCATAGCCGACCACCTAGTTGGCCCTCTGGATCTCTGAGGTCCCAGAGTTGGAGAGGGAAAGGTGGCCTTTACTGAGGGGTCGAGATCGCCATGAGTTGAGATGCGACAGCTATGACTCACAGCACGATTGCCACAACTCACTACGCAACAGCCACTGCTCAAGACGCGACTATGGTGACTTGCCCAAAGCAACCTCTCGTATTTTACATCTGAGAAGGGAGAGAGGGGAAAATAAAAATCGAACGAGAGAGAAAGAATAGAAGGGTTTACATGCCTCCATTGTTATGGCCAACAGCGGTTTGGAAGAAACAATTTGCAAGTCGGCAAAACTTTTCTCTGTCCGTTCGTTTCACAGAAACTAACTTTCAGGAAAATGTTTATCGATTTTTCAATTCACAAAAAATAAATGAGCCAAGAAAAGTATTTTCCACCCGTGAAAAAAAAATTTAAAAGTGGAGAAAACGATTTCCTTTTTTGAAAAAAGAAAAATATTTTCCCTCATTTTTTCCTCATTCAAAAGTAGAGAAAATGATTTTCTCTTTTGAGAAAATAAAAAATACTTTCCTTCATCTTTCCTTCCTCCACTCATTCACGTCCATTTTCTTTTTATTTTTTATATTTTTGTTTTTATTTCTTAAATTTTCTCTTTTCTTTTTTTCTTTTCTCTTTTTTTTTACCGATCGCCGATCGCGGAAGAATTACATCGAGTTAGCCCAAGCTCACCGGCCCTTGTCATGGCTTGTCCCCAGCTTGCTGGTTGTCAATGAGGCCTGCGGCTAGCGGAGGAAGAAGGAGAAAGGAAAAGACAAAAAAAATAAAAAGAGAAAAAACTAAAATTTTGTATATTTAAAAAATAAATAATAAATTTTCAGGTTTTAAAAAAGAAGAATATTTTCTAATTCACTTTCAAGTTTCAGCCGAACACAAAAAAATATTATCATTTTCCTTTAAAATGATTTTCTGAAAAATATTTTTCTAGAAACCCTTAATTTTTTCGCAAAAGGAACGGAACCTCTCCGCAGAGAATCCTTGTGAAAATGCATTGGAACTAGCTACGATATTAGCCCGTTCAGTTTTCTGTTCACCATGCACGGTGTACTGTAGCTTTTCGAGCAAAGAGACTAAAATCGCCTTTTGCCATAGTGTCTGTGACGGTTCAAATAATATTGGAACCCGTACCATGCAATAACTTCTCATAATAGATCTTCGTCACATTATTAATTTGAATATCGTTTCTCTTATGACCTTGCATATATCAACTCTTCCAGTGATTGAAACAATGGCATCTTTCTCCCCTTCTGTTTACAAGATCAGGGTCCATCGGTACTGTTCATCTTTCAATCGACCACAGGTTCATCTTCCTCTTATAGAGAGCTCGATTAGGCTCACGGTATGTTGAGTACGGTAAACCGGTTACGAATTTCTCGCTCGAGTTGATTTTAAGTTCCGATTTGCTGTTCAAGGGAAATTTCCCGAGCGATGATATGTGAAGGGAAAGAGATACGAAGGTACAGATATTGGACACAAACAATTTTTTTTAAGCCTGAAAACAAGACAAAAAAGTTAGTGCCAAATTTAATATCAAATGATGTGGATACAAGCTCTAATTTGACGAGATTCCACCAAGTGTATATCTGATTCTTTGCTTAGCAGAAACGTTAATTTGAGTGTCTAAGAAGTTGATCTCCAATCAAACGATGGAGCACTGATCTCTTGAAAATCTGTGTCTTTGAAGCTTGAGCCGGCTGAATGCAGATAATCGATGAGACTGTCAAAATATGGGTTGATGGAAAGCTAAATGGAGGCAAATCTGTATCACTTTCTCATATTGAAACTGGGCCCAATACCCAAAAAAACCTCCAACTTTAAGCATTTGTGACAATTTTACCCAAAACTTTTTTTGTCTCATAAAAAACCTTCAACTTTTACATTTGTCCTAATTCTACTCCAAACATTTACTTTTATCCCAATTCTACCTACTTAGTACCAAAAAAATCCTCATCTTTAACATATATCCCAATTATATCCAAAACTCTATTTTTTCTCATAAAAAACCTCTAACTGTTACTTTTGTTCCAATTCTACCATCGTTAGCCCTTCGTCTATAATCACCATTAATTAATCTTATATGACATTTCTACGTTATTAATGAATTACACCTCAATAAAGTCAATATGAAAAACTCATGAACTTCTTTTCTATAGTTTACTACCCTTATATATTGCCGAGAGCTATATAATCACTCAAGATGGCATGTTCCGTATTCTCTTCGACACTCAAGAAGACAAAAAAATGGCTAGACATGGATATATTTGGACTAACGATCTAAAATCTCGTCTTCTATAAAACCTATTGTTTCTAAATTTTGAAAATTCATTGACAAGTTCGGTGAGAAAACTCGAGTCATATAGGATTAATTAACGGTGATTATGGACGGAAGACTCGACATTGGTAGAATGGGGATAAAATTAAAGTTGTAGATTTTTTATGAGACAAAAAAAAATTTGGATATAATTGGGACAAATGCTAAAATTGATGGTTTTTTTAGTATTAAACTGGTAGAATTGGGACAAAAGTAAAAGTTCAAGGTTTTTTATGAGACAAAAAAAAGTTTTGGATATAATTGTCATAAATGCTAAAGTTCGAGATTTTTTTGGGTATTAGGCCATTGAAACTATATGAGTACAATCCTATTTATAGTACATAGAATCTAATTAATCTAGGTAAAAAATATTTAGATAAGGAAATAGACGATTTACTGAAATAAAGTGTTCCAATAAATCAATTAAGGACAATAATATCAAATGTACGATATCAATCAGGGACAATGGTTCAATGGTATTTTCATCATATCAATTAGGGCAATGGTATCACAGACACTTAGGTGTTATTCACGTTCTTCGAAATTCTTTGAATCACATTACTTTTTTTAAATTCTCTGCGCTCTTAAAACTTGACACCATTGTCTCCGTTGCCATATTTACACTTTAATCACATTTTCATCTAATGGTTTAAACTTTTAGAGCTCTTGGCTGTCATCCACAAAATCTTTCACGGTAAAATACTTTCAATCCCTTATTAACCTCCCCTATCACGTATTTCCATGCTTTAGTTTTAAATCAAAGTCCAGACACGCGTAAAATTTTTCAAGCAGTGGGTTATGATCTTACAAAATCTCTGGAATTCTTCTTTTCGAGAGTCAGGAGTCCTCTTGATATATCTTCTGAACATGTCTTTCGTCTCTCCTTTGAATAACCCTACCGCTGACTCATTTCTTTAAGATAAACAATAAATTATCATTTCTCAATTTCGCGTGCCGCACGACAAAT
Source organism: Rhodamnia rubescens (assembly GCA_021437795.1). Classification (NCBI taxonomy): domain Eukaryota; kingdom Viridiplantae; phylum Streptophyta; class Magnoliopsida; order Myrtales; family Myrtaceae; genus Rhodamnia; species Rhodamnia rubescens. The sequence continues at coordinate 2,793,677 of JAILYA010000032.1, read as the reverse complement.
TAATTTCGATATACATTGTTAACACATCCATAGATCGACATAGATGTACATAGATAATAGAAGGCTGTGAGAAAGAGGAGATTACAGGGCTAGTGGCGATCCATATCCGAGCGTGATCCACAACCACGTCTTTTAGCTGCACGATGAATTAAAAATCCGACCGCGATCCTGTACACGTGAGCCCAACTCACATGTACCATTCTATGAGGTTAGCCTCATGTGGGACTCGTATAATCCAACGGTGCATGTACATTAGGCTCACATGTACCTCGCTCACGTGCTCTAGGATCATGCAATGGCGGCTCATAATAAATTCCCTACCCTTCACGCTCTTAAGTAGTTTTCTTTGCTTTCTTTCTTTTTTCCCAATGACAAACTTGAATATCCCAAGGTTGGAGCAGTTGATTGGAGTGTTAGGCCATTTCTAACTAGAGGAACTAAATGTCCCTTATTTAAATCTCATCAACTATATGCAAATTACTTTAAGTCAGAACCACTTACATAGGTCAAAGATTTAGGTTTTAACTGGTGATGGATCTAGCATGGTGTTCCACGAACGTAGCTAGGTCTCAAACTCATGTCTCTAGATAACACACGCAGGCACACATGCAAAAAGAGCAATTTTTTCATGATTTATAAAGTATAAGAACATATATCATCTGCATTATAGTCATGCGGGTCCAATCCCGAAGCCTATGTGATCGACGGTCCATATGATTTAGTCTATATAGTCTATAGACCAGATGCAATATAATCTATCTTAGTGTTTCGAGTGCGTTTCGTATATAAGGTTATTTAATAACGGCATTCGTCTCAAATGCGTCAAGCCATCGCACTACTAAACTCTTCTTACACTCTCGAACGAGTCAAGTCAACGTACCACCGAGTAAGTCAACGCACCACCGAGTAAGTCCGGACCCCTCTGAAATGTGTCAAGTGAACCCACCACCAAATTGATCCTTACTCTCAAGACTTCTCTTTGAAGCCTATAATAAAGTCCGTTGGCTCCCTCTCTCCGTCTCTCATCAAATCTCGCAGCAACGAAGAGAGTCAGAAATGGCCCAATGTCATCCCCATCCATTGCTGCTGCTTTGCTCACTCTGCGTCTTCCTTCCCTCCATCCTCGCCCAGACCGTCGAGTTCAAGTTGCCTCTCAAGGCTGTGAACCTCGGGAATTGGCTCGTCACCGAGGGGTGGATGATGCCTTCTCGGTTCGATGGACTCAGTAAACAGCTCTTGGTAGGTGCTTAAAGATAAAAAAGAGGGAGTGTCGGCGATCCTCGTGGATTGTTATTCTGTTGTGTGCATAAAACCATACCTTTCACTCTCTCTTAACACTTTTTTTATTACAGTTTGGCGATTAGTATTCTAGGGCGATCACAAAGGTTATTCTCGGGTCCAATATGACACATGCGTGCATTGTGATTGTTACTTAAATGTGTAAGATATTCATGATCCATACGATTACAAAACGACGATGCAATTATACATGCAGATTTGATTTGGCATGTCTATATGGGTGTTAGAACATGATTCTGACATGACAACTAGTACAATTTACTCAAATTTCGAGACCCAAATATCCCAAAACTTGTTTCTAATCAAACATTGTTTTTCATCATATTGCTAGTTCTCTGACATATAAATATGAACTTGACGTTGGTTTGATCTGTAAATACGAGCTCTATTACACCACTCGGGACGAGCCAAATCCCTTTTTTGACGTTTGTGTTAATGGTAGGATGGGACTCAAGTGCAGTTCAAGTCCACGAAGCTGAAGAAATTCCTCTGCGCTGAAGGAACGACCATCGCCGCTAACCGCGTCCGGGCTGCTGGCTGGGAAACTTTCAGAGTATGGTTTTCTGTGTTACAAAATCGACTATCGACTTGTGGACAAGCACAAAAGATTCACACTTCGTCCACCATGACTTTTGCTCTCTTTCTATGGTGCAGCTTTGGAGGATTTCCGACACAAAATTCAACATCAGAGCTTTCAACAAGAATTTTGTTGGATTGCAAGGCAAAAGAATAATGGTTGTAGCAGTTTCCAGTACTCCGAGTACCTCGGAGACTTTCGACATTATAAGGAACCCGAACAATCCCAACCGCGTGCGACTCCGAGCATCTAATGGGATGTTTCTCCAGGTAGTTCTCCCTATTCCAGCTTCTATATGACTTCCGTAGTCCCTGTTGGAATATGGCGCACACGCCTCATTCTTTGGTGCCGGGGGGTCGCACGACCATTTTGTCATGGCCCATACAACTGTTTTCGGTGAGTGGCGGTTTTCGCTTCGACGGTTGACGGTGAGTTGTCATCCCATGGTTGACGATAATTTCTTCACTCCGAATGCCCGGATTTGGCAGGACTAAGTTGTTGTGCAGAACAGCCCAACACGTAGAAAGTCCTTCTTTACATTATAAGGTACACTGTAGAAATTACATGAAGCTCTCTGTTGCTGATATATTGCACCTATAACCCTAACATTAGACAAGACCCAAATAAACTTTGACAAACATACGAAACTATGTCACACGAACATTAGTACATGGTGTTTCTATGAAACGTTCACATGGCACTCGTGTCGGCATATACAATTCTAAGACACTCCAGCATGTTACATGGACACTTTCTGTACTTTGACGATGCTGCGAGGACGTGGTGAACACCCCTAGTTTGTTTGTGAAACAACTGCGACACTCCATGCAATCTGGCCGATATACTACATCCTCCACAGATAATATATCCATATTTTACAATTGAAAGGCGACATAAAAAGAAAGAGGGTTCATAACCGCTCCTCTTACTAGAAGACGCTTACGTAGCCAACATTTAGATCCGGCTCTACCCAACTTTTTCTGGTTTACCTCAGCATTCCCCTCTTGACCGACCGTTGCTGAGCAGTTAACAGTCATTTCCAAGACAATGTTACTTTTCCACTCCATCATCTAAAATCCCAGACCAAAATATAACCGAAGAAATCGTGATACTCCTCGGTTATAAGCGGATGCAGTCACATTGATTGATGTGATTATTTTTTTCTAACGTTGTATGGATGATCAGATGAAGTCACTGACAGAAATGACGGCAGACAATACGGGTGATATGAGTTGGGATGATAATGACCCGTGCGTGTTCGAAATGAACACTGTTGGTGGCTTACAAGGCGAATACCAGATAACAAATGGCTATGACCCCAGTGATGCCCCAAGACTCATACGGGTAATCCTTCGCTGATTAGCGGCAAAGAAAGCATGTAATAAGAATACAGAGAGGAAGTAGATCAATAATCTACTAACAAATATGCTTGGCAGGATCATTGGAACACTCACATTACCGAGCAGGACTTCCAATTTATGGCTACCAAAAATCTAACTGCCGTGAGAATTCCGGTAGGATGGTGGATCGCATATGATCCGACACCGCCAAAGCCTTTTGTGGGAGGCTCGTTGAATGTACTGGACAAGGCTTTTACATGGGCAGCGTAAGCAACTTTTCAATCCCCTACATCATATGCAAATAACTACAATAGAAAATTTGATCGGTCGCAATCAAAATAGAAAGAATCCTGTGAGTCTAACCTTGAATAATTGAATGCGCTTTTTGTAGGAAATATGGTATGAAGGTAATAGTTGATCTCCATGCTGCTCCGGGATCTCAAAATGGGGAATCTCATAGCGCGCCGAGAGATGGATTCCTGGAATGGGGTGACTCTTACATTCCGGACACTGTAAAAAGTTATAGACTTCCTAGCAGAAAGGTCTAGGAAATGAATCCTCACTTGGGACATATCACTCATGACATTTATCTCATGAGTATTTCGACAGATCGGATTCCTTGGTATTGGTATAAATCATGTTAGATCTTATCCAGTTTGATTTTCTAAAGCATGCTCACTTGTGAATGTCAAGCAGATACTGCAACCATTCGGCATTGGTCGCGATAGAGCTGATGAATGAGCCTCGAGCCCCGGATGTGAAGTTGGAGGATCTTATTAGTTACTACCGGTTAGGTTACGAGGCCGTGAGGAGGCACACTCAGTCTGCTTATGTGATCCTGTCCAACCGCTTGGGACCGGCCGACCCAGCAAGAGCTCCTTCAGCTTGAGAAGCAGGAGCCGAGTGGTGATCGACGTGCATTACTACAACCTCTATGATCCGAAGTTTAAGCAGTGGAATCTGCAGCAGAACATTGGCTACATCTATGTCGATAGAGAATCGGATCTGAGCAAAGTAACCCAACCAAACGGCCCCCTGAGCTTTGTTGGTGAGTCCTAACATGTGGTCCCAAAGCAACATGAGCATGTCATGACCTTTGTGAGCTAAAATGTCGTTTTGCAGGAGAATGGACCTCGGCATTGGACTTCAGTGGGGCAACAAAGGAGGACTCGCGGAGATTCGCCAAGGCTCAGCAAGACGTGTACGGGCAGGCCACTTTCGGGTGGGCGTACTGGTCGTACAAGTGCCAGTACGATACCTGGGATCTCGTGCAGATGATGGAAGACGGTCTCATACATATCTAGCTTGATTCTATTCTGTAGTTCGTCATGCTCGTCAACCGGGTCATGTCATCATGAATGCTAAGAATAAAAGGTCGGTAATGGTTTAGGGAATGTATGTATTATCAAAAGTTACCATTATGGTGACAATAATAGAATTAAATAAGATTCAACTTGAGCATGCTTCCACTACATCCTACCTTATTGCCTTCCAATAAAGATTGAATGTGACTGATGAGCCTATTATTGTGGTGAAAACGGGTACATTCACCGATAAAAGGTTCGATTCTCTCTCTCAATTGCGAAGGAAAGTTAAGGCCATGCCATGTTCAAAATCATAATTAGTTAAGATAATAGTGTTAGGGCAAACAATACAGCTTAGAGGGGTAAATAGGTCATTTGAGAACTATGAAAAATTTTTGTAGAATATAACAAGTTAAGATTCACCAACAGCATATAAAGATTAACATAATCAAGTGTTTTATTAAACGACACGACCTGCTTCATTAGGCATACGGGTAATTAGGTGTGTTATTGATGAACGGTTAGGTATAATAATAAATATGCAATGTTAATAATGAAGAAATAGAAGATAACATGCAAAGTTTCGGCTTTATCTCCAAGCCTCCGTCCACTTCGATACTATCAGCCACAACAAGGCTGGAAGCCACTAGTAATCTTCAAAGCAAGTTACAATTAGCAAGTGTTTCTCCTATCAATCGACGGATTACACTATCAAGACACAACCGTTGCCCTTACACTTGTACACTTAACTTTATCGTGATTATAACTCAGTAAACTCATAGAGATATTACCTATTTCTATGCTCGAGTCTTAGGCCAAAATCCAGACTATGCGTAAAGCTTTTGACGCAGTAAGGTGTGGTCCACAAAATCTTTTAAATTTTTCTCTTCGAGAGCCAAGAGTCCTCATACATGTCAAAAGGTTTTGATGCATCTCCGGGCATCTTTTTAAATATGTGTGTCCTCTTTCCTCTAAATAACCTACCGGTGACTCTTTTTCTTTTAGACAAATATAAACCTATGATTTCTCAATCTCAAGTGTCATTTGACAAATTATTTTCGATAGACATTGTACGCATTGCATGGAAAGCAAACATTTATTTCAAAAAGGGGAATTGATGCACGCCCATGTAGGAAATAAATCAGCAGGTAAAGCTCGCACGAGGCCATTAACACGTGATGCTGTCTCCAGCAAGCAATAACTACTTTATTAATAGATTGTTATAGATGTATATAGATATAGACGAGTAATAAAAATGATACAAAGTTGTGGGAAAAGAGGAAATCGCAGCGCTAGTGCCAAGCATAAATCTCGTACATGTAAGCATGAAATGGCATTTTATACTTAAAGGCTACGTTTGGCGGTCGGGATAAAAGCCAAGATAGGATAAATTTTTTCTTATCCTCGTATTTGGTTCCTATTCAGGATATGATATAGTGTGATATAAAGGAGATATAACCTAGATATAATTATCCCATAGGGAGATGGGATAAAGGTGTATAAGATTTCTTTTGTTCATGGTATAAAAACTATTTTTCTGAATAATAAACTTCTTATATAATAAAATTAAAATAATAATTATGTTTAAATAAATTTGAATTCTAATGCTAAAAAGAAAACTCAAAATAAATAAAAATAATTTTCATTTTTATTTATTATAAATCTTATTCATAATTTAATTTCTTTCTTCTTTCTAATAGATAGTTTGCGTGTGTGTATATATCCTAGCATCTATCCTAGTATCTCTATCATTACATATTTTAAGTATAATAGTATAGTTTATTATTTAATCAAAAAATTTATTAAGAAATGATGGAAGGGAATCAAAATAATGATAAAAAGAGATTGATAATTAAAAAATAAGTAAAAATGAAGTTAAGAACCTGGACTTTGAGTGAATATATTCAAACTTGAAGATGATTTTTCTAATTCTCGAAGAACGATGGACAATGAAATTTCTAAAAAGACGAGCATCTCCATCTCGTTCTCCTCTATATCTTTAATTCATATGGAAGTTTCATGATTGCTTTGTTATTTTTTAGTTCACGATCAAACTCTACGAAAACAGAGAGATTGAAACTTCTTCTCCTTTTCAGCTTTTCGGTTCACATCAAAAGTCTAGGAAAAACAGAAAAAGAGGCAAACCTCCTTCTCCTCCTTAACTTTGTGTTTCATGTTGAAGTTTAACGAATATAGCGAGAAAAAACAAAGCTTTTCATAGTCAAAAAGATGAATAGTTATATTTTCTTTCTCTTACCAGATTTGGTAGTGAATTATGAGACATTCTTACAATTTTCATTTGTATATTTTCAAATTCATTTACATTGATATGTTGTAAATATCAAACAATGATCATATCTGGCTCTATTATCATGATTCACCAAACACTCGGATATGATATGGCAAAATCCTTGGATTTCATATCTAATCCTATCCATTCTTATCCCGACTAGAAATCCCGGACAACCAAACACAACCAAATGATATAAAGCTTATACAGTTCGTCACACAAATATCTCCTTCTACTATCGTTCCGTTTGTTTCATAAAAAATATCTTTTGGGAAAATGTCGTTCTCATTTTTCAGCGTTTTGGGAAAAGGAATCGACGAAAAATGTTTTCCTAATCAACAAAAATCAATGCTTAGATTCAAGAAAATGATTTTTTATTTAAATAATCAGCGTCGAGCCAGGGTCCATCAAGGCCAAGCTTTGGTCCAAAGAGGCTAGGCTCGGAACCATGGTGCTTGGGCTTAAAAGAACAAAGGTGTTTGATTCTTGATCTCAATGTACAATTATTGAGATGACTTTCACTATATAAAGATATTACAAAATCTTACGTAAGAAAACAATACAACAATGGAAAATAATAATAAAAAGATTATCATATTACAAAAGTTGTCAATCCCTTGATTCTAGCATCTCCAAGAATTAGTGCTTGCGATTTTCATTGATATCTCCTTATTCTTCTTCATTGATTGATAAATTAGTGGCTTTAAACACCCCCAAAAAAAACTCAAATTGGGAATGGGAGAATCTCAAATTCCCAATTTGCGACATAAGTTTTCAAATGTATTCCTAGACGGGTTTTGTGAGGAGATCAACAATTTCAAAGTATTGCAGAGGATCGACAGCAATGCCTAGAAGATTGAACTTCCAAGGGACTATGCTGTTTCGGCAACATTCAATGTGGCCGATCTTTCGCCTTACCATGACGGTTAAGACAAAGGAAACTCGGAGACGAGTATACACGCAGCAGAAGCGTTTGATGGCTGAGCATTTCCTAAAGATGCCGACAATGCAAAAGAGTTACCAACTTCCTAGTTACCGATCGAACTCCTCATAGCCAACGATCTCCTCGTTACCAAATTCACGAGTGTCTATCGGTAGTCGGTTTCGCATTCATTGAAGACCTTCAACCAACTATTATTATCTTTCATGTTTTTCAAGGTTTAGTAAATGTTGTTTAAGTTCTCAAAGAGTCAAGATCAAGTCTCTATGTGTTTAGATGCATATTCTAGTATCCTAGGACTTTATTACTTCTCTAGTTCCTATATATTTAATTGCTTAGTTTATTTCATATAAAGAGTCGCCCATGCTTGGAGGGTTGTTCCATGCTCGTCTATATAAGCATACTTAGATGAATGAAACGGCAGACTTGATTGATCGATAAATTATTGCCTTTGGCTTTAGAACAAGGAGTTGTTCTTATTTACTCTTATCCTTTAGATAGATTCCTACGGGTGGTGAGTATTTTATCCTTTTAAGTTTTCACTTGTGTTACATCTTACTTCTGTGCGCTCTCTCTCAGTGTCAGAATAGAATCAAGCTAGATATGTATGAGACCATCTTGACTCATCTGTTTGAAATTCCAGGTATCGTACTGGCACTTATACGACCAATACGCCCACCCGAAATTGGCCCGCCCATACACATCTTGCTGAGCCTTGGCGAATATCCCTGAATCTGCCTTTGTTGCCCCGTTGAAGTCCAATGCCGAGGTCCATTCCCCTGCAAAAACCCATTTTAGTTCACAAAGTTCATGTGCATCTGTATGTTCAATATAAACATGTTCTTGTTGCTTCCCGACCATTTTATATTTGGACTCACCAACAAAGCTCAAGGGGTCACTTGCCGGGGTTACTTTGCTCAGATCGGAAGCTCAATGTAGTCAACGTTCTGCTGCAGATTCCCCTGTTTAAACTTCGGTTCAAAGAGGTTGTAGCAAGGTACATCGATGACTACTCAGCTCAAGCTTCTCGCCAACTGAAGGAGCTCTTGCGGGTCGACTTGTCCCAACAGGTTGGACAGGATCACATAAGCATTCAGAGTGTGCCTCCTCATGGCCTCGTAACCAAACCGATAGTATTTAATAAGAAAATCCAACTTGACATCCGGGGCTAGAGGCTCGTTCATCAGCTCGATCGCGACCAATGCCGGATGGTTGCCATATCTAGTTGACAATTACAAGTGAGCATGCTTTAGTGAAACAAATAGATAAGATCTAGCATGTTTTATATCAATACTAAGGAATCCGATGTGCCGAAACACTAACGAGATATATGTCATGAGTGACAGCTGCAAGTGTGAATTCATTTGCTTGACCTTGCTGCTAGGAAGTCAATAACTTTCCCAGTGTCCTGAATGTAAGAGTCACCCCATTCCGGATATCCATCTCGCGAAGTGCTATGAGAATCGCCATTTTGAGAACCCGGAGCAGCATGGAGATCACCTATTACCTTCATACCATATTTCCTGCAAAAAGAACATTCAATTATTCAAGGTCAGACTCACAGGATTCTTTCTATCGGATTTGCATGAGATGTAAAGGACCGAAAAGTTGCGTACACTGCCCATGTGAAAGCCTTGTCCAGTACATTCAGCGAGCCTCCCACCAAAGGTTATTCAGCGGTGTCGGATCATACGCAATCCACCATCCTACCAGAATCCTCACGGCAGTTAGATGTTTGTTCGCCATGAATTGGAAATCCTGCTCAGTAATGTAGGTGTTCCAATGATCCTGCCAAGCACATTTGTTAATGGAATACTAATCTACTTAGTCTCTGTATCATTTATTACATTCTTTCTTTGCCACAAATCAACTAAGTATTACTGTAAGAGTTTCCGGGCACTTGGGCCATAGCCATTTGTTATTTGGTATTCACCTTGTAAGCCCCGAAAGCGTTCATTTCGAATATGGATGGGTCATTATCATCCCAACTCGTGCCTCCATTATAATCTGCCATCACTTCCGTCGGCGACTTTACCTGATCATCCATACCATGTTAGAAAACACTACATCATTCATGTGACTGTATGTGTTTAATAAATTGCTCAGTATCACGATTTCTTCTGCTATATTTGGCAGTCCAAAAGTTCATTTTGATTAGTTGTCGCAGAAATGACTGTTGCCTTAGAAACACCATGTACCAATGTTCATATGAGATAGTTTCTTATGCTTGTCAAAGTTTGTTCCGGTCTTTGTCTAATATTAGGGTTATAGGTGCAATAAATCAGCAACAGATAGCTTCGTGTAATTCTGCAGTGTACCTTATAATGTACAGAAGGACTTTCTACATGTTGTGCTGTTCTGCCCAACAACGTAGTCCTGCAAAATTTGGACACTCGGAGTGAAAAAATTATTGTCAACCATGTAAAGACAGATCACCATTAAGCGTCGAATTGAAAACCACTCTCTGTTAACCTTTGTATGGGCCACGCCAAAATGGTTGGGCGACCCCCGGCACCAATGAATGAGCTGGGCACCACATAATACAATAGGACTATGGAAGTCATAAAAAGCTGGAATGGGGGGAATTACCTGGAGAAACTTCCCATTAGATGCTCGGAGTCGAACTCGATTGGGATCGTTCGGTTTCCTTATAATGTCAAAAGTCTCCAGGGTACTCGGAGTACTGGAAACTGCTACAACCGTTGTCCCTTGGCCTTGCAATCCAACAAATTGCCTGTTGAAAACTCTGAGGTTAAATTTTGTGTCGGAAATCCTCCACAGCTGCACCACAGAAAGAGAGCAAAAATTATGGTGGATGACATGTGAATCTTTTGAGCTGTCTACAAGTAGAAAGTTGATTTTCTAAGACAGCCACGCCCTGAAAGTCTCCCACCCGGAGGCCTGGTCGCGGTTGGCGACGATGGTGGCTCCGCCGGCGTTTTCAGCGGACAGGAACTTCCTTAGCTCCGTCGACTTGAACTGCACTTGAGTCCCATCCTACATTAAAACAAACGCCAAACATGGTAGTTGGTTCATCTCTTTGAAAGAAGGAAGTGATATTTTCATAGACCAAACTAATAACAGTATGTATGCTCATCCTGTGAAGGGTAATAGAGTTCATATTTACAGATCAAACCAACATCAAGTTCATATTTATATGTCCGAGACCTAGCAGTATGATGAAGAGAAATGTTTGACTGGAAACAAGTTCTGGGACATTTGGGTGTCTCAATTTGAGTGAATCGTACTAGAGTCATGTTAGAATCACGTACTAACACATATAGACATGCGAATTATAATATGCATTTGCATCGTTGTTCTGTAATCGCATGATTCTTATGTATCTTAGGCATTTAAGTAACAACCATAGTGTAGATATATATTATATTGGACCCGAGAGAAAACTTTGTGATCACCTAACAATACTAATCATGATATTGTAATGAAAAAGTGCATTAGCGAAAGTGAAGGAAAATTACCACAAAAAATCTTAAATCTATTGCAATTGTGTCAATTTATGTCAAACGAACCGTATGAGCTATACCATTGAAGTATCAAATGCCATGTACGAGATATACGAGGACTCCTGACACTAAAGGAGAAGCATCCAAAAGATTTTGTGGGACTACAACCCACTATTTTAAAAGCTTTACGAGAATTTTGACCTAAAATTAAAGCATGGAAATGCGTAATAAGGAAGATAAATAAAAGATTGAAAAAAATTCTACCACAAAAGATTTTCTGGGATAATTGGCAACAATTCTAAAAGTTTTAACTATTAGATGAATACATGGTTAGGTTTCTAATACTTCACAAAGTCAACATTGCCAAGTTGCAAGAACGCAAAGAATTCATGGAAAGCAACGAACTCGAAGAATTCAAAGAACATGAATAACACCCAAGTCTCATCGGATCAAGCTTCCAAGCCCCGTTGTCTTCGCCGCCATTCGTCTGAATTCAATCGGCTCAAGCTTCAAAGAAATGAACCATTTCAAATAATCAATTTTTCATTGTTTGATTGGAGGTCAACTACTTAGACACTCAAACGAACGTTTCTGTGAAGCAGAGAATCAGATATATACTTGTAATCAACTTGTTGAATTGAAGATTGGATCCACATCATTTGATATCAATAAACTTGGCACTTGCTTTCTTGTCTTGTTTTTTAGACTTAAAGTTTTTGTTTGTGTACAAAATCTTTAGCACGTCTGGTGGGACATCTCTACCTCTCATCTCTTTTCCTTCACAAAACATGGCTCGGAAAACTTCCGCTCGAGGAGCTAATCGCAACTTAAATCAACTCGAGCTAGAATTTTTCAACCGATTTACCGTACTCGCGTACTCTTTGCCTAATCGATCTCATCATACCCGTCAAGTGGAAGATGAACCTGTGGTTGACTACACACAAGAATGGCGAAATCTCCAGGTTAATTGCAAGGATCATCTCTCTAAACCCTCTCTCATTGCATGCGGGGCTCGGCTTCAAGGCATCAACCCAATATCCGTTGAAGAATTGACGACAAGAGCTCATGACATCGATTAAGTGTCGAAGCTCACAACTGCGAAGATGACTCAACCGACGAAGGAGAAGATAATGCTTCCTCTAGAGGGACAGGAAAGAATCAATAGACTTTATATCTGTCAAATCGAAAAGGAAAGAATGAAATACCTCGTTGCCAATTGATTTAATCAAATGATATTTTAACAGCTTGGTTATGCAAATCTAGTTTGGAAAAGATCTTGAAATTGAGATATTTTCTGGATATAACATGTGTGTAGTTTTGAAAATATTTTGGTATCTTCCAAGATGCAATTTTTGGGAATACAAATTTCTTTTTCCCATGGGAGGGACATTCAAAAGACATACCTGTAAGCATCAAGAACTCTTTCGCATGTCGGTGAAATCTCGACTCTCAAAGAGAACAATGTTAGAGGATCGTCCCGTGCTTAGCCATTTCTTAGAAGGGTAGGAAAAAATAAGAGGATAAAAACAACAAGAGTGTTATAACTTTCATACAACGCTCGTTTAAAAGCCGTAATATTTCGCAAAAAAAGAAAAAAATTTGACCCACTTCAATAACTATTGTTCCAAAGTCCAAAGTAGGCAGGCAAGGAGAAAAGGAACAGCCACTTGTCCCGTCAGAACCATTTTAAGGGTTTGGGAAATAGACAAGGATTTGACAACGGACAGAGCACGCACATGGAAGGAGGAAAGGTGCCGCTCTAGCCTCGCTAGCTACGTGTGCGACACATCTCTTCAGCGCAGATTCGCATTGCGCAAAGAGCTGTAAATTTTTATTAGCATTAATATCACAAAAAAAAATAATATTAATATTAATATAATAAATTTATCTCAAATTATTTTTTTATCATTAAAAATTCTAAACTGATACATTTTAAATAAATTTACCACAAACTGATTTATTTTTTATAAATTTACTCTCTATTAGTTTTCGTTAAATTTTATTATTAAATTGCTAAGTTGAATGACACGTGACAATTACCGGATGTACACGTCTAGGGTTTTCACTCTCTATTTGTCACAAATATATTAATTTGGAGTTTTTCGTAGTATTAATCTAATTTAACGAAAATCAACGGATGGTAAATTTGTCACATGTATACCAGTTTATGATTTTTGATTATCAAAATAATTAGTTTGAGGTAAATTTATTACGGATGCACCAGTTTGCGATTTTTTATGGTCAAAAAAATAGTTTGGAATAAATTTATCATAGATATAGCAATTTGTAATTTTTCGTAGCTCTTCGAATTATTACGTTATGCTTTGTATCGACTATTAATGTCACGGCAAAGTTATTTTAACATGATTACAACTTGGCACTCACATCTTCTACTTATCCAAGAAGGACATGCAACAATTTCACTTGCGCTCACAATCTGCTGTTTTCAGTTATGATTAAGCAAAGCCAACACGAAACTGTTGATGAAGATAGCAAGGGGGTAGAAATCAATGGCAGTCTCAAAAACATTGTTATCCGTCCTGAATCTCGCTCCAATTACATGGATCCGATAAGCACAATTCATAAATAATGTCGACCATCATTTCCCATCCTAATTTCCTTTTGCCCCTCCAATGGTTGCCGCCACCGAATCTAATCGGCGCCGTCGAACGAGGCGACCTCCTCCACGTCACCGCTGCTGGCGAGCTTGTTTCCACTCTGGTCCATATCCTTGCCTGCTTTATTTATTTCATCATCTCTCCTTCTTGCATTGTCCTTTTCTCTCCTTGATGCGCAAGCGTTGAGCTCTCTGCGCCATCAACAACTCATCAAGACAAGAAGACCACTAAGCCGGGATCGACGACTAAGCATTGTCCTAGATGTCCAAGCTCGCGACATTGGCCACTAGATCCGTAATCTAGCCCTCGACCTTGAGTTACCCTAGTTGTCGGACTCAATATCGAAAGCAATTATAAACTGGCAAAACAATTTCAACTCGAAGTGAATCTAAATTTACGAGAGATCGTTTACGGAGAATTACATGCACTTAAGTTGGGATGGGTAGGGACGACCGGGGGTTTCAATCCGAGTCCCCACTTGACTAGGCAAAGCACCTTGTCTTGCGCCATTGCCGTGGCCGATGGTGCAAGGCCGGACATGGGACAAAAAGCACCTTTTTCTTTTCAAATAATATTTTCATATTTTTTTTACTTTGTCAATTTTTATTTTATTTGTTCATTTTTTTTCTTTTATGTTTCTTTCCTTTTTTCTTCCCTCCTCTTCTTCTTCCTCTAGCCGGCGACGGCCGTAGTCGATCGGCATTAGGCAAAGCTCTTCCCCGTCGGCCATCGGGCAAGGCTCAACTTCATCGTCACTACACTAGGCCGAACCTTGCCCGCCCAGATCTAGAGAGGTCTCACTTGGCCTCGCCAAATTGGACCGGCAAGACCGACTACGAGGCTATCCCTAGCCAATGACCCGTAAAAATTGGCAGGATGAACTAAATTGGTTTAGGATTTTTTTGGTAATTTTTTCGAAAATTCAAAATAATAGCCTAAAATACAATTATTTTCTCAAAGAGAGAGCACAAAGTGGACCTTGTTCAAATAAAGGTCTAAAGTGGCCATGGGTTTCAAATAAAAACCCGACCTTGCCAAATATTCCGGCCGATCAATAGCATTTTCATTTTTTTTCTTTTCTTTTTATTTGTTTTTCTTTCTCTCTCTTTTTTCTCATCTTTTTCCTCGAACAAATCGTCGCCCAAAGGCTAGGCCATCCTCGCTCGTCACTAGCAAAGCCAAACCTTGCCGATCAATGGCGAGGCTCATCCTTGCCAATGGGTAACGGGGGCAAGCTTCACTTGAGGCTGCCTCACCGATAACCGGCTGGAGGAAGAACTTGGAAAAAAGAAAAAAGAAGAGAGAGAAAAGAAGAAAAAATGAAAAATTAAAGAAATAATTGAACAAATTTGAAAAATATCAAAATACTATTAAAATTGTCCATGTTAGACCGGAAGACTCCACATCACCGCCGACTAACCAAATAGACTAATCAATTCGAAAAAAAAAAAGAAAGGGATTTAGGACTCGTATTGGCATAATTACAAAAGGTTTATGACTTTTTTGTTAATTCTCTCCATCTTCACTCAAAAACGACTTTACGTTTAAATTATTATTTTTCTTTTTTTCTCATTTCTTTTCTTTTTCTTTGTTGCAGCCAGTGAGGGTCACCGCCACCACCAAATAGGGTGAAGCCGACCCTAGCCCAGCTCTGTCTAGGGGCATTGCCAATGGCTGGCCCATCGCCCGAGACCAGTCAACGGTGAAAAGAGAAGAAAAAGAAAAGAAAAAGGAAAAAAAATTAAAGGACAAAAATACGCTTAACCAGGTAGAAGATTTGGCTGGCGAGGTTAGACCCATTTGTTAGATTAATATGGCGACTTCATGCTTTTATTTGAAATAATGTCCACGTTAAGCCCTTTCTTAAGAAAATAAATACACTTCAATTCTTATTTGAAATTTTTATCGATACCTGAGGCGTACATCCCCGAGAGGGGCATGGAAGGTGCAAACTGGTTTTGCTAATTTTGGACGCGATTAACGAAGGTGACGGCGACGGAGTGCCAGGCATTTAACTTCAGGGACGCTTCAGTGTGTCCGATGATCGAGTCCTTGATTTAAAAACCTTCTTCTACACAAAGCCCAATCGTCCTGATTGAACATCAGGAATGAGGCTAGATTTTTATGAGACCTTCCTGAATCATCCGTTTCAGATTCCAGGGATCGTCCTTGCACCTATAAGACCAATACGCCCACCCGAAAGTCGCGCACCCGTACACGTCTTGCTGAGCCTTGGCGAATCGGCCCGACTCCTCCTTTGTCGCCCCGTCGAAGTCCAACGCCGACGTCCATTCCCCTGCAAAACCCGTTTTAGCTCACAAAAGGTCATGTTTATCTGTGCGTTCTATGTGAACATGCTTCTGTTGCTTCCTGGCCATTTTATGTTAGGACTCACCGACGAAGCTCAAGGGGCCGTTTGCCAGGGTTACTTTGCTCAGATCGGAAGCTCTATCGTTATAGATGTAGTCGATGTTCTGCTGCAGATTCCACTGTTTAAACTTCGGATCGTAGAGGTTGTAGTAATGCACGTCGATGACTACTCGGCTCAAGCCTCTCGTGAACCGAAGAAGCTCCCGTGGGTCGTGTTAGAATATGTCTCGAGTTTAAGCCCGCGAATAAAACTTGATCTGAGATGAATTTTAATTGACGTGGATGTTCAAGTATTTAGCAAAGAAAGATGGGCATATAATATACTCTTTGCTATTGAAGTCGGTAAAGATAAATAAAAAATAAAAAGAAAAGGGAGATCAAATTTCAAATATCCACTATCCTGATCAACAAGGGAAAAGTCCAAGCTGCAGTTGGTTGACCGTATCCCACGAATTGCCTATCCAAGTGGAAGTCGGTCTCATTATCCTTTTGGGCAACATATATATAGTTGCGGGTCTTCGCCATTGGGAAGGTGTGCAACACACGTACTGATTATTGAAGCGCCGTTTCTGAACGAGGGCTTGGCGCAAAGGGCTTTTACTCGTGAATTACTCCAACAGGAATCAGTGTTCAAGCAACAAAATCTTGAAGTAAGGTTTGTGTTATTTTTCTTTTGCGAGATTGAGAGATTATTTCGCGAGAAATTTGGGGCTAAACGCTGTATTCGTTATTGTATGTAATTGGGGCTTGGAAAACACCGAGAGTGTTTGAATGACTCGAGTGTGGTTCTCCAATCTTCGTGTATCGCTCGTTCTATAGTGGAATTCGTTGTTGCTCTCCCGTGGACGTAGGTCTCTACGATCGAACCACGTACATCCGGTGTCCGATTTATTTTCTTGTTCTGTCTATTTATTGTTCGATCGCTTGGTTCCGCGCAACAATTGGTATCGTAGCTAGGCTTATCGAGTTGAAGCGAATCGATGGCGACGGGAAGTAAAAGTGAAAATCGACAAATTTGAGGGGAAGGACTTTGGTTTCGGAAGATGCAGATTGAAGACTATCTATATCGATGAAGCCGCACTTACCTCCTGTCCGGGGAGAAACCAGAGACGATGAAGCAAGCCGATTGGGAATTGGCTGGATAGACGAGCACTAGGTGTTATTCGGTTGACGTTGGCTCGTAACGTCGCGTTTAATATCGCAAAGAGAAGACCACTGCGAGTTTGATGAAAGCTCTGTCGACATGTACGAGAAGCCCTCTGCGATCAACAAGGTCTATTTGGTGCAACGCCTGTTTAATTTGAAAATGAGCGAAGGTGCGTCCTGTGCTAATCATATTAATGAATTCAATGTGATCGTTAATCAATTGAGTTCATTGATATTGGCTTTGAAGATAAGGTATGTGCTTTTGATTCTATTATCTTCATTGCCCGATAGTTGGAATACTATTGTTACTGCTGTTAGTAATTCCTCCGGGTCAACAAGTTTGACGTTTGATGGTATTCGAGATTTGATTTTGCGTGAGGACATCCGTAGAAGAGAATCTCGCGAATATGTATCTACTGCTTTAGTAGGTGAAAATAGAGGAAGAACCGATACTCGTGATAGTAGAAATAGTATGAACTCGAATAGACGCAATCGTCTAGAACCGGTGGTCTTGTCTGTTGGAATTGTGGCAAGAGATGGCATCTTAGAAGGAATTGCCTTAAGTTGAAAAATGAGAATGGCAAGGGAATTAGAGTTGAATCTGCGGATGATTTTGCAGCTGTAGCTGATGATTCCGATGGTGTCGATAGGGTCTTGTCCGTCACCGAGAATTCGTCTTTTGATGGATGGATTATGGATTCCGGTTGTTCTTTTCATGCTACACCAAACAGAACTGGTTTGCTACTTATCGCTGCACGGATAATAGTAAAGTGCGGTTGGGGAATAACGCTGAATGCGATGTTGTGGGTATTGGTGATGTTAAAATCAGAATGCATGATGGTATTGTGAGGACAATGACCTGGAGTAAGACACGTTCCCGAATTGAAAAAGAACTTAGTTTCCTTGGGTGCTCTAGATTCACTGGGTGCGGTATTCTACTCAAAATGGAGTTCGAAGATCGTTTGAGGTGCCCCGGTAATAATGAAAGGAATCAAGCATGGTGACCGTATGAACTTCAAGGTGAGACAATGACAAGTTTCCCTTCGGAGACGTCGGCATCCATTCGAGAGTCTAGCGACTGCTTAAGAAATACCCGGGTGTCCGTGCCCATGCACAAGTTTGATGTTGTTGTCGGGAATACGCGGTCGAGAGCTTTGATTGAAACGGAGACTCGGTAAGTCGATTAAGCATGTGCGAACCGACAATAGCATGGAGTCCCGCTTGAAGCTGGTAAATAAATTCTGCATGACAAAGGGCATAGTGAAATACCGCACTAGTGTCGGTAGACCACAACAGTTTGCAATTGATGAGCGTAACATTACTAGAGACAACCCGTAAAATAATCTCTAGTGCTTGGTATGGCTAGAAGAATTCTAGCGGATACGCTTAGTATGGCGAGCTACCCGATAAACGGATCTCCATCGATTGCGATCGGACAACGGACTCCCGAAAAAGTGTGGTCGTAACGTTACGATTATTCTACTTTTAGAATGTTTGATTACCCGTGTTATTATCGAGTGAGTGATGGTAAACTCGATGTGAGGGTAAGGTGCATATTCCATGGCTATGCACGAGGTGAGCGGTGGCTATCGGTTGTGGTGCTCGAATATAAATTCACCCTGTTCACAGCAGAAAAAGTTACCTTTGACGAATCTCCAAGATTTCAAGCTAGGAGTGATTATAGCAAAGGTTCATACGGATCCGGGCGGTGTTCATCTTGAGGTAGAGTTGCAACCGAAACTCTTGAGGTAGCGGATACTAGCGTGGTAATCGACTACGGATTGTGCTTGTAGCGAGATGGAGCCTATAGAGACAACGGTTGCTATAACTGCTAATATTGACAAGGTACGTATTCGATCTCCTCAACGATATGGATGCAACGGTGGTTTTGCTTTATCCGTAATTAAGAAGCTTGTGTCAAAAAGGCCTTGTGGAGCGCTTAAAAGTGCATGTGAAGTTGGTATTCTAATGAGATCCACGGTTATGGCGAAATTCAAGCGCGACTTGGACTTGGATGATGTCCGTGGCGGTTGAGCCCATAAGAGCTGTGGGAGAGTAGTAGTCATGGAGTTCGGATATTAGCAAAGCGATTGTGACATGGCTCAAACGTCGAGCCAAGGTGAAGATTGTTAGAATATGTCTCGAGTTTAAGCCCGCGAATGAAACTTGATCCGAGATGAATTTTAATTGACGTGGATGTTCAAGTATTTAGCAAAGAAAGATGGGCATATAATATACTCTTTGCTATTGAAGTCGGTAAAGGTAAATAAAAAATAAAAAGAAAAGGGAGATCAAATTTCAAATATCCACTATCCTGATCAACAAGGGAAAAGTCCAAGCTGCAGTTGGTTGACCGTATCCCACGAATTGCCTATCCAAGTGGAAGTCGGTCTCATTATCCTTTTGGGCAACATATATATAGTTGCGGGTCTTCGCCATTGGGAAGGTGTGCAACACACGTACTGATTATTGAAGCGCCGTTTCTGAACGAGGGCTTGGCGCAATGGGCTTTTACTCGTGAATTACTCCAACAGGAATCAGTGTTCAAGCAACAAAATCTTGAAGTAAGGTTTGTGTTATTTTTCTTTTGCGAGATTGAGAGATTATTTCGCGAGAAATTGGGGGCTAAACACCGTATTCGTTATTGGATGTAATCAGGCTTGGAAACACCGAGAGTGTTTGAATGACTCGAGTGTGGTTACGTAATCTCCGTGTATCGCTCGTTCTATAGTGGAATTCGTTGCTGCTCTCCCCCGTGGACGTAGGTCTCTACGACCGAACCACGTATATCCGGTGTCCGATTTATTTTCTTGTTCTGTCTATTTTATTGTTCGATCGCTTGGTTCCGCGCAACATGTCGGGCTGGTCTCAACCGGTTAGACAGGATCACATAAGCATTCGGAGTGTGCCTCCTCACGGCCTCGTAACCTAACCGGTAGTATTTAGTAAGATCCTCCAACTTGACACCCGGAGCTCGAGGCTCGTTCAACAGCTCGATCGCGACCAATGCCGGATGGTTGCCATATCTACTTGACAATCATAAGGGAGCATGCTATTAAACACACTAAAGAGATATGGATCATATGTTCAAAGGGAGAATTCGTTTGCCAGACCTTGCTGCTAGGAAGTCAATAACTTTCACAGTGTCCTGAATGTAAGAGTCACCCCATTCCAGATATCCGTCTCTTGGAACGCTATGAGATTCTCCGTTTTTAGATCCCGGAGCAGCATGGAGATCAACTATTATCTTCATACCATGTTTCCTGCCAAAAGAAATATCCAACTATGCAAGGTTCGACTCAGGGGATTCTTGTGCCTTCGATCACGACTGATCAAAATTTCTGCTGGAGTTATACGACTAAGATGTAAAACGATCGAAAAGATGCTTACGCTGCCCATATAAAAGCATTGTCCAGTGCATTCAGCGAGCCTCCCACAAAAGGCATCGGCGGCGCGGGATCATACGCGATCCACCATCCTACCGGAATCCTCACGGCGGTTAGACCATTTGCAGCCATAAATTCAAAGTCCTGCTCGGTAATGTAATTGTTCCAATGATCCTGCAGAGTGCAGAGCACATTTGTTAATAGATTACTGATCTACTTAGCCACTGTATCACTGTTGCATGCTTCCTTTGCAACCAACACATTAAGGATTTACCCGCAGGAGTTTTGGGGCAGCACTTGGGC
The DNA here is from genome assembly GCA_021437795.1 of Rhodamnia rubescens. Taxonomy (NCBI): domain Eukaryota; kingdom Viridiplantae; phylum Streptophyta; class Magnoliopsida; order Myrtales; family Myrtaceae; genus Rhodamnia; species Rhodamnia rubescens. The sequence goes on along the minus strand of JAILYA010000032.1, from coordinate 2,772,640 downwards.
CATATCCGTTTGTTATTTTGTATTCGCCTTGTAAACCGCCGACGACGTTCATTTCAAAGACCGACGGGTCATTGTCTTCCCAACTCGAGGCTCCTATATAATCTGCCGTCACTTCCGTCGGCGATTTTGCCTGATCATCCATACTATGTTATGGAAAATCACGTCAATCAATGTGACTGTATCCAATTAATACTCGGGGAGTATGGGAACTCTTCCAATCATCTTTGGCCAGGGATTTTGGATGACGAATCATCTTTGTTTCAGAGCAAAACAATTAGAATTTAACCATCGAAGCGAAAACCACTCACTGTCAACCATTGCGGTCTCAACGAGATAGTTTGTACAGCACCGAAGAATCAGCTGAAGTAATATAGAAGCTGGAACGGGGGAATTACCTGGAGAAACATCCCATTGGATGCTCGAAATCGAACTCGAGTGGGACTGTTCGGTTTCCTGGTAATGTCAAAAGTCTCCGAGGTGCTCGGGTTACCAGAGACTGCGACAACGGTTGTTCCTTGGCCTCGTAATCCCACAAATTGCTTGTTGAAAACTCTGAGGTTGAATTTCTTGTCGGAAATCCTCCACAGCTGCACCGCAGAAAGAGAGTGAAAATTATGTCGCACGGCGTGTGAATCTTTTGAGCTTGTCTACAAGACAATTGCCCATTTTGCAAGACAGAAAGCCACACCCTGAAAGTTTCCCAGCCAGAGGCCTGGTCACGATTGGCGACGACGGCAGCTCCACCGCCGTTTTCAGCGGACAGGAATTTCTTCAGCTTCGTCGACTTGAACTGCACCTGAGTCCCATCCTTCCATGGAAACAAAAGCAGGAAAAAGGGAGTTGGTTCATCTCATTGAAAAAGCGAAGTGATACTTTCATAGACCAAACAATAAACAGATCAAACCAACACCAAGTTCATGTTTGTATATCATGGGAAGTAATGTTTAATTAGAAACAAGTTTTGGGACATTCCGCATCTTAATTTGAGTAAATTCTACTAATGTCATGCTGGTAAATATAGACATATACCAAACATCGTTATTTCGTATCTCCATCTTCGCACGAAACCGTGATGATATCTAGTTGTATCTAGTGCCGGCATATATCATATTGGACCTGAGAAGAAACTTTGCGGTCGCCCGACGATACTAATCACGAAACCGTGATTAGAGAAAGTGAAATAACAATCTACGGAGCATCTCCGATACTCTTCTCTTTTTATCTTTAAGCACTTACCAAGAGCTGTCCATTGAGTCCATCGAACCGAGAAGGCATCATCCACCCCTCGGTGACTAGCCAATTCCCGAGGTTCACGGCCTTGAGGGGCAAGTTGAACTCGGCGGCCTGGGCGAGGATCGAGGGAAGGAACACGCAAAGAGAGCAAAGCAGCACAGATGAAGGGTGATAACAGTGCGCCATTTCTGGCTTCGCTTCTTTGCCGTGACATTGAATGAGAGGGCGAGCCAACACACTTATAGACTTCGTACCTAAAAGTCTCAAAGAGTAAGAGGACTCGGGTTTTATGTTGACCTGGCCCATCTGAGAGGAGTCCCGTGATTGATCCTTATTACGCGAAACTCACTCTACACACTAAGTTAGATAAGAATATTGCATTTGTTCTTAAGATTATGGAGGTTAGATCCATTTGGACCATGGATGACATTTGAAAAGTACAAAAAAGGCTGCACATGAACATGAAGAGCGGGGAATTTATCGTGAGCCGTGATTGCTCGATCCCGATACACGTGAGCCTAAAGCCCATGCACCGTCGGATCATACAAAACTCATGTGGCGTCCGCCTTACCGTTCTGAATTGGGCTCACATGCATCGGATCATGCCTGAACTTTTCCATTCATCGTGCACCTAAAATACGTGGTCGTGGACCTCTCGCATTAAATGAGGCTAGCATTTAGTAGAAGGCTGCAATCTGGAACGAACCAGCCCTATAAGCTGCGCCACGAATGTGCACTCCAGCCCCTCTTCTTGGAAGAAACTGGCGAGTCTTATGAGATAGATTTTAAGGGTTTTGGGAAATAGGCAAGGATTTGACAGAGCATATGGAAGGAGGTACCCGCCACTTGCTGACAACGTATGCCCATATGGGACGTTAGTTCGCATTCTAATTAGGGCCGACAACTCATGTTCGCATACTGCACTCGTATAGATTATTGCCATTATAAGAATACTTCGATGCATTAGGGTTGGCTAATTAAAATGGGCTGAAATTTAATGGTGCATGGAAACGAGCCTAATCAAGACTCAGGCTACACGACCGACGTCAATTTTTTTTTTTTTTTTTTTGGAGTCGTTCGATGGGTTTTAGGCATTTTTTTTATGTTAGGTAATTTTCGTAATTTTAATGACATTTTCATAATTTGCGTTTCCTATTGTAATTACGGTGAACACGTATAAAATGGTGTTTAGGGTTCGTAGGAGAGGATACTTGAGATTTTGACATTCTATCGAATTTGATATTCGTAATTGAGAGAATAGATCGTTCCTCGTATCTATTTCAATTTTGCTAAGCCAATTTTCATTGCATTTTCGACATTATTTGAGAGTCGGTTGCCTTGAATCAATGGCTAAACAAAATCGCGGTGGTCGTGGACCGAGCTCGTGGTGGCCGGGGACATGGAGTTGGTCTTGATGCAGATGAGCCATCGTGTCTAAGAGACCTACGATACGCAGAAATTGAAGAGCAGAGAAGACGAATCCAGGATTTGGAATAACAACTTGCACAAGTGAGATTGGGTGTTCAATCGGAAGAAGGAGTGGAATCTTAACATTCATCCGATGATGAAGAGGAGGATGTCAATCCTTTCGGGGAGCTGAACTGACGAGAATCGAGGAGTACGACCCAAAAATCAGTCCACTTTTTGAATATCGAGATGAAGATCGAGATTCTTGAGTTTTAAGATCCAGTCTTTGATAAAGATCCAATCTTTGATGAGAATCCAATCTATGATGAAGATCCGGTCTACGATGAATCGATGAAGAACAAGAGGATGTGGATCCAAATTTAGTCTACGATTGGTGTCAGGGAGGAAGAAGATTGTTCGACTCAATTCATTACCGATGACTCATGCCCATCTGCGACTATAGCACGCACCGACTTTTTAGGTTTGCAAATACTTGATCTTGAAAATGCGTATGTTAGAGAGACTTTGAATTGGAAGAATATGACTAGATCTAGTTCAACCGTGCAAGTGATAGGTTCATCGATTGAGTGCTTGTTTGCTAGCTTTGAATCCGGTCGGAGGGGCTCGGATTCGATGTTAGTTTATGACTTGCGAGCTTAAGGCCAATCACGAGATCGGTGTTGACGCCTAAATTTTGACTAATCTATTTCTTGCATAAAAATTAGAACCAATTTTAGTTCTAAACAAAAATCATCTCACATAACATTGGCATATAATTCAAACTTAATTCAACAGGCTGGACTAGGCATGGAGTGAAAATGTACCAAGAATATTTGGGCTTGAAAGAAATATTTTTTCGGGGACTCGTATTGCAAATACTAGAACTTCAAGGACTATTGCAAATACTAGAATCTCGGGACTGCATTACGATACCAAGAGAAGAGGATGAAGAGAAGATGGAGAAAGGAAGATGATGAAGAGAAGATAATGAAGAGAAGGTGAAGAAAAGAAGATGAAAATGGAAGATGGAGAAATGAAGGTGAAGAAGAGAAGATGAAGATGAAGAAGAGAAGATGAAAATGGAAGATGGAGAAATGAAGGTGAAGAAGAGAAGATGAAGATGAAGAAGGGAAGATGAAGATGAAGAAGAGAGATGAAGATGGAAGGTGGAGAAATGAAGATGAAGAAGAAAAGATGAAAATGAAAGGTGAGAAATGAAGATGAAGAATGAAGGATGAAGAACTTTCCTAAAAAGAAGAAGAGTTCTTGAAGAGAGGAGAGTTTTGGAGTGAAAGAGAATGGAGAGAGAGTTTTGGAGTGGAAGGGCATTGAGAGAGTTTTTTGGAATGGAAAGAATTGAAAGAATTCTTTAGAGAGGAAAAAGAGAATTCTTGAGAAAAATTTGGAGAGAGTTTTGAGAGGGCTTGAGTGTTTTGAAGCTCGGTGCTAATTGCCAATTTCTGCACCCATCAACACAAGCCACAAGTTCATCACCATCGTTCTAGCTCGCAAAAGGAAAGCTAAGTGATTTCCTAACTTCCTCAAGTTCGGATACAAATTAGCCAAGATTTTTTACACTTTTCTCTACGTTTTTATGTTAAATAACAGCATATCAACGATGAGACATCAATTGTACAAGAATAGAAGGAGAGCAAAAGGGAAAAAATATCAATGCCGATCAATGGAATTCTAGCGAGATGAGAAAGAAGCGTCGAGGAGAGATAGGACCAAGAGATTTCTCGGTCTAACGAGTCACCAAATCGGTCCAATGATCAAGACAAGCCCGAGCATAAGTTTGGTGCACGAGTTCAAATTGGGGAGTAATCTTGAACTTATTTCATCATAATTCCATGTAATTTCTTTATTTCAAACAAATGTCAAGAGAAGAAAAACCCAAAAAATTGATTCTTTGATCTTCAAGTAGAATTCATCAAATTTGTCAAATCCATTATTTTTTCATGAATTTTAAGGTACGAAAGGGCATTAGTTGTAATTAATGTAACCAAGTCCCGACTCTTAATCTCCAGTTCGCGAAATAAGATAGTTTTCTCCCGCTATTTTATTTAGGTTTCTAATCGACCTACCGAAAATGATTAGTGGCGACTCCAAATTCAAATCACATTGCATGTTAATCATTCGAACCTTAAGTTGCGATTTGGTATGGACTTGGGAGAGTCCGAGTTAGGTTAGTTAATTAATTAACCGGATAATCCATTAGCGAAAAAGATAACTTGTTTATTTTTTTTTAGGTCGCGACAATCGGTCATAATGAGATATTCGGTGCTGATCTTGATTAAGTTATTCCAACAACGAAATTAAAATGGATTCGAGTTATAATCTTTTTATGGCATCTAAGTTTCATGGTGGGTCATCAGTGTATCGGGTAATATCATTGCGGGATATAAGGACGGGAGCGTAGTTTGGGAGGTGAAGAATAAAGTTATTTATTTCGATGATATTTGGTAATGGAAATTTGATTGGTGTAAGGAAGTCGAAATGGTGAAATTTGGTCGATCGCAGGAAATAAGCCGCTAATCAAAACTTACCACTATGTCGGGATCGACATCGTTTTTCGCGTTTGAATCGTTTAGATGGGTTTCAAGCATTTCTTTGTTTTAGGTAGTTTTATATTTTTAATGGCGTTTCGTAATTGTACGTTTCCTATTGTAATTTAGGGTTAACACCGTATAAAAAGGCATTTAGGGTTTGAGTGAAAGAGACTTTACGAACTTTGATATTCTATCGATTTGATAATCGTAATTCGAGAGAACAAATTGTTCCTCTTTTAGACTCTAATTCCTATTTATCCAAATTTCTATTGTGTTTCGGCATTATTTGGTATCAAACACGTGCCTTAAATCAATGGTGAACAGAATTTCGGTGGTTGTGGATAGCGGGCTCGTGGTGGCCGAGGACGTGGAGTCGTTCTTGATGCAGACAAACAACACGTCTAAGAGACTTCGAGACGTAGAAATTGAAGAGCGAGAAGGCGAATCCAGGATTTGGAACGACAACTTGCACAAGTGAGATTGGGAGTTCAATCGAAAAAGGAGTGTAATATGAGGATTCATCGATGGTGAAGAGGAAGACGTCAATCCTTTCGAGGATCGAGTAGGGACGGAATCGGGAGTACGATCTAGAAATTAGTCCACTTTTCCGAATATCATGATGAAGATCGAGATTCCAAAAAAAAAGGACGCAACCTTTTGGGGATCGAATCAAGGACAGAATTGGGAGTACGACCTAAAAATCAGTCCACTTTTCCAAATATTAGGATGAAGATCGAGATTGTTGAGTTTCAAGATCTAGTCTTTGATGAAGATCCAATCTTTGATGAGAACCACCATGATAAAGATCCAATCTACAATGAATCGATGGAGAACAAGATGATGCGGATCGATCCAACGATTGGTGTGGGAGGAAGAAGACTATTATGACTCAATTCATTGCCGTTGACTCGTCTGCCTCGCCAGGTTGTAGCCGCACGCCACCAAACAGTTTGCAAATACTTGATCTTGAAAATGCGTCGTTAGAGAGACTTTGAATTGGGAGAATGTAACTAGATTTGGCTCAACCGTGCAAGCGATTGGTTCATGGGTGAGTGCTTGTGCTAGTTTTGAATGGTCGGAGGGACTGTCGATGTTGGTTTATATTGCGTATGATCTTGATTACTATCCCGAACGAAATTGAAGTGGATTCCAAGTTATAATCTTTGATGGCATCTAGGCCTCATTGTGGGTCATCAGTGTATCGAGCATTATCAAATTGCGGGATATAAGGCGGAGAGCGTAGTTTGGGAGGTGAAGGATAAAGTTGACTAGTCTTCGATGTTGCGTCTCGATAATCTATCTCGCTATGCTTGAAAATGTCGAATTTCTATTTTGGAAGGGTATAGAAATTGGGCTCAAGCTTGATGTCTACTTGTGCAACTTCCTGCTCAAATGCTCAATTGAAGCATATAGAGAGTCTTTGCTATAGAATTATTTGACATTAGGAAAGATGTGAGCCAGCCTAATGAGGACTATACAATCATGCTAAATTATCGTTCTAAACTAAATTTTAGTACGGATGAATATCTAGAAGCTTTAGCAATGGAAGATATGGAGGAAAAAGGATAAGTTGCACCGTTGTACTATATGGTACACTCATACGTGGAATTTGTAAAGTCAGTGCCATTAGGGTTGTTTTGAATTTGATACGGAAATTTAGAATGAGGACCGCCCTTTAAATTGTTAGCCAATTTCCGTTGCATTTGGCATTAACCGATACAACCGCAAAATGTGATAGCATTAAACGTATCAATTCGTGTGAGTCGCTAGTTAAGTCTCGCTTTAACAAGTTTTTGTTATTCATTATGTAAATTAGTGTCATGTTCAAGTTTGTGTTCTTGCATCGTTTGCGGGGATCGCCTCCCTAGTTGCATGTTGGATTTTGATACTTTAGATGGTGTTGCGGAATGGTGTGCAAAAGGGCCTAATCCCGAACATTTTAATTTATTCAATTGAGTCTTGGACCTTTGTTCAAAAAGTATGATAAAATCCTTCGAATGAATTATTACATGAAACTTCCTATGCATCACTCAAAAATAACCTGCATGGCATCCTTAAATTGCACTCTTCAACATAAGCTTTAGAATTTAATTGCATATAAAAAAAAATTTAGGAATGAATTGAACCAATTGAAATTTTTAAGACTCAATTAGACTTGTTGCTAAATGTTTAGGACTTTATTGAAACGACTCAAGAATTTGAGACTTAGATTGCAATCCATACATAAGATTTAGGACTCGTAGTGCAATTCTCACAATTGTGTTGTTGTGATCCGACCATTCGACTATGTCCCAAATAGTGTAAGTGATACCATGCATATAATGACAAATTTGATAGAACTACCAGATCGTAGAGGAGACTTCCATAGTTTTACTTCCAAAGTATTATTTCTTGATCTCATATAGTCATTACTTGTTAATAACTTGATTATTTCTTCGATTGCCGAAAACTCGTCCATCTTCAACAATCTCTTCTCAGTTAGTGAAGTATTTTTAATTATTCCCTCTATGATTATTTTGTTCAAAAACAGCTACAACTAGTTACTATATCAATATTTATCTCTTACTTAATATTTAACAACTTAATCTTGATCTTGAGCACCTCATGCAAGTTATACCTTATGCTATCTAAAAAAAATCTTTGCATTGTCTTTTTTACTTCTTTTTTAGCCACCAAGTTAATACCTTTAACTTTAAGCAACTGATCACTTCAAACATACTTAAAATTATATTTGGAATGGATAAAAATGTGAGTACTTGACAAAAAAGACAACGAAGATTGGCCATTGTCAATAAGAATAGCCTGGCCATTACAGGAGCCCAAAATCCATTGGGGAAATTGGGCTTCTTTCTACCATGATGGATCTCCATTTAGTATTCCTACAAAGGGCCAAATTTTCTAAAATTCCATATCTTCTAGATCCAATCTCAATTTTATTTCGATTTTTTTTTCTCTAAAAAAAATCACAACTTTCATTCAAATTTCAAATTTGCACATACATTCAAAAATCATCACTCTTCTTCAAAGTTACCAACATCAAGGTAGTTAGAGGGTCATTATTAGAACTTGTCTTGTTATCAAAACTCACATCTTCATCGATGCCCTCACGCTCGTATAGAACAATAGTTGTAGCTTTGACGTTGACAATCTTGAAGAAACCAATGGCCATTTAGGATGCATAGGCAAAGTTGAGATTTGAGTGAAAGTCGGGGATTTTTTTAAATAAATAAAAAGTTCGAGTGCAGAATTAAGATTAGAATTAAAGTTGGTGATTTATAGGGAATTAACCCTCATGCAAAGTGACCACATCTTTCTCAACTTTTGACATGATTACGCTTAATGTACGACAAACATGATATTAAAGAGTGAGAAAGGAAATTGAAACTTAGAGAGCTACGGTTTAGTATCATTACTCTAATATTTTTAGCATTCCATTCACATTTATTAGGAGATTGTTCATATGCTTTGCAATCAGCAAAAGGAAAATCGGCCTGTTGATTTTTCAATCCATGACACTGTTAGGATGTTGCGTGGAGAGCTAGGGTTCCGTTTGTTTTACAAAAAATAAATAATTTACAAAACATGTTCCTAAAAATTATCTCTCGAATCGCTTGAAATAATTAGCCTTGTGAAAAAATTTTTTTATTATCGACAATAATTATGTCTAAGCATTTTCATGAATGATGGAAAAATGCTTTATTCATTCATTTTTTTAAGCGATAGAAGAGCTTTTTTTTTTTAAAGGAAAAATTCAGGCTTTCTTTATTTCACAAAAAATATGGAGTTCTTGGAAAATATTTTGCAAAAAGTTGTTTTCCAAGAAAATTTTGATATTTTTTTATATTTAGCTAAAACCCGAAAAAATGAACTAAAAAACATTTTTCGTTGTTTGATATGAAAAATCTGATTTGATTTTATGCGTCATCATTTAGTTGAAAATTGCTGACGAGAACTCACCCGTCTTATGTGACATGGCCAGCTCCAACGTAGATATTTTTTTTAAATAAAACATTTAGGTTTTTAAATAATTTTTTATATTCTTTCTTTTCTCTTTTTTGTTCTTTCTTTCTACCTTTGTTGGACGACGGCCATAGGAGGGGTGTTGGCGAGGCTTGTCCTTTGCCTGTGGCAGGTTGCCGGTGAGCATTGGAAGAAGAAGAAAGAGAAGGAAAAAAATTGCATAATTAAACGTTAAAATAAGAAAATTAACAAATTAGAATTTTTTTTAATATAGCTAGAAAGAAAAGGAATGTGAAAGAGCATAGGGAAGAAAGAGGATCGATTTTCCTAGTTTTGAAGGTATTATTTTTGGATCTTATTGGTGAAAAATAATTTCCTTGACTAAATTATTTTTCATTAATCGAATATCAAAATTTTTAAAAAAAAAAAAGTAACTTTTTACAAAGGGGGATTTACTTTGTTGTGCAAAATTTGGGGACCTGGATGCGATTAATGAAGGCGATGGCGACGGGGAGCGCAGGCATTTAACGTCACGGACGCTTCACAATGTGTCGCAGAATCTCTCTAGTCTCTCTGTCTCTATAAGACCCTGGCCTGGCAAGCGGTGCCTGCACAGTGCACAGTGCAGACCACCTTCCTTCCTTCCTTCTTCAGCTCTGTAGATTTTTCCATGACCTTTTTCTCATTTCTCCCCCTTTCCTAGCTGTCGAATCGGGATCAGAGCAAACCCAAAAGTCAACAACATCACTCCTCTAACATCAAATCTGACCCCCCCTACCCCCCCCTTTCCCCCCACCCTGTCTCACAGGTCTTGTCTCGATCACCGGCGTCTCCATCCCCTTTCCCAGTTTCGAGAAATTCTAGCTCCGATTTGCGCGCGTGAGTGTGTGGTCGTGCACCGGCGTGGCTCATAAATTCCTTCAACAACCGAAGAGAGGAGTACAGCGAGCGCGAGAGAGAGAGAGGAGGAGAAAATATCAGGAGAGGAAGGAGATGGACGTGCGTTCGAGGAGAGGCGGAGAGATGAGCTCGAACAGAGCCAGGGCTCCCCTGCATCCGAGAGATCAGAGGCCGCGGCTCAGAAAAGTTCAGGTCGTGTACTACCTCACCCGGAATGGCCTCCTCGAGCACCCTCACTTCATGGAGGTCTCTCTTCTCGCCGATCACCAGCTTCGTCTGAGAGGTATCGCCAACGAAATGTGATTCCACCCTTACACTCTGTTTTTTCATTTTTCTTGGGGTTCTGCTTCTGCCCGATCAGTACTCTGACTTCTTGCTTTACACGTTGTTGTCGTCCACAGATGTGATGGAGCGGTTGACCGCGCTCAGAGGCAAAGGAATGCCCTCCATGTATTCTTGGTCTTGCAAAAGGTATGGGGGAACTAGAGCTAGTTACTCCGTTCCAAGTGGTTCGACCATACACAAAACCTCAACAGTTTCTTGATCTCCTTACGTAGGACCTATAAGAATGGATATGTCTGGAACGACCTGTCGGAGAATGAAGTCATCTACCCGGCGGAGGGAGCCGAGTACGTGCTCAAAGGGTCGGAGATCATCAGCAGCAGCGGACCAGTCGGCAGAGAACCGGTTCACGTCCATTCGAAGCGGATCGCGCCAGCCTCGACGACCCGGAACGAAGAACAGGAATTGCGCTGCTCGAGGTACGACGAGGGAGTCGGCTTCGAAGTCGACGTGGAAGAGGACGAAGAGTGCGAGCTGGCCGATGAAGAGAAGGCGAGCTACACGAGCTCCACCACGCCTGGCTCTCGCTGCTCGCGAGGCGTCTCCACCGACGAGCTCGACGAAGAGCGCGACGACAACAGTGCCAATAAGCTCCCTCGCGACACCCATGACCCGGACTCGCCTCCGGCTCCGAACTCTACCGTCGCTGAAATCGCCGGAAAGGGCGGTGAGGGGTGTGGCGGCGCCGCGGTTCATCTCGAGGACGGGGACCCGGCAGCGCCGAGCAGGAGCAGCTCGGTGCTCCTCCAGCTCATTGCGTGCGGCGGCAACCTGGCCGTTCCCAAGGCGAAGACCGCACCACCAAGCGTCCCCAGAAGTGTGAACAAGGACTTGCACAGAGGAGCGCTGTGCAGGAACGCGGCGAAAGCGGCTGCGGAAGCCGAGAGGGACGACGAGGCGGCCATGATACGTTGCATGTCGGAGAACCCGCGGTTCGGGAACTTGCAGAGCGAGGAGAAGGAGTACTTCAGCGGGAGCATCGTGGAGTCGACGAGCGAGGACCGAGTCGGGCCGAGTCAACTCAAGAAGTCCAACTCATTTAACGAGGAGAGGTAAGGGTTGACTCAGTCCGTCCGTGTTGGTGCTCTCCTTCACAAGTTTCCCCATGTCTATTTTCATCGTCACTATAAATATTTCGATTTCATTGCGCACTTACTAAATGCCCATTTTTTGACCCCAAAAAAAAAAAGCCCATTTGAAAACACAAATTGTAATTACCAATGCTATTACATTCCTCCTGTATTGCTTATAATCAATCCTTTTTTAATTTTTTTTTTATTAAGTATACTTAACAAATGTTCCGAGCAGTTTACATAATACCCATATCTTATCATAAACTAATAATGTGTTTTCCAATGTCGAAAGAATTAGGGCATGTTTGATAATGCTTTAGTTTTTTTTTTATTCCTATATTTTTGGGTTTTCGAAAATAGAAAAAGAGTAGAAATTTATTTGGTAACGTCAGATAATTTTTCTGTTTTTTTAGAACAGATCAATAGCCTATGGCCGGGGAACGGATTCAAAATAGCAATAAGAAGCAAAAAAAATCTGCTCCTCTGATTCCGGGAACAAAATTAGAAGAAATCATTTCTATTCGGAAATTATTTTCGAAAATAGAATTGTTACTAAACAGGCCCCTTTAATTTGGTATTTTAAGATTTAACTGGTTCAAATGATACCTTACTTAGGCATGAGGGCTGTTAGCACATGAGGTCATCTGTTGACATTTTAGCTACTAAGATGTTGCAATGTGATGGTGAAAATCCTTTTCCCTTCATTTGAAGTCATGCCAGTTTCCATTTCGTGGTAAACTCGCAAATGCACCTTTTTCACCCATGTATAGTCATTCATCGTCCGATCACATCAGCACAGTAATATAGAAAAATTAGTACAATGCAAGTTTAGTGTAATGGAATTATACAAAAAGTTCATAGATCTATATAAATCACTTATTTAAAATTCATTTATGATTTATTAGATTCTTCTATAGATGCGTTTTTCTCTTTTACAGGTACTTGAACATAGATCACTTGCTATTTCGGCTAATACCCTTTTTTTATGCGGTTATAACGTAGCTCCCTCTTCGCTTCGTTCGTTTCTTCGAGCATGTGATCCATTTAAAATAAAGAACAAAATACAAATTTCGCAGTTGCGAAAGAGAGGTCACGCACTTCATTAGAGAACGATTAACGCGGTGAAGATTTAAGATATTTTCTCAGTTTATTTTTTGAAAACGTTGTGAAGATTGACGACATTCACAGCGGGGAGGATAATTTTGTAATTAATTTGCAAATTCCTTTCTCTTTTGTTCCAACTTGAGAATGTGTCTAATTTTGGGCAAGAGGAGCTCCAAGGTCGAGGTGGGAGATGCTGTGAAGGAAGAGAAGAGGGAGGAGAAGTCATCGGCCAAAGGCAAATGCATTCCCCGGAAAATGTCGATTTCGTCCAGAAGCCATAGAAAAATGCTGTAGTTATTGCTTTTTTTTTTTAAATTTTTAATCACAGTTTTAATTGGAGATGGTTGTTGGTAATCCAGTGATTACTTTGCATGCTAGGTGGTGTTTGGTGGGCGGAGAACCTGATGCATATCTTTGGATGCTTAATGATAATGATTAAGGTGAGGTCAGTAAGCATGATGAAGGGATTACTTCGGACAGGTCTCTGCTTTAGGTGATACTAAGTAATTTGAGCACTTTAATGATGTTGGTCTTAGGCAGTTGAATTTCCCCTAGAGTCATGCCCTTCTTTATATATATGACGGGAACGCGACAACTCACGACGGATTAGGATCCGATGAAAAGTAGGTCAAATTTAGAGCACATTGTTATGATTGGGGGAGGAGTTGGATTTGACTGGATCTAGGTATGTTGGATCGACGCACCTCGATCTTCGATAGCATTGGCCCCCACGTCCATCGACTCGGAGCTATGCAAGAATCTTCTCTTTACTATATGGAAGCATCAGTAAGAAATCGTATTAACATGATTAATTAGCAAAGAAAGGTGTTTGTCATATTGATTTTCCTATAATTTTTACTACATTATTTCATCCTGTAATTAATGGCACTCATAACTTAATAACACTCTCGAAAACCTTCTTATATGCTCGATTCATATATAAGGGTAAATTGATCTAAATGGTTTCGAATTTTCACTCAATGTGTAATGTGATCTATGAACTTTAAATTTGATTAATGTACTCATTAAAATTTTGTTGATTGTGCAATGTCGTCTTCGAATTTTTGATTTGTTTAGTATGATCCTTAGGCTCGAAGGTCCTCTGCTTTCTACTGGAACACTTTATGATGTTGGTAATAGGTAGTTAACTTTGACATGTAGTCAAGCACTACCTACATCTGACGGGCAATATAACATGTTTTGCTTATTGGATGACGTTCATCACCTTATGGCAGTTCACGAATCACTAGGATTTTAATGAAGAATAGGCCAGATCATAAATGGAGCATACTGTTACAGTGGCAAGGAGCTTGCCTGCTCTAGTTCCGATGGATTTGGAAAATTGTAAAAAAAAAATCTTAAATCTATTACACTTGAGTCAATTCAATCCTAAACATATTGACAATTTATCAATTCAGTTTTTTCGATCAATTTTGACTTGAAATCGTTATTATAAATATCAATTGTTCTATGATGCACGACCGCCGTTGATATTGACATTTTTAAAGATTTTTTGTAATTTTTTATTTTTTTTCAATTTACTTTGGTTTTTTTCCCCGTGCTACCACGGATTACCGATGACCTTGCTGGCCGCGAAGGCCTCACCTAGACCGGGCACGGGCCTTCTCATCCGCAGTTGGTAGGGTTACGAAGGGCCTAGGTGAGGCTATCGCAAGCAAGGGCCTTCATGGCTCCGCCGATCGTGAGCAAGGCGGCCCCGGCTCGTATCTATCGAGGGCCTTCGCGCCCTCGTCCATGGCTGGCGAGGCCGCGATGGCCCCGGGTGAGGCTTGTGTAGCCTCATTGGCGGGGCTTTACAGCCCTACTAGCCTTGGTCGAGGTGGCGATTGCCCCATATGGGTGAGGCATTTGTGGTTGGTGAAGATCGCTCACCAGCACACAAAAAAAAAAAAGGAAAAAAAAATAAAAATAAAAAAATCAAATGAAATTATAAAAATTGTGCACGTCGAAGATCGACCGTGTCACATGTAAAGTCTGGCATCCACGTAAACGATTTTAGGCCAAGATTAACAAAATGAACTCAATTGGCAAATTGTTAAAATGATTATGATTAAATTAGTCAAATGAAAAATGTTTAGGACCGAATTGACAAAAGTGTAATAAGTTTAGGATTATTTTTATAATTTTTCTATACTTGGATCAGTCCATCATAATTAGTGATCATGTGGGTCCTTAGTATAAGGACCTAGTATAGACAAGTGTTGGCTGGGTTTACTCTTTTGTTGGAGGAAGCCCAATGAAGTGCAAGTGTAATGGCCTAACTTTTTGCCATATTAGATTAACAAGTGGAACGATTAATGTTAGAGTGGTGGATTACGGAGCTTAAGGCTATAGTCGGGCGTGACGAAATTGGAAATTGACGGAACGTCAATCACCGTTAGTTGTTTCGGTCTTTGATAGAATAGTTCAAGTGAAATTTGGTTCGCGATTGAACAGCGAAGCCTTTGGATCAACCCCCCGTAGCCTCGAGACCCTATAAAAGGGGTTCATTCTCTCTCATCCCCCTCATTTTCCTCTTCTTTTTCGTGGAACCCCCCCAAACACTCTCTCCCTCTACCTCTCGGATCTCACTCACCCGTGGTTCTCTCTCTCTCTAATTCTTACGCCTGCGACTCAAGGATTCAACGACGATGGTCCACAAGCTCCTCTAGGCCCCGCACAGCAGCCCTCGACGCCGCTCATACTTCTTGCTCGCCCTTGAACCTGTACGATGCCTAGGAGGAAAAAGGGTGATTCGAGCTCGTTTCTTTGGAGAATCGAGCTCTGTTTTCTTCGTGTGGCACCCAAGGCAAGTATACCTCTAGCCTTACTACTAGATGGTTCGTTAATGGTTTGTTTGGACGCAATTCACCAATTTTGGTTGTGGGTATTTGGAGTGGAACTTGTGCTTGCATGGATGGGGAAACTGTCTTGGATGTTGAATTTGCAGCTTGGTTTAGTGTCTCTAGTTCTTGGGTAACCCGACTATGCGGCTTGATCGTCTTGATTTTCTTTGGATATACATGAATTGGAAACCGAGTTTTTGAGAGAGTATTCAATCATTGACTGTGGGAATGGTTCTTTAAGTTTTGTTGGGTACATACCGGCTAAGGTAGATAGTCTAACACCTCGAGACGCTGAATAGGCATTATTGACGCATGGATTGATGTGGATAATATATTTTAATTAGGAAAGAGGATTGCGTCGGAGATGGCGTTGGCCGTGAATCTCGAAGAGATCTATTTGGAAGTTTGTAGTTCAATTGCCGTCTGAGGTCATTAATTGAGACCACATGAACTTCGGTCATAAGACAGGGAAGGAAGGTTTAATGGATTCACGTGGCTCCTTCATGTTCTTTTTGTGTCTTGCGAACCTTTCGTGCTTATGTTTCGTGTTGCTCTCTATTTGGTATCCTGATGCTCTTTGTTTAGTATCCTATTGTATTGTGGCTTGCTAAGATCTTGACGGATCGAAATAGTGGATTGCCTAGTGTTTTGGTCAGATGTTTATTTGCTAAGCTTTTAGCTCACTCCTTGTGGTTTAACTATTTTTCAGTTTAGTAGCGAGGACGAGACCGCAAGGTGATGTCATGGATGTCGGTGGTGAAGATGAAGCTCGTCGTTGGTGCCACTAGATTAGGAGTAGTTATGGTACCTTATAATGTCCCAGTAATCTTTGAAATTTTGTAATGAATCGGTTAAAAGATATATGTATATGTATATAAACTTAGTATTTTCTGAGTTTGATGCTTGAGAGTTATGTGTTATTATTACGTTGAAGAACCCTATTAAGGCCATACCCTTTAAGCGTCATACTTGCCAATTGTTTCCATGCATTTATATGTGATATATGGCCGCCGATTGTTTTTAGTTTCTAGTCTTCCGCATGCCCCCCCCTATTATGTACTTAATATCATATTAAAGTTGAGCTCGTTAGTAATAAGTATGGCGAACACCCTGGGACGTCACAAAGCATGCCCATAGGCTTGAGCCCATATGATGATACATATGGAGAAATAGAATTTCTCACTATTATTATGTGATAGCCACAAAGTAACGTTGTTTTAGACGTAATAGCAAGAAAGAAATAGAGAAGAAAATCCGGAAAGAGGGTGCCGTTCAATTTTCATCAATCTAACATCGAGGTCGATCTATGGTTCAAGTGCCGGGTAATTCTCGAATATGATCGGTTTGATTTTTATCTAGATCTTTTTTCATCAAGTTTTTCATTAGTAGAACCGAACTTGCGTTTTGGTGAGATTTATCCTTGATCTCTTGCTAATTCACGTATATTGCTAAGAGTTGTTGATGTTATTGCTGCTATATATCTCTAGCATTAACTAGAGAAGAATATTGTTTACCCAATTCGTTGATAGTGAAGATTTTAGGTGGACTCTAGTCTTGTGGTTTTTTTTATCTCCTCACATTGGAGAGATTTTCCATGCAAAACTTCCCTTGTATTCGTGGATGTTTATTATTTATATATTTTGGCGGATATATTGCTATATTATATCGTCTTCTATTAGGTTTGCACAAGAGGGAATATTGCTTTATTCCGCTATGCTAATTCGATATTGTGGTATCGGAGCCTATGTTACAACAAGTTTGGATCTTATAGATACATGAGAGAGATATGGGTTGTTACGACTCCGACCTAGGGTCCGATGTGTGAGATGGAGATTGTTTGGGTTATATCACATCGATTGTGGAATGATTATTGATCGGTTTATAAGTGTGAAGGAAAGCATCATCATTTGTGTTAGCTTTTGGGATGAGAGATGACCAAGACCACCCAATAAAGTGGTATCGGAGCGTTGGTTGATTTTTTGTTCCTTGTGTTAAATGATAGAAACGAATACGAGTTTAATGGTTACATTGAATGGTTCGAATTGTCATGTAAGGAAAGGACAAAAGGAAGGCCTTTTATAACTGAAGGATTATTATTTGTTTGTGTTTGCTAATGAGAAACCCAAGAATAAAACCGATACTAATATATGTGTCATCATCAAATGTGTGGTTATATTTGGCAATGGGTGGATGATAATATTTTGGACAATATCATTACAAAAACACATGCACACAGTTTATGGAATAGGCTCAAATAATTATATGGTCAAAAGATCGGGAATAAAAAGTTATTTCGATTAAAAAGATAATGGCTTTGATATATCATGATGGTGCTTCTTTGATCGACTATTTAAATTCTTTTCAAGGAATTATAAATCGGTTGGTTGTGATAGGAATCATGTTTGATGATAATATTCAAGCAATGGTACTTTGCCAAACTCGTGGGAAATGTTGCAAACGTCTTTATCTAATTTAGCCATGGATGGTAAGATTACAATGGATTTGGCCAAGAGTAGTGTTTTGAATGAAGAGATGACAAGGAAGACACAGGGGATCCTCTATTAGAATCTATAGGATCTTTCAATCACACGAACATAAGATTAAATTGATAAATAAAGCGTACCCGAATCAAAAGAAGCCATTATTGATTCAAGAAGAAAGAAGATGTCTCCTTATAGGTATGGATCTTCACCACTCTTCTCTATAGTAATTAAGATGGATGTGTATTTTTCTCTCGGTAATTTTGTGGAGAAAACAGAAACGTAAGAATGCGGAAGCGTAAGGAAGCGATAGCCATTCTCCACAAAAGAGATCTTATATAGAGGAAGTGATGGAACCAACCCTAGAGCTACCCAATCTCAACCGTCTATCAAGGTTTAAGATATAGGTTCTAGAAGCTCAATTAGATGTAACAAATATATAATAAATATATGCATGTAATATATTTAAATAATAAACTTGATAGACCACATATTTGGATGGATCTCGTCAAATCGAACATTCTCCCACTTTGCCAAAGGTTCTATTATCTATCAACTTAACACAACATAATCAGGCATATAAAACATCCATTAAGGTCATGTTTGACATTTATACGAGAAAAGAATTGAAGCCAATGTCCTTGTTCCAATGCCACGAGACCGTTCTCTAGTTACTATCCCAAGACAAACATTAAACACAACATCTCGATGGCTTAATAGTTATGAACGATAATGTTTCATAGTATAAAAATGTTCATGTGGTCCGCACATAATTTTTTGTTTCAAAAGGCTTCAAATGTGCACATAACAAGAAGCAACAAACCATAAATTCAAAATCCATTACATAAAGTGATCACAAAATATAACATCATGTGTCCAAAATCATAGTGTAAACTAAAGGCTATCAACCAAACCCATGCTAGCAACATGTTCTCGAAAGAGATTGGGTGGTAAGCCTTTCGTCATGAGATTTGCTAACATGGCTTTCGTACTAATATAATGAATGCACAGAATTTGATTTTGAACTCTTTCTCTTACAACAAGATACTTAATGTCAATGTGCTTGAATGCACCACTTGACTTGTTGTTTTTCGAGAAAAAAATAGCAGCCTAATTGTCATAGTGAATCTTCAGTGGTCTCGAAATAGTATCGACTACCTCAAGCCCCATAATGAAATTCCATAACCATAGTCCATGAGAACTCGCCTCATAACATGCTATGGACTCTGCCTCCATAGTAGAAGATGTAGTTATAGATTGCTTTGCACTCTTCCATGAGATAGGTCCTCCAGTGAGCATAAAAATATAACTCTGATGTGGATTTCTTGGTGTCTATGCACCCGGCATAATTAGAATTAGAATAACCAATAACTTCAATGTTATTTGTTCTCTTGTAGGTAAGCATAAAATCTTTTGTACCCTATAAGTAACACATCACTTTCTTAGTTGCTTTTCAATGACCCATACCTAGATTTATTTGGTAACGGCTAAGCATTCCAACAACATATGCTATGTTTGGGCAAGTGCATACTTGAACGTACATAAGACTCCTTACTGCAGATGCATAGGGAACATGCTCCATTTGTACAAGCTCTAGTTGATTTCTAGGGCATTGCAAGTAGGCTAAATTTGCCACCCTTAACAATAGGGGCAACACTAGGAGAGCGATCGTGCGGGTTGAATCTCTTTAGAATCTTTTCAATATAGGCTTTCCGAGATAGTCTTAAGATCCCTTGAGATCTATCTCTGTGAATCTCAATGCCAATTACATAAGAGGCTTCACCAAGGTCTTTCATCTCAAAGTTATGTGAAAGAAAAATCTTAGTCTTATACAACATGTCCTTATCGTTGCTTGGCAAGTAATACAAAGATCTACATAAAATACTAAAATGATAAATTTACTCCCACTGATTTTAAGATATATACATTGATCCACTGCATTTTATTTAAAGCTGAAATTACTAATCACATCATGAAACTTAAGACACCATTATCTAGAGGCTTATTTCAAATCATAGATGGACTTTTTCACTTTGCATTTCATATATTCCTTGCCTTCAACCACAAAACCTTGTGGTTGTGCCATATAGACATCCTCTTGCAAGTCTCCATTAAGAAATGTTGTTTTCACGTCCATTTGATGTGGCTCTAAATCATAATGAGCTACTAAAGCCATGACTATTCCGAAAGAGTCCTTCTTTGACACATGAGAAAATGTGTCGTTATAATCCACTCTTTCTCTTTGAGTGAAACCTTTCACGACTAGTCTAGCTTTATACCTTTCAACATTATCTTTAGGGTCTAGCTTAATTTTGTAGACCCATTTACAGCCTATAGCCTTGGCCCCTTTAGGCAAGTCTACTAGATCCCATACATCATTAGTTTTCATTGAGTTCAACTCATCTTTCGTGGCTTCAATCCACCTAGTTGAATGATCGCTTGTAATGGCTTCATTATAGGAGATAGGATCGGTTTCTATGCCAACATCATAGTCGACTCATCTAAATATACAATGTAGTCATCAAAGATAGCTAATTTCATTTCTTGTCCCGATCTCCTAAGATATTGTTGATAAGGAGGAATAGACTCTACATTATGAGGTTCTTCATTAGATACCTCTTTCGGTGGACCGAAACCTTATAGTGAAAGTAATGGTACACTAGACACTTGAAAAATAGGAACCCAAACATGATCCCGAGTAGAAACTTGATCTCAAGTTTCCTCAAGGTTTATTGTTCTAGGGGTATTATAATCAGCATTTTCTAGAAACACCGCATTTCTAGTTTCAACAAATTTAGTGGTATGTAAAATGCAGTAAAATCTAAAACCCTTTGATCTTTCAGGGTAACTAACGAAATAACAACTTATAGTCCTTTGGTCGAGCTTCTTCATTTGTGGGTTATATATCTTTGCATCAGCTAAACAACCCCATACATGAAGATATCCCAAACTCAATTTTCTTTTTGTCCACGCAAGTTCATAAGGTGCTTTAACCACGGATTTACTTGGGAACCCAATTAAGGATTTGCATGGCTATTTTAAGAGCTTCGACTGAAAGACATTCTAGTAGAGTGCTATGGCATATCATACTTCGTACCATATCCATTAAAGTACGACTTCGTCACTCGGCAACACCATTTTGATGGGGAGTACCCGGCATTGTATATTGAGCAACTATGCCACATTGCTCCAAAAATAAAGCCAAAGCACCAGGATTATGACCTGTGTCGAAAACCTTCCATAATATTCTCCTCCACGATTAGATCTTACAACTTTAATCTTTAGGTCGAGTTGATTTTCAACTTCGGCTTTGTAGATCTTAAACATATTTAGTGCTTCAAATCTATCATGGGTAAGATAGACATAATCGTAACATGAGTATTCATCGATGAAAGTGATGAAATATTTATGATCACTAATACCAGGGAGTAGAAAAAAGTCCACAAATGTCGGTGTGGATAATTTGTAAAAGTTCGTCACTCCTTGTGGCACCATGTTTATTGCCTTTTGGGAATTTTCCTTTAATGCATTTAATACAGGTGTTAAAATGGAAGACATCTAGAGAATGTAGAATTCCGTCCTTGAGATGTTCCATTTTGCCTCGTGATATATGGCCGAGACGTTTGTGTCACGCTTTTGAGGAATTTTCAATCTCGATTTTCGTTTCTTACCAGTTTTAGCAACTTCATCATTCACATTCATTGAAACTAATGATTCAGCAAGTGAAGAATCTAAACACAATTTGTATAGGTTTCCCTTTAACAGGACCATAACGAGAAATGGAGCAACCTTTATTCTCAAACTTAAACGAACAACCATAAGCGTTAAGTTTTGAAATGGAAATCAAGTTTCTAGTAATAATGGGAACATAAATAGTATCAACTAAATCCAAATTGAAACCACTCTCCAACAGCAAACGGAGAGTGCCAAATGCTTCAACCGGAACCTTTTCTCCATTTTTTAACGTAGCATTTTCTCCATTTTCCACGAGAATATTACGATCTCTTTTATTTAGATTCTTCTTTGAAAGGAATCCCTGCAATGAATTAGTTATGTGTAGAGTTGCACCAGTATTATTCCACCATGTATTTAAAGGAGCATCAACAATATAGGACTCATAACAAACATGACATAATAAAGTATTACATTTCTTCTCCAACTAGTGCCGACATTTCGAGCATTCTTTTCCCACATGTTCGCTACCTCTACGAAATGACACTTAGGACCACTTGGTACTTTTGAGCCAGAAGGACATGCCTTGTTAATCTTAGAGTCATAAGTGCCCTTATTTTCATAATTACGACCCTTGTCATGTATCTTTCCTTTTCCTTTATTTGAACCAAAAGTAATTACATGAGCACCGTTAGGTTGTTCGAACTTCAGCCTCTCTTCTTCTTGGACACACATAGAAATTAGCTCGCTCATCTTCCATTTCTCTTTTTGCCTATTATAGTTGATCTTAAAAGGACCAAACTCTGCAAGAAGAGATGTCATAATGAAATGAACAAGGAAACCTTCAGAGATTTCCATATCCAAGGACTTAAGTTGAGCAGCCATATCATTCATCCGCATAATGTGCTCTTGAGCACCATTGATTCCATTATACTTGAGGGTAATCATTTTGGAAATAAGAGCAGTAGCTTGTGCTTTAGAAGTACCCTCATACTACTCCTTAATGCGAGCAAGGTACTCCTTAGCATTATTAGAGTCGAGAATGGCTCCCCAAATAGCGATCGTTATGGAGCCTTTCAAAATCATTATAGATATGCGATTGGATCGCTCTCACTTTTCATAAGTAGATTTCTGCTTATTTGAGTTTTCGTCCGTGAGTTCAGCGGGAGCGTCAACACGTAATGCATAGTCCAAGTCCATGACTCCAAGAATGAGGCTTATTTTCTCTTTCCACTTCCTAAAGTTTGTACCGCTCAATTGTTCAATAGAGGAAAGATAACTTGTAATAGCAGCAGGATTGTATGCTAGATCAATAAAATTATGCACATTAGTACCTTTTAGAAAATCCACAAAAACAAATAAATGATTTAATTCATCATCACAAGTAAACTAAAAAATAAGCAGCTCACTTACTTGGAAGGTAAAATACACAAAACCTTATCAAAAGAAATCCAAGAACTGTCTATAGCCTTTCATTGGGCTGACTATAAACACTTCAAATGGATTCTTTCAAAATTTATCAGCAAATTTCATAAGGCGATAATAAATCAAATTACATCACCGTTGGGTAGAATTAATGCAATTCACACATTTGCAATTTATCTGCATATCATATTATCATTCTACTCAAAATTAAATATCATAACTTTGCATTGGGCCGATTCTGAATTTAATAACGAGCATAACATAAGACGGATTTATCAAAATCTAAATCTATTTGAAATAATAATCTTTCGTTGGGCCGATTACTTGCTCAAATAATTTAGAACTGTAATAAAAATAAAATTTATTCGACTTAGATAATTTTGCGGCCAAAACTAACGTCTTCTTTGCCCCTAACTTACAACGCCACATTACATGGTGGAAAAAATTGAAAGGGATCGGAATAGCAATTTTTTTTTTTTTGTAGCAAGAAGTATATAAAACGACACCATAGAATTAAGCCGAATCAAAAGCTTAAGTACTGACGTCATCTGGATCTAGTGAGTCAGGTCCTATGAGGAAATCAAGAGTATACTATGGACTGAAATAAAGCAATGTAATTCAATGAGGAGAACATCCCGATAATCTTCATCAATTTAAACAAGTTAAGAGGCAACCTCTAGCGTCATGACTCTACTGCTCAGACTCAGCAGTCAGCACTACGTCAAGGGTTTGTCCAAGATAGCTTACGAGCACTAGATCCATTGCAAAGAAAGCACGGCTGCATGCTCTCTCCTTTGGCAGCATTCTCGATTATCGTCATCCGAATCAAAATAATCTCAAATTGATTTATTGTTATACGTTTATTCCATCGTCAATGAAACGCCATAAATCAATCATAAAAAGAGATGAAAGATCACAATAAACATTAGAGCTATGTTCGTGTGTTGAATAAACCGAAGCTCGATACCACATGTTAGAATCGATAGGATCTTTCAATCACACGAATATAAGATTAAATTGATAAATAAAGCGTACTCGGATCAAACGAAGCCATAGTTGATTCAAGAAGAGAGAAGATGTCTCCTTACAGGTATGGATCTTCACCACTCTTCTCTATAGCAATTGAGATAGATGTATATTTTTTCTCTCAATAATTTTGTGAAGAAAACGGAAACATAAGAATGCGGAAGCGTAAAGAAGCGATAGCTGTTCTCCACAAAAGAAATCTTATATAGAGGGAGTGATGGGACCAACCCTAGAGTTGCCCAATCTCAACTGTCCATCAAGGTTTAAGATATAGGTTCTAGAAGCTCAATTGGATGTAACAAATATATAATAAATATATACCCGTAATATATTTAAATGATAAACCTGATAGGCCACATATTTGGGTGGATCTCGTCAAATCCAACATCCTCTTCACATTCCGATGTCTTGGTTATTGAGAAAAAGGAAATAAGTGAGACTCGAGGTTCGTGGAATAGAGATAAGAGTCGAGGTAAAAGTAGAGGCAAATCTAATGAGTTTGCAAATATTGAATACCATTATTGCCATCGAAGAGACATATCCAGAGGTATTGTCGTTAGTTGAAAAGAGAGAAACAAAAAGAGAAAAATAAAGAGACGAAAAGTGATAATAACGGCGATGACAATCATGTTGCTGCACTTTCTTCACATCGTACAAGGCAAGTGACTTTGGATCTATGAAGATGGGAAACATTGGGCTGTTTGAAGTTGTGGACATTGGTGATGTGTACCTAGAAACTAGCAATGGCACGAGGTTAGTGTTGAATAATGTTAAGCATATATATGATATTCACTTGAATTTGATTTCTATAAGTAAACCGACCGATGAGGGGCATTGCGATATCTTTAGTGATGGTCGATGGAAGCTCACTAAAGGTTCTATGGCTGTAGCTAGAGGCAACAAATGTTCTTCGTTGTATATTATGCATGTAAAATTGTCCACAAATAAAATTAATGCAATAGAAAAAGAAGAGAGAGTTGATTTATGGCACGAGAGGCTCGGTTACATTAGTGAGAAGGGTTTGTCGGCATTGCCCAAGAAGAAGCTCCTTTTAGGAATGAAAAGTTCAACATTGAAGAAATGTGCTCACTATTTAGCAGGAAAACAAAATAGAGTTGCATTCGGAAGCTCCGCTCCCATCCTTCGAGAAAGTACTTGATTTAGTGCATTTTGATGTTTCGGTCCTATGAAGACAAAATCGCTTGGTGACTCTCTTTATTTTGTTACTTTCATAGTCAAGGAAATTTCGGGTTTATACCTTGAAAACTAAAGATCAAGTATTATATACTTTTAAGCGGTTTCAGGCTTCAATTGAGAGACACATTGGAAAGAAGTTGAAATGCATCAAAACGATAATGGGGAGAGTTTGCTTTGGACCTTTTGATGAATATTGGAAACAACAGGGTATTCAACATCAAAAGACACCTCCCAAGGTACCTCAATTAAATGGCTTAGCTGAGAGAATGAACATAACAATGGTATCGGAGCCCAAATTAACAACAAGTCTGGACCTAATAGATACATGGGAGAGGTATGGATTGTTGCAGCTTCGATCCAGGGCTCGATGTGTGAGGGGGAGATTGTTGGGTTATTCCACATCGGTTATGAAAAAGTTTGATGGTCAGTTTATAAGTATAAGGAAAAGTATTATCCTTTGAGTTAGATTTTAGAACAAAGAGAGGCCCAAGGCCGCTCAAGATTACCCAACACAAAGAATCTTCTACTTGCAATGAATAAGCTTCAATGAGGATGACGTCATATTGACAGGACAAATGAGAAAGAAAGGCAACAACACCCCCGAATATCTTGGAATTCTTTCTACATATATTGGAAATTATTCAATTCAAAAACTAACGGGACTTGAATTTAATGACTTTAAGCTTTGATCTCAAGTTGCCAAACACACAATGATCATGCAAATCGAATGTAAAGTTAGTGTTTCAAGAGAAAGAGCGTGTACCGTAGTGTGGCCTCCATGCCCCCACTCAAACGCCCACTTTCAATAGCGTCTCAATCAATTCTCAATCGTCAAAGCAAAAAATCGGGAGTTAAATCAGCAATTGATATATATTGAGACCGCCATTAAAAAAAAAAAAACCAATGTGTAATGTAGAGAATGGCGAAAGTCGTTGATGAAATAAGTCAAAAAAAAAAATTTGCATGAAAATTTTGGATAAACTTAAATAATTACTTTACTCGAACATGATAAATGCAATTTTAGCTCATTACTTGATTTGCTTCTTTTAAATCAAATAAAACTAACATTTTGGAACTTCTAAATCAATTCAAGGTTATGATATATATAAAAAAAAATAACTAGTTGTATTAACTTTTAGTATCTTAATCCCTCGAAGCTAGATAAGAAAGAAATTTTAGCTTGAGGCTCCATTTGTTTTATGGAAAATAAATGATTGAAAAGTATTTTTTCGAAAGTAATCGCTCGTATCACTTATGAAATTGAAAGAACGAAAAATATTGACGTCGTCCGCAAAAAAAATTTATACATGAATTGTTGACAATAATGAAATTATTTTTTATTAGCTTATTATTCAGGCTATACAAATCGGTCTTTTTTTAGTAAAATACTTTTCAAGTCATTCATTTTTCATGAAACAAACGAAGCCTAAAATTGAAGATGAGATTATTTTTTTTATGATAGAAATTACTCATTATTAACTAAGATTTTGTCTAATATATCTTGATACTCTAGGCTCCGCTTCCCCTCCACCTGCTTTTGCCCCTGGTGAATCATTATTATTGCTTAAATTCTCTCTTGTTTGATGTTTTCAGGTGTGATAGCCAAGAGCTTATATAGTCTTCAGAAGAGCCAAACTTAGAAATCGTGGAATTAGGTTATAAGCCACTCTCATTAAGTGTGGGAAAAATTGTCCAAAAAGTCCTAAATCTATTGTACTTTTGCTAATTCGATTCTAAACTTTTTTAATTTTTTCAATAAATCCTAAACATTTTCATGTTTACCAATTGAGCTCATCTAGCCAATTTTAGTCCTAAATCAATGACGTAGACTGTGGCTATCCTATGTGGTATGATTGGCATTGATGTGGATAATTTTTCAATATTTTAACATTTTTAGGAATTCTATATTTTATATAAAAAATTCATTTTATATTTTTATAACGCGGTCAGGTGAGGTCGCCGGCCACAGCAAGGGCTGTGAGCTTCTTGCTTGCGTTAGCAAGGGCGTTGCAGCCCCCTCCAGGCTAATATGCGAGGTCTTCGGCCTTGCTTGGATTTGGGCGAGGGCCGCGGTGACCTTGCCCGGACCAAGTGAGGGTTGCGAGGCCCTTGTTTTTGGTCGATGATGGTCGGTCGACGATCTTGCCAACCACGAGTTATAAAGAAACAAAAAAATCAAAAAATAATAAAATATTAATTAAAAATTATCTACATTAGTACTTGGCCATACCACGTAGGACGATTGGTGTCCAGTCGGTGATTTCCAATCAAAATCATTTGTGATGACTTAATTGGCAAAGCATGAAAATGTTTAGGACTCAATTGATAAAATTTAAAAGATTTAAGACTTTTTGGACATGTGTAAGTAAGCTTCTATCAATAAGCTTACTTACACTCTGTCTTCTCCTATCTTCATTTTACTTATCCAAAGGCGTTTCGGTTCCCACGGCCTCTGGTTACGACCCCAACCTCTGTCATTTAAAATGAATGTCTAGTCGTAGTTATACTAGTTTCATCTTAAATATCAGATGCATCGTAAATAGTGCTTAATTTATCCTAAATTGTTCATGCACCGTGGTAAGTAACCCCGGAATTGGATGTTGAAATGCATGTTTGATGAGACCATTGCCTGTGTTGTTCATTTCTAACAACTCATGCTAAGTTGTCATTAAGTTTTCTAAATAATGGACTTTCCATTTTCATGTTTGCCCAATTTAACTCGAAATAAAGATGGACTCCTCAAATATGAAGGGATAAGGAGTCAAATGGTCCCTAAACTTTAGTCTAATATACAATGTGGCCTCCGAACTTTTAATTTATTTAATATAGTCTTTGACTTTTAACTCAATAGACAATATGGTACCTAAACTTTTAATTTGTTTAATGCGGTCTTTGGACTTTTGCTAGATGTTCAATATCATTCCTAAACTATATGAAAAAGTTTAAAGTTGTCATTCTATTAATTCGAATTCGGGGACAACATTGATTATTTTCATATAGCTCGTGGATTAAATTGAACATGTCCAACAACGACATTGTACAACCTAAAAATTCAGGAACGACATTGCATATTAGAGTAAAATTCAAATATCACATTGAACAAACTAAGAATTTATGAATCATATTGAACAAACTAAAAATTCATCAATCATATTATACATTGAATCAAAATTTAAGGATCATTTTCTTCATTTTCCCGAATATGAACTTTGCGCAGACGAATTGGCGGACTTGATGGCTTAGGGCGCGCATTGTAACACTTCCCATTCTGAAATCAACTTCGACAAGAAGTTGATTTTTCCACTTCGCTTCTAAGCGAAGTTGATTTTTCTATTTCGCTCCAGAAGTTGATTTCGACGGAGAAATGCGTTTGATAACCTGTAAAAAATTTCTACTTCTAAAATAGAAATTCGTTTGATAATGGCTGGAAATTTCTACTTCGGAAATATTATTAGCACAAAATTCTTTTACAAAAATTATTGATCTTAACCTAAAATGCATGTTATTCGAGAAAAGTAAAGTGCAATATATGATGAATTTATCTATAATTTGTCATTTAATTTTTGAAGACCAATTTTACGGAGAAAATTGAATTAAACACCCGTATTTTCTTCTTGTCATCTTCCCTCGATGTTTTCGGGTACATCCATCTTCATGCGTCCCAAAAAAACATATACAACCGGCAAGTAGCAAGATGTCGTTAGGCGATAACATGTATTTCTTATGTTTGCTATGTCATACAAAAATTATTGTCAAACTACTGGTTCCGCCACAAAATATTTGCTGGTGAAGACCGAGAATGGCAATTGCGAATCAAAGGCCTCCTCTTCGCAACCGAACGAGTAAGAACAAATCCATGATCAAAGTTATAACCAAAAATATTTCGGAATCGCAATAGAGGGAGAGGTTGGAACTTGGAATCACGGCCAAATATAGAATTGCGGTGACAAGTTGGTCACACCCGTTTTGAAATTCATACATCTGTTGGTAAAAAAAAATTATGACTGAACATTAGTAGCTAACTCAAAGAAACGTTTGTAATTTGCTCCTGTGAGCATCTTTTCCTGAACTGCCAGATAACATTGAAGACTGCAAAGAGGAAGCTTTGTCTTTGAGTCCCGATACTTATAAGGGTTATTGCACGCTGGCCCTACACATCTTCGAAGTTTTAAGTTTCTCCAGATACCGCAGCTCATCATCTTCATCATCATTGAACTCACCGTCCATTAACCGTTTCTTGGGCACCCGCTTGCTCTTGCGAACAGGCTCAGATGCATCCCCCTGTTTACCGGACGTGTTCCTTCCAGCCATTTTCCCCATCGAGGAGTCTTCTTTCCCAAAGCTAAAGCCACCTTTCGAAAAATCTTTCCAAGGAATGCCCTGCAAGCCAGTCCTCTTATCTAGAGATGAAATGCCATCTAAATTTCCCTACAAAAATCACATTTTAAATAGAAGGGCATCGATCAGAAATAACAGGGAAAGAAAAAAGCAATGACTTTATTTTGAAAAATCGCCTTCAAAAGTAAATACAAAAGATACTGATTCATATAAGTAAATAAACATAATTAGCAGCTCTAAGTACCTCAAAATTCAGCCTTTGCCTTGGCTTCAAAGAATCTAAAGCTCGCAAACTCTTCGCAAAAGACCCGCTCTCATGAGTGCCATTAGAAGTGGAAATTGTACGAGTAACACCTCCCACTTTTAGTTTTACTTTCTTAACCTTGTTTTCATTTCCTAATCCATCTAAAGTCATGGCTAACTGCCCTGGACCTTGACTTTCACCATTCCTCCCCCCATAATTATCAGGAGCCTTACTAGTACTTTTCCAATTAGCTGGGGCCAGAACACCTTCACTAGATCGCTTGTTACTAAACCCACTTCGTCCAGGCTCATTATCATTAAGTGCATCGAAAGCTTCGTCATCTCTCCTCACCTTCTTTCTGCAGTTTCTCAGAATCAACTGCCCCAGACGACACACGGATGACACATTGGTTAAGGTTAAACTCCTTTCTCCTGGAATTAGTGTCCCCTCCAATATTGTCATCACTGGAGACCTTGCTCGCATCGTCTGAAGCTGGGGCTGACAACAATGGTGAAAGATCATGACCTTCACATGAATGTGAGTCAGGTCGAGGACGGCGAGCTGCTCGGGTCCTCTTCTTCCTCACAGCGCTACCAAGAATACCAAATCGAGTAGCGCCAAATTCCTCCATGAAAGCGAACTATATCAGCAGCAAATTATGTTCCTATTAAATCACAAGACATAAAAATATTATGAACACCAGTAACCCATGTAAAAAAGACAGAAGCTGCACAAGAATCAAAGCAATATAAACACATTGGCATCAGCTAAAGTGACTTGTACAGAAAGACAACTAGAAAATAATAACCAACGTCTGGCCAAAAAAAAAAAAAAAAAGAACTTGCCACTGAGAAATCAACCAATAACAATGTCTCACGAGAAATCCAGGCTCCAGGACCCCACTTGATACTTGGCTTCACCAAACAGACATGTTAAAACGAGAAAGATAAAACTCCCAGATTCTTTTAAAGCTACATAAGCCCATGCAAGTGTACCATAAGCATGACTCCCAGAATCTCCGCACAATATAAGAAATTGCACATTTGACCCATCAATGAAACAGACTAGGAGAAAAGACACAGCATAATTGCAGAGAGGAAGTAGCATTAGCTAGCATCACAAGTTAAGCAAACTAAGACCAGCAGGAAACACAAAAGTTCCCCACGAGAATCAAATCCCCAAGACAACCATGCCGAATCTACGTTCAAGACAATCAAAGGCAAGCATATGCATCAGCAACAATGACGCAACGCAGGGAGACCAATCACACGATAACAAGAACACACATTCACTGATTCACCACACTTAAAAGAACCGACCCCAACCGCATCGCACTAAAAATCCCCCCAGAATCCTACAATCCCAACCCCAAACATCCACACGAAACCAACAAGAATCAAACCAAAACTCAGCCGATTCATTACCTCACGCCTCGAATTCGGGCCTCGGCAGTTGGAGGGCAACCTGGAACATAGTGGTAGTAACCACCACAGTTTACAAGTTTGACGGAGTAAACCCTAACCTCGTAGATATGAGTTCCTCGGACGCAAAAGACAAATCGGAGCTGCTGATGGGTTTTCGGAAGGCAACGGCGAAGCGAGAGGCTGCTCGGAAGGGGTAATCGGGATCCGCGGCTGCCGATGGATCTCTAGCCGGTGACGGATACAAAAGAGGATTACCGGCTCGGAAGGGCAAATCGCAAATCAAAGGCTCGTTGAGGTCATCGGATGTGCAAATCGAGAGGCGGAGGCGGAGGCGGAGGCGTGACCGGGAGTGACGGAGCGTCCAAAAGAGAATGAGGCGGAGAAAGGGAGAAGTGATTTTTTCGATGAAAGAGGTTTTGGGCCCAAAGAGAAGGCAGAGAAAGGGAGAAGTGATTTTTTTACTTCTCCAATTTGGGAAAACCCATCCCAAGTGGTTTTTCACTTGAATGCAAAAATCCTATCAAAAGCAAAATATTTTACCAAACGCCTTTCTACTTCGAAAGTGTTTTTATCAAACGAATTTCTCTCGCGATTGACTTCCGGCGAGAAATTGAGAATGGGAAGTGTTGTCATGCAGGCCCTCCACCTTCTTCTCGTCATCCGAAAGTGTTGGCGCCAATATCCGATCCTCCCACAACAAACTATACAATCGTCGCAACAATTAAGAAATAATTTTTTTTTTTACCGAAATAACACAGAGGAATCGAGAAAGAAAAAATTACAATTTATAAAAAAAAAATTATGTATCAAAATTCTACACCAACCCCAATTGGACACTCTACACAAAAGGAACAAAAGATCGACGCCGGAGGGCCGATTGTTTCTTGTTAGGTAAATACCGCATTCTCTCTTATCGATCCAGCCAAACCATAGATGAATGTCGTCAAGATCGGGCGTCCTCAACCGGATGTCTACGCGGAGATGACCAAGTCCAAGGCTGCCCGCCCCGCCGCCACCGCCGCCGCCGCCGCAGCATCATCCTCGCCGGACAGCTCCGTCAAGAACGATAAGAAGAAGAAAGTAAGCGCCTCTTCCCTCTCCTTTCTTCCCATTGATTTCCCTTCGATTAATTCCGTTTCAATTCTTTGCTTTTCGCATTCGAATTATTCATTTCGCTCGAATCGAGTTTGATTTTGCTAATTTTTTTTCCCATTTTTCTTTTGAAAAGTCCATCATGCCCAAGATTTTTGGCTCCAAACGAGGCAGCAAGGGCTACTCCGACGACGGTGACATCTCGATCTCTCTCTCGCAGTCCCTCTCGCGAAATCTAATCTTCCGAAAGGTACAGCGGAATACCGGATAGATCTCCCTAATTTTTTTAAAATTTTTGTTTGGTCGGCAGATACGGAAAATATGTCAAAGATACGAGCATTCATGGAGGCGTCGTCTCCTCCCATGAGGAAAAGTTTCTCAGGTGCATCTCCGCTGTCGGGCAATTCATTAATCCCTAATTTTGTCATGTGTTGTTGATCAATCGGATATACTACGAACCATTCAAGACTAAACTTATTAAACTAGGCCTAAGATAATATAAAGTACGAGGATTTGATTAGATTAGTGCTACATGGTGATATCACCTTGTGAAAAGTATTCGATTCGTGAACCTTGTGTGCATGTATTAGCGGTCCATTAAATAGGGAACTAATGTGAATTTAATGAGGGAAAGCCACGTATCCTTATCCAAATAATGGCTAGGATCTCCGTAGCTTCCCTTGGGTGATTTTGGTAGCTCACCTAACATGAGAAAATTTTGGTCAAGTGGCCCGGAATTTCCCCAGGAAGAAGATTAATGGAGGAGGAAATAATCAAAAGATAATGGTAGAGTGAAAACTCTCCAGGCCTCTCGACCTAACTTGGTTCGACCATTAAGGATGGAATCTATGCATATGTGTGGATTAGGCGCACGACACAAGTTCGATTTCCAAGCGCCGATGGGTGTCAATAAGGATGTCCCGATCTTTGATTAGCTATTTGAATTTCGGGTTGCGCTGTGTTTAGTTCGTCATATTAGGAATTATCTTTTTTCAAGTTAGAATTAAGAAAGTCGGAGTTTGTTTTCTTGTGGATAGGAAAAAGAAAGAGATCTTCATGTCACATCTTGACTTTATGAGCATTGAACTTATGAAAATGCGACAAATGGAACTTACCATAACATCCTATATAAACATGTCATACATGCTTGTCTACTTCTAGAGAGACAGACCAACACAAGAATTGAAGGCCTCAATCTTTCCAGCTTTGAAGTCTCCATGGCACCAGAAACCGAAGCTAGAGAACTCCGGTAACATTGTCGTCCTTTGCCCTTCTTATTACAAGCACGTTTAAAGTATTTATGAAAGTGACTAGGGTTTTGGAACTTGCAGAATATTTGTGGGGACGTGGAATGTGGGAGGGAGGACACCCAACAACACTCTCAACTTGGAAGATTTTCTGCAGGTGGAAGGATCTTCGGACCTGTATGTCTTAGGGTACGATGAATTATCGTGTTTAAGTCCTCGTTAACATTCGACTTTGATGGCAAATCTTGTCATTCCTTTTGCTCTCCTGTTTTTGTGAATTCCTTATGCAATGCAAATGCTTAGAGACTCTCAATTTAAGTCATTCATATTAATCTTAACCCTACCTACTGAAATAACAAATTGGATGACTTGAAGGGTAATCTTATCTCATTCTAGGATCGCCTTTGGAAAAGAAGAAGAACAAGTCCAATGTTCTACAAACATCCAGAAATTATGAGATCCATGTCCTATAAAAAAAAAACATGACATTGATTGGTCTCGTCCACCACAGTATTCTTAGAATGAGTCTGCCTATGGCTGTTTGATTAAATAACATTGTACATGCTAAAAGTTATGACGATGATGTTCTACTAAGAGCTTCTTTCCTGATCTAGGTTTCAGGAAATCGTTCCCCTGAGCGCCGGTAACGTGCTAGTAGTCGAGGACAACGAACCCGCTGCGAAGTGGCTTGTCCTTATAAACCAAGCCCTCAACCGACCGTACCACAACTCCGACTCATCCGGCCATGGCCCTAAACGATGGAACAATTCCTCCAGGGACTC
The DNA here is from genome assembly GCA_021437795.1 of Rhodamnia rubescens. Lineage (NCBI taxonomy): Eukaryota > Viridiplantae > Streptophyta > Magnoliopsida > Myrtales > Myrtaceae > Rhodamnia > Rhodamnia rubescens. The sequence goes on along the minus strand of JAILYA010000032.1, from coordinate 2,738,299 downwards.
GGCGACGAGAACCACCCCGAACGTCGTCAACTTCCTCCAGAAGCCGTCCCTGAAAGCCCTGCGCAAGAGCTTGAAGGCGAACAAGGCTCTCCTCAAATCCTGCAACTGCAGCAGAGAGTTGTCGCCGATAGTCAGAGAAAGGCGGAGGCAGAGCAAGCTCAGCGACACCATGGACCGGCCAGAGTTCATGTCGTTCCAGCACCGACACCAGAGCTGTGCCGATGACCTCTTCGAGGTCACGGAGCTTGATCCACTTTACTCTCCTTCGTCCCCGGTGCCGAGCGCGTACGATATGAAGTACAAGCTCGTGACGTGCAAGCAGATGGTCGGGATTTTCCTGACCGTGTGGGCTCGGAGTGAGCTGGTGCAACACGTCGGCCACCTCCGGGTGTCGTCCGTGGGAAGAGGGATCATGGGTTGCTTCGGAAACAAGGTGAGCTTTGAATTGCTGTGTAGATGGTGAATGCTTGCTCCCTCATTTTTGAAAAGAATAGAAATGACGGGGTACTGGTTTTTTGGTACTTTATATGAGAGTTAATAGTGTAATTGATGTTCTTCAGGGATGCATATCCATAAGCCTCTCGTTGCACCATACCAGTTTCTGCTTCGTGTGCAGCCACTTGGCCTCCGGCGAGAAGGAAGGCGACGAGCTCAGGCGGAATGCTGACGTCTGCGAGATCCTGAAGAGCACCCAGTTCCCCAAAATCTGCAAGAAACCCAATCGGCGAGACCCCGAGAGGATACAGGAACACGAGTACGTACTATTATCGTGTGAAAATGGATCGTAGTATACTTAAATCTTGTGGAAAAATATGAAGTTGAACTGATGTGAGTCCAAAAAATTGATTTGTCTTGTGGCATTTTTGTGACGATATAGCCGGGTGATCTGGATGGGAGATTTGAACTACCGAGTTTCGTTGAGTTACGAGGAGACGAGGTCTTTGTTGGAGGGTAATGACTGGAACACCCTCCTCGAAAAGGATCAGGTTTGTCTCTCTACAACAAGTCTGTACAATGTTCATGTTGCTTCCTAGATGTCTGGTTTATGCTCATATGCATAAGCTGAATTCTGAAAATTTAGTACAGTTGAACATCGAGAGAGAAGCTGGGAGAGTGTTCAATGGGTTCAAGGAAGGACGGATCCTCTTCGCCCCGACCTACAAATACTCGCACAATTCGGATTCCTATGCCGGGGAAACTGTCAAGTCCAAGAAGAAACGCCGCACTCCCGCGTGGTATCTCCCCAGAATTCTGCTTTTTTTTTCTTTCCCTTTTTTATTATCTAGGAAATCTTGAAAGCATTCGAGTCGGGACTCAGTATTGACATGATGTATGACAGGTGCGATAGGATACTGTGGAGCGGAAACGGGATCGAGCAGCTGTCTTATATTCGGGGGAGTCGCGGTTCTCCGATCACCGGCCCGTATGCTCGGTGTTTGCGGTGGTGGTGGAAGCGACGAGGAGCAGACCGATAGCCCGGTTCAGGAAGGGGATTTCGTGTGCGGGCTCTAGAGTAGTAGATTATGGTGAGTGCATACCCCAAAGGCATAGCTTGAATGAATTCTGAAGACTAACTGATGATCAAATGCTTGTGTTTCAAATCTCTCTCTCTCTCTCTCTCTCTCTCTCTCTCTCTAAGACTTGCATGAATTTGTTCTTTTTTTACTGGTGATACGCATGAAAATGGTGATTGCAACAATCTTGGACAAGGGAACTATGGCGATTGCCACAAAATTATCATGTCCGAGAACTTGGAAGTTACCCTGGCCGAGCCAATTCCAATCATCTCCAAAATCCCCAATAGTCCGTTCAGTTCGATCGCCCTCGTAGTACACCGAATTCAGAGATCAAAATAGAGACGTGAAGATACTAAAGATACACATTTGACTCTGATAACTCTTAATCCTTAGGCATACTTGATGATATATTGACCAGACAGCTCTATATGGGGATACAAAAATCTTCTTCCACAAGGCACACTGGATGATCATTTGATCAGGAAAAGAGGAACTCTCTGAATCTCAGTCGGTGTCTACTTCCACGTACTTAAGATCCCAAATAGAAGCTTGCTCATGTACATGATCATGTAGAGCCGCTGCCGCCCACCGCCACAATCTCTTTCGAAGAGGGTTCCCATTCGAGTCCAAATCCTCTCGATGCATCTCGAAAGCGTTGTGCAGCATCAAATGCTCTAACCCACCACCTGTGCTCCTCCAATAGCTCATGTGGTCTTGGTGATCGTCACCCTCCCGAAGCACCGTATCTAGGTCCTACCTCACTTGAATGGGAGCCAGTGCCACCGCGGCCACCTTCCTTATCAGCCTTGTGTGACCCCAAACTCATCCACTCATCCTGAGTCACCATTGCACTTTGCATCAACGTGTGATGGGGACTGTGTGGCCTGCTGTCGTACTTGGCCAGTTCAGATCGGCTCTTGGCCTTGACCAATTCGAATTGATCCTCGGCAACATTACCCACTTCAATGCTACCACCAACACCGTTGTCATTTGTCGGTTCGGTAAACACAAAGTGACTTGTGATCGGTCCTCGAATTTCTGTCGACGAACCCGACCTCAGCTGGCTTTGCAGGCACTTGGCATTTTGGCAAGCGTACAGCGTGGACTCATCGTCCTCTCTTGTGTTGAATGCACTTCCTCTTCTCGGAGCTGCTCATCATCATCTCCCTGTTCTCTTCCTCTCTCTCGTCTTTGGAAGCCGAGATCTTGCGGCACCTCCGCGTCTGGAGCAAGAGGGCCTCCTCAATAGGGGAATTTATTGAAAGGATCCAACAGGATTTTCTTGCTACATCAAAGAGAAATTGAATTCTATTAATAGGGGTTCTGGGACTAGTTTATATTTGTATTCCCGTGCAACAATAAAATGTGATTCATGCACAACTAACTTCTTTTCAGGTTGCTTCCAGTTTTCGCCTACCCGTCGAAATCGGTTTCACTTAGAATCTAATCGGTCATATGTTACATGATTTATACAAGTTCCACCTGTATTCTCGATTAAACGATTGCAGTGAATTATCACCTATGGCGATCACTATTTACTACTACAATCCACTAGCCATAACTCAAGAAGAATATGAAACACTAACAATGCAAAGTTTTTAGTCGTGGATATCGCCGGAAATGAAAGCTCATAGCAACAATTTCAGATTACACATTCGTCATCGACGCCATGGAATATCGTAGAATCGCACGAGACATAGAACGAGAAAAACACAAAAAATTGTTCAAGGTTCCACTTGAACTTACTGTTCCCCAATTTTTGAAAACTGAAAGCTTTCTGCGTACGATAAAACCTAGAATCTACCATGTTTTCAGTGATTTGGTTCTCCAATGAATAGTGTAAGAGTTGGGTTTGTAAAGAAGAAAGCCCAAAAAGACCAGCTTAGCCCAACTTAGCCCAAATAAAGTTTGCGGTCTCTTTCTTCCTCGTCTTACGACAACAGTCGTGAGTTAGGAGAGAGAAAGAGGAAACAAAAATAGAGAAGCAAACGCGAGAAAGTGAAAGAAGAGGAAGGTTCTTCCATGCATACTCAGGAGGCCACGACCAGCCGGATTAACTTCCTTTCGTAGCGTCCTGTATAAATTGGAGCCTTTCATTCGTTTTGTCGATGGAATTATCATAACTAAGCTGTAAATTTGGATCTATTTGGATTATGCATTGTGGAGTTCAATCTAGTAGTTATTTAAATGCATCATGTGGTAATGGAAGATTAGGGTGTTGTGACACCGTGAGATTTGATGAAAATTGATTTGAAATTACGTATGGTCAAAATAGACCGGCCAATTACAAATTTTTGTTTTTGTTGACGGTGTTTGCTCGTCTTTGGCCATCTTTTGGGTCACCGAAGTTTAAGATCTTTTAGTACTCCAAAAAAAGTTTCTTTGGACGGTTGGACCAGAGTTTGATGGAGAGAATTGCAACACGACCAAATTTTAGGTGTCGATTGCGATTAGCGGACAACAATGAGTGTCTACGATAAGTGAACTTTTCATTAGTGCGCATAAGTCTTTTTGTTGCTCAATTAGAATAGCTCGGTCAACTATCGACTAATGAAGTTGTTTGCTTGATTTGTTATATTCGTTTATTACTAAATTGATAGGATTTCGAGTTCATCGACTAGAGTGACTTTCGTGATTAGGTTTTGACTATTCCAGGTAAGGGGTGCTTATCTCTTCTTTAAATTTGTAATCTCATATTTCAAAAGTGATAATGGTGAGTTATCCTTCTTTTTTACCACTTCAATCACTACCTCATCCGACGGATTCAACATAATTATACTTCTCGCCTTCTCTATCAACTGTATCTTACTGCCCTCTTTCATCGTTTTTGACAATTTATTCGTGCCACCCAATACTTTCATCAAACTTTGGGTTGTTAATCGGGCAATTAATGCCCCACAAGTCAAAAGTTGTTCATTTCGGAACCCCAATCTCAACTTTCGCTCTAGATATAATTGCAACAACATAAGCAAAAGCCAAATCAACTCTAGAAACAATACTCTTGTTCGATACCAATTGTTGTGAAATTAAGCATAAGCTAACGGCACTTGCAATTTATGCTTAATGTGAGAAGGAAAAATTACTAGAGAATCCATGAAAAATAATAAGTGCAACGATTTACGTGATATGGTCCGAGCAACGATACCTACTCCAAAGCTACGTTTAATCATCCAATTTCTAATCGGATGGAGTATGAAATTCAAGAAATTTACTACATAATATCCTCTTGGTGTATTGCAATAATGAAGTCGGTATTTTCACATTCTATCATGTCCATTATTTGGTAAAAATGTCATATGTATGTCAATGAACCTAAAAATTGCACAAATGGTTATGAAAATTTTCAACGAATTGTTAGAGCGAGAATTGCGCATCTTCTTTCAAATATGATTGGCGAAAACACAAAGAATTACTCACTTATGCTTCGCAATGGCTTTTCCTCTTTCCCATGGAGATGTAGACTTTGTCCTTTGCCTTGTAGATGCACTTGAAGAATTCGCAGCTCTCATAAGACTACGGTTTAATCGACAAATAGCAAATCTTTTCCGGGTTAAACGAGGATGAGAAGTTACTTATACTGGACCACACACCTTTTCCACATATATCCTCCCTATTAAATACCCGGGTGTTCCCCTAGTTACTAGAAGACTTACTCACATAGACTGCAAGAGTCTTACCGAGAAAATCTTTAAAAAATTAAAAGTTGGGGCACGAAGCACATGAGTTATGCCCTACAATTAACTAGATCGGTCCTCCTCTCCATTTGTACTTATTGTATGCAAATATTCTTACGCCAAAGCAAACTATATACGAGATTGAGAAGAGGATTCGACATTTCTTATGGGCCGGTTCTACGGAAAATCATGGTTTGCACAAGGTTGCTTGGAAGGTTGTTTGCACACCTAAAAAGGAAGAAGGGTTAGGACTGCTCGATCGAACTTATGGAACAAAGATTTGTTAGGCCGTACGCCGTGGAACCTCATCAATCATCCATCTCTTCCCTTTGGAGCATTTGGGTTCACAACACAAAATGTAGAGACACCCCAATTATGCACTCGACATGAGGGTAGTATGGCTTGGAGTTGGTGATGTTTCCTCAAATTGCGACCTTTTCTTACCGCATTACATCTAGCTCACGGTACTATTGCTAAGATATATAGACAACTCACATGGGGACCGAGAGATAGACTACGACAAAATCGCAACGATGAATGGCTTTAGTTGATATTCAATGTAACTTCGGTGGACCATAGAAGACAAATCATATTTATTCTTCTAATGTGAGTGGATAGGCACATCGCGCATTATTCTTGCTCAACATGGGATTTGGTGTTCTTTAGGGGATGGAATGAGGAACTTTCATGAATGATTAGAGCAACAACGGGCAAAGATTAAGCAACGAGACTCCTAAAGATATCTTTCCTCACAACCATATATTGTATTTGGATGAAGTGCAATCGGAGATGGTTCCAAAATAAGTCAACGACATCCATATTATTTTGACCAAGCTGCGTAAAAATATAAAGAGGTAGAGCTTCACTTTACTAAAAATTCGACCTTCCTAGACAAATGTAGTTTTGACTACTACGTGGAGACTTCCTACCTCCATCTTTTGAATTATTAGCTCCATTTGTACTATTGGGGATGCCATTGAGCTCTGTACTTCATCTGCTCTATAATGTTTACATCTTCGTCCAAAAAAAAAAAAAGAATCTTTCCGCTCTTGCCTATTTTATTTTTATTTCCTTATTTTGTATTATTTTCTCGACGAGTGTCAATTAGTTAATTAAATAGAGCTTGTACTTTTCACTCTTGTATTTTTCTCGTGTTGCGTACAATTAATATTCTGATAGTCGAAATATTTCTTACCAAATCCACTTATCCAGTATTCGTTCAAAAAGTACATCCTCTTAATTTTGATTGGTAAAAACATTAGTCAAATCTTTCAATGACATCCTTTCATTAAACTCAAACCAATACGAACAAGGTTTTCTCTTTCTTTCGCTTTCCTTCTTCATTTTTTTTTTATGCATTTGCTAAATTGATAAAGCTCTAATCACCTAAGATGGCATTTAAAAAGGTAACCCAACCCATGATCCATTGACTAAACACTCTATCAAGTTCCTATGCTTGCGTCTACTCATCTTTTATTACAACTTTGAAGCAGTTGCCAGTCGGGGGCCATTGCCGAATTGCGAATGTTTCCGGCTCTCTCCGGTCTCCGCCACTTCGACTCGAATAACAAATTCAATCCGAAATCGCATTAAACAAATTATGTCTAAAAAATTACCATTTACGGAAAGGGGAAAATGTAAGAGAACATTCCAGCTGCTCCCCCAGTAACTTTTATCTTCATAAAAAAGATGTAACACTATGGCACTGCCGTGAATATATAAGAATATCCACTTAATACCTTTCGAGAAAAGCAAGCACAAAAAAGAAAAATAAAAGATGGTAGGTAAATAAATCAATGAATAAAAGTAGATCCCCCACATGCCGTTCCACTTACCCTAGAACATGGCCAGACGGCTGCCAAAAGCAATCGCATTATTTTTGGCAACTTGTTTTTAAAAGGGGAAAGCTACCACGCATGGTAAAGTAGCTACTTAGGTGAATTAATGTTTGAAATTGGTGTATAAAAGAACCAACTCATTATAAGTTAATTATTAGCCAATGATCCCTATTTAGCAAGTAATAAATTACCCATGAGTTGAGTAATAAATTCATTAAATTAACTTTTGAGCAGTGATTACAGTTGCAAAATATCCAGGAGCATCCTACTACTTTGTTTTGTATCTTACATAGGAATTATTTGTTTAAGAGGGATAACGAAAATATTAGGGGCGAGCAACTAGGTCGGTTCAACCTGAGAACGAACAGAATCGGGCTTGCCCCGCCGGTTTTAGTCCGCTTCTAACGGAGGCCCGGTAGGTTCTTTGGTAAAAAAAAATAATACAATTGACTTTGACTGGCTTGATTCCCAAGGTACTCGAAAATTGATCTCGGTATCAATTCTTACCTTTTTCCTTATTATTACTTTGTTTAAAAAGAAAGAAAGGAAAAAAGAAAGGTTAGGTAATCACTAACGCCTTAACAACTATATCATAAATTGTTCGCGTAATATATTTTCACATAACAATACTTATATTCCTCAAAATTAAACCAATCTCGAGGTTAATCTTAGACTCGGCCTAGAAAATGCCAGTTTGGTTTACACTCGTTGTTCCTGAGGGAATTGGTCAAGAATCAAGAAAGGATTCTCGGATGGTAAGTTCCGGACCGGCTTGATTGCACTTGTGGTTCCTAAGGGAATCGGTCCTGAATAAGGAACCGATTCAAGACCGTAAGTTCTGGAATGTGTATATCCATATGTTACATGCACAAGTATATTGAATATGTGCAATTTGTGCTAATTCCTTTTTCCGTCTTGCTTTTTCTTTTTAAGCATGGAAAAAGAAGTAGAAAAAGAAGAAGGTGCAACATCCCCAAAAGAAAAAAACCGGATTTGAAGGGAGCCGTTAGAGCCTAGCGGGCTTCTCGGAGACCTAGGGGTATTATCGTCTTTCCACTCACCTTTTCCAATGAGACCTGCCCTATGAGCCCTCGCTGACACCATTCACTCTGTTTTGCCTCTGCACCGAGGAAAAAAGTTTTCTTGCTCTCGTCCCCATGGTTGGATTTAGAGAGAGAAAGAGACTGGTCTATAGAGAGAGAGAGAGAAGGGTCCGTACATTTCCATTTGCTGGGGCCTTCCCGTTTTTCTGCCCTTTAGTTTGTTTTTATTGAATGAACTGGAATGAATGCACTAGTCCGACGCGCTAAACGAGGCCGCTTTCTGTCAAAAATCCATTAAGACTGTAGCAGATTCCCAATCGCTTCTCTCTCTCTCTCTCTCTGCGCTTTTCAACACTCGTTTCTCTCATTTGGGCCTTCTTTGCCCTTTTTCCCCATCTGCCCATTTTGCATTCATCGTCCCCTGCAAAGCCTCTCTGCTTCGGGGAGAGAGAGAGAGAGAGAGAGAGAGAGGAGAGGGAGAGAGACTTTACCGCGAAAGGGGAATGCTTTTTGCTCATCCCATTCATCGCTTTCAATCTGTTTCAGGTTTCCGTTTAGGAGGTCTCTGATTTATGAATAGCCAGCTAGTCTCTTGTTGCTTGCAAATGCTGCTCTTCCTTCTGCTCAGAAGCGTGAAACTTACTAGTCCTCTGCTTCTCTCCTTGCTCTGGTGAAGCGTGAAGCCAAAGAGTGTACTAGGAGCTGAAAGCAGGTTCAACCATTTCTTTTCTTCCAATACTTAATATTACTATTCGGGTCTTTCTTAAAAGTAATTTTTTTTTATGTGTGGTCCAGTACAAGGAATGAGCTACATTATGTTTACTGGTGCGAGTGTGTTGAGGTTGTTCTATTCCGTGTTTGCCTCGGGACTTTGAAGACTGGTTTTTCTGGGTTCTGCTCTTGTTGGGTTCTTTTGCTTGAGGTAGAGTTGAAGTGTATTGCTTGGTGGGTGTTTGCTTACTTGCGATTTGAGGTTGAGCTTGGATTTACAGATTACGAAAATAGGTGGGTTATGCATGTGCTAAGTTTGAGCTGAGTTCTTGCAGCTTTTGACCGGTGAAGAAGAATGGGCTCTGCGAACACAAAACTTGATAGTAATGAGGCCCTCCGTTTGTGTAAGGCTAGGAAGAAATTCATTAAGGAAGGCATGAACTCCAGATATGCACTAGCTGCTGCTCATGTGTCTTACATTCAGTCTCTTAAAAACATCGGTGTAGCTCTGCGGCGGTATGCGGAAGCTGAGATATTGATAGAGTCATCTCTCTCGACTTCTGCCACCGAGATTGAGAAAACTCCTTCGCATTCCTCTTACCCGTCCCCATCTCCTTCGCACATCGTGGATATGTCTGATTCCCCACTGAACAATGGAAGCCCCCTTTCACCATTGACGGCTAGAATGAGCTTCATGAAATCTGGGGGCTCAACTTCCGTGACCATCTGTTTGAATCCTCTTGCTAGTACAAGATTTTTGGATGATGATAAAATGACATTTGGGATCTCACCGCCGCCCCCTCTGCCACCCGAATCTGGTGGCTCTTGGGACTTCTTCAATCCTATTGATGAGAATGAGAGCTTCAGGTTTGATGGCCAATGTGGAGTTGATATGAATTTCCAGAGTTTCGGAGACTGGTCGCAGTTTAAGGGTGAAAAGCTTGACCAATTAAAGGTAAATTCAAGTGAAGCTGATGTATTTCATGATGCAAAATCAGTCCTCAAATCAGAAACGAAAGATTGTGTGAAATCAGTTGATATATCCACTACAAGTAACAGCCATAGTTCAGCGGTGGAGAACACTTGTAAATTGATCATTCTAGGAGGTCCGCAAGGTGATTCCAAGCAAGGATCTGCTAATGAGGTGAGACAGGTGGGGACAGAACGTAGTGCCAATGATTCGGGCCAAAGTTCGCAGCACAAGGGTGGTGTTGGATGTTCAAGTTCTAGGGTAGAAATGACCGCAGCAAACAAAGAAATGGGTGCTGAAAGAGAGGACCCTTCTGAGTACATTACCCACAGGGCAAAAGATTTCCTTTCAAGCATAAAGGACATCGAGCACAAATTCTTCAGGGCGTCTGAGTCTGGTAAGGAGGTCTCCAGAATGCTTGAGGGAAACAAAATCAGGGTTCGATATACAGAGGAGAAAGGTATATTGATGATTGCTCTGCTTGATAATCTCTTTGTATTCTCTGTTTGGAAAAATTATCGGAATCTTCTTGTTGCGCGCTATCCATGAATCTGGTTGTGTGACTTTCTTAAAATAACTAAATTCTTCTAGGTCAGTCATCCTCGTCAGCTTTGTTGGGAGCTTTTCAGCATGTGTGTTGCCGCCAGAAGCCTCCACTCATATCTCACGGTAACTTCAATGCTTCTATGTAAAACTGGCCGCAATCGACAACATGGATCTGCGGTTATAATAGTGCTTTGACTAATTTGTTATTAAGTCCCTTTTAAAGTGTTTCCTGGTCTTCCCTTTGAATGAATATCATGATTTAAGATAAGCAATTTATCATAGTTTAATGCTGCTGACAAAATTTTGGTGAAAAATATTTGTTGGTGATGGTGTAACAGATTTTGTTGCACATATTTTACAGTACCCTTACTGTCCTTGGGTTTGTGATATTATAATAAACAACTTTCAAAAATTGTGAACGCTTCATATTTATTGTGTCATGGGCAACTGTCTTCAACAGACGCCATGAATTCCCGTCTCTTATGGTAGAGTCGGCTTTGAGGTTGATTCTGCTGCTTTCTCTGTTTTAATGAATGCAAGTTCTTATAAATTTTGACAGAACCTGGACAACATGGAAAAAGGATGATAATATGGAAAAGGACAACATCTTCTCGGTCATCTTCATCAAGAAATCCCCTAAATGGAGCAGTGAAAGATGATGTCAGTGACAGTGGAAGTGATTTCATGGAAGAGTTCTGTATGATTTCAGGAAGCCATTCATCCTCTTTGGACAGGTTATTTGCATGGGAAAGAAAGCTTTACGATGAAGTGAAGGTACTAATTTCTTGGTAAATCTGAATTTTGTCTTGTTCTTTCTTTCTGGATTATATTTGTTGGCAAAAAGGTTGTTTTGGTACTCATGTTTCATTTTTGTATAGACCTAATAGACAATTTGGTAGAGAAAAGTACAATAAGTCCTAAACATAATGTATGGAATGCAATTAGTTTAAATCTTGTCTATTGATGCAATAAATTTTTTCACGTTTGAAAAGAAATATGCAATCAAGTCCGATTGGAAACTTCTTATTAGCCACCAAAAATTGACTACATGGTTGCCATATAAAAGAAATCAGGGAAGATTTGACTGGAACTACTTGATTGCACTTTTTCAGGAAGATTTACAGTATGATTGCATCAAATGAAAGGGTAAGGACTTGATTTGATTTTTCACACAAGGTTTACGACTGGTAGCGTAGTTTTTCACAATTTAATATACAGTCTTGCTGTGCACATTGTCACCATTAAACATGTAGGCAATGTTTGGAAAGAAACTGTTGGGGGAAGATGAAAATGGAGAGAGGAATTGAATGCAATGTCATGGGCAGCTTACTTCTCACTTTGAAAGAAGAAAAATGTTGCAGTCCACAAGAGAACTTATATCATGTCTTGTGCCTGTATAAAGGAACGTTCAATCCTCCTACAATGAGATGGGCATTACGATATATCTGAATGGTTTTAGCTAGAGCAAAAATAGGAATATTTGTTGCTTAAACTTGGAAATTCTTAAGGATTTAAGATATTGTTTTAAGTGTTATACATTCATCAATGACTTAAATTGCCGCCGGCGAATAGTAGGAGGATTAGAATTATAACTGAATAACGCGAGAAGGATCGAAAGTGAAATCATTAAAAAACAAGTGGACCAATAATGTAATTTCGCCATTAACTTTTCGTGGTAGGAGAGGCAAGAAGCTTAATGTGGAACTTCCCTATCTCTGCTCACACCATAGCGTATTCCATGCCATTATTAACCGGAGATAGAAACCAAATAGTGTTCCGCAAGTTTTCCCCCTTTTCCTTCTCAACCCTTCTTCTTCCTTCGTCCGCTTCTTCCCATTTTTCCCTCTTCAAACTTTCTTCTTCCTTCCTCTTCCTTCCTCTTCTTATTCTTCCCTCTATTACTTCCGATGCCTCCCTCCTCCTCTTCTTATTCTTCCCTCTATTACTTCCGAGAACCGATATGAAGCGTTTTTTTTTATGGTGGCGAGGAGGTGGTGGTGGAGGACAATGACGGAGACAATAAAAAAAATGCTTCATATTGGTTCTCGGAAGTAATAGAGGGAAAAATAAGAAGAGGAAGGAAGAGGAAGGAAGAAGAAAGTTTGAAGAGGGAAAAATGGGAAGGAAGAAGAAGGGTTGAGGGGGAAAACCTGCAGAACCCTATTTGGTTTCTATCTCCGGCTAATAATGGCATGGAATCTGCTATAGTGTGAGCAGGGATAGGGAAGTTCCCCATTAAGCTCTTGCCTCTCCTACCATGAAAAGTTCATGGCGAAATTACATTATTGGTCCATGTGGTTTTGAATGATTTCACTTTCGATCCTTATCGCGTTATGCAGTTATAATTCTAATCTTTCTACTATTCGCGGCGGCAATTTAAGTCATTGATGAATGTATAAATATTTCCAAATTTAAGCAACAAATATTTCCTATTTTTGCTCTAGCTAAAACCATTCAGATGTCCTACTCACAGGCTTTCACCAGATACAAGATTTCATTCTACTGAACACACCCTGAAAAACAAATAAAAATTTCCTTCATATGGAAAACAGGGAAATCAACCACCTGCTTTCTATTATGCATAACCACCCTTTGTCTCACTTTTTATTAGTGCCAATACCATATGAAAACTTCTGCACCACAATGAAAAATCAGTGACACTGTTGTACTTATATGAGTTTTTAACATGTACTTCTATATACAATGGTCCTTATCCTATCCCTAGAATGAGATCACTAAATAAATTTAGCGAAACTTTCATATATTATCTCCAAAGTAGTGCACACTCTTGATAACTGATAATCATATATATAAGAGTTTACCGTAGTTCCTGGATTTTGAACTTGAATTGTGAACAGAATTCTACAGTTGTGAAAATAAAAGTTGAAGTGAATGCAAAACACATCTTTGGGCTGGGAAATTGGAAGAGCAATATAATGAAGTTTCTCTAGCAGCAAATCATTCATAGGTTCTCACAGCTAACCAATTTTTGCAGTGCAACAAAGTTTATAAAAACCGAGGGCATGTCTTTTCTGTTTCCTTTGTGTTTGTCCCCTTGGTGACAAAGCATTCATACGCTGTTAATGGTGCAGCCAAATTTTTGCAGTGTGGCAGAGTTTGTAAAAACTGAATGCATGTCTTTTCTGTCTCCTTTGTGTTTTTCCCCTTGGTGGCTGACGGGTTTGGATTACGCTTTCTCTATCTTATTGTCCAATAGTGTGCCTGAAACAATAATTTAGATTTTGTGGCATAAACATTTTAGTTTTCCAAAACAATAAACCATCAGCTACTTATGCCAACTATAATAGCTACTTCGCGTAACCAAAAAAAAGAAGAGAAATAGTTGAAGATGTTTGTTAAGAATGTTTCTCTGTAAGCATGATATAGGACATTTGTTTTCTGGTACTAAGGTCTTGAAGACTCCATAGTCCCAGGTTCTAATATTTGGATGGTGACATTTTTTGAGTTTCTGTAGGCCAGTGAATCTATTAGAAAGGAGTATGACAAAAAGTGTGACCAGCTGCGACACCAATTTGCAAAGGGTTGTAGTACCCATGTGATTGACAAAACACGGGCTGTCGTAAAGGACCTACATTCTCGGATACAAGTCGCCCTCCACTCTGTTGATTCAATTTCAAAGCGCATCGAGAAGATGAGAGATGACGAGTTGCAGCCACAACTCGTCGAACTGATTCAGGGGTGAGTAACAGATGGTCTGTTTTTTTCTTCTCTTTAGGGTCGGAAAACTTGTGTATCACATACTTACCACGGTATTGTTAATTTGATCGAAAAATGTCTTGTTCAAACTATATTCCTTTCATCTCTGTGCTGGCTAGTATTGGCGGATTGCCATTTTGCTCAAGCTTGAGGTTTCATGTGTTTGGTGGAGTATTGTTTCAGCATGTTACTTATCAGGTATTTACACTTGGGAGATCCATAGACTCTCAAATATCCGAGATTTTTACAGTGGCATTTGAACATTTAAAACCTGTGATTCTTTTTCTTCGACTTGTTTTTCATTTGACCTTATTGTATTAAAGCAGTCATACGATCTATCATGATACATCAATATCCGACTTTGAATGGTGAAGATGATGTATATGTTTACCGATTTAAGGAAACGTAGATTGATGTCAGGTGCGGGCTTTTTATTGCAGATTCGTCAGAATGTGGAAGGCTATGCTTGAATGCCATCACGCGCAGTACATAACGATCTCCTTAGCGTACCATTCTAAAGGCTGCTCGGGAATGTCACAAGGCGATGCGTGGCGGCTGATCATGGATCAGCTCCAGCAAGAGATCGAATGCTTTGGCTTGAGCTTCGCAAATTGGATAAACAGCCTCACGTCCTACGTTGAAGCCCTTAATGGTTGGCTCCAACATTGCATCATCCAGCAGCCGGAGCGCTCCAAGTACCGACGACCGTGGTCCCCACGGCGAGTGCTCGCTCCGCCCATATTCTCCTTGTTCCGCGACTGGGCTGCGGGGATCAAGGCACTGCCATCTAGTGAGCTCAATGACGCGATCAGGAGCTTTTTGTCAGATCTGTATGATCTGACGGAGCACCAAGCGGAATCACAGAGGAAGCAGAGGCCCTGCGACGTGAACAATGGAGGATCGGAGGGACCAGACCAAGGGGAAGAATGCATGCGCCCCCCCCAACTTGAGCTGCATACAGACGAGCCTGACCAAAGTACTTGACCGGTTGACGAAATTTTCCGAGGCGTCATTGAAGATGTACGAGGATATTAGACAGAGAACCGAGACAGCCGGAGTTGCATATTCGAACTGCAAGCCTGCACGAGCGAAGATCATGTAAAGCGGGTTCGGATTTCCTCTCTATTTCGTGCAATAGATTTATCTTTTGTAAATTCGAAGCTTCTATACTGTGTGCCGTATCTCTCTAGTAAATGGTTTAGAAAGTAGATTTTTTTTTTTTGCAAGAACCACCAGAAACTAATCCGGCAAAGTTCCTTAAGAGCACAGCTGAGTACAATTATGCACATCTCGATTGAGGGCAGGTCGATGACTCGATCGGTCATTACAAGATGCTACTAGGAACATCTGAGTTTGAAGCTCTGGGTGAATACTATTGTGCACTGTGCTCCTGTCCACTGCGGCTATTAAGTATAATCGGCAGCGTACTTTCGAGATTACTAGCGGAGTTGAAGTCGAGTGATCGGAAGAAGGGAAGGGAAAGACTTGAATGTAATTTGTGCAGAAGAAACAAGAAATGAACATTAGGGTGTGAAGAGATGGAAAGGCAATGCAATGAATGATTTTCTCGACTGCATTACATATTGTGATTGTATAATTTATACAGTGCGCATCAATTTAATTTGAATGTTTGCTGTGTTTATCATCCACTTCTAGTAAATAGTAAGCCTCAATTGTGATTAAGGTAGGTCATAGTCAAGTTGTATTAGTTATGGTAGACAGTATAACAGGTCGTATTCGAAATTCTTAGCTATGGTTCTTTTTATTTCACGAAAAACAACTTTCAGAAAAATGTTTTCCGAATTTTCCGACGTTTGATTTCGGAAAAATAAACAAATTAGGGAAAACGGTTTTCATCCATGGAAAGTGAGGAAAATGCTTTTCTCTTTTGAGAAAAGGAAAATATTTTCTCTTATCTTTCATCTATTCGCTCTTTCACATTTTTTTAAAATTATTTTAAACAATTTTTAGTTTTTAAATTATTTTTATTTTAAACAATTTTATTTCTCTTTCCCATTTTTTTTTTTTTTGTTGGTCGTCGGTCATGGCCATGGTCGGTGATTGGCCACACGAGCCTTGCCGGCCTCAAGCGAGGCCGGACCGAGGCTCCACCTCATCGGATCTTTCGAGGCTCGAGGCTCTATCTCGCATGAGGCTGGTCGTTGGGCCTAGCGACCGACCGAAGTAGAAGGAAAAAGATAAAGATAAAGAAAAGAAAAAAAATTACAAAACATTTAAAATTTATTTTTAATAAAAGAAAAAATATAAATAAAAAATTACTAAAATGAATGCAAGGAGGAAAATCAATCGAATTTTCCATACCAAATGGCGAAAAATCTTTTGTAATTTATTTTCATAAGTTCGCCACCGCGATTTCAATATCGATTCCCTTTTCGTAAGTTTTTGTGAAAACTCTCTTCACATGACATGGATTAGTGGTGGGGGAAATTTACTTGATTGCCGACATCTTTCGTAATAGGCATAATATCTCATGTGATTTCATGAACCCGACGAGATCATTTCGTTGTAATAACACATCTGGGCCCCCTCAATAGCCTTAGGTTTTATTCTCTGTATTTCCATTCTCAGGTCAGCTTGAAGAGGCAATATGTAAAAACGATTGTTCTGCGTGAATGCAGCCAGCCACTTGACGTTTAAGTCAAGAAGATGAGATTCTTATCTTGCCTTTGGATTCTTGAGTCGCAAGACTGACCAAAGCCACGTCAGTAGAGCCTGTAAAGCACCGAAACGGCAGAACCCTAGTTGAGCTTTTCCCATCCTTGAAGGAATCCTCCTTTGACTTTTAGGGTTCCAAATCTCACCCGCATTCACATTAGCTTTTTGGCATCCAATGGCTCTACTTTTCCCACCACTCTCTCTCTCTCTCTCTCTAAGGTGAAAAGTTGCAGAGAAATGAGGAGATGATGATGGGGAAGAATCATGAGAGGATGAAGGAAAGAGTGGTGCTGGAGAAGTTGAGCTTCTTTTGTGGGGGGGAGGATTCTCTGTTGGTGATGGAACTGGAGGAGGGGTGGGGGGAGCTTTTTCAAGGGGGGGTCTCTTTCCAATTGCCCATGAATTTTCTTCTTTGGCAGTGTGAACCTGTCTTTACATGTTGAGAAGAAAGAATAAGAATATTGTGTCTTGATTTTGATATTTGAGGTGGTGGAAAGTGCAATGAATCCAGATTCCTTATCTCATGCGACCGGGGATAAACATTCTTCTTCTTATTATTCTTAGGGTTCTTTTCTTGTCAACTCTAGCAATTTAGAGTGGTCCAATCCGCGTGGCACATGTCTAGCTCTCTTTAATGTGATTATAGGACTTGTAAAACTACCGATTTTTTAAAAAGAAAATGATCCAATGATCATTCCGGACCGCCGTCTAAAAGTTTGCATAAATTTACGACTGGGTTTCGCATTTAAAGTTTTAGAAATTTCAGTGCATGATCAGTAGAACGATCACACATAGGTCAAATTATGATCGGACTGGTCCTGTTGTCATTTTCTCTTCAAACATGATCTCTTATGCTTCGATTTGTTTTAACCACTGTTTTCTCTCATTTTGGTACCATAACTTCCTCCCTTTTTTTGGGAGGTTTTTTTTTTTTCACATTGCTTTTACCACGTACCGTAATAATGAATAATTTCGGACTCTCCTTCTAGAGATTTAATACGACTTATATCAATGATAATAAGAAAATTATGGGAAAGTACACAAAAACCCTTCTGAGTTAATGCAACTTTACCACTTGTCTTATAGTAAGTTTAAACTTTTGCAACTTTGCAATGAACGTCTTGACTGGGGAAAAGAACAGATTACTTTTGTTTAAAAAACACAAAAGACAAAACCCTAAATTTTCCAAATCCTTAGTAAACCCTAACCCTAATCTCTTCAACCCCCACGGCTGTCAAATGCCACTCAATAGTCTCCAAGCGCCATCCTCGTCCTCAGTGTCGCCATTGCCACCCTCGTTGTGTCGGACTATGAATCTCAGATTGAGGTCATCGCTAGGGGGCTGTGATCTTGAGGCCATGGGACGACAATCTTGGATTTAAGGTCAAAGAAAATTTTGATCCCCGCACGTCCTTCCAATAGAGTTAGTTTCTTCATGTGACGGCGGACTTAAAAAGCCACCTATAGACGCTTCCCGCTTAATCACTCCGCAAAACCCTTTGCCTCCTCTGTATTATCACGGCGCTAGCATAGAGCTAGCCGATGCTTATTTTCTGAATACCATCAAATATAAATAGCACATAACACATACTTTTTTGTTTCGAAAAATGGTTGACGTTTATGAATAATTGATTCAACCTTTTCCGACTACATAGCTAATAGGAGTTAAAAAAACGCCCCAAAGTTGGTACAATTGATTGAGGTCAAGGGTATTCTAGCTCAGAAAACAGAGATTATCGATTTAATGCTTAACACCATCGTGCATATTACTCAACGTCAGCGCTATCTTATGGAGTGTTTCATGGACCTTCATGTTGACAAACATCGAAGCTTGTGCCTTTGAAGAAGAAGAAGAAGAATAATTATAGGCATGCTCCATCGCTGCCGATATGTTTGTTAGGAGAGATCGAGAGGAAAAAGAGAGGATTTTAACAACGTGATCGTGTTTGGATGAAGGGAAAGAGACGGAGCAAGATGATCATAAGAGAAGGATAGATGCATTGAATCACACTATTTGCATTAGAGTTACAGAGTCACCACCTTTCCCATTTTTTTTTTTCCTCTTTTCTTCTTTTTCTCGGTCAAGCTTTTGTCGATGTCGAATGTAATGAAGACCCGTGAATCTGGAATGAATCCTGTCTTTTCACCTTAGTAGTCCTATGTGTTTTCCAATGCAAAAGAGTCTATCTAAATTTACACGAAGCCCCAAGAATTCATATTGATGAAAGTACAAAGAGTAAGAGCTCACTGAGATATAAGTCAGCAAGGTTCAAGTACAATAAACCAGTGAACCTACAAATACAGGCTGAAAATTTCTCCATAGTTACAAGCCAGTGAAAGGGGTAAAAAAAAAAAAAAAAACCAGCAGAACCAAATGGAGAAATCTTTGTAAGCTACCTGATGTAAATGTACCTCCCACCACTAATGGCTCCCTCAACAGAGGACTTCAACAAATGTCAAAAAAATACCATTGTTGAAGCCTCTGGAGACCGCCTTACCTAGAAACTAGAGAGACTGCTAAAGACCACCAACTTATAGACAGGAAGGACCAATATATAGCAGAAACGTTAACATGTGCGGACTCAAATAGCTGCCCAATCAATCTCGGCCGAAGGATGCTTCTCCAAGCGGAAATTCTCGGTCCCAAACTGCGAATGCGAGAAATCGAACAGCGCCATGTTGGATTCCGGTGAAGACGACCCTGCCACCGAGGACTCATCGGAAAAAGCCGGCGAAGATACTAAATTTCCCACCTTGGCATCCTGTTCTGGGTATGCGAGATCGGTGTCATGTTCATTCTTTAGTGCGATATTGAAGACCATTTTTTCTTCAGCTTCGGAGGCTAAATTGAAAGTCTCCGCCCCCCTCTTTGGGAAAAAACAGGGCTCCCCTGTTTTCCCCTGCTTCTGTGAATTAGCTGCCAAGCTCTGACAAATTGCTTGGAGCTTTGCATCGACAGAGGAATGGAGGGGATTGTAATCGCAGAGATACGAAACACCTTGCTTCAAGTGAGGGAAATTGAGCCGAGCGAAGTCTCCTCTGAGCTTGTACGCGGCTTCGTCGTAAGCCAGAGCGGCCTCCTCGGCAGTGTCGAAAGTGCCTAGCCAGAGGCGTGTCCTGTTCTTAGGAAGTCTGATCTCAGCCACCCATTTCCCCCAGTGCCTCTGCCTCACTCCCCTGTACAGCTTGTTGGGTTTCGGAGACACTCCCACTTGCTTCATGGGGAGGGCTTTCGGCCCAAGGAGATGGGGAGTGCCGAGGTGATTTTGGCGCTGAAGAGGAGATTTCATAGCGGAAGCTAACGAAAGTTCTTGATTTTGACGTCGGAGTTGCATTTCGGCTTGGATATGGAGGATCTGAGAAGGGGAGAGACGGTTGAGCCCAATTAAGCCGGATTGCTCGAGACCCATCTGGTTTGGCTTCCATGGGGAGCGAAGGTCAGGACTCAAATCGGGCCGTTGCTGCGGAGAGACCGAGTCACAAGATGACGATGACGATGGAGAAGAAACAGGGGAAGCACTTTTCATAAAAGGCTCCAGTGCTTTCATTAGTTCTTCTCTAAAGGGATCTGAGCAAGCTATCGACGATGCGTAGCTATCGTATAATTCGACAGCTGCTGCCATTTCTCTCTCAGGAAAAACACAAGCGGGCAATTTAAGAAATTTTCTCGTCAGCTCTAAACAAGAAAGATCACCTGTTTCTTACCAAAACCAAAGGAACAGGCGCAATCTGTAGACGCAGAACGAGGAAACCAATCCGACGGTAAAGGCTTTCTTCACAAGCAAAAGAAAGAGCGCACGCACAACCTGAGGGTACAGAAAAATAAGCCCTCTCAATCGAAATCAAAGCAAAAGAGAGCAAACTCAAAACCAAGAAACAGAGTCCGCAAGACAGACGGTGACAGAAAGGGACTGAAGAAGCGGGAAGTTCAGGAGGGGACTGAAGAAGAAGAAGAAGAAGAAGAAGAATGATCACAGAGCAACTGAAAAGAAAGAGGAAGTGCCCTCTCTCTCTCTCTCTCTCTCTCTCCCTCTCCCTCTCCCTCTCTCTCTCTCTCTCTCTCTCTGTGTTTTTTTCCTCTCGCACTGCGAATTCTTCTCCGGCTTTGTGTCCTTATATAACGTGAAGCCACTAAGTCTCCTTTATCTTGGATTCCTCGATTTCTGTCTCTAACCACAATATTCGAAGAAGGTCGAAATCAACAGGATTCGCCACATTTATGTGATCCGAGTGCGCCACGATAAATTGATAGGAT
Organism: Rhodamnia rubescens; assembly: GCA_021437795.1. Classification (NCBI taxonomy): domain Eukaryota; kingdom Viridiplantae; phylum Streptophyta; class Magnoliopsida; order Myrtales; family Myrtaceae; genus Rhodamnia; species Rhodamnia rubescens. Next base: position 2,717,352 of record JAILYA010000032.1, on the reverse strand, counting down.
GGTCAGATTTATTGGATCCAACGACCGAAGTATATTGAGATCGTGCGGACCCGCTACATATATGAAAAGAAAAAATTGACAAAATTTGTAATTATATTATTGACCGGATTTTCGAATATCTTTCGATTTCAACCCAATTCATGAATGAACAAAAACAAATTATTACTTTTTTTTTTCACCTTTTTGCTCTTTATAATATGACGATAGTTCCATTCAAATATATTTTAACTTATGATTCCCATACAGTAAAAGCATAACCTCGTCTAGAGTTGAATCGGATTGATATTTCAGCTATTTTAATTTTTTTTTAATTTACAGATTTAACTAAACTTAATTAATAAAACACGAAACGAAAAAATTTCGAAAATTTTATACTATCTAGAAAGTTAGGAGCAAGATTTAAATTAATGTAAGCACGAGAAATCTATAGATAACTTGGATGTTGTCATTGAATGTTCTTATGACAATACTTATTTTTAAATTTAAAGTTATATGAATCTAATATTACTCTAAGTGAGGTTACATTTTTACTCTTATATAGATAATAAGTTAATTGTAAAAAAGTACAAAAGTTAATAAAAAGATTGCATATTTTTGTTGGTTTGGGGAATGAACTAAAATAAAAAGACATTTTAAAATATGAGCAACAATGTACATATGAAAACTTGTTAATTACCAAAGGTCCGATTAGACTTTGTTATCAAATGATGGGGGAACTAGATCGAACAAATTAAGAATTTACGGACTAGATTGGACATTTAGGAATAGTTCAAGAAGTGCATTGGATAATTAAAAGCACAAGGATAATATTGCATGTTGAACCAAAGTTTTTGTACTATTTGTGCCAATCACCCTAAATAATAGGTCCAAATTTACTTCATTAGATCAATCTAATTACAACTTTGTGAGATTTAAATCAAGTTCCAATAAGAATTTGTTTAGTCCATCCTATTCGCCAAGAAGGTAATTCATATAGCAATCATGTCACGTAGCAACAATACGTGGAGAACATGGTTAATAAACAACCTTCGGATTTCAAACGCAAAAGTTGTTAGACATGCATCTCAAGAGAATAACGAAAACCGGTTGGTCAGCACAAATAAATTCATGCGACCCCAAAAGTCGACAATTGAGTAGAGGTAGATGGTTCATGATAGATCTGATCATGGCCTTGGTGGCTCACCGGTCCGCCTAGGCCTACCCTATTGAAATGGGCTAGAATGAAGCTTTTGGGCGAGATTAGGCAAGGTCATTCATTACAGAACTCGATCCGACCTAAAACTTCTATACATAAAGTTATTTCTACGGTCGAGCCTAGGCGAAATAGATTGGAACTAAAGACTCGACTTTGGGCCTATCGATTATCACATTCAGTTCATGAGACTTGTAGAATATTTCATTTTTAGATAGTTGGTCTCCGTGCCCGTGCGTCTGGATTACCAATATAAAAAAAAAAATTTGGCTGAGTTCATAGGAAATTTTGTAATATTTACATCTTCACCCATAACATTACTCAATTCTTAAAGAGGCCTCCTTCCAACGAGGGCTTGGGGATGAGGGCACGACGCGGGCACGGAACTAGCAGTAGCGGCGGTGTGACACGTGTCATCTCATCATTAGCTTAAGCGAGTGCTCCCGCGGGCCCCGCCAAGGTCGATCTCTCTTTCTCTGTTTTTTTTTTTTATTTGTTTGGTTATTTATGTAATGGGGGAAAGGCATCCTCGTTGATTCCGATGCTGACGTGGAAAGAACAAAACCAAGAGGTGGGACCTACTGGGAAAAGCCGCTTTAAGCCAGCCAGGCGTGGCTCGATCTTTGTCCTTCTCCCTTCGACGAAGCAAACATTCAAATCTTCAATTCCACTCGAAATTTGCGGGCCGCCGGCGTTTTTAGCTCGTTTCGACTAATTTTTCATGGAATTTGCGAATTTAGAAACTCAGCTCAATTTCGACGGACATGAAATCTATACTCCTAAAATACTTTTATATTTAGGTAAATTTAAGAAAATTTAAACGAGTACATTGCGGAGTAATTAAACGCAGATCGAAAGCATGAAAAAAATTAAAAGGAAAGTCATAGAGTTTGGTTGAATCTAAGTAAATCGTAAAACTCATTTATGACTCACTTAACATCCACATATCTTTAACTCATTTACTAAATATAGCTAATATATAAAATAACTCAGCTCATCATATATGAGTTAAGAATCAAAAGTAACTTTTCAAGCACGAATCATATCGATTACCATGATTAACAAATCTAAGGAGCAATTCACAATAACTAACAACTGTAATCATTTTCTAAGTAAGACCGACACACGTGACATAACACGCAGACCCTAATACGCTATTTCTAAAAAAAAATAAATAAAAATTTGACATATTGTATATTAAATGTATAAAAAATATCAAGAATGAGTTTCTTTTTATTTTTCTATTAGGGATTCTCGATTAGGTTTGTTTGGAGCTGATTTTTTTTATTATTAAAAGTTTGGGTCTGATTCAAGATATTAATTTTGGGACATATATTAATTTAAGTATATATATATTTTTTGTTGTTTAAATTCTCCGTGAGTCGAAATGGCGCGTTGGGATGATTGACTCGCGTGTCACTAACGTATCTACAGTCTTGACTACTTATCGAAGAGTGTTGAACACATGTCCAAAGCACGACATAGAGATTTCCGAAGAGTCGGTATTTTCTAAATTGTCTTGCTCTTGGATGGTTTAGTGAAATTACTATGGAATTTTAATAAGCTGTAGTTAAATACTAATTGATTGATTAGATCGGACGAGGTAGCGGGAGTTGCGGGAGACGATGAGAATTGCTGACGTGGAAAGGTCTGTGTGATGGGAGGGAAGCCGAAATCTGACCATGGTTGAGTTAGTTTCGGACCATGGTAAAGCCGTCGCAATCATACGACCCATCGACGACGCGACACGTGCTATAAAGGCGCATCTCATCGTATTATTGCGGCGCGACCTCGCGTTGGAGCACCCTTTTTCCTAGGCGAAGACAAAAGGGTATTCCAGATTTTCTTCTTTTTCTTCTTATTTTTTCTGTCTTTTTCTGTGAAAGGGTACTCTAAAGTTGGCCTGATAAAATAATTAAATATTAAATTATATTTTCGTTCAATAATTTAAATTTTTAAAATAATTAACAATAATCTTACAAACTCTAACATGGCGTCGAGTCGAAAGTCCCGAGTTCGAATCTTCCATGCCCTATTTACTTCCCCAATTAAATATGTCCACGCTTAGTAATGAGCAAAAAACACCAAACCGAATGTGGGAGGAAGTGTTCTAGAACAGTTGACAGTAGTTGAATAAAATCTCACATGATGGCCAAACCGTAATTTTAGTCTCTCATGCGGATTAGAATTCCTTTTTACATGGTGACTAATAAATAAAAAATTTCTTATTTTCCGGTGAAGAATAACGTATTTCCAGTTACTATTACTTTCAGAATAAAATTACAAAAAGTATAAATTCATAGCATTTATCATGAGATGATCGACTTGAATATATAGAAAATCCGCACACTTTTGTAATAGCTAATTTTTCGTGAAAAATTCACGAGCGACCCTTATCATGAGCTAAGATGATCGACATTGTTGCAAATGGTGCACTCGAATTTTCCGGTTGGTTCGAATTTGGTTTATATTAGGCACTTAACTTCAACAATGGTATGAATATGATGTCCGTCCCTGGCTAGACCTTAACCGATGCACTTCGTCCTCCAAAATAATTCTAATCCTCCATTTGATGCACTTTTAAATGGAAAGAATCACGTAGCCGATGATATGTATAAGTTCGCGCCAATTCTTTTCCGATACGTACATAGAAAAGATCCCCATGATTTAACCCGTGTTGTGCTCTTTGTCCTAGTAAATTACAGAACTCGACATTTTTCCTCAAATTTATCTTTATCTTGAGGGAAAAATATTCAAATAAGGCATTGAAATGCTCTTATTATCTCAAATAAGAGCCGAAAATTGACATTGTTTCAAAAAAGGGGTTAACTCACTGGTAAATAGAGATATTTTGGTCATTTAGTATTGTTTTATTACTTTTTATTTTTAATTCATTTTTCTTTCCTTTTTTTTTTTTTAGTTTTTCAAAAATTTTAAAAAATAAAAGTGAAAAGCCTCCCGCTTGTGGCCGCCACCCCAACACTAGTGGGGCGGCGGCGATGGCCATCAAGGTTGCCCACGACCCCACCGACTAGAGGCGAGGGCCTATATTTTGGTGAGGGTCTCCGCCCTTGCCCAAGTCCAAGGGTGGGTAGCGAGCCTCGACCGGATCCGGGCGAGGATCGCCGCCCTCGGCCGAAGGGTTAACGACCCTTACCATGATCCGGCCACAGGTCGTCTCGTAGACTTGGGCGGAGGGTCGCGGCCATCTTCCGGGCTTTGGCCCTTGCCTCTAGTCGACGAGGCCGCCGATCTCCCGCTTGTATCTTTTTTTACTTAGTTTTAATTTTTTTAATTTTAAATTTAATTTAACAAAAAAAGGGGGGGCCCCCTTATCAAAAACAGCATGGCTACCTAAAGAGAGCACTTTGGGCTCTTATTTAAAATCAAAATCACTTTAGGCATTTATTTGAGAAAATTAGGATAGTTGAGAGATTTATTTGGAATTTTTTCTTATCTTTATTTTCCTACAATTTATCGTTCCTACAATTCACATCGCTGACAATGATTGTTTCTAGTGTTAGTACATTTCAATTACTTGTCATTTTATTTTTCAATGAAAAACGAACAAAGGACCCTTCACAACTTTTGTCAATTCATATCGATCTATATACATTCTAAAAGCCATTTCATCATCTTCCCGTGAAGCATCTTGTTGGCATGCCTGATGGAACAATTTAATTGATTCGAGGAGACTACAATAGCAAGAACCATAAATCAACAAGAATCAGGTAATATTGTTGGCAACAACGACCCATTACGACAGACCAATAATGAAGTTACCGCTCATTCTGAAACTCCAGCCGTTGGGACAGTAGTAGAACATAGCCGACATGAGGAAATTGATCTTCCGACCAATAAGCAGTTGAGGGAGGTTGCACCACATCCCAACATGGTGTCAACCTAAAGAAGAATATTCAAAGAGCAACACCATGATATGGCCAACTGTATTGTCAATCACATGTTAAATGCGATCAAGCCGATCGTCATAAATATTGCAGATAATGTTTTATCGAGGCTAGGATCGTTCAACCAAACGCTACAAGCAAATCCAGTAGTAACAGAGTGCGTTCTTAGCCCGTCTCCATTTATTGATGCTAATAATTTTGGTCAAAGGAGTCAACCCGCTTATATAAATAACATAAAGGCATGAATCTTCTAATCAAGGCCAAAAATTGTGAAAAAAAATCAGATTAATGCCGGTCAATAATTAAACGGACAATTTGGTAAATCAACTTGGTCGATATGCTTAATATTGAAAATATAAGGCAATCGACATAATTGTGCCACTGAATGTGAATAATATCTCTTACAAGCCTAACATGTAGTAGAACATAGTTAATCCGGCAAGACCAGCATTCCTTAAGATGTAACAAGATGGACAAAATAATCCACAAATGAACCCTTAACTGTTCGCAAAAGTTGTTCGACAACACTTAGGAATAGTCAAGGGTGTTGTCAAGTCCGTTTACAAAAAACCTTATCCTGGATGGGTCGATAATCAACCTTTTCCTGGAGGTTTTAGAGTTTCAAGATTTGCCATTTTCACTAGTGAAGATGAATAATTGACTATTAAACACATTGGCCGATTTGTGGCCCAATGTGGTGAAGTAGGGACAAATGTAATACTTAGGTTATTTCTTTTGTCTTTATCAATAACTCCTTTCACTTGATAAATTAACTAACTGTTCAATGAAAAGACAGTTTCACTCTCAATGTAGAAAATGGTACCCGAGTTATCAATTGCTGATTTAGCCTGTCTTTATTAATATAAAGAGACTCAGTTGATCAGTTTATTGCTTGATTCTAGAAAGCTAGAAATAGATGCCTAATGTCACTCTTAGAGAAGAATTTACAAATTTGGCTTTCAGAGGATGCAATAAACTGTTTGACTGAATCACTTTATATTAATAACGTCAGGCTAAGATGAAAATATTGAAGTAGCTATAGCATAAATGGTGCTCGACAAGTCTTGTTTGTCCAATCTTAGAGCTTGCCAAAATAGAAGGAACAACAATGGTTAGAGTTAAAGATACTCAAGTTTACTCGTTTCATGTTAATAAATTGAACGAAATATTCGACTTACTTCTAAACGATGGTCTAATTAAATTAACCGAAGACCAAATAATTCTATGTGAAGAAGATTTAATAAATAAAAATGTTGCAAGGGGCACTATTTATGAAGCCATAACACATTTAATTGTATTGTCTTTTAGAAAACACTTTAGGAGGCAATTTGGCAGGGGAAAATCAAATTTGGTGATGACAAGAGGGCGCGTGATAACTCTTAATTACCTTCGATTCTTTCAAAAGGGAGCATATGTTGACGTAAAAAAAAGTCAAAAGCGTTGTAATTTTTAGTTTGATCGACAAAAACTTTTAAAGGCACAAGAGGAGTGGAAAATGGCTACATTGAGAACAATTAGTGGGAGCAAAATTCAGTAAAAACGAGAAAGACTAATTAAATCAATGGGGAGGAATATGGGATGTCATCGTTAAGGTACTTCGTAAAAAATAGTTACATTTTTTTTTTTACTTCATTTTTCTTTGTCCGACACATGTTAACCAAGTCAAGGTGCAATACGAAGTCTGCCTCGAACTTTTCTATTTCAGTGGCCAAAGATTTCAACGCACATTCGGATTTTAAACAGGAAATATCAACCCAAAAACATATCAAAAAAATTTTAGTTTCCCCTTTTGATTTTCTCACCAATTTCAATCCGGAAGTTGATCTTCGTTATACTCTGCTTTTCTCGATTTCAGACTTTCCTTCAATAAACCAGGTTTCCATGCAAATTCATCGTCGGATTTCGCTCACGCGTTCAAATTCGAGATATATTTAACAATTTGAGAGTTGTGCGCCATTATGTATCATCACTCAACCACCCCTCTCCCAAATCAGCTGGGGCTTAAGAGTGTTGGAAACACTCTACACTCAAAGCACCAGTTATCCTTGCTATTACTGTTTGCTCATATTGGTCCACCATGATCTCCCAGCAATGTGCCATTCCATCCATGATCACCACCTTTTCCATCCTTAGAAGCCTTGAAGGAGTCGAAATTTGTGTTAGCCTTCTTGGGTCTTCCCCGGCGACCTCCCTCGCGTGATACAAATTATCTTGGGACCTAGTTCCTCAACCATGTGTCTATAAGCATCTTGCTATAATACCTCCTATAAATATCGGATCCAATTTAGGTGGGCTAAGCCTCCGAAAGAAGTATTCAGATAGTAATCTTCTAGGAGCTCGACTCAAGACCAAGACTCTTTACAACTCGCATCAATAGCGGCACTGAGCAGCCAGAGATTGATTGAATAGCCTCTATCCCCCCTGCCTACCTGCTCGTGCTCCTAGCTCACCGTCCTCTTCATTTTATGTTGACCCCGGCCCAGGCTAGCTTTGTGGGAAGCCCGTTCCCACCGTGCTAACAGCCTGGCTGGGCTCGCCACGGTAGTGGGAATTCTCCCGTTCCCGGGTCAAAGACTTGGTTGGATGCGGCAACTCCACGAGAAGCGAAACTAGGGCGATTCGTGGAGACAATTTCTAACTATTCAACTATCCAAAGATGATCAAACTCTAGCGTCGCGAAGGACGGCGAGACGCCTTGTCCCTTCGAGTACTCCGCCGTAAAGTCCTGAAGTCCAATAAGGTGGTAGAAACAGCATTTGCGGCGCTTTACTAATAACATAAAAAAGGGGTATGGATAGAAAATCTACAACCGTCGTTGGTCTTTCTTTTCTTATCCTACCAACTTTATTCACTTCGCGGTAAACAAAGACTTTCCAATTGCCAGTAGGTCAAAGCATAGCAATTATATGAAATCATCAATCAAATTTTTATTTAACTCTGTATAATTGCTTATTTTTTTATTTAAGAGAAAAAGCATGAAAGAAATTTTTTTTTTCGTTTTATTTTTTTTTCAATGGATATAGTGTAAATAGTAAAGACAAGGAAAGTATTCTTTTTCCCAAAATATCCAAATTTTGATGCCTAATACTCCAAGACCGTTTGGACTCCATAGGACTAATAATGAATTTTAGCTCGAATGGTTTGTAGAGGAACCCTACCTTCTCTAATCCATTCGACACGTGCAATTTCTTTTCCATCGATGCGACCTGCAATTTGTACTTGAATTCCTTTTGTATCTGCTTGTTCGGTTAATTTAATAGCCTTTTTTTTATTGCTTTGCAAAATGAAACTCTATTCTTTAATTGTTCGGCTATAAATTTTGTAGGCACCGAACTCAGTAGTCCCATTGGTAGATCTTTGGGTTAGCTTGTCTTAATCTTAGCATGTTTTATTGCTTGTGCTATGTCTTCTGAAAAGAAAGCGCTTGTTCGCCCTCAAAATGCGATTCGTCTTTAATGACCAAACCCACTCCTTGGGCACCAAGTACCCAAAAGGAATACCCAAGTTGGTAACCATTTAGGCTATATTTGATCGTTTGGATTTTTTATAGATATGATATAATATCAAATTCTATTTACTATCTGGTGAATCGCAGTAAAAAGCTAGATATTTTCACAACGTATCATGTCCATTATTTGTTATAGACATAATATCAATGTAAATGAACTTAAAAATTGCACAAACGAAGATGGTAACAATCTTTCACGACATTCTTGCCTAATTTATTTTTATTTGTTTATTATTTTTCCTCTCTCTTTTTTTAAATTCTTTTATTTAGTATATCATATTTTCCCTTCCATCATTCTCTTATAAAAGTTTATTAAATAGTAAACAATACTAATATACCCAAAATACCTAAGACATACAATAGATACAAATATGAAATAAATATATCTATATGTTTAGTATATACTATATGATAGGAAGAAAACTAAATAATATAAATACAAATAGGAAAAAGTAATTTTTTTTGTTAATTTTGTATTTTTATATTAGAATTTGAAATTATTTATATTCTAATAATTTTTATTTATATTATGGATATTAGATATCCTATCCATCTTTATCCTATATCTTACGGGCTGTTTGGTCATCCGAATTTATAGTTAGGATAGGACCGGATAAGCTTGGATAAGAAATCTTGGGATTTGATCAAATCCTATCTCTCGTTTGGTGAACGAGGATTTAAAGTCGGATATTTTTATATCCTATCATATCCGTTGTTTGGTAGAAACTTGATATCAATATAATTATTCTTGACTTGTACCGGAAGCTCTTTTCCGAGCCGACGCGGCGGATCTCCGACACTCGCCAGACCGTCGAGTCGGAGCTCGAGGGGACAGCCTCCAGGGCAGAAAACCACTCCAATGGCCACTTGAATGCTCCATCGTCATGGTTTCAAAAGACACTAGGGAAGGGAATGCTCCTCGATCTTGGTGGAGAGAGAGCTTGATCCCTGTATTAGCTTGCATTCAATGTGGATTAGACGAAAGGCAGGCCCCTAACTCGAGCTCGTCCATCGCAACACACTCACATTCTCAAGGCAGAAATACAACAGGTTATCCTTGCAATTTCCGTGTACAGGGGCGGTCCAATATAATTGCAATGAAGTCAACATCAGCATTTACGCCATGAATTCTCTCCCGGAGTCAATATGATGTATCCATTTGCGAGAGCAGTGGGCATATGAATGAATATGAATCGGCCTTTCTTTTGTAGTCTTGTGCTTCAGAAAACAACAAAGAGGAAAAACAAAACTGAGTGTAGTGCTTACTAGCTTTTTACTGATTGGTGATCCCCTTTGAAATTGGGAAAAAAATCACCAAAAATCTCAAAATTATGCCCATGATGACACATTTATCATGAATATATTTTTTTGTGATAAAATTGCTCTGGCCGCCCGCCGCCAGATAAGCTAGCCGCCACAAGTAGAGAGGCGGCCGCCACCGGAGAAGTTGCCCACCGTACCCGGAGAGGTGGCTGGGCATGGCGGAGAAGTACATGAGTGTGGCGGATAGGGGGTGGCTTAAGTGATGGATAAGAGAAATCCTATGCGGCTCTATCCTACCCTCTCCCCTAGGATAATTTTATCCCCCATATATCCCCTCTATATCTTTTTTATCATGTCCTGGTAACTACCAAACATAAGATGGGATAAAACATATCTTATCTCGAATTTTATTCGGACGACCAAATGCAGCCCTATAGATAATTTCATCCGGGCTATATTTTCTCAAACTTTATCTTGTCTTGAGCATAGATCATGCAAAAGATATGATAAATTGCATCCCGACTACTAAAAGTAGCCTTTGAGGTGGATTGCACTTATCACCATTCCCTCTCCAAGTTTGCGTGGGACTATAGGGTGTGGTAAGGGTGGGGCGAGTGTATTCATATTTTGTTGCTCAAAATCGGATGTCAACCGCCAAATTTGTTCATTTTGCTCTTGTTTGGCCTATCCAAAGAGCTCCCATCTATGTGCTTTGGAATCACCTCGAGTTGGCTGGAATGAGATACTACTGCCCCGTGGGCATTAGTGAGGCGTCCTAAATACTCTATGGATGGGAAAAATGTGGTGGCGACTCACCTCGTAGAGACATCATCTAAAGTGTGCCTTTTGGAAGCTCAATCTACGTGAGGTGGGTGGGGTCAGGTCGGGTCGTGTTGTGTCGCCATAGAATGGTTTCAAAGTAAGACGGCCCAAGAGTTGTCTGGATTTGGGATGGATCTACATCAAAGACAGTGGGCCTGTAGAGAAATCATTGATGCTAGAGGGCTCAAGCAAGATGGCGCTCTTGACTGGCTTCTTGGATGGCCCACAGGCAGCAGAATGAAATACAACCTGCATAAAAAGGGTAAGTGTTCATGGGGAGAAATGTCCAAAGAATTCTAAGCGCATTGCATATTTGCCAGTTCGGTCCTAAACCTTTTAATTTTGCTAATTAAGTATTAAGCCTTTTCATATTTTTCCAATTGATTATAGTTGATGTGAACGCCAACCATCCTATGTGGCATAGTCGGCACTAACGTGAATAATTTTATAATACCATTTGCTATTTTTTTCAATCTTATTTTATTAATTTCGTACTTTTTCTTTTATTGTTTTCTTTTCTCTTTTTTCCTCCGTCGGGCCTTGTCCATGGCTGGCGGAGGTCACCGACCTCAGGCAAGGGAAGCCCTTCGCCAAATTGGCGAGGATGAGGGTTGCCCTCGCCAGCCCAAGTGAGGGCGGCCCACATGCCTGCCCAGGCTAGGGCGACCCTCGCTAGTGACTGTGTTATTGGACAAGGAACAAAAGTGAGGATCAGCCCATGAAATGCCTCGAGTGGACTGAGTCCAGTAACTGGGTTACTGGACCACATGGTTGGTCCTTGATGGTATTTGCAGGCCTTTTTGGGCTGTTTATTGGGTAAGCTTATAATCTGGCCCAAACCCAACTTATAAGCTGGCAAAGGAAGAAAAAAATCAGTGGCAAAAGCCCCTGCTCCGTTATGCCATTTATAGATGAATCAAATCTATATACGTTTTTTTTATATTGGGAATGCGATATCTTTTGTCAATAGCATGTTCCATGATTGTTCCTTTTCCGGTATGCAACTATCATTGACCGTTTTATTAGCAATTTTCGGGGTATTTGGAGTAGGCGATCCTCCTGTTGGCCGGTGGTTAAGAGTTCGAACAACCACTGCTACCCAAAGTCGTTCTTGGAACTTAAATTCTTGATTGTACTTAACCACGAAATTAATATGTTTACCTTGAGTAAGTGAATATAGCCTTTGCATGATATGGTTTCCTCGATCGATATAGGTAAAGCTTCCATATTATGGTCATATCTGAGTTTAATCAAGAGATGAGAGATTAAATGGAAGTTGCATTTTAATTGGCTAATACAAGCTCAGATGTTATCCTTGATTATTGACTAAAGGTGTTAAATGTTTTGTGTAATCTGTATGATTCATATCGATTCTTGTTGTTAAGCATCTTAGATTTTTCAGTAGGCCCTGGATTGCTGTATGTCTAGGGGCAATTGACGAGTAAAAACAACTTGTAGAAAGACACTTTTTTATTTTGGCCTTTGAACACACCTTTTTGATGTATCTGGCAATAAATCCTTGTAGCATCAGATTTGATAAAACATTATTGATAAGATTTTTTTTCTCTCTTTTTCCTAATATATGGCCAACCTTTTCTCTATTAAAATCTATTTTATTATGTGTCTTGTTTGTTTGTTTGTCGTATCAGAAGAAGGAACCTTGTCTCTTTCCTTCAACATGGAAAGATAACGATAAAACAATACGGAAAGAAGATTATTTTGCTAGAAGCATGGTCAAATTTTAAACATGCTTATCTTGATATCACATGCATAATAGCAGCGAAAGATAGACAAACGCTAAAAGCAAAAGCAAAAGGGGAACTTCATGTTGTTCCACGTCTACCATGAAGAAAATAATTGATATTAATTTAGACTTAATCTCATAGCAACTGGATCATAAATTTATGAAATGGTCAAATGTGCTCTCTGAAATAATGTAAGGTGAGTCTGAAGTGAAGAAGTTATAACTAGATTTCCAAGTTTCAACCCTCATTTTGCAATTTCAAAAAAGAGTGAAAAGTGCAAAGAAAAGTACAAATAAGCGCTCTTTAACTAAAGAAATCTACAAATATATTCTAGGAGAAATCCGCAAGGTCTGTATTTGTTAGACTGAATTTAATTTTCAACTTTGAAAAAATAGTCCCCGAAACCATTTGAATAATAAATATACAATTAATTGCGTATTCACAAACCTTCATAATGACCATTTTTCAATATTATATATAGATTTTGTGATTCAAAAGAGGAGGCAATGAGTAAAAATTAACAGTCCTCTCCAGTCAAAGTGACAAGAGGATGAAGGATAAGATGTATCTTGTTGGAAATCACGGTGACATTTACATTGTACATGTCGCACTCTCGAGCCGGACATCCCTACCCAAATCGCCACGAGGTCACGAAGGATAACGTCCCAGGCGTTATCGACCTTTCAATTATATACGCATGCGGAAACGGTTTACTCCCGACAACATATAAACAAATAGGGATAGCATAGCGGAGATTCATACCAAAGCAATAGATCAAAAGCCACACGTACATCAAACAAAGATGAGTCAAACCCCCTTGAGCTAAATATACAACCCAACCGGGTAGCTCACTAAGACCTCAAAAGGTACCGGGTCAAATAGGGTTAACTCCATCTACTTCAAAAGAATACCCTCATACCCCGGCCTGGTATCCATAAAGCTCCATCACTTGGGACCAAAAATGGTTCCCATAACGGGGTGAGATATAAATCTCGGTGAATCAAGCCTAAGCTCGGTTAGGATCCGATTCGCCCAAAACATCCTAACCACGAGCATTATAAAAATCACGATATAACCATATATCCAACAATCATATCACATGGCAATAATCACCCACACGCATACTTACCGGCCTCCGACCACACATAATGCAATGCTTGACTCCACTCGACACCCATCGGACAACCAACGAACACGCATCACGCTAAGCATGTCTGGACACCACACAAGTCCATTTATTAACGATGATCGCGCCCTGCGCCGACAGGATCTACGCGACCGGCGTGATCGACTCTCACAAATAATGCGATCCCGCATTCTTCCCACGGCCACGTTCCTTTTCCCTCTCGGCAACGGCTACTACAAGCGGTGTATCCGGTGCACTCCGCAGGCACAAGTAGGCATCCCTATACGGGGCGTCGGTCCATCACAAGCTGCGACCGGCATCCGATAATCCCTTAAAACCGTACGTACCATACGGGGCATGAATTATCGTGCTTACGGCAAGTCGTGTGGTCCCATAAAAATGGTACAGGTGTACTCCGTGTAGAAAACTTGCCGGAAAACCCATCATCGTTCCTTCATATGACCATGCACACCCGACACATCAATCAATTTATTCTCTTTGATTTAGGCGATGCTCACACAACGTGCTCAACGACTCGGCCCAAGGCCATTTTAATGCCAAATTATATCTTTGATCTGCTGGTCATATGAATGCAAACTACCAATTAAATATGGCAAGATCACACGGGATAATTAATCCCCAAACAACACCAATCCACTCAACGAGCATTTCAACGAGGCGAACCGCCCAAAACACAATCATCAATTTCACACGAATAAGCCATTTCAATCGCCCTATAAGGCCAATTTCGTGCCAAATTCATTAATTAGCCAATTCGATTTAAAATTGCCAATCGATCGCTCGTTCTTAACCTATCGCTCGCTCGCGATCAAATCACAATACACAATCGATCATCTAACATCAATTAGCCACAGCCAATTCTAATTTAATCGATTATGGCCATTTACCCTAAACCGGGTTTCTAACTAATCCGGCCATAATCAAACCTACCTCAATACCCTATCGACTAACTAACTAATTCTAAGCGCAATTAGCGCCCTAACCAAGGATTAGGGTCAACTCACAAACAACGGCGGTCGAGGTCGTGTCGGGCACGATTTTCGAGGCGGGCCCCGAAATTACTATTCACGCCGGAAAAACACTGTTCACGCGGAAACACTGTTCACCGGCGGCACTTTCACCACCGGCGACACTGTTCACGGCCGAAAACAAGTGACAGCTCGTGGCGACGGCAGCAGCCTAGGCTTGGCGGACGGAGCTCCGGCGGCGGCGAGGGCTACGGGTCGAGGACAACCCTCGGGACCAGTGGTGGCGGCGGACGGCGGCCGGAGGCGCGGAACAGGGCATGCGAATCGGCGCGAACAGGGCATAAAATAGGGGAGATGGTCGGGGGCTGCTCCGGGCGTTCACGGCTCCACGGGCGGCGGCCGGCTTCCGGCGGCGCGTGGGGCAACTAAGGGTCGACGGCGACGTCTGGGGTGGTCGGCGGCCGGTGGTCGCGGCTCAACGCGACGGAGGACGGCGAAACAGTGGCTCGGCGAAAACAGGGAGGCCGGCCGGTTCCGTCCTAGGCTGTTCGTGTCGGTTTCGGCGGTTACGTGGCGGCGCGGCCGTCCGGTGGTGGCTCGGTGGCGGGCGGAGATGGCTGGAGGCGGAGGGTGGTGGCGGTCGAGTAGAAATGGCCGGAGGAAAGGAGGAGGAGGAGCTGTTCGTGCGGTTGAGAAACGAGAGGGAGAGAGCGTGCGTGAGGGGGAGGAGAGTGTCGCGAACCGGAAGAAGAAAAGAAGAAGAAAAAGAAGAGAGGAAGAAGGAGAGGGAGAGAGAGCACGTGGGGGAGGGGTTGGTGGCGGACAAAGAAAATGGGGGGAGGAAAGATGGTGAGTGGAGAAGTGGGTGGGTGTCACAGACAACCGGTAAATTCAAGAGATGGTAGAAAAAAGATTAGTTTTCTCGGATAACATGATAAAAAAGGAACAATAAATCCAAGAGAGAAGGGTTTATCTCATTTAGTTAATTAAAAGGAGGAGTGTCCTATCCAAAACATGGCTAGAAAGTAGGATTAACCCACTCCTTAAAAGCTCTTTGTTTTTTTTTTTTTTTTAACTCTAGTTGAAATTGTTAATCATTTAGGGCTATCTTACAACTAACTTTGCACATAATAATGCAGATGATCAGGTCTTTTCAAGATCACATTGCAGTGTGTTTACGGTCACAATCCACATCTACTCATAAACTTGCCTCCATTGTCTCTTGATGCATGTCCAATTTGTCCATGCTAGTTTGTCGAGTCTTTTGCATGACACATTCCTGAACCTCCCGCTAAGACTTGAACACAGATCACAAGTGATAGGGTTTGGGGGCGGGGGGTTGGTTGTGAATGCGATATCTTTTGTCGATAGCATGCTATGTGGTTGTTCTTCTTCCGGTATGTGACTATTATTGACCGTTTGATTCGCGGGGTATTTGGTGCCCGCGATCCTCCTGTTAACCGAGTGGTTAAGAGTTCTGGAGCTTAAAATCTTGATTGTACTTAACCACGAAATTAACATGTTTACCTCGAGGATACGAATACAGTCTTTGCATGCTATGGTTTCCTCGATCGATGCACGTAAAGCTTGCATATTACGGTCATACCTGAGTTTAATCAAGAGATGAGAGATTAAATGGAAGTTGTATTTTAATTGGCTAATACAAGCTCAGATATTGCTCTTAATTTTTGACTAAAGGTGTTAATTGTTTGGTGTGATCTGTATGATTCATATATAGAGTCTTGTTTTTAAGCATCTTAAATTTGTCGGTAGGCCTTTTTGATTTCCCATTGTAGTAAAACTTTTCCATGGAACTCCTAGGATGCTGCTTGAAATTTTCTGATGCAATAAAAGTATATTAAACAATTTCAACATGGTTATAATTTAGTGTACCATAAAACCTTTTTTCTTAAATCAGCTATGTGCCAGCATAATTCGAGGCAATAGATTGCTATATGTTTGGGGACAATTGACAAGTAAATACAACTCGTAAATACTTCACAATATTAAATTTGTTAGCCATATTTAATAGATATTTTTGGAAGAGCTGCACTATTTCCATAATTTGTTTTGCCTTAAAAATCACCCTATTGAGATAATTAGAGCCTTGCTAGGCTGACCCCATCCACCGTCATTTTGACAGTGGATGGTCCAATGCCAGCCACAAAAAAATTTATGGTTGGCACATAACATTAAAATAAAAGTTGTGAAAGTTTTTGTGATAAGTATAACACGGTCACACTGTCATGTACAGTGTGACCATCATGCAATCATTTTCCATTGACAAGATATCCTTCTAACATCAGATTTGATATATTTTTGTTGATGAGATTTTTTGTTAAATTTTTCCTAATTTATGACCAACCTTTCTTTATGAAAATCTATTTTTATTATGTTTCCTTTTTGTGTTTTTTCCGTAGTATCGGAGGGGCAAAAGGATACTTTTAGTGTCAAAAGTTGTGTACGGAGATTACTTTGGTACCAAAAGTTTCAAACGAATTAATTTGATACAAAGTCATGAAAAACGATCGGTTTAGTGCTAAATCCGATTTAGTCCACTGGAAAGCTAACGTGGCCTTATTTCATGAATACAAGAAGTCGATGTGGCCGCCGGAGAGTCCAGTTAGTAGCTTTAACCATGACGACGTCTTTTTGGAGATGGTTATTCAAATAAGAACCCTATATCGGCCGATTGAAGAACAAATCCCCAATTTCGAACCCTAGCCCCCAATTTCGATTTGGGCGAAGAGATCACGCCTCATACTTGCAAATGAAGGGCTTTACGAGCGGCTTTAGCAGGTGCCGGAAACCCTAAATCGGCCAATTCAAGAAAATCCGCAATTTTAAAGCCTAACCATAATTTCGGTTTGCCAAAAAAAAAAAAAATTACAGGTCAAACTTGGAAATGGGGGATTTCACGAGCAACACCGGTGGTTTCATCAGCGCTTCAAACCCTAACCCCAATTCTTATCGAAGTGAAGAAGGCGAGTGTTATTGTTATTGTGGGTTACCGAGTCCAATAAGAATATTTTGGACTCGGTTGAATCTAGGGAGACGATTCAATGGATGCGCTAGGTATGGAGAAGGCTTGAAGTGCAAATATTTCAAATGGGTCGATGCGAAATTCTCCGGATAAGCGGCTAAGGTGATATTAGAGCTTCTTGAAGGACGGCATCAACCTTTATCGACATTAATAGCCTAGTTGGAGGATGTCGATGTTCGATCAATGCAAGATGAAAATAAGGCTTTAGCATCTTTGGCCAACCATTTGAAGAAGAAAGTTTTAAGCATGAAAATTGAAAGAATTTTTTCTCAAGCATTGATTGTGTTATTGTTTTGTTGTGTGTTGACGCCTAAATTTTGACTAACATTTTTCTTGCATAAAAATTAGAACTAATTTTAGTTCTAAACAAAAATCATCTCACATAGCATTGGCATATTTAAGCTTAATTTAACAGGCGTCTAGATTAGACATAGGGTGAAAATGTACCAAGAATATTTGGGCTTGAAAAAATATTTTTTGGGGACCGTATTGCAAATACTAGAACTTCAAGGACTATTGCAAATACTAGAACCTCGGGGACTGCATTGCGGATACCAAGAGAATAGGATGAAGAAAGGAAGATGATGAAGAGAAGATAATGAAGAAAGGTGAAGAAAAGAAGATGAAAATGGAAGATGTGAAATGAAGGTGAAGAAGAGAAGATGAAGATGAAGAAAGAAGATGAAAATGGAAGATGGGAAATGAAGGTGAAGAAGAAGATGAAGATGAAGATGAAGAAGGGAAGATGAAGATGAAGAAGGAGTGAAGATGGAAGGTGGGAAATGAAGATGAAGAAGAGAAGATGAAAATGAAAGGTGAAAATGAAGATGAAGAATGAAGGATGAAGAACTTTGCCTATAAAAGAAGAAGAGTTCTTGAAGAGAAGGAGAGTTTTTTTGGGAAGTAGGAGAGAATTGAGAGAGTTTTTGAAAGAAAAGAATTGAGATAGTCCTTGAGAAAAAAAACAGAAAGAAAATTCGAGTGAAAGAAAGAGTTTTGATCGAGCATTATCTTGACGAGTCCCAATACATACTTCGCCTCTGCCACCCAACAACGCCATGCTGCTTGCCATTTTGACGACACAGTTCTTCAAGCTCCGAGATCTTGAAAGAAACTATAACGTGTATGTGAGTAAGATTTTGTGTAATAGAAGGTAATCGTCTCCATCTTGATCTACAAAGATGTAATAATTTGATTTGAATATTTGATTGTTTATTTTAGACATGCCACGTGTTCCAAAGTTTAGCATTATTACATGTTAATTTATTTTTGTAAATACTTGTGATTGGCCGCGTTTTCTTTCTTTCTAAATCATCCATGGTGTATATCGCATAAAGTTCAATGTTTTACATTTTCATAAAAAAAAAAAAATAAAAAAAAAAAACAGCACCTTTGAAATTCAAGTAAATTACCAAATTAAATATTTTTCATGAAAATGGTACCGAAAGGGCGTTAGAGTAATTTAGCGTAATCAAGTCTCCGAATTCAAAATCTCCGGTTCGCGAAATAAGATAGTTTTCTCCCGCTATTTTATTTAGGTTTCTAATCGACCTACCGAAAATGATTAGTGGCGACTCCAAATTCAAATCACATTGCATGTTAATCATTCGAACCTCAAGTTGCGATTTGGTATGGACTTGGGAAAGTCCGAGTTAGGTTAGTTAATTAATTAACCTTGATAATCCATTAGCCTAGAATTTAACTCGTTTATTTTTTTTTAGGTCGCGACGAACTTAGCGACTCATTTGGGGACCCAAAGAGGACTTAAGCCGATAAGTTCATGAAAAGGAAAATTACTTGATTTGGCAATCTTGGTTGAATTTTAATCGCTATGTGTTAAATGGTTTTGCGGGAAAAGGAGTTATAAGGGGAGGAGTACGTGGCTAACCTCTGTTTTGCGAGCTTGGTGATGAGAATTTTATTTTTTGAACTATCGGAGGGATTGCCTTTAAAATGTCGTGCATGCCCCTAATATAATTGCACTACACCACCTTGACTTGTGACCGAACCCGGGTCACCCGATAGTTTCGGGATGGTATTTATGTGGTTCTTTAACCTTGACGGTAAGGTTTCGCTAAAGGTTATCCCACTTAGATCCCGAGTTCTTCAAAAAATGGCTCAAGGATTGTTCTCATGCGCGTGAGGCTATGATGCATGAGAGTTGCCCTTGTCGGCCGAACCAAGCCGAGATGATTGGACCCGACTAGTTATGACTATGTATGCGGGCGGCAACTAGTCATGATGAATGTGCGTGAGGTGCGACATGTCGTTCGTCTTTCATTTCATTTTTGCTAAAAGAACTAAAATCGAATCCACGTTTCATGCGCATGTCTTTGTGATTGACATTTTCTTCATATGAGCGGTAATTTCTTGTCTCTTACGCCTGTTATCTCATTTTTATTTTGGGTTGGTCCATGGTTTAGGTTGATTGTTTATGAATCTCATTGTCTTGTTTTCAATTTCACACTTTGCTTAGTAGTTTTTACAATTTCATCGGTTGTCCTCAATTCGATTTGGCTTGTTCCTGTTGTACGATTTTTACTAAATTCTATGATCGAGTTTTGAGTAAGTGCCAAACATGAAAGTTATAGACCTATGTTTCAACTAATATCCTACAAAATTTCAGAATTAAATTCATAATTTAAGATGGCCTTTCGTTTTTTTAACTATCTGTGGTTATAATAATTTTCTGAATGCGATTTTTGGAAAGACACATTAAACGGATTTGATCCGCTCATTTCTAGTTCGATTGGTCAATATAAAAGTTGTTCATCATCTTCTCAACTATAAGCTCGTAAAATTTGGACGTATTTTGACCAACGTACGAATTAATACGGATTTTTTCGTAAAAGCGGACAAACTGAAAATTACAATTCTTTGGTCATAATCACTTTGTTCGTTTAAGTCTAGAGGGATGCCATGGGCCGGCTCCTATTCTCGCTCCCACTGTACTCATTTTTGGTTTGTTACTACGTACGGGTAATTTTTCACGGATCCTCCACATATTACTCGATCGATCGCGAAGAGGATGGCCGACATTAACGCCACCGCCTTTCTTTGCCCTAAACGAGAAACTTGGCTCCTTGATGAGCGCTTTGAAGAGATGATGTCCCGAAAGATGGAGGAAATGATGGCCGCCTTCTCCGCCAAACTTCAATCATCCGCCAAACTTCCCGCTAACCATTTCTGCTCTAATTCCTCCTACGGACAACTCCAGGGGATACATGAGGAGGGAAATCTAGTGGATTCGAAGTATACGACCTAGATGGGTTCAGTCCAGATTATGAGGAAGTTCATCAAGATTTCGAACGACATGAGGAGATCAAGCCCTTGACCGGTGAACAAATTATCTCGGTCAGCCTAGGCGATGCGGAAAACCCTAAAGAAGTTAAGATCGGGGCAAGCCTTTCCTTAGAAATGTCCGAGCGCCCGGTCGAGACTCTTGAAGGATTACCGGGACATTTTGCCTAGTCCTATGCGGATATGCCCGGTCTTGACCGCTCCATTGTCGAGCATTGTTTACCGATCGATCATTCGGCTAAGCCAGTGGTGCAAAAGTCAAGGAGGGCCGGACCGGAACTAGTGCGAGAAGATCAAAGAGGAGGTCATGAAGCTTCTTGATGTAGGATTCATCGAGACTACGAAATATTCCGATTGGGTCGCTAACATAGTCCTCGTTATGAAGAAAGACGGCCGCATTCGGATTGCGGGGTTTGAATTGTTTTCATTCATGGATGGTTTCTCCGGGTACAATCGAGATCTTGATGAACGTCAATGACAAGTTGAAAACCACTTTCACCACACCATGGGGAATGTTCCATTACCGGGTAATGCCGTTCGGTCTCGAAACTGGAGCCACTTACCAACGAGCCATGGTTGCCCTTTTCCACGACATGATGCATAATGAGATTGAGGTTTACGTCGATGACATGATAGCAAAAACAAGGCATGGAGAAGATCACGTCGAAACGCTGAAGAAATTGTTCGACGGACTCCGAAAGTACAAGTTACGCCTCAACCCCGCCAGTGTGTCTTTGGGACCAGCTCGGGCAAGCTACTCGGATTCGTGGTAGCGGTAAGGGCATTGAAGTCGACCCTTCGAAAGTTAAGGCTATTCGTGAGCTTAAGCCGCCGCCGACGGTTAAAGAAGTTCGAAGTTTGATGGGTAGGCTAAACTATATTGCTCGATTCATCTCTCGGTTATCGAAACCGCTAAGCCATTCCTCAAGCTATTAAAAAAGAATGCGCTAGTCCAATGAGATAGCGAATGCGAAGAAGCTTTTGGAAACAAGACGGCATCTCATGAATCCACCCGTGCTTGTTCCTCCAACGCCGGAGCAACCTTTAATCCTCTACCTCACAATCCTTAGTGAATCCTTGGGTGCTATGTTAGCCCAAGAGAAGCAGGGAGGATGGGAAAGAACGAGCCATTTATTATCCGAGCAAGAAATTCACAACCGGAAATGAAGTACTCAAGCAGAGAAAACATGTGCGGCGTTAGTCTGGGTACTTCACAAACCGCCTTGATTGGTAGACTTGCCAAATGGCAAATCCTCATTTCCGAGTTTGACGTTCAATATTTGTCCCAAAAGTCAATCAAGGGACGAGCTATAGCAGATGTCCTAGCTGAAAATCCGGGAAGATGATGATGCCTATCATTCCGAGGATCGAATCATGTCGGTGGAGGATTACATCCGGACTATGTATTTTGACGGAGCCGTCAATTTATCGGGGTCGAGCACGGGCGCGGTTCGATATCTCCACGTGGTCGGCATTATCCTGTGGCAGCAAAATTGGTATTCCCTTGCACAAATAACTTAGCGAGAATATGAGGCATGCATCCTCGGTCGCGTGCGATTGAAATAGGGATAGCCCGACTCAAGGTGTTCGGAGATTCCGCTTTGATTATCCTTCGATTGTTGGAAAGTGGAAGACGAGAGATGCTAAATTGCTACCCTACCATGAGTATCTGGATGAATTGGTGGAGGAATTTGAAGATATCTCATTTGAGTATCTGTCCGGGACTCATAATCGATTCGCGATGCATTGGCTACCTTGTCTTCAATTTTACAAGTCGCCAATGGACTTGAGGTTGACCACTGAAGATCGAGGTATTAAAAAACCGGCATATTGTATGGCCGTGATCAATGAACCCGATGGTAAGCCATGATACCATGACATCAAGACTTATATTCGAAGCGGGAGTTCCCCGAAAAAAGTATCGTATCGACCAAAAGTACATAAGGAAGATGGCCTCGAAGTTCTTCTTGAATGGAGATAATTTGTACAAGCGGTCATTCGATTACCGTCCTACTAAGATGCGTTACTCGATCAAAGCGGTTCGTCTAGTAATGGAAGTACATGAAGGGATCCGTGGTCCACACATGAACGGCCACTTGTTAGCTAAGAAGATTATGAGGTTGGGTTATTATTGGCTCACGCTCGAAAGAGATTGTATTCAACATGTCCGGAGCTGTCACAAATGTCAAATTCATGGTGACAAGATTAATGTCCCTCCAAATGAGTTGCATCGATTATCCGAACCATGATCGTTTTCTATGTGGGGCATTGATGTTATCGGTCCTATCAATCCTAAAGCATCAAATGGGCATCGATTCATCTTGGTGGCGATTGACTATTTCTCTAAATGGATCGAAGCCGCATCCTATTTAGCGGTCACGGCACGAAATATCGCGAAATTTATCCGCCGGGATATCATTGCTCGATACGGTTCACCTGAAGCCATAATCACCGATAATGGCTCGAACTTAAACAACAAACTAATGGACGAATTGTTTAAGGAATTCAAGATCAAGCATCCGAACTCTTCCCCATATCGTCCTCAAATGAATGGAGCGATAGAAGCCGCCAATAAGAACATTAAGAAAATTTTAGCGAAGACGGCTGAAAATTATCGCGATTGGCATGAGAGGTTACCATTTGCACTTATGGCGTATCGGACCTCGATCCGGACATCTACCGGGGCAACCACGTATTCTCTTGTATATGGAATGGAGGTGTTCTACCGGTTGAAATGGAAATTCCTTCCTTACGTTATCTTGTCTCAAGCTAAGCGACGAAGTTGAATGGATCCAAGAGAGCCACCAATTGAATCCGATCGACGAAAAAAACTTAAGGCATGTGCATGGCCGGCGTTATCGGCAGAGAGTTGCTAAATCATTCAACAAAAAAGTTCGGCCTCGATATTTTCGGATCAATGACCCGGTCTTGAGAAAATTATTGCCAATAGTCCCACTCCCGAAGGGAAATTCGCTCCAAACTATGTTGGTCCATATATAGTAAAAAAGGTGCTCCCTGGTGGTGCTTTGATTACGGCGAGATGGATGGTCGTGTCTTTACCAATCCGGTCAATTCGACATGTAAAGAAATATTATGTTTGATTCACTCGATGTTTTCATAATCGAGTTATAATATTAATCTGATTCACGAGTTGTTCACATTTGAGCATTCGTTTGTTTCCTCGCTACTAATCTTTCTTTGAGAGATTGTTTCGAATGGGGGACCTCTCTAGCCCAATTGAATTGACCATCGGGAGCGTGAGATTTACATATTCGCGAGTAAAAGGGGTTGTCTCGCGAAAAAATATGACGACCAAGATGGAATGAGTAAAAACTTGCATTCATTTCATTCATCGAAAAGCCTTACAAATAGATCAACGGGGTGGGAACGTAAAGCCAACCGAGCCCTAATGAGCATCACAAAGGAGTTTAACCGACTCTCCATACGATTGATGATCCGCTCTATTGATCGCTCGAGAATCGAGATCCGCCAGCTTAAAGAGGAGGAGCTCACATTTCTCTTTGAGCTTGGCTACCTTGTCCTCGTGATGCTCGGACAGATTCCGAGTCATGGATCGGCATTCTCCCGCGGGCTATATCCAGGGTCGATCGTCCAGCCTTTCTTCCAGCCATGTGCATTGAAATTTTAAAACAATATTGAGCGGATCGCGCTCGAAGATGGTGCGGGACATGGCCAAACATCCCACCAAGTTTCCCCTCTCACGAATCGCGGGGAGACTTGTTCATTACCGTAGTCGAGGGCCTTCTTATAATTATCGGCTACTGAGACGGCCAACACCAAGTGTCCGGCCGATCCCGATAGCGTGCCTTCACAAGGTGGGCCAAAGTAACATCTTGATGAGCAACATGGTAAGCCTCCAGGGAAGTTAGTGAAGAGGGTGGGGAAGATCCTCGTATTCCTCTTCTAACTTGGTACCTTCAATAGAAGCGGTGTCCATATCCCTAAACATAAGGCGAATTTCGGTTTCGGCCTCCGGATGGTTGGCAATATAAGAGTAGCCTGGCCTAGGAGATTATAAAGTTTCTCCCATTTGGCCAAAACTTCACCGAGAAGGCGTGTGCGGGAGAAGGGAAGCCATTGTTGTTGAAGCGGCTAAAAAGAATGGATGCAAAAGAGTGCTTAGAAGGTTGGAGATGAAGATATGAAAGCGATAATTGTCTCGGCGTTATATCCTAATTTAAAGGGCGGGGAAAAGCTATAGCAATAATTATTGTGGAGGCCGAGTTAATTATCCGGGCAAAACTACGGGCGTTTCGTCCGTGAATCACGGATCTACCATCTCAAGCCTCACAAATCCGAAAAAGTTACGAAAAGATTTGAGAACCCCACCATGTTGAAAACTCGAGTGGGAGACAAGCATACTTTTCGAGAGAAAAAACAGCAATTCTTGCGAGCCACGTTAGTTACTCGGGTGAAACCACGGGCGTTTCGTCCGTGAATCACGGATCTACCATCTCAAGCCTCACAAATCCGAAAAAGTTACGAAAAGATTTGAGGACTCCACCATGTTGAAAACGAGTGGGAGACAAGCATACTTTCCGAGAGAAAAACAGCAATTCTTGCGGAGCCACGTTAGTTACTCGGGTAAAACTACGGGCGTTTCGTTCGTTGGATCCTGGATCTATCGTCAATCCGTGATCTCGAGCCTCACAAATCCGAAAAGTTACGAAAAGGTTGAAGACCCCACCATGTTGAAACGAGTGGGAGACAAGCATGGTTATCAAGAAAAGAAAATCGGTGCGAATGGATTCGGGGTCCCATCACGTTGAAAAAATAAGACAAAGCGGGAAACACGAAATCTTGGGAAAAACGTCGGCTTAGTGATTTTCATCCGCGTTTAAAGGGAGGCTTTGGAACATACCCGATTACTCGAAAGAATTTGGAGAGAGTAAGCATACAACGGAGAATAGAGTGAACAAAAGGCGGTAAGAGGTATTTCAATCCAACATGTTTAGAGGCCATTAGCACTTCTGGAGGCAACCAACCTAGACATCCCCGAAAGCAACTGCTGGATTTCGAGACCGAGATCCAACGGCGAAGCCGTAAAACCCAACTCTCTTGGCGGTGAAATTCAAGATCTCGACAGAACAACAACAATGGCGGCGGCAAAAGTCAACCCAAAAAAGAAAATATCAAATCAAAGTGCTCGAAGCTGCCTTCAAGGAGTGCTCTTACGTGAATAAGAGACGCAAAAATGAATTGAGCCGGATGATAGGAATAGAGCCCTTGAAGGTCAAGTTTTGGTTTCAAAACAAGCGGACCCGATTGAAGGTTAAAAATGAAAGTCATGAACTTGCGTTTCGAGGGAAGAAAATGAAAAGCTTCGACGAGAGAACAAGAGGTATAGGGATGCCATTAACACCGCTGTTTGCCGTGTCCGTAGCGGCCCCATCTCCTTTGGTGACATGTCCTCGATGAGCCACATCTAAGCATTGAAAATGCTCATTCACGATTCATCACCCGAGCAAGTTCTCGTACAATCCGATTTCGTTGGAGATACATCCCGAAAGTCGGTCTTGCGAAGGCGAACCGATGCCCTTCGAGGGAAGAGACATGCATCACTACAATTGGAGTTTCCTTGATGTCATAGCCAGCCAATTCAACGCTGATGGAACTCCGAATGTGTAGCCTACATGAAGCTTTAGTTTTTTTATTATGGGTTCTCAAAATATCTCTTTTTTGAGCATTACTAGCCAATCCCTTACGAATCCTCAAGAGAAGTAGTGACATGTATGAATGAATGTCTTGTTTGTTACAAGATCCCCATGTGAGACATTCTTCTTTTAATCCAGGGGCAAAGAACACGATCTATCCACGAACATCATCATGCTTAAATGCGTGAATTCCTCGCCGATTTGACTAAGCATTGAAAGCCTTCACGTAAGTAAATGCGAAAAGATTTGAGGAGGGAAATAAGCGCCTCGTTCGTAGGAGGAACCGAAAAGATTTGAGGAGGGAAATAACTATCTCGTTCGTAGAGAAAGTTGAAAAGATTTGAGGCCTCCATGTCGAAAAGTAAAAAAAAACGACGGATTGAGTGAGAGGTAAGAGTTATTACGAAATGGATCCAAGGCACTAAGGCGAAAGGAGAGAAAAGGCATGCAGGAGACTAACGATCGAAAAAGTTTATAAAGAACTTGAAGTCTCCATGCACCTCCGAACTCGTCACGAAAGGCCATCATCGCTTTTGTGATTTTACGGCAATTTATCTTTGCAAGTCCAAAGAACATCTAAAGCCCGGTCTCTAGTCGAAACACCCATTTTTCGGTCTACATATGGAAGGTTTTGAAAGGAAAATAAGTATGCGTACATTCCAGGCGGAAGTATGGGAAGCCTCCTATCCCGAGGATCTGCGAGTCATGGCCATTGATGGCAACCCCGTTTCCCTCTCGATCCTCGTTGCCATGCTTGAGAAAGTGCATGTACGGGGTTTCGCTTATGTGAAAGCAACGGAAGCCTTAGAGGAGCGAGGCGGTACAAATATGATTTTGACATCGTCGTCACGGCCATGGTAGGGATCGATATGGACGATCTCGATCTCTTAAAGATCATTGATTCTGAGTTGAATATACCGGTCATCATAACATCGCAAGTGATGATCAACGTTCAAACGAAGGCCATATTGCATGGTGCTCGGGATATCCTAAAGAAGCCGGTGCAGCGTTCAAGTGCTCCAAAACATTTGGCAACATCTGTAAGGAAGCAATTACTCGAACAAAAGAACTATGGCCAAACTTACTACGACGATTTTGTCGGAAAGAAAAGGCCCTTTTGGTTCGCGAGCTTCATTCTATATTCATCGAGGCGATTCGACGGCTAGGAATCAATTCAAGCACGACAAATGGCTGTACTCAAAATGATGAATATAGACGGACTCACCCTACGAATGTCACAAATCACCTTAACGAATTTAGAGATAAGTCGAAGAAGCACGATGTAGCTTGGAACCAAGGCGACCGGAGCAAAGTTGATTGGAAGATTAATCCCAGGGAAAACTTACGGAGCAAAAAGTACCCGACCACTTCCCAATCAAGAATACGGCCATACCGACCTTCCGCTGGTGGTTCTAGCGGCGGACCGATTGATCATCCCTACGAGTTCCCGGCGACGGCGGAGGCTCAAGCTCAAGGAGTCGGACCGCTCACGGCGAAAATAAAGTGGAAAATCTGTCGCCGGTGTTAGCAAGTAACAATGCCCAATTCGAGTATCAATTGCCCGAAAAATCAAAAGGTTACTTTGATGATGAGCTCACCGCCTTGGTCGGCCCGGTTCGGAGCCGAAAGACCTCCGAGTTGTGATCCGAAGCAAGTGATTATGGATCCTCAAACAACGATCGTTGGTGTATGATCCAAGACAAAATCAGCCAATCATTGGAATAGCCAGCAAAAGAGGTGGAACCAATTTTGCATGAATACTCCTTTAATTCCATGTATAGTTCCCTGCGTGGGATACTTTTACTTTCTAGTTGTCTAGAATTTGCCTAGAGTTAAATGGCGAATTTTTCTCCTCTCTTATCAAATGCGTAAGTTCCTTATTAAGCTAGGCATGTAGCAAATCAATTTGTGGACGACGCCCGAACGCCCATAAAGAGAGATTCCGAATAGCCTTACTTGGGAGAATGCAAGGAAAAAACCAAGCGAGGCTCAAAGATGGGTAACTCCAGTATCGTCCCAATTGGCTCTCGGTCGTTTCAAATTCTAAGTTAAGCTTATTTTATTCTCCACGGGAGGTTGCCAACTGCTTTGAGAACAATATAACAAAAGCGAACCACCCGTGGACGCCAACAACACCGCAAGCATAGTGGTTGGGGGAATGACAGTGGTCCGAGGCGTCCCGGGGTCGATCCTGGGATTTGGCATCAATGTACAAAGATTAATAAAAACTTTTTTGCTTCTCGGACCGAGCTCGGCCAGGCGGTCATAGAACCTGGAGAGATAACATCCCGGACATACAATCCGATCCAGATGAATCGATCTTTTCAATTCAAAGTTCGCAAGGAATACGTACATGAGTAAAGTGGTATCGTTTCAACTCTTTTAGAACATGAGGACGTACATTGATGCTTTCCCTTTTGATTTTTACGGGGGTCACTTGCTGTCCAAATAGAGAAGCATCCGTTCTCCCTGAAAAAATTAATGAAATGAGAAATTCCCGGAGCCTTTGACAATCTCATGTCTCGAAGCGAGATAATGAAGTTTTGCAATACATTTGCATGAGCAGGGGGCAACTCACGATCCACGCCCCTAAGAAATTTTTTTATGTACTTGCGAACTTTGTCCGCCAAGATAAAAAGTTCTGCATTTTATATGCTCGAAAACACTCATACACCGCATAGTTTGCACATGATTGTTCCTCATGTTTAATTTACCAACTCTGAATAAGGAACATGAACTACATAAGATACATCGAATGTACGGAAGGGGGCATGACGAGGATGATGAAAGGCAATCCTTTCCCAAACACGTCCAATTTTTTCAGGCGAGATGAACGGTGGCAAAATTCCGCATTCCCCGAGGTAAAGAGTTTTCTCTGCGAAAGGTACGATAACCGAAGTGATGGAGGCATTCATTTCTCTACCCTAAACACCGCAAGTTATCCGTTGATCAACCCATTTGAGCGGAGATTTCACTTCCATAACCCTGTCAAGAACCACCCCACATTGGGGCAAGACAGAGATAATTCCATCAGCATCACGAGACAAGTGGTTAGAAATCTTCTTGCTTGGACTAACATCAATTTTCGGGTGGTTCTTTGCATTGTACTTGCGCTTTAATTCAAGTGCCTTAGGGTGACGAAGAGCATTTCTTTTTCTATCCCACACATCTATATCCATTTGCACAACCCATTTGAGCCTGCAAATTTGTTTCTAAAAGCCCTCATTGGTGATCATTGTTGTCCCAAAGCAAATATGGCCCATCTTTGAGTAGAAGGACACGAAAAGCTGGATCCATAGAAAATCTCCCAATGAACTCATCAAGATACAATCGTAAAAGAGAGTTGGGAGTAAAAAAAAAAGGAGAAGAAAGAGGAAAGGCTGATTCCACAAAAAATTCCTAGGCATTTAAAAAGCAAAGTGCCTACCAAAAGCAAGGCCAATGCCCTTTCAATTCATTGTTCATTTGTAGAATATTTCGAACTTAAATGCATAATTTTTCTGTATATCCTAAAAGGGTTGAGAGAAAAATCTCCATGAAGTATCAAATTGCAAATGCAATCTTCGAGTTCATACCATCCTCGAGCAATGATGGTATCCTAGAAGGCCACGATCGGTGACAAGATTGTAATGATCACCAACATCAAGCCCCTTCTCAAACATCTTACGAGCCAAACGAACCCTTTCGTTTCTCGGTCCCCAAATCATTACCTCCATTACAACCCTTTAAAAGCCTTTTCCGACTAGGGCACTTGAATTAATGTGGAGTTCAATGATTTTAAGCATCACTCGAAGAAGTTCGAGCAAGATTACTTCTCTCTCATTTTTGCGGGGTTCTTGACTTGTAAACCCGGAGAGATGACGATGAAATTCATTTCAGCAGCCTTGACTTAACTAGAGTCCCCTTTGTAAACCTTTGACCTAGCCCTCATTACGGTCCTAATCAAGACCTCCCGGATCGGCTCGGTCGTATCAATTGCGAGATTACTCGGATCCTTATCGAATGCGATGATGGAAAGATTGAGTGATTTCTTTTGAATCCTGCAGACAGGATAAATAACTTTTCTTGAGAGTGAGAGAAAACCCTTTCGGATGAAGTCCCCCCATTCAGCTCACATTCGAGGTATTCATAATGTGAGAACATCCCCGGACAGGATTGATAATGCAAACTTGATAGAATGGTTATGCATAAACCATGGTACGAATGATTGCATTATACACATGTTATTTCTAATCATTGCAAGCTCGGTAGGAAAGTTTTGCATGAACTCATTATTGAATATGTTTGCACATGTTACCTCGACATTCTATGATGGGTAATACATTCCCGATGTTCGATGTCCCTCCCAAGGTCTCGAAATTCATCCAAGGATTATTGAATGAGCAAGTTCTCCTGGCAAATGCCTACCATGTACGATACGAGGGATCCGTTTCCTTCTTTGATTAATTGTTCGGAGAACCCGGGTAAGTTTTCGAACCCATTTCCAAATTAACAACTCCTCGATGATAGTTGTTACGATTCAATTCGAGCAATATGCCTCTCTGTCGAGTCGTGTAGACATATGCACTGGCGATCTTGACATCTTATCAAATCATGACGACGTAGCTCTTATGATTTCGGTCTCGAATCACGAAGACATATGCACCTGGTGATCTTGACCTTTAGTCGGCTCATAATGACATAGCTCTTATGATTCTCGGCTCCTTTATCAAATCACGAAGACATAAGCACCCGTGATTTTGATCCAAACCAAATCATAACGACGTAGCTCTTAAGATTTTGGTTCCCCTTTGTCGAATCGTGAAGACATATGCACTGGCGATTTCGACATTTAATCAACTCACAACGACGTAGCTCTTGTGAACTTGATTCTACTTCTTTCGACTCACAACGACGTAGCTCTTGTGATCTAGAAGGATACACATATCTTGCTTATTTGTCTCGCATTAGGGAGAAGTCTCGATAACGAGATAGGCCGAATACCTTAAGGTCCTCGTGTTTGCAAGAAACTTGGAAATTAAGGGAATCACCAGCTTATGATGTATTTGGTAAAACAGGTATTCTCGTATGCGATCCATGTGCGGGTTTCTCTAACATGGAAAAGAGAAATTATGACACATGTTATTTACGGTCTTGCATATCATGCATCACTTCATTACAAAAGATGGGATTAAAACTCCCGCCAAAAAAGTTCACCCATAATTTGCACCGTCAAAATTCGGGATTCAATTTTATCTTTGAGTGGAACCTCTGCGAGCCTCCACTCAAAGAGGGCAGCTGTTGACGCCTAAATTTTGACTAACCTTTTCTTTGCATAAAAATTAGAACTAATTTTAGTTCTAAACAAAAATCATCTCACATAGCATTGGCATATTTAAGCTTAATTTAACAGGCGTCTAGATTAGACATAGGGTGAAAATGTACCAAGAATATTTGGGCTTGAAAAAATATTTTTTTGGGGACTGTATTGCAAATACTAAAACTTCAAGGATGTATTGCAAATACTAGAACCTCGGGGCTGCATTGCGAGATACCAAGAGAATAGGATGAAGAGAAGATGGAGAAAGGAAGATGATGAAGAGAAGATAATGAAGAGAAGGTGAAGAAAAGAAGATGAAAATGGAAGATGGAGAAATGAAGGTGAAGAAGAGAAGATGAAGATGAAAATGGAAGATGGAGAAATGAAGGTGAAGAAGAGAAGATGAAGATGAAGAAGGGAAGATGAAGATGAAGAAGAGAAGATGAAGATGGAAGGTGGGGAAATGAAGATGAAGAAGAGAAGATGAAAATGAAAGGTGAGGAAATGAAGATGAAGAATGAAGGATGAATAACTTTGTCTATAAAAGAAGAAGAGTTCTTGAAGAGAAGGAGAGTTTTTTTGGGAAGTAGGAGAGAATTGAGAGAGTTTTTGAAGAGAAAAGAATTGAGATAGTCCTTGAGAAAAAAAACAGAAAAGAAAATTCGAGAGTGAAAGAAAAGAGTTTTGATCGAGCATTATCTTCGACGAGTCCCAATACATACTTCGCCTCTCGCCACCCAACAACGCCACTTGCTTGCCATTTTCGACGACAGCACGTTCTTCAAGCTCCGAGATCTTGAAAGAAACTATAACGTGTACGTGAGTAAGATTTTGTGTAATAGAAGGTAATCGTCTCCATCTTGATCTACAAAGATGTAATAATTTGATTTGAATATTTGATTGTTTATTTTAGACATGCCCGTGTTCCAAAGTTTAGCATTATTACATGTTAATTTATTTTTGTAAATACTTGTGATTGGCGCGTTTTCTTTCTTTCTAAATCATCCATGGTGTATATCGCATAAAGTTCAATGTTTTACATTTTCATAAAAAAAAAAAAAATAAAAAAATAAAAAAACGCACCTTTGAAATTCAAGTAAATTACCGAATTAAATATTTTTCATGAAAATGGTACCGAAAGGGCGTTAGAGTAATTTAGCGTAATCAAGTCTCCGAATTCAAAATCTACGGTTCGGAAATAAGATAGTTTTCTCCCGCTATTTTATTTAGGTTTCTAATCGACCTACCGAAAATGATTAGTGGCGACTCCAAATTCAAATCACATTGCATGTTAATCATTCGAACCTCAAGTTGCGATTTGGTATGGACTTGGGAGAGTCCGAGTTAGGTTAGTTAATTAATTAACCCGATAATCCATTAGCCGGAATTTAACTTGTTTATTTTTTAGGTCGCGACATTGTGTAGCCCATTACATGGGCAAATGTAAAAGGACCAATGAGAATAGGTTTCTCGGTTTACCATAGTTGAAGATGAATGAAATGTGTAGCTGTGAAAGGTAATTTGCAGTTGTGTTATTGGTTTGATGTTTTTCAAGAGTTTGCTATCTACTTTTAGTTGAAGTCGAGGTTGGAATTCATTAGGTGTGCACATTTACATGTTTTGTTGAGATTAGTTGTTCTACATTGTCAACTTTCTTTGCTACATTTTTGAATGAGATGTTAGTTGTTGTTGGTGATTTGCTTTGGTTTGCTGCAAACGCTGGTCAAATGAAAGAGTAGTGGTTCGCTTGAAGTTGATCACTTTAAGGCCGATCGTGGTTAAAACAGTAATACTTGATTGCTAATTTTTTTTTCGAAATGATCACTTAAGTGCCAAGTTTTTATTAAAATGATCAATTTAGTGCCAAGTTTTAGTGAAAAAATGGCCATTTCAATGCCAATACTAGTTACATAATGACTATTTCAATGCCGGATGAACTTGTTACATCGGTAGAAATTTGGAGCTCCCTAGCTACCGGTGCGTAGAATGGCGATCGGGTCCAAGAAGAGCAGTGTAGCTGCAAAGACCAACATTGCTTGGTGCAACAAGCTGGTGCCACAACAAGCAAGCGGCGTTGCGAGCTTGGTGCAACCGCAAGTCTTCTTCTTCTTTGCAACATGCAACTACCGCAGCTTGCATTAGCATTGGTGCGCGATTCGAAGCTTCGAGTTGCGGATGCACTAGTAGCTGCTTAGAGCAAGCGTAACTCAACCCAGCATAGATAAAAACTCCAGCAACATCACGTCGGCAACATAACACCAGCAACCTCACATTAGCTAACAAAATCACAAAAAAAAAAAAATGTAAGCTACCGATAAAAACTTCATCACCATTGACATTGAACCGACAATTCATTAACAAAAAACATCCATCGGTCATGCCAACTGATCCTCACATCATTTCCACTAGCATTTAAGGTTCACCTCCCATTAAACATGTCAAAAAGTACAAAACGTAACAAGAAAAAAAACATAGCATAACAACATCAACAACTCGATCAATAGCCACCCCCGATTTTTTTTTCCTTTTGATGGATTTTTCACTTGATTCATTATCCTTGTGCTCTTTCTAACCCATCGTGTAGATTCTTTAGCTAGGCTCGCGGGTTCTTCATCATCATGAGTGCGGGTTCATCATCATCGTGACACGTAGGTTCTTCAACGGTGTAGGTACTTCAACTGCCCGTGTTGTTCCATGCACCTTCTTCGCATGAGCTCTAGTGGTTAGTGGGTGTTTTGCAGTGTAGGTGATGTCTTCTTCTTCATCTTCTTGGGAGAACTCTTCCTTGGCACATCACTGGATTCTTGAGTTAAGCCGCGTTAAGCGATAAGAATCTCGATGTTCAGCCCAAGCTACAACAAAAATCACATGGTTAATGATATGAAGTACAATAATTGAAATACATGAGTCCTACAAAACTTACATTCAAAATAAATATTCCAAGACATTTGTCCGCATAGATGCCATAACCGCATTGCTCGATCTTTCTCCCAAGAGCCCCTCTTGTTTGTTGTGTTGCCTCACTTTCATCAACTTGAGTAGTTTGTCTTCTACTCACCTAAGAAAGACATTAAAAAGTTACAACAAAGTGAAGTCCATAAAATATAACTAACTAACACAAATTATTGTACAACTTACTTGGATATTTTTGCCTTCTTGTCTATTCAATTGTCGACTCGATCATTGACCCCGTAGATGCCCCTCCAGTGGGCCCATCGCTTAGGGCAACAGCTTGCGTCGGCCATCGGTTGGCCCATGAGTAGGTGCAAGTGTTGAACCATGAGTAGGCCCAACCTGTTGGCCCTATAGTCGGGCCCATCAAGTAGGCCCTTCGATGTAGCTGTCCCAACACTTGGTCCATCGTTAGTCATTGTTGATGTTGCTTCTTCAATTGACAACCTTTCTTATTATGCCATTCTATATGGCAATAGGAGCACTTCACGTTTGCACCAGTTCTGCTCATCTTCTTAGTTGAGACCTCACTCGCGTCCATTCTTCGTTTTTATTTTGGCCTTCCTATCGCCTTCTTCATTGGCAAAGGTATAGGGGCTTCACGATCTATTGGCTCCCATAATTTGCTTGATCCGAGAGGCTGCATCATGAATTTGTAAGACTCAAGATATGTTCTTTTCTTGTAATATTAATGTAGGTATTCCTCTAGGTTCGGTTGCTTCAATTGGATTGCGAAATAACATGTGCATACGGAATTCCATATAATTGCCAAGCTTGGCATGAACACTTTCTCCTCTCTAAGTGCACAACATATGTATTGCCCTTGTCCATGATCTCAAAACCATCATCTCTATTCCATGTTTGATGACAGAACCTAGTAGCAACTAGGTTGTCATCCAATTTTTTTGCAATCCTAGGACCACATTCTCTGGTCCAATTATAGCCTCAATCTCTTTGTGTCTACGGCCTTCTCATAACCATGACTCATATGTCTTCAAGCATGCTGATGAACGGTTTGCACCCGGCTTCAAGTATTCTACCATTAAATGTTTCGCTACGGTTGTTGTCGACGATATCGCACTTGAATTCTTCGCTGAAGAATGCCTTACACTAATGCTTAGGGTCGGTTCGAAATAGTGCCTCAAAACCGTCCTTTGTCAGCTCTAACAATCCCTTCTTGGCTATTCTAAATTCATCCATGTTGGCGCTCTTTGCTATTTGCCAAAATTTTCTCTCGTAACTTGTCTCCTTTATAGATCTTTGCCCAGTTTGCATAGATGTGCCTTGCACACATCCTATGTTTAGCATATGGCATCAACTTAGCTAATGTTGGAATAAGTCCCTGCAATAATTAAAAAAATAAAAGATTATCATCAAAACCCCTTTAGAAATAAGCAATAAGTAATTCAATGATAGCTCAAGCTATGAACTTATAATGGCATTACCTTTTGTTGGTTGCTCATGAATGTCCAAGCTCCGCCATCAATTATCTCAATGTTAGCAATCAAATTCTTTAGGAACCAAAACCAAATATCCTTGTTCTCTATCTTGATAACAGCCCAAGCTATGGGATATATTTGGTTATTGGCATGTCTCCTAACGGCAGCTAACAACTCCCCCTTGTAAAACCCTTTCAAAAACATCCATCTAACCTTATAATTCTTCTACAACTAGCTAGAAATCCTCATCTACATGCGTCAAAGCAAATATAAAATCTTTCAAACTTGGTCCTAGAGTCGGGTAGTAGCCTCTCGATAACCTCTACATAAACTCTAGTGGGTGAGTTTTGAAGCCTACACTTGTAAGCATAATCCTAAACCTCGGCACACTCTTCCTTGTACTAACCCCATCGGTGCCTTCATTACTTTTTGCTTTGTTTTTTTGCATTAATTCCTCGATACATTAACCCCCAACTATTCCCTCACTAATAGCATCAACTAAGGACTTTTGATCTCGGGCATCTCCTTAATAGTGTCGAAGAAATGTTTCGACAACCATGAACTTGTCATCCTTTTGTTGTAAAAAATAATGGGACAAGTATGTTCTTCCTACGAGTGACCTAACTGGAATAACCTGGTCCTCTTACTCGCCGCACCATAAATCTTTGAAGGACAATTCCATTATGAACACTTAGCTCGACAAAGTACTTAGTGTGTCTATATAATTTCACACACCTTTGTTCAGAAATTGAGCTCTTCACCATAGCCTTTTTTAGCTATTTAGCATCATTAAACCTCATTCTTATAGATAATACTTGGACATGCAATAGTAGGATCATAGCAAGGATACTTACTTCTCCTTCTTTTACGCATGGGTACTTCATCACCTTGAAGTCCACTACTAGAACTAGAACTTTCGTCACCACCACTTCTCATATTCGGTTTCATTACCAACAATCGCACCTCTTGCGGCCTTAGTTTCTAGTTCGAATGATGCGACTCTCCAAAGACCGCAAATTTGTTTCTCACAAATTCCCTTTTACTTTTTCCTTGAACATGTAAGTTCATCATCATCATCACTTGCACTATTGGCAATAGCTAAAACTTCATCTTTTGATTCACCGGCTTTTGCAAATTCCTAGGCTAAACTAGTAAATCCTTCATCATTTATGTCTTCACTAGATGCTTTGGGACATCTAGCCTTTTCTTGAACTTGGCCAACATTACTTGTTGCCCGCACTTACTTCTTAAAATGCCATTCTTCTCTTACTTCTCCTGTTTGATTGCCCTTATCATCTTCATCACTATCGTCATGCTCAACATACACCGTCGCTTCCTCACCATAAAGATAATGGTAAATAATATCCCTAAGATTGCAAGCCGTCATACAAAACCTTATCGGGAACACAATATTGCAACTTATCTACTTTGCATCTATAATAATACACTATCTCTCTCACAAATTGAATATAGGATGCCTTCCTTACATCGATGAAGATGGTACCTTCAAGCCCACCTTCATATTCCAACTTATCAATTCCAAAGTAACAAATTTCCCACCATACTTGTACTATAATGGCCACAAGATGTTGCTTGTCCCCCACGCCGACACCACAACCAACGAAGAAAAACGTTATTCGGGACCACATAGCAACTTCTCCGAGCAACAGACAACAAAGCAAACAAAGGAAAAATCCTAACATGGACGTCCCCACCGAGCCAAAGGCTAATAAATTATTACAAATGCATTGTCGAGGTCCCCACCGAGCCCTTTTTTTAAAAATACAAAATAGAGGCCAAATGCAAAAAAATACCCACTTTTTTTCAAGTAGAGGTCCCTATCGAGCACAAAATCCATAATAATTTATCATAAATGCCACAAAAGTTATGTCGAGGTCCCCACCGAGCCCTATCTTTTATGCGTAACAGCTTTGGGGTACTACCGAGCCCTATTTTTTTCACATCGAGGTCCCACCGAGCCCTACTTGTACGTGTAATTCCCCTAGTGTCCAATCATTCCCTCTCAATCTACCAAAAAGATGGAGAAAGCCCTATGGAGCCCTAATTTTGCTCCACTTCAAAAAGCCCTCATTTTTCAATCCAATTGAAGCCCTAATTTTCCATTTCCAATGAAATTCGAGAGCAATATGGGAAGCTACATACCGGCGATAGAGTGTGATGGCGAGCGACGAAGTGTAACGGCAATGATGGATGGCTTGGCGACGGAACCGTGAAGGGGAATGCTACCGGCGGTGGAGACGATG
This sequence comes from Rhodamnia rubescens, assembly GCA_021437795.1. Taxonomy (NCBI): domain Eukaryota; kingdom Viridiplantae; phylum Streptophyta; class Magnoliopsida; order Myrtales; family Myrtaceae; genus Rhodamnia; species Rhodamnia rubescens. The sequence goes on along the minus strand of JAILYA010000032.1, from coordinate 2,678,827 downwards.
AAGTGTGTGTGCCTTTTGTCTCACGATGGAGAAGACGGCTAATGGATAAACGACGCCGTTCGTTTTGCGATGGAAAAAACGGCTAATGGAGAAGCGATGCCTTTTGATGTCATTTTTTTTTTTTTTTCTTTTTTGGTTGATTTATGCAGGAAATGATGCCGCTTTTAGATGTGGTGCCATGTCGAATGAAATGGCGTCGTTTCTTAGTAGCATATGTATCACCAAATACAATGCACAAGTCGGGATAAAGAGGAAACCCATCCTTCTTGAACTTTGCCCACTCACTATTATCCTGCAATTTTCACAAGTAAATAGGTACATTAGTAACATAATAAAACCTTTTAAAACTTACAAGTGTAATGGTCTAAAAATGATACCTTGACGTGAAGTTCCCATATGCTTGGATCATCGACGGTCACTCTTTTATTGACATTATCCCAACCAAATCCAGATTGTGAAAGAAGCTTCTTGAAACTACCATACCGTGCTTTCAGCTTGTTCGCCTTATTTCTCGGTTGTCCTTGGGTGCATTGGACTCCCATCTTGTTGTTGAATGCGGTTCGTATGTTTTTCTACCCTGCTTTATTGCAAGTACAAGAGGTGCAATTTCCTTTTTTTACCTCTTATACCATCAAACTCACAAACAAGTTGGTGGAAGTCTCGGTCCATTTTTCCAAGGATGTCTCTTTTTGGGATGCCATCTTGTTGTTCACTAATGCATCATCGTATTAACAATACAATCACAAGCCCAATCAACAAAAGTGCACTATTACCGGCATGAACAAACAATGAATTTATGCTCATATGAGCACCAAAACACCTCGAATGCAACGTTACAAGAGCCTTCAAAACAAACAGAGATACTTTTTCGCAACAAGTCCTATGTTGTAGCATGAACCGAGAATTTAAATGAAGTGCTAGTAAGGTAACTACCTTCTTATTTAAGTTGCGGGCATATACTCTAGCACCGATGAAGAAACCGAGAATGAAGGAAATAAAAACCATAAGATCTCGTATCTTTGATTAGCCACATTCACTCAAGTTTTCATAAAAAAACCATAAGGAAAAATCATGTGAGCATTTGACTACTTGAGCATGTGCAAAGCAAATATATTTGACATGTAAAGTTAATACTAGCTGCATGATCATCCATCACATTACCCAACAGAATTGAAAGCAAAAATCATGAATCAAAACCACGTTGATCAAACATAAGTAAGATGGATTGCATGGGAATGCCAAAACCAATGAAGGGCAAGTATAACACACCAAGCCACACAAACCAAAAATAAAGAAAAGCCAAAGAACAAGTAAAATACAATGACCACAAACAGGTTCTAACAACACTAGGAAATTCCCCCTCTCTTTCCTCTCATTCTCTTTAAAACCAAGACAAGAAAATCATGAATCACCTTAAGAACCAGCAATCCCCTTTAACACAAAGTCAGCAACACACCTAAGCAAATAGAGCTTTTGCAACGTGGGAAATAGGAAAAAAAACACCTTTCATGACTCGGCATACAAAGTACATTTGAAGAGGGGACGGAATGTTCTACAAAGAACACGACTTTGGAGCCATACAACAACCGCTAGTAATACCTAGTACCTTTTAGCTAGTTAAATTCAAGGCATTACCTTCAGCTCAAAAGATGATGGATTTTGGGATGATACTTTTTCCTTAAATTTTCTAAAAGTTCCTGGAAAAGAAGAAATACATCATCAAAACCATTCCACGACAAGACAAAGCAATAAAATCGAGAAAACATCAATGTGCGCGATAAGGCATGCACTTGTAGGAGAGCCCCCGGGTGGGTCGCCGGGAGAGCCTCGCCTAGATTTGGGCGGGGCTCGGCTGAGGGTGGGTTGCCCCACCTAGATCTAGGTAGGGCTCGGCCGAGGGTGGGTCGCCCAGGCTTGCCCCGCCCGGATCTGGATGGGGCTCGGCCTCACGCGGCATGCGCGAAGCCGACCCGTGCTCACGCGAACTTGCTCGGTGTAGGGTGCCGCGTTGCCGAGAAGATGAACAAGAAGAGGATGAAGCAAAGGAGACTCACTGGAGGAGCGGTGGCTTCAGCTAGTCGAGGAACGACATCGGCTGTTGAGGAACGGAGGAGGAGCCGCTCGTGTCTTCAAAAGAGAGTGTGAGGGAGCAACGATGGTGTCTTCAAAAGTGTTCCTATAGCATTGACAAGTTTTTCTAAAAGGTATTCCAAAATTTTTTTTTAAAAGTGTATCGGGAACATAGAAACAAGTATTTTTTGTTTCTTGTTTCTGCTTTAAAAGTGTTCTTTTTTCCGAAAAGTGTTTCGGGAACATTTTGGGATCTGTTCTCAAAGTGTTCCCGAAATACTTTGGGAACAGAAAAACTTTTTCCTGGAGCGTTACCATACGCACCCTTAACGTCCACATGGATTGGGCATCTCCAATATTTGACGGATCAGCAATTATTTTTAATTCAAAAAAGCCACGTATTTTTTTGACCGGAAATTCTCGTTGGAGGCACCTAAGTGATCCTTTTTTCTCTAACTTGGTACTAAAGTGATCCGTTTGAAACTTTTGGTACCAAAGTGATTTCCGTACACAATTTTTGACACTAAAAGTGTCCTTTTGCCTATTAGAGGATATAAATTTTTCTCTTTCCTCCAATGTGGTCAAATCTTAAACATGCTTATCTTCAGATCATATCTATTTGTTAACAAAAGATAAACACATAAAGGAAAAAGGGAAAAAGAACTTCTATGTAGATTTAACCTCATAGCAAGGGTATCAAAAATTTCTGAAATTATCAAAATTTCTCCCAAAAAAATGTGATGTGAGTTTTATGTTAAGAAGTTATAACTATAATTTCAAGTTTCAACCCTCATTTTGCAGTCCAAGAAAAGAAAAAAAAAACAGTGAAAAACACAAAGGAAAGTACCAATAAGCGATCTTTATTTAATAACTTATTTATGTTGTTAACGTTAACAATGAGTACAGAAAGTTTAGATACCTACAAAATTGTTCCCGTAAAGGACCCACAAGGCCTAGATTTGTTAGATTGAAATTTATTTTCAACTTTGAAAACTAGTCACTCAAACTATTTGAACAAAAAATATGCAATTAATTACATAATCATAAGCCTTCATAATTATAAATTTTGAATCTGATTTTGTGATTCAAAAGAGGAGGCAATGAGTAAAAATTAACCACCTTCTCCAGTCAAAGTGACAAGAGGATGAAGGATAAGATGTATCTTGTTGGAATTTACATTGTCAATCTGATAAATTCAAGAGCCTGTAGAAATAAGATTAGTTTTCTTACTTTTTTTTGGTGAAAAATTTTCTAAGTTAACATGATGAAAAAGAAACTATATATTCAAGAGAGAGAGAGGGGTTTATCTCATTTATTTAATTAAAACAAGGAGTTTCTTAGCCAAAATGTGGGTAGAAAGAGCCCCACGCTTTAAAAACTCTTTCTTTTTTAGTTCAAAAGTCCTTCTTACATTTACCCGCAAACTGGTGATCAGGTTGAAATTTGTCAACCATTTTGGGCGATCTTCTTTGGGTGTTTTATAGATGATAAGCCTGTATATAAGGATACATGTCTATCTTGCGACTAACTTTGCCCATAATAGTGCAAATGAATAGGTCTTTTCAAGAGCCCATTTCGGTGTGTTTACAGTCACAATCCACATCAACTCATAAACTTGGCTCCATTGTCTCTTGATGCACGTCGATGCAAGCAAAGGGAAGGTCATGAAGATTTGCATGCTGAGGCAACTAATGACCCATTTAATCCTAAATTTATTGTTGGATGCCAATTCATGTCTTGAACTTTTAAATTTTGCCAATTTAGTCTTAAACTTTTGCATGAAATTATAATGTAGTCATTCTAATTAATTTTCCCATGAAATCACCGACATGGTGGTTCGGTCATTACCGACCGTCCTATGTAGCATACCGTCACGTCGCCGATTTTCGACAAAAAATAATTGAAAGAATAACATTGCGCAAATATTTAGGGCAAAATTGGCAAGATTGAGAGTCTAGAACTGAATCGGCATATGTATAATTGGTTTAGGAGTGATTGAATAATTTCTTCAATGAGCCCGAATTGCCTATGATACAAACATGAGTCCAGTCTTAAATGTGAGGATACATTTCCTTGTCATGGAACCTTTCAGCCCATAATGTTGCTTGTTGGTTTGTCCTAGCTATTTTGTCTCGTACCCCTCAGCAACTCAACTTTCTTCTAACCACCTCAAATTCAAACTGTGTTAGAAGTCGAGACAATGCTATCTCCGTGTGATAGTTGTCTACCAAACTTAGATTAAGTGGATGGGACATGTGGATAGCGTTGACACGTGGAATAATAACAACGGATTCCACAAGATTCACCTACTCTTTTGAGTGGTACCGAAATTTTTGACTCGCAAGAGTCAAATTTTTCTTTAAGTGAGAAGAAAAAAAATGAAGCACGTGCAGAGAGGATCAAGATGACTACATGCGTCTCAAACGATGGAATCATAAGTGACAATGAACAGGAGAGAGTTTTTTTATTTTTTATTTACCTACGAAATGTTTGGATTTAACACATAATTACAACGAAAGAAAGCATAGCGAGAAAGATAAATCGAGATATAAGGTTTTCATTATAACGACCCGGGAATTGTATCACGTTATTTTACCTCTATTTAATTTATTCATAATTGTTTTTTGCCAAACTTTATTCTTTATTTGGGAAATGTTAGTAGCTAACCTAATTTAACGGACATAGTAGCTTATTTATAAACCTACTTAGATTTTATATATGCACCAACTATATATACATTAAACTCCGCTAATATGTACAACCAAAATTTGAAAGGTTAGCCTCGACTATGGTTATTCTGCTCCTCCAGACTCTTACTAAACTATTAGGACCTCTTCCGCATCCCGACTCGAGTACTCTCCTAAGGTGTCACTCTGCCCGGAAACTTGACGGCCCATCGAAATTGCGCAAAGGACCCATGAGCATTCTTTCACCTACTTTTCGATGCTGGTTTCTACATTCAAGACTTCTTGCTAGGTTTATTCCATGTGAGTCGACAATCCGAATATCGGGGATACAATGAGGCCATCTCAATTACCCGAAAAATAAGGGATGAGCGAACAATCTAGTAAATAAAATCACTAGATCTAAAATAGGAATATACATGCCATACCCGATGTAGTGGTGTAAAATGCTATTAAACAAAGCTATCTTGTGATCCTTTGTCAAACAAATGCCATGTATTTCACACATCAAGTATGCACGTGTAATGATTCCTCCATGTTACTCATGTGGCTCGTATTGCTCATAAGAGTTGTGAGCTCGTCGGCTCATTCTTGTAATATTGTAATCTCGTAGTAGTTATTCAGGAACGCTTTCTCGTAAGCCCTAACGCCGCTCGGGAAAGACGATGTCTCGTTCGCATTGTCACCTTCATGGGAAACGACGTCTCATTATCTCATAGTAAGGCCAACTCTAGCCCCCCCAATTGACGGTCTCGTAATTCCCGTATATATGCCAACTCTAGCTTCCGTTGCTCCTTGGGTGACAATGAGTAAGCAATGATTTGTATTTTCATATGCACACACATTCTTTCACATACACATGTTCGTTTATCATCTTTTCTTGTTATAAAAAATGCAGGTTTGGAAATCAAATGACGAAAGATCGCTCGAGCCTCTTTCGGCCCAACGGAATCACCTCGGTAGAACCCGGACTGATCCAACTAGCGCCGGTTGGCCTTGGCGACTCCCCTTCAATCCTCATTCAAATGTCCTTCTCCTTTTCAATGCTTGATGAATGTGATTTGTGATGCAACATACATATCCTCACACAATCAATGCAACAAAACATCAAGCATTAAATAGACATTATTACTTTAGAACTAGTAATCCCATTTACCCGGTATCCAAATTATGGTGTCCTACATCATGCAAAAAGAAAACAATACGAGAAGCGGTGTAACGGCGGCGGCAACATCACGAGGCAGCGGTGATGATGGAAGTTGGCGTGAGGTATGAGGAAGAGAGAGAGAGAATAAGAGGGGGGAGCACGTGAGAGAGAGGGGATGGGCGTGATAGTAAGGGCGGAGGAAGAGAGGGAGGATTTGTGGTTATGGAAAGTGAAGAAATCTCACCCCTAGTTATACTTGGTTCTTCAACTTCTTCCCCAAGTTTTCTAACTTCTTTTCCAAGTTTCTAGTTTGAAATGCATTTATTTCATCCTATTTGAACTTTTTTTCCAAGTTTCTAATGTGAAATGCATTTATTTCTTCTTGACTTTTTCTAACTTTTTTTCCAAGTTTCTAATGTGAAATGCATTTATTTCATCTTAACTTTTTCCAATCCCTTAGTGTGAACTCATTTATAGTTTCTTGATTTTGTAAATCCTATAGTGTGAACTCATTTATAGTTTCTTGACTTTACTAATGTGAATTCATTTATAATTCCTTGACTTTACTAATGAAAGTAACATTGACTTTATCTCATCATTTAATGCTTGAAAATGATATTCTTCTTTTCCTTTAGAAAATTGATTTGCCATTGACTTAATGGACTTATCATTGACTTTATTCTTATCCTTTAGAAAATTGATTTGCCATTGACTTAATGGACTTATCATTGACTTTATTCTTATCCTTTAGAAAATTGACTTGCCATCGGCTTAATTGACTTACCATTGACTTTATTTTTATCCTTTAAAGAATTGACTTACCATTGACTCGGTTGATTTAGCATTGACTTTATTCTTATCCTTTAGAAAAATGGCATGTCGTTGGCTCAATTGGCTTGGTATTAAATTTTCTATTATATTAGATATCAATTCAAAAACTATTTATTCATATTATGTTTTCTAACACCATATTCTGAAAAATTTCCTAAATAAGTTTAGTAACCGCTTTCTTGAAAAACTTTGAAATAACTTTCTTAAAAAGTTACAAAATAGCCTCTTCTAAAAATTCCTTAAAGAATATGTCAAGAAGATTTATTTTACTTTCTAATTATTTCTAATGAATTGAAAATTCGGATGTCACATTTATCCCGATTGATCTTTAAATTAGGTGTCCAAAGAGAGGATTCCACTATAATCAGCACATCGCATCTCTTGTTACATAATTTAATTATAAGCGAAAAAGAGAGTATATAACAGTAGTTATTTATGGGCATAAACCCAAATTACTAATGAAAAATTATGGGCTCAAATTATAAAAGCCTTATGGTGTCTAAGGAATGCTACCTCCTTGAGACCCCCGCCGGAGTGGCTCCCTTGGATCCCCGCCGACTTAGCGTGAAGTAGGACTCACGTACTTCCCGTCGTTGGGAAGTATAAATCACACCCTAATATTCTCTCACTTGGTGAATATTTCCCACACTTCTTTAGGCCTAACACAGCTGTACACCATTTAAATTTTTTTGTAGTCATTGCCTTGGTAAATAATCCGCACTATTCACCCGTGTGTTAACTTTGTCCCGCACTATAGCTTTTTGTTCTACTTTCTCTTGGATGAAGTGATATTGTATGCTGATGTGCTTTTATCTTGCATGAAATCTAGGAATTTTAGCAAAGAATATAACACTATGGCTATCACACTCAATTTTCACTCCTCCTTGTGTAAAACCAAGCTCTGTACACATTTTGCACATCTAAATCACTTCTTTAGCAAAGCATGAGTAAAAGCTACATACTCTGCCTTAGTAATAGATAAAGACATTGTGCTCTATCTCTTACTCAACCAATTCATAGCTTCGCCAAATAAGGAATAACATATATGCTGGTCGACCTCCCGCTATCAATGTCAACTCACTAATATGCATCCACTAAACACTTCAGTTCTAACGCTTACTGTCTCTTTGAGCTTTTCATGGCTTCATAACATTACTCAAAGTTAAATGCACTGCGAAGATAACGAAGAACCCGCTTTGCTGCCATCCAATACTCTTTTCCCGGATTGGACGTATATCCGCTCAATACTCTCATTAATTGAGCAATAACCGGACGAGTATATACCATGGCATACATCAAGCTCTCTACTACGCTTGCATATGGGATTGTTGCCATCTCTTCAACTTCCTCTTCATTCTTGGGACACTAGAGCGTTGATAACTTGGAACTTGTAGACATGGGGGTCTTCATTGGTTTATAGTCCGTCATGTTGAACTTCTTCAATGCACTTTCAATATATTTCTTCCGATTGAGCCACAGGTGTTCCATTCTCATGCTCCCTTTTTCTTTGCTTGACCAAGATGAATTTTACCAGGACTAGATCTTCCATCTCAAACTATTTTGCTAATGGTCTTTTCATAGTGATCATTCTAATACTATTTCCAACTAGCAGCATATCGTTAACATATAAGGTTAAGATAACAAAATCATCCCGTAACCTCTTCATATAGACACAATGATCAGCATCACAAATAACAAAGCCAAGCTTCAAAGTATATGAGTTGAATTTCTCGTACCATATTCTTGGAGATTGTTTCAAGACATACAAAGGCTTTTCAATTTACAAACAAAATCTTCTTTTCCTTTGACCTCAAACCCATTTGGTTGCTTCATGTAGATATCCTTCTCCAAGTCACCATGTAGTAATGGTGTTTGTGCATTGAGCTTCTCTACCTCCAGATTGTATGCAATGCTACGAGATAAGACAAGTATTATGAAATTTAATTTAGCAACATGAGAAAAAATCTCAACATAATAGACTCCCTCTATCCGTGAGTACCCCTTCACAACAAAAAGAGCTTTGTATCGTTCTATATCTCCATATGCGACATTTTCTTGAATACCCATTTGTAACCAATTGCCTTTCGATATGCATGTAGTTTTACCGGACTCCTCGTTCTATTTTTATCCAATGAGTCAATCTCATCTTTAATGGCTTTCTCCTACTTGTTTGGCATCCTTCGCATTTCTCGCTTCATTTTTAGTACTTGGATCACCACCTATAATACTCAAAGTACAATTTTCATTACTAGCAAACATGTTATACCTTTTAGGTGGTCTTGTCAACCGTGTGAACCTTCTTATGATTGGTTCAGGTGGTGCTTCTACTTCAAACTTAGTATTTGAATCTAATATATCATCTTTTACACTAGGCTTATTAGCTTCGAATCTAAATTTTCTATTTCAACTTATGTAGCCTCTATCTCTTCCTTCAAACCAATGTCTAACTCAACTATCTATGGTTCTTCGGGAGCTTGTGGAACAATTTGATTTATCATAGATTCTCTCGAACACCACATTCCTCGTTATAGATAATACATTTAGTACAAGGATTCCATAGCTTATACCCTTTAATACCAATCCTGTACCCAATGAAGATACATTTCTCTAACTTGCTCTTGAGCTTGTTCCTATTTTCTTTTGGTATATGCACAAACACATCACAGCTAAACACTCTAACATAAGATAACTATGAGTTCTTCCTAAAAAATGCCTCAACCTATGTCCGATCCTTCATAGCTGATGTGGGAGACTAATTCTTCAAATAGCAAGCGGTAGCCACTACTTTCGCCCAAAATTCAGTTGCTAAGCCTACACCACTTAGAATGCTCTTTGCATTCCCCATGAGAGACCAATTAAGCCTCTCTCGCCACCCCGTTCTGCTGAGGTGAATAAGGTGTTGCTTTCCGCCTTACAATGCCACTAGTCGCCTAGAATCGTTCAAATTTCGTTGAACATAATCCTCTTCCGTTATCACCCACAAAACTTTCACTTTTCTCACAAACCGATTTTTCACCAAAGCTTTGAACTCATGAAATTTGAGAAGAACATCATCTTTCCTTTGGAAGAAGACATATCTAGAATAAGCATCAATAAAAGAAACATGTACCTTGATTTTCCAAACGATGCTATAGGTGTAGGACCGAAGACGTCACCGTGAATCGGATCCAGAATTCCTTTCACTCTCCCTCATACGGATTCAAAACATACTCAATTCTATTTTTATCTAGACAATGTTCACAAATTCGAAACCCATAGAACAGCTTGGGGATTCCACCCACCATCTTCTTTGAAGTAAGGGTCATCGACCTTTCTCACCGATATGATGCAATCTTCGATGTCATAGCATCGCGAGATCTTCTTCCATGTGCTTCACGATATAGTTCTCACTACTAATCATTGTGCTTCCCAAAGAATTTTCACAGTTTTTCATCTCGTTCACTTCTAGCCATCGCCATAGACTCGCGGGTTAATTTGCATGAATACTTGTCACCGATGAAAGTAATGCTAGCATCTACCATTGTTCTCACCGAAGTAAGATTCATGGTAGGTCTAGGAATATGCATCACATTCGGAAGATTATTGATTGTCACATCTTTTATCTTCAGCTTCACCTTTTCGCGACCGACAATATCAAGCGACGTATCATTTCCCATTCGAAATGTACCTCTCTAATGTGGCTCATAATAGCAAAACCAATCTCTATGAGGCGTCGTATGAAAAGACGCTCTAGTATCAATTATCTATGCACCGGGTCAACTTGAGATGAGTTGGAGATGAGATATATGTCTCCCATGCTGCTTTGTCATCATCCTTCTTTGCAATAGAGGATGGTGCCTCATCTTGCTTCTCTGGACTCACACTTTTTCTTTTGCAATCTTTCTTTAAGTGTCCAACTTTTCTGCTCTTTCAACACTTTATTTCTAATCAATCTTGACTTTTAAATCTTCCTTTAGACTTATTCCCGATGCCAAATTTAGATTTGGATTGTTCACTGTTCCTTCCTCTCAAGAAAAAAGCCTCATTCATTGCATTATTAGAACTTGCTGTCCTCATCTCCTCAAACATTAATGCGAGATACAACGTTCTCAAAGAATAACGCACTAACACCAAGTGCCAATTTAAATAATTATATGTTCCCATGAATTCGGCAAAGGAACACAACAAAATACATGCTTTATCTTCATCATCTAGATTAACATCAATAGATACAAGCTGCCTACATATAGTATTAAACTCATTTAAGTGTACGAAAAGGAATCACCTTCACTCATATGAAGATAATACAGTTGGTTCCGCAAAAAAACCTGTTCACGAACTACTTGCATTGATAAAGGCTTCCTAGCTTCATCAAGAGCTCATTCACTTGTCTTCTCGAGGTCACACCAGGATGTTATCAATAAGACATAGCCAAATCAGGCTCTATGCCTTACGATCTCTACTGATCTACGCCTTTAATTGATTGGATGCAAACACAATCTCCTCCTCCTCCTCCTCCTCCTTCACCTTCTCCTTGGTATTCATCCCAAGTTTATCTTCTTGGATCACGTACCATAGATCTCCATCTACGAGCAAAGCCTCCATCTTCAATTTCCATATCTTGAAACCCTTTCCTCCAAACTTCTATACTTCAATTTGTGATTGCCAACCGACATCTTCCCAAGATTTGACTTTTCGAGATCTCTCTTCATCAAGAAAACTCTAACCTCAAATCTTGCTTTGATACCGGATGTTTGGATTTGGCGCATAATCACAATGAAATAAAGCATAGCGAGAAAGAAAAATCAAGACACAGTATTTTTATCTTGGTTCATCCTTAAAGTAGGGCTACGTCTAATAGAGGATTTCACTCTAATTAGCATCTCGCATCTTTCATTACATCACTCAATTACCAAAAAAAAGAGTACATATAACAGTAGCTATTCATAGGTTTCCTTGTTGTTGGAGGATATGAACCACACCCCAACACGACATGAGTTAAGAAGCTTGGTTACTCAAAGGATCAAGAAAAACATTTCAAGGCCCATGAATTTGTTGAATTCGGGCTTTTGATTTGTCTAGATGGCTCGATTCAAAGCAATTTGCGATCATTTGGTTGAATTTCATCGAGTGATTTACGCTTTTTGAGCTAGCAATAAGGACGAAAGCACGATAGTGTTTGGTAGGGGCAAGTAAAAAGAACCAACCAAACTAGACCAAATTGGCCGATTCGGTTTTTGGTTCCATAAAATTGGAACCGGTAAATGTTGGTTTGATTCTCAATCGAGGGTGGAACCGCCCACCCCGATCGCCTGGACTTAACCGAACCGGGAACCGATTACCTCGAGTGTTTGGGATGACTAACCTTGTCCCAAATCTGTCTTGTTAACTTTTTTTAATCATTTTCCAAATCCATGCTAAACCCATCTCAAATCGGGCTCAATAAAAACATTGCGAGGCCTATGAATCTATTGAGTTCGGGCCTTTGGTTTGTGCGAGATAGCCCTAACTTAGTGCAATTTGCACGCAACCGTTTATATTTCAACAAGTGATCTATAGGTTTTGAGCAAGAAATACGGAAGGAGGTGGGATTGTGTTTGGCATGGCTGAGTTCGTCCCAAACCCGTCTTGTTAACTTTTTATCATTTCCAAAATCCATCCTAAACCCATCTTAAATCAGGCTCACTAAGACAATCATAATATTTTCCGAGTAAATGTACCATATATGCAATAAGCCACATAATTTTGCAATTAGACCCATTTTATTCGACCTCATCCATTGTAGATCTTCAATTAAGAAACTTATACAAATCACATAAATAAGATTGAAACAGATTCAAATATAGCAATTCTAAAATGAAAAGTTATGCTTGAAATGTCTTTTTTTGGGATTCACAAAATTGTACAAGTAATCTTAAGCTCTTTTAACATAGTCGGGATAGTTTGATAAAAAATTATTAAGTTGAGAGGTTTTGAGTTTACCCAAAAGGTAAACCTAAAAAATGACAGTAGATATTTCGATATTACTATGTATATATCACACGGTAAATCATACGTATGAAGTTTTTCATAAGAAAAATTGACGGTGTTAACAAAATGACTTGATTGCATCAATCGACAAGTTTTAGGATTTAATTTCTAATTCATTTATACTTTTATGACAATTTTTAGGACTTCTAGTGCACTTACCCCTAAGAATTTTTTTTTTTAAATCCAATCCAAGTTTATCTTACATCATAGCAAGGAAATCTTATCCAACATTTTATCCAGGTTTATCCGGTCCAGAGTACGTCGCCAAATACCAGATATGATGTTACCACTAAACGGGCCAGAACTTAATGAAAATTTCAGCGTACATAGGGGACTAGGAATGGCCAAAATTCTTAAGGTCTTAGGGCCTATTTGGAGCTTAATTCAGCCCACTCATATAATAAATTAAAAAGTCCCATAGTTGAAGCTTAATAAAATGAAAAAAGGTTTGATTAAGCCCAGACAATAACAAACGAGCCCATGAGTGAGGCCGTAGACTGGCCAAGCCCACTTAATGGGCTGGCCAGTCAAATTGGACTTAATAAAAAAGAAATAATTCCTTATGGACTAAATCGCAAGTATCTAAAACTTGACGGATTATTTTACAAATAACCAAAAATAGCAAAACCCTAAAAAGTCTATTTAACCATACTTAAGTCTCATTACACAAGGTCGGCTATTAAAATATGTCTCGAGTACGGGCCCATCGTATGAAACACGATCTGAATAAAGAATGCAGAAAAATGCAGGAATTGTTTATGTGTTGAAGTGACGATAATAATTGATAGTCAATCTCAAGCACGCAACAATTTCCATGTATGAATTTACGCCTTTGTTCTCAAACAAGAAAGTCCAACATGGACTTTTAAGTTGGACTTTGACTCGGTCAATTCGGAAGAATTGAAAAGATAGGAAATTTTTTCCTTCAGAAGTTGGCTTAGGTTATTTATTATACACGCACAAAAAAAAAGGGTCAGGAGATGGTTCAGAAGAAAAAAAATCTTGAAGCGCAGCGTACATGAGTGCTTGGTTTGCGTGAGTCTTGGTTGTATTCATCCGAGTGAAATTTTGTTTGAATGACTTGAGTGTGATTTATATTCTCTTTTGTATTGGTTGATCTATAGTGGAATTCGTTATTGCTTCTCTTCAGAAGAGTAGGTTTTACGATCGAACCACGAAAAAGTGTCCAACTTGTTCTCTTATTCTGCCTATTTTATTGTTGAATCACTTGTTTTGCGCAACATCAACAATTCTTATTTAGAAAAATCACGTGAGAAAGAGAAAACTCTGGCCAATAATCCTTTGGCGATCCTCTGACGTCGCAGCCGCTGTCACCCAGGCCACACACGTGTGTCTCGAATCTGATTCCCTTGTAGGACCGTCGCCTCGATGAGAAATGCGAGATGAAAAATTCCAATTGGTTTAGCTTAAAGCAACTTCTGGGTACTTATCCAACTGTCCCTGCTGCCGGTAGTCACAGATCGAGCCCAGAATTGAGAAGCCCTCCAGCTACTCGACAATTTGCCCAAGAGGCTCACCGACGCCACTTCTAGTTGTTGTCCACCGCCGTGACGCCTGCTGCAAACCTGCTGGTTATTGCTGTGGTGCCGCTATTGCCGTTGCCGAGAGGAGCCAAAGACAAGAAACCCCTGACGTCTTTGCCGCTGTCCCCAGAGTTACAGAGCTGAGTAGTCTCGCATGCGTCATAGAGAAGTCCAGTCCTCGTTGCCATCGTTGCGGAGTCCAGCCGCCATTGCCGTCAGTCGCGCGGCACCGTCATCTGCGATTTGAGCCATCCCTGATCCGCTTCGGTTCAAACTTGGAAAGCAAATCTGAAATTTAGGTAACAAGTCGTTCCAAGAATATTTTGAATATCACGTTACTTAATTTAAATTATTGCATATCTAATATATTTTTTTATTATAAATTATTGCTAGATATTGCAATATCATAAAATTTAGATAATTATTAATTTAACCACTAAAATGTCTGATTATTTTTTCGTAATTATCTAGATTTTATTAGATTGTGGATAGTTAAAAATTTGATTCGAAAGACGTAAGATTATCTATCCCGATTATCGCAATATTTAATTTGCATATTTGAATGGATTATATGTGGATTATGATATAAGTTAAATCTTTGGCGGGTGTGATTGCATGTTTTAAAATTTAATAAAACTTAATCATATAGATTAGATTGCATTTTAGAATAATCTACATCTAGATTAGATAATTACATCTTAGAATATATTGCATTTTAGATAACATAGCATGTTAGAATAATTGCTGCATTTTTAAATTTGAATTGCCAGTTTAGGATATATTTGCATATTAAAATTAACATACTTATTATAGGGTAAGAATGGGTTCAATTTTAGGCATAATCTAGGATAAATAATGTAATTCCGAGATAGTTTAATTAGGCCATTAAATTATTCTGAAAATTCAAAAAAGAAATCATCAATGTCATGTTGCATACATTGCATTACATTTAGAGTCACATGTTTAGGTTACTTAATTAATTTGTACATTACATAGTTAATTTAATTAGGCCGTAACATAGTTTGCACTTTATTTTAATTTAATTGCATGCCATCTAGGTTAGTCATGTAGTTAATTAAATTAATTTCATATGCATTAGCTTAGGATAGCTTGAATTTAATTAATTCACTGCATTTTGAATAAAATTCATGCTTTGCACATAGGTTAGTCTTTTTTGCTTTAAAAAGCAAAAATCATGAAGAGAAAATACATTGTGTGAGGTATGCTTCCTGCAATTATTTGACATGTCTTGGGTGTTTAATTTAATTGATTGCGCACTCGCATGATAACCTATGTTAGTGACTTAGGTTAAAAACAATTCATGCTGCATGCTAAACATTTTTCATGGTATCGGAAATGCGTTAGATAAATCTAGTGTAACCAAGTCTCCGGATTCATAATCTCTAGCTCGTTGAAATAAAACACTTCTCTCACTATTTTATTTAGGTATTTAATCGACCTATCACAAACAATTAGAGGCGACTCCGATTAAATAGATTTTCATGTTAATAAATATGAATCTAGATGTGATTTG
Organism: Rhodamnia rubescens; assembly: GCA_021437795.1. NCBI lineage: Eukaryota > Viridiplantae > Streptophyta > Magnoliopsida > Myrtales > Myrtaceae > Rhodamnia > Rhodamnia rubescens. Next base: position 2,663,008 of record JAILYA010000032.1, on the reverse strand, counting down.
GTATGAACTTGGTAGATTTTTTTTTTTTTGGTTAAATTGAACTTGGTAGAGTTCGTGCTATGTTAATTAAAGAATTAGTTTAGTAATCCATTAGCCTAAGATTGAAAAGTTTTAGGTCGCGATAGTAACATAATTTTCAATTTTTTTTAATTTTCGAGACAAAATTTTAGCCCAGAAATAGGTTTGGCATAGAAATAAGAAGTAAAAATTTTCTACTTTTTTATTTCTTCAATATAAACAAAAATAAGAATTATTCCGAGTGCCACCGATAGCCATTCGCCGCCGGTCGCCTCTCTTGCATCCCTACCCTCGGTCACCATCCACCGACCACCATCCGCCGACCTACATTTGTTGTTTGCCCGCCGTCGGCCATCGGCCGCCGTCAGCGAGGTCCCCAACTACTGTTCGCCATCTCGTTGGCCGTGGTCACCCTTCGCAAATCTCCGGTCCCCCTCCTATTTTCCATTCACCGTTCGGCATCCTCCGGTCCCCAATCTCCGATTCGCCTTCGCCAAACTTCATCGACCCGTCATCGTCCTAGAATTTTTATGTTGTTATGAAACAAATTTCTATTCCAGGAAATAGAAATTTTGTGTCGTTATTAAACGCGTGTCTCTCGCTTAGAAATTTGTCTAAATAATAAAAATAGAAATATCTATTTCTTGCCTAAGAAGAGAATGATTGTCATTAGCGCCCTAAGCAATCAAAATCAAAGGTGTGGGGAAGAGAATGGTAAATAGAGAGATTACTTAGAGAATGGTAAATCGAGAGATTACTTTTTCACTTTGAACTCTAAATATTCAAGAGGTCTCGTCCAGATCTTGCAACAATGAAAGGAAGCAAAGATTTGGAGAAGTATATTCGGCATTAATTAGCGTGAACCCCTCATTGATGGAGGAATTGGACTGTACCGTTTGAAGAAGAAGAGTATTTAATGTTCTGTTGTATCGTGGGCAAACTTCGTGGGTTTTCTACTTTTGAGCCCGCAAGCACTGTACAGTACTTACTAAATTCTATCACGTCATAAAATTTTAAAAACATTAATCGAAATTGTCATCCGTACAATAATTTTAGGACTAATTAGACAATATCCCCAAACTTAAATGTGGTTTACTTATTTTTTTATTTAAATTTACAAATAAAAAAAGCTTAGTTAAGTTTTTAAAGAAGTTACTTGGTTTACTTACCGTGTACTTATCAAATTATTGTGTCATTAGTTGAAATTTTATACTAACGTAATTAAAGTAAACAATGTCTGAGTGGTGGGAAAATTGTCGAAAAGTCATAAATTTATTGAATTATTAATTTAGTCTTAGACTTTTCAATGATGACAATTTAGTCATAAATGTTTTGACAAAAAATTGAATATAGGGAAAATTCCATTGGGGTTGTTGGTAATATTGAAGGTTCCTTTCAATGGATCAATGATATTAAATGCTCTGCACAGCACAAATTCTCCAATGTGGGACTTCTTTAACGTTATTCACACGTGCATTTCAATTTATATTCCCCATAAATTGCATCTCATGTGCTGGGTCAGTATAACATGCTATGAGATAGATAACCCATATTTTTCAAACATGGCATCCTTTATGGCAATGATCTTCACTCCCCCTTAAATTATACAGTCTATGCACAAAATGGGTGGTTTGCTGTGATTCCATTCCTTGGAGCATTAATTAACTCAGGAAAGGTTTAATGATGGAGCCATCATTAGTTACCTAAAACAATGCTAGTTTAGATATATATAACAGATGTGGCAACAGTGGCCATGTTCATGTACATATTCTAGTATTAGCCTACCATTCCTGAGCGCCTATTTTACATGCTTAGATGAATAACTGAGGAATGATAATCTCAAAAGTCGAAATTGTTAATAGAGATGACACCCTCCTTGTACCTCCATTTTACTTAATTTTTGGTTTTATTTTTTGAACTCTTACGACTTACATAATTTATCTTTTTTTCACCCGAAACCTCTAAAACTTTCATAACTTGTAAATATTCACAGATAAGCCCACATTTAATTCTTTTTATTAGTCTTGAAATTTCAAATAAGACTTCACTATGCTTCTAAAAGTCCTATAACTCACAAGCATTCATTATTTGAGTGTGTTTTGCATACACTCACCTACCATGTTCATGGAACATGAAACTTTCAATCAAACAATGAGAGAGACAGCCACCTCGAATGACTATGAGTAGTGACCGAGCTAGAAATGCAGAGGCAAAGCCCAAATGGAGTGTCCCTAAAAGCCCACATTTTGCCCCCGAACTAAAAACAGATTTTTGTTTTCCCATCAAAATTCAAAATACTATCCAACTTCCAATAAATTACTAAACAAATTTATGTGAATATGTGTGTCAACATCCGTATATTTTAACAGTTCAATGTGCTTCAAGTTAAGAATAAGTTAGAGTGTCCGGCACTACACGATTTAGATTAAGATCAGTTGGAGAAAGGGCCTGTTGGTTTGTGTTTTTAAAAACTAAAAACCGATTTTTGTTTTACCATCAAAATTCAAAATACTATCCAACTTACGATAAATTACTAAACAAATTTATGTGAATGTGTGTGTCAACATCGGTATATGTTAACAGTTCCATGTGCTTCAAGTTAAGAATAAGTCGAGTGTCCGGCACTACACGATTTAAATTAAGCGAAATGTAAAAAGTAAACGTAATAGCTCATTTCGGCTTTTTTCCTCAATCACTAATTCTCATGCTCAAAATGTCACTGATCGACAAAATTAATGCTGGAAAAAGAAATTCGGGCTTCTAAGACAAACTCTGGTCACTAGAGTAACTCCACCTTTTTTTTTACCTTTGTTTTTAAACATCCAATGTCATTGGAGATTCAGGTACAAGCATCATGACATGTCTGGTTTAGATGTGTCTTTTAAGTAGGTCTGTTTCTGAAATTATAGAGATACACATGAAGAAAAAATTCCATATATTTTAGGTACATGGATAATGCCATGTAAAACTTTATCCAATGTCATGATTAAAGCTAAAAACGAAAGCAAAAGAAAGGACAAATCGTCCTTCCTTGTCGGGAGTTTTATCTGCAAAGGTAATTATCTGCCAAGTACAAAAATAAGGGCTAATCTCCACCAGTTGCCACTCTAAAAGTTTCCCTTCAGTGGATCCAGAAATCAAGTCATCAAACTTCAATTCTAATTACTCGATAAATTAAATTTCCCTTTCTTTGCAAGTTATGCATTTTGACCGAAATTCGACCAATTTTCTTGCTAGTCGCTTATGCGGTTAACATACAATGCTTGTGGCACGATGTGATTGTCGCGTGGCCCCTAAGTTTGGCATTTCTCAAAAACTTGGTCAGATTTCACTGAAAGTCCATAGGTTGCCCCAAAAACACAAAAAAATAGAAGAAGAAGAAGAAGAGGAGGAAGGAAAGACCAGAAAAATATTTTCCTCTTCTCAAAAGAGGAAAAAATTTTCCCCACTTTTGATGGAATTTTTTCCATAAGAGGAAAATGTTTTTCAGAACAAGCTTATTTTCCGCCCCCCAAACTCCCGAAAATCCAGAAAACGTTTTTCGGGAAGTTATTTTTTGTGAGACAAACGAAGCCTAAAAGATGGAATAGATGACGCATCATATAGTAGGTTACTCTCCCTACTAATTGAAATTGAGGAATGTTTTGGATTGAGTTTTCACATATAAATACATTGACAGGAGGAATGTTAGATATATGAAGAACTCTCCCGATAAATTACTCCGTGTTTGAAATGACTGTTACTTATTATTTTTTACTTTATTTCCTCAAATCCTGCAACTTATAGAGTTTATATATTCTACCCCAAAGCACGTAAAACTTTTACAACAATATATATACACACACAAAGTAGTTCGAATAAAATTCTTTTAAATTTCTTTGAGAATTTTGATAATATTTTAGACTTTGAACACATTCACCTACCATGTTCATGAAACAAGAAACTTTCTGTCAAACCTCAAATGTGTGTTTGTCCTAGGTAAAAGGGCATATCAAATGCCAATATTTATGTACAGCTCTCACTTTGATGCCAATATTTTTTTGGATCACTTAAGTGCCAATTTTTTAAAAAATAATTATTTAAGTGCCAACTCCAAAGGTCACCGGAATTTCTTCCCGTTGGCAATAAAGTGATATGTGTTGGATCACTTAAATGTCAATTTTTTTTAAAAATGATTATTTAAGTACCAACTATGGTGAGGACGCCACAATTTCTCGCCGTTGGCACTAAAATGATCGTTTTTCTCGATTTGGTACTTAAGTGATCTCCAAAAAAATATTAACACCAAAGTGAGTGCCGTACATAAATATTAATACTCGAGATGTTCTTAAGCCATTTGTCTTGCCATTATCATTGCAGTTCTTGATAAATTATCGCTGCATATGGCATGCCGGGGTTGGAAAAGAGAAACCAAACACCTGCCGACCTCTTTGCTTTTATCTAAGACATGAAAAAGGTGGCAATGATGGATTTCTGAAAAGGAGTCTCTTCTAAAAAGCATTCACCTCCATTCATGCACTTAAGCACATCTATCAATAATGTACTAATGTTGCACATGATATGATTCCATTCCTAATGTTGTGCGAATGGGTGCCAACTTTAAATTTCTTTGCATATCATTAGACCAGGTCAAATTAGTGAATCGGATCGGATCGATAATGGTCCTATCCAAATTGACTAATTTTACCCGTTTTGATCCATTTTCTTACAATACAAATCTAGTTAATCATATCCGACCTGACTCATATACAACACATAACCGACCCGACCTGTATTGCTAAAACAATCTCATACCCAAACCGAATTGATAGCATGGATTGAACAAGCTCGAGATCGAATGAGGGCAAGGGAGAGTGAAGAGAAAATCATAGAAATGGGTTGGGTCCAAGTAAATTGAGAACTTTTTTTTTTTTTTTTTTGTCGAAAAATTAAGAACCCATTTAACAAGCATATTATTTTAGGTTTTACCATTCTAATCCAATTTATTACCCATTTATTGAATAAATTGAATAAATTAACTTATTTAACAACTCAATCCATCAAATAGAGATTGAGAAATGGATCTATGACTCAATTTTATATATCTAATTGTCATTTCCAAAAGAGAGATTAATCGTAAAATGACTTTGGCAAGTGCTGTAGCAATACTTTTTGTCCGTGGGTAGGCACGATGATTTGTTGGTTCATTCTAGAGCGAAACCGAGTTTATGACAGCCCTAAATGCACTCATTCGCACGTCATTATCAGTCAAACATCTGTCAATACGAGCTGGGTCACATCCTCGTTTCAAAATTCTCATTGATTAGTTATAGGCCCCGTTATGAACTCGAAAGCGAGTTGAGGTGGTGAGTCACCTTTTGACAAATGCCAAAAACGCCAAACGTCTTGACTTTTGGTCCTCCTTAAGTTCCATTTCTTTTCTATATCTCCTTTTCGGCAAATTGCCCATTTTGTCATGTTATACGCATCCCAGAAATTAGTCGCGCATGCCCTTTGTGTTTAGCAACTTTCTGAGAAGCATCGGTTACGTGTGAGTATAAGCAAGATGTCTCCCTTTTGAAATTTTGGATGTTCTTTGGAGGATCCCATGATATTTTTGTCCTTGTTTTCCCACTTTTCCATTTCGTCCCCTTAGGTTACAGTCCACTTCGAAGTACAATCATGTAAAGAGTGACGATCTATACAAACGTGGTTATAGTCTAATCTTCTAGAGAGGGCGACGTAGTGAAATTTATTGGTGATAGCTACAACATCCAAACTATTAGCACTTGAGTCATAACCCAATCTTTCAGGCAAACTCATGTCCCGGTAAGTTGGTAAGTGCATTATTCATAAACTGAAAAATACTTCATGAAGTGAGTAGTGAAAATTCGAAAAGCTAATTGTTGAGATATATGTTATCCATTCATTATCCAGTCCATTTTCTATTAACTTAAATTTTTATGAAAAAAACAGTTTGACTAACATTGTACCGAAGAACAGGTCGAGGGTTCAAGTTAAACATGCTTGATGTGATTACATCAACATCTTATCTTGCGCGTGTAAGGGATTGGCTTACTCGAGAGAGGGGGAATAATATTTGGTAATCATACCCAATGCACTAATTTTCTTCACGCGACACAGATAATGTTTAGAAACTGACAAACTTTCTTTTCCGTTATTTAACAAATGCCTCCGGAGCACTTTTCATTGAAGTCCATATACCTATGTATACATTGCTCGACTATCCGCCTAAAATTCTGGAAAATCGGTTTTTCCTAACGCATAAAAATCCAACCTCCATGGCAGTTTTTATACACACTCCCATGACCCAACTCAAACACATACGCACACAAATTATTGATCTGCTTCTCACCAACACCTTTCATGTAAATGTCAGAGGGACTTCAAGAAGGGTCCAGCCAATGGCTCAACTACACATAGGCACTATTCATCTGTTCCCCATAACAAGGGCATCTTCTGGTCACATGGGAATCCATGTGATTTCGAAGTTAGGCCACGTCCAACCAATGATCAGTCCCATTTACACACATTAAATTACCAGAAAAAACAAATATTATTCAGCTATAAAATATTACACTGCTCCATTGATTTCTCTGCTTCTTTCCTCTTGTTCTTCCCAATACAGACCATCACCTTCAGTGTGGCTCGACCCTCCATGCGGGGACCGATTCTCAAAGGCCAAAAACAGCACACCCGTTAGAAGAAAAAAGTCTCAGTCTCCTGACACGTGTGCCTCAGGACCATTCCTTTAATAACATGGATCTGACAGGCCAATGCAGGATTGGCAGAAGGTTCAAATTTTCTATTCAGATGACCAGCTAACCACAAATTTGAGTCACGATTTATGGGTAGATGGGTATTATTCTAAAGCATGCACGCCATTTATTTAGTGTTGAAGGGCCTGGTTGGTGGAGACAAGAGGGTTCGAGTGAGACATGTCCCTTGAGTGCTTTAAAGCACGAATGTAACATTACAAAACTACAAAATGATTGTACCTACAAGATCTGAAATATGTTTGTATATGTTGCATATCTCGAGAAGGGTGTTCATGAAAACAGTAGGAGAAAGGAAGAGGCATTCTCCGAGGGTTGCATATTCGGCTCTTGGCTTCAATAATTGAAGAACGCAAAAGACTTTGTTTATTTCGGTTAAGGCATCAATGATGGGGCATGTAACCTAGTGGACTCCATCTTTCCACGTCCGAAAGAGTCGAGGTTGTCAAAGGCTTTTGGATCCATGTTGTTGTAACTACTCAACCCTATGAAAAAAGAAAGAAAAAGTAGGAGAATTTTTTCACATCAAAACACTCTTTTAAGTGGATTCCAACTCCTCATCCAACCAAACTAGATTCTCTCTCTTCCCCTCCCCCTCCCCCACAACCAAAAAAAAAAAAAAAAACAAATGGTGGGTTTCCTTTTCAATAACCTAACCAAAAGTTAATTACCATGAAAAAACAAAGAAATATATTGAAAAATACAGAAAATGAAATCCCATAAAGTAAATTCATGGGATTGAACCCACTTGTCTGTGAGGTGGGGTAGCTTCAAATCTAAGTACCCAATGAGGTAGGCTTGCTCTTCTATTCACAAGCAATGGCTACAGATCTACCAAATTAGGGTCTACTACAGTATGCTTGTGTGTGTAGAACTTCCTTTGTGGGGTTCAAAGGGATCAACGAAACTATTATTGCTCTCTTCCAATTGGACTTCTCCTACATGTTTCTTATCTCAACAACATGCCCCGCAGCTTTATGGGGAGTGTATAATATGTGGTCAATTCATGTAATTCGCGCCTCGAATATTATTCTCTAAGACTATATTATTCCACACCCATGTATGTCCTATTATGGAGCCAACTCATTTTGTGAATATAAAAGAGAGCTTCAACTACAGCAATAAATAATAGCACTCTCAATGGCCCTTTTGATCCCTTGTCTCGGAAAAGGGTGTACGAGGACCTGTGGTACTAGTGAAAGGAGGCAGTCATAAGATCAGACCTTAATCAGCTTAATTACGAAAATGGTACCTAGTAATATATCTGTGTCATAGTTTTCTTGGAATAACTGTTATACGGCAAGCTGCATTGTTAATCAGAAATAATCTTTGTAATCGAATTCGAGCTGTTGAATTAGTTAAATGAAGGTAGAAGAAGGGTATCATCTCAATTAGTACTTCCCAACTTTTGAGATAATCATACCCCAATTATTTTTACAAACATGCAAGACACTTTTAGGGAATGGTAGGCTAACCTTTTATTAGAATATGTACATGAACATGGCAAATGTTGCCACATCTGTCATATACCTACACAAGTCTTGTTTTCGGTGACCGATGATAGCTCCATTATGAACTTCATGAATTAGGTTAATGCTCCAAGGGAAGGAATAAAAAAATAAACACTCATTGGATCCTTTTGTGCATGGGCAATATAATTGAAGGGGTGAGTGAAGATCATTGCCATAAAGGACACCATCTTTTCAAAACATGGGAAATCTATCTCATAGCATGTTCTTTTGACTCAGCACATGAGATGTAATTTATGGGGGGAGTATCATTGATCTGCTCAAAGGGACCCTCAATGTTACCTGAATCTCCAATGGCCCAATAATAATTGGTCGCATGGCTATCTCCTAGTTCTCCAAGATAGGGTTTTTGGCTGTGAACAGTGACATAGGAAAACGGTTTCTTTTGTAAATAATTGGTGTTTTGACAGTCACTGTGTTTTTCCTTTTTTGGGATTAGATCTAATCAAATGGTTAGAGGTGTTTGCAATCAAAATCATGATTATATCTATTTAAAATCATACCCATTGGATTGTTCGCACTACATCCAAATAAATAATTGTATTTAATCAGAATTTTTTTAATTTGTAATATTTAATGCTAGATACATTGTGAGGAAATATATCATCAGATCATACACTGATAAATAAGGAATTAGGGGCTTTCGAAATTATGATGTTATGAATATTGCCTTGAGCTACTATTTTCTACACGTACTGTTCTTGTACAGGATAACATGACCAACCTTGATAATTAGGGTTTGAGACACAAGGAGCGGGTGAATGTAGTACATGCACTGATCTGGTTTCACATTAGAACACCCTATCGAGCAATTGCCATCCTTTAAAAGGGTGGTTCTGCTACAATTACTAGTTGTCCTTTAGCTTGCACAATTCATGTTTGCTTCTTTCTCGCGCAGTTTTAATGTTACTGATGGTGGCGTCGACTGTCTCCTAACCATATGCTTTTATAATTAATGGGTTAATGGATCAACAAAAGTGAACAAAACAAGATACATCTCTTTGATTTATGTCTCTTAAATTCATGTATTTTTTGAATTCACGAATCTTTCTAATTTATCTATCTCCTGAATTCATGCATCTCTTGAATCCATGAATCCATTTAATTGATGTATTTTGTCAGTTCATGTATCTCTTGAGTACATGAACTTTCAAACTATATAAATTTGCTAGATCCGTTCTTCATTCCAATAGATTCGAACAAGTTTCAAAGAAGAAATTTCTCTCATCTTTTCACTTCAATTTTTCTTAAGTGTGCCGGTTTCGAGAAGTGTTCGACACATTCCTATTTGCATAGTGTTAATCTAAATGGGTTCGAGGTGGTGTATCTTTGGAATCGTAGTTTACAAAGTTGCTCAGTACCATTGGCAGGAACTAATCGCCTCAAGGAGTTTGGTTAGCCATACCTCACCTTCTATTTAATTCAATTACACTCTTACAACAATTTGATTTATAATTGTATCTTTGTTTACTCGTTGATTTGATCATTATTGAAGTTGTTATCATCTTCTCTGTGTTATTATTTTATCTGATTAAATAAAGAGTATTACATGTTTCCCCTAAATATGTTATGTATTAACTTTCCAACAACTTAAGGCCATTAACCTCTTATCATTTGTTGAGTTTATCAAAAAGTTGTGATGGTTGATAAAAACAAAGTACCAATGATGTTCGTAACATTTCTAGAGATGTTCCTATTGTTGTTTCGACTACTATGTTTGGAGAGGTTCGTACCTCGGGGTTTGGTTTTGTGGTAGCAAATGTTGAAAGTGTGGGGATGCCTAGCCAAAGTGGCGATTCCTCCTTCTAAACAATCTTCGTTGGAACCTAAAACGGTGAATTGCATATTGATTGATTATGCTCAAAATGGCGTCTCATAAATATTTTTTGTTCACAAATATGAAAATACAGAAATCTATGCTAATACTATCCTAGAATCAAGGGATGCTGAATTTTTTGAGGATATATATCCCATGAAAAGAAATCAAGGTGAACCTTCTCACAAGAGATTCGGAGATTCGGAATCCGAGAATGATGAAGCTGAGATTAAGTATGCTGAATTTCGAAGGAGCAAGAGGTCATGGATTGAAAAATCTTTCGAGACTTGATTTTCTCGACATATATGTTACTAGGCAAGCCTCAAACATTTAAAGAAGCAATGTCATCTCCAGATGCACCTTTATGGAATGAAGCTGTCAACAATGATGTTGATTCTATCCAAAGCAACCATACATGAGGATTTTTTAACCTTCCATCTAGAAATAAATCAATTGAATGTAAATAGATATTTAGGAAAAACGTAAAGCTGATGATTTCATTGATAAAGTACAAAGCATGGCTTGTTGCCAAATGATTTAGACAAATAGAGGGTCTAGATTACTTTAACACTTATTCATAAGTAACAAGAATAACATTGGTTAGGATGTTAATTACTATAGCTTTGCTATACAATTTGAAGATTCATCATATGGAAGTGAAAACTGCATTCTTGAATGGTGATCCGGACGAGGAGATTTCTATGGAACAGCCTAAAGGATTCAAGGTCAAAGGATAAGAACACAAAGTGTGTAAACTTGTCAAATCATTTTATGGACGTAAACAAGCTCCTAAGCAATGGCATGGTAAGTTTGATCTCCCGATGATGAGTGATAAATGTGTGTACACTAAATCCATGTCCATTGGATGTGTGCTTATTTGTCTATATATTGATGATTTCCTTATTCTCGAAGATAACACCGAGGTTATCAAAATAGCCAAGAATATTCTCAAGAAGAACTTCAAGATGAAAGGCTTAGGTACTCACGGATGATATACTCGACATCAAAATTCCAAGGAATTCCGATGGTCTAGGTTTAACGAATCTCATTACATTGAAAAGGTAATTTAAAAGGTTCAGCATTAAAGATGCAAACAATCCTTTTCTACATTAAGAAAGAATACCAAGAATAGTATCAGGCAGTGGAGTACTCTCAAGTAATCGGAAACATCATGTATATCATGAACTCGCACTAGATCGGGTATTGTGTATTCGGTAGAAAACCGAGCAGATTTACAAGTAATCCTCGGTCACAAGCATTGGAATGCTCTATTGAGAGCATTAGGTTATTTAAAAAGTACTAGAGATTATTTTGGAAGGCTATAGTGATGACAACTAGATCTCGGATTTTGATGAATCAAAATCAACTAGCAAATATGTGTTCATGCTAGGAGGTTTCGTGGTATCATGGAAATCCTCAAAGAAAACTTTGATAGTGTGCTCCACGATAGAATCTAAGTTTGTTGTTTTGGAAAAAGCTACTGAAGAAGTAGATTGGCTTTGACAATTTCTAGAAGATATTCCATTGTGGCCAAAACCTATGCTTGCGATATGCATTCATTGTGACAATCAAGCAACGATTGCAATGGCACGTAATGTGATATATAATGGTAAGTATAGACATAACACCGTGAGGCAGTTGCTCTCGCATGGAATAATTTCTTTAGGCTTCGTAAATTCATAGGAAAACATTGCAGATCCTTTGATAAAAGGTTTGTCGAAGAGAGTAGGCAAACCGGGCATCAAGGGAAATGGGGTGGAAAGCCTTAACCCAATAAAGAGGTTCGGAAGTGGAAAACTAAGCTTTGCGATTGGAGGTACCATGGACTAGGTTTGATAGGTCAACGCAAATTTTGGACACTCTAGTGTGTGCACTATCTCTCATTTCTATGATGAATAATGCTTTCTACGGTGTTTTAAGGGTACACTATGCGTTTAATGATTTTTATAGCTTGGATTTCAATGTCCTAGTGAGGTATGACAAGATACCTTTCATAGGATTGGACCTATATGCGTGGAGTTGGCTGACTCTATGAAAATTTTTAAAGGCTAGATATTCTAAAGCACACATGAATCCCGAAAAGTTCAAGATCGAAAGAATGAATGCAACCGAGAACCAATCTTGATTTGGAGATACTTTGTGCGAGGTCTATTGTCCGGGCTTACACCGCTAACTAGCGTTTCAAGGTCTAGTCCATCGACTGGTTAAGTATGTCCGATATGCTTTCACTAAAGAAGGTTCAAAGCAAAAGCTACCAATCTCGTCAGCAGTGTACTTCTACGGGGACATTTATAATTCCTCGAGTCAAAATGTTTTGACGATCCATTAATGTAGGGGATTGTTGTAATTAATGGGCTAATGGATCAACGAAATTGAGCAAAAGACATACGGCTTTTTGATTCATGTATCTCTTGAATTCATGAATATATTTAATTGATGTATTTCTTCAATTCATGTATCTATTGAGTATATGAATTTTCAAACTTTATAAGTTGATTTGATCTATTCTTGATTCCAAGATATTCGAACAAAATTCAAAAAAGAAATACCTCTCATCTTTTCACTTCAATTTTTCTCTAATTGTGTCGGTTTCAAAAAGTGTTTGTCGAGTCCTATTTACATAGTGCTAATTCAAATGGGCTTGAGGTGTTGTATATTGGAAGGCATAGTTCGTGAATCGGCTTAGCGTCGTTGGCGGGAACTAATCGCCTTAAGAAGATTTGGCTAGCCGTAACTCACATCCTTTGTAATTCAATTACGATTTCATAGCAATTTGATTTGTAATTGTATCTTCGTTTACTTGCTGACTTGATCATTATTGAAGTCGTTATCGCTTTTCCGTGTTGTTATTTTTTATGATTACAACTAACAGTATTACGTGTTTTCCTCGAATATGTTACGTATTACTTTTCCAACATATGCGAGTACATCGGGTCATCTGTATCTCATCACCGAATGTTATCCTGTTGTCTCCCTCTCCAATGCATCCCATAGGAGGACCTTTCTTCCCCATATCAAGTTGAACATTCCTATTATATGGACTCCATGGGCATGCTGCCCAGGTAGAGCCTCCCGTTACTAGCTACAGCTTCGCTGGAGACAGCGATCTTTGCGCAGAGGAGAAAGTTCATCAATGTCTTATTTGGACTGTGAGGCAATGAACCCACTTGAAGTGGCTCAATTCCTCTAGGGTTGTCATTGCAAGTCGCTTCTTCGATCGCCAATCGCGATTACTGAATTGCTTAACAGCGATTGTATCTTTTTCTAGGGGAGTAGCCGGTGAATTTATTTGGTTAATCAACACCCATACTAGTGCTTTTCCTTATGATAATTCAAAGGAGAGATTCCATAAATCATTCACATTCAGCTATTACGAAAAACTTTCAGTTTTTTTAAATTCCTTACATGGAAAATGATTGATCCCTTATAAATAAGAGTCTATATGTCAAATTTAAAGGCAACTTTTAGGAAAAACTTTGTTATTATATGTTTACATAGATATGTGTATAGATTCTTCAAAATCAGATATAACTGTCTCCGGTGCGTTTTGGTTCAATCCAAGAAATGGCATGACAGAGAGTGCGAATGATGGATTTAAGAACTTTTCCGTTGTACAAGGTTACAAGATCTACAAGGCTTTAAAGCCAACAAAACTAGTTAAAAAAACCATTAAAAAAATTCAAATAAGGGTTCGAAATATCATTATTATTTTTTAGAAGAGAATCAATCCCTAATGGATCTTATTTCAAATAAGGCCTAAATGGCCCACTTAATATCTAATAAGAGTTCATCTCACGCGCATCTCAACGAAAGAGGCACATGAGATACACATGCTTGCCGTTTGACGAATATTTGGTCGGCCAGTGAGTTTGGTCTCTCATTTGAAACTAAATTTGCAACTTTAATGCGTTATTTGAAATTTTCTCCAAAAAAAGTATTTACTTTGCGATTTTCTTGTTCAATTTCTTTTTTCCGACATCAGGAACAAAACACCACATGCCTATAAAAGTTTCTAAGGCTGTGGGGTGATCTCTCTAATATTTGCCCCTCCTTAATCTACACCTTTTGTTGCCTACGTAAACTTAGCCGCTTCCACTCAACCAAACATCGTAAAATATTCATGATTTGGTAATAATAGACACGAGAGAATCAGATTAGATTAGATTAGATTAATCCAGAAGGGCACTCAAAGTGTAGGCAGTGAAATGTAAATTAATTAAGGTGAACTGAATCATGTGACTTGCACTTGCTCTGTTGGATTTTTAAAAGAATAAGATGCATCGGTGTCCTTTAGGAATTCGAAGACAAGAATCCCAAAACCTTGTCCAAATGAAAAAAGGAAAAAAGAACTTTTAGCCTCTCTACATGAATTATAACCATTACAAGACCCCAAAATAAAAAAAGAGAGAGAACTTTGGGTAGGATTAAATGTTATGTACCTTGAACTAAGGTTGATCAGTTTTTGATCCGATTCGGTCCCACCTAGGAATTTTTTGGTATAGGATTGAATGATCCTGGGATCGACTAGACTGGACCCGATCTAATTCCCCTGGTGATTCAATGGAACCCGTGGATTATTAGCGGGGGTGAGTAACACGAACTTTAATTTTAATATATTAATTAAAATTACGTTTGCATCTAAGAAATAAAAAAAAATAACCCATGGCAAAAAATTTTAAAAAATAATTGATCTAATCTGGTGATTCTCGGTTCGGTTAGTCCGTCTTGCTCACTCCTACCTTGAATGCGTCCTTGTCTGCCCGATCATCGCAGACGTAAACCGGAAGTACATTGTTGCAATTTGTGAACCCTTTTCACGGAACTTTGGTAAAATTAGTTTTTAACAACAATAATCTCAATGTCAATCAAGATTAGAAAGCTTTCCAAAGTCTACCAAAGGACACTGTAACAAAATGGAGTCTTAAATATAAGTGGACTTACGGAGTGAATCCAATAAAATTTCAAGGAGCTTCCCTTTGTCCCAATTGATGGCTGGTCGAATTTCTGATAACTGGTATTATTAAAAATAACCGTACTTTTTCTAGTTAGACCCACATAATAAAAAAGGAAAATAACTCAAAATTAGTGATTAATTACAAGAGGGAATGTGAGAATCTCTCTCCACCTGTGTACAAAATTTTGTGCTATATTATTCCTTTCGAAGTAGCTTCATTGACAATGAAGTAGTCACTTATAGTCAAGAGTGTAAGTCGTCATACGTTCCTGTATCGGGACTCCTTGAAATGTATTGATTTAAGTGATCAATAATGAAAGAACAAAGAAAAAGAATTTCAGTATCTTCGAACTGGAACATGTAGTCATCGTTCTTGTACTCTTTATCATATACCCATACAAACAATATCGAAATTTTTTGGCTAGAAATAGCTGATGTGGATGTCGACCATCTTACGTGGCACGGCCGACGGTGACTTGAACAATCTTTAATAGTATTCAGAAAAGGATTTCTACCTTAGAATCTCATATAAAAGATGATATATGTTCCACACTCCCTAACGGTTTCTAGTATAGGAAAAACATATTGTTGATTTACCTTATGCATGCAGGATCTTCCGTTCTTTTGAAAGGAGATGAAATAACTATTGATTATTGAAATATGTGTGAAAGAGTTCTTCCATCGGAATATACAAATAATAATCAAAATAATCTATGAAATTACAAATAAGTTCAATGATATGCTGTATTAAATCTATGCAAGTAAGAATTATGAAAATACGAAAACAAACGGATGTTATGAAAAGAAAAACAAGATATGAAGCATATATAAAAAGAACAAACCACTAGCAAGAGGCTCGGCCTTCCGATTATGGGGTATATGGACAGTAAATAAATTGCGAGATAAGAAAGTAGATAGACAAAACATAAACACCACAAGCGGTAAAACCCGCCGATTGTGGGATACACCGGCGTGAAGATGCTTGAGACTCTTCGTATTCAGCTCCGCCTACTTCATCAGCTGGTAGAAGTCTTTCTCTATCGAGGCTCTTGCCGCTTTTGAAACCGCAATAGATTTGTTATAAAGGAAGGAGGTAATGGCAGGAATCTTCTTATCTCGAAGCCATTTGTAGAAGGCCGTACAGGGAACTTTGTCCCAAAATGTAAAGTCATCCCACCATTTGCTCTTGTATCTCCTTACCAATATTAAAATATTAGGATCAAAGGGACTTTTTTCGTGACCAAAATCCCAAGCCGAAACCCATGAAATATGAAAATTTAGAGAAAATACGAAAAGTGGAGAAAAGGGTTCGTCAATGGGTAAGGGTGTGTATGAGGTTACAAATATTTGGTATGCTTCCCGAACATGTGGAGGAAGTATTTCAGGAAAAGGGCCAAAACAAGTGCCACCATCTAAGGAACCAATATGGAAGATGAGACCTATCAAAATTCTCTTCAAAGTAAAAGAGACAGGTATGGCGAAGATTGGTATTTTGCCTAAAAAAGTATTCCACCAAGCCCCGTTGATAATCAAAGTATGTAAAAGATGTACCGTATAAAAGTATTTCGGTCATCTTGGTATTGTGTTTAATCGATGTATATGGACTAGTATTCTACTTTGAAGAGTGTATGATCCTTATGATTCTTGCGAGTGGAATAATCGGTGATTTCGGGATTATTCTTTTCTTGGAAATGTTTAAATTTAATCTAACCGATTTGTACTAGTATTTTCTCATAATACTCAACCGTTTTTAAAAGGTCATGAGGAGTATAAAACCTATTTTCTCCAAACATATTCTTCGCAAATATGAATGGATCCTCATGGTAGAAACCCTTTTCAATAGTATATAGTTTCTCAAAATATGGTTTTTGAAAAAATTTAATTTTTCTCCGAAAACAGGAGGGGCCGAGGGCCGAATAACCACCTTGCTGGAAAGTCCTTTTGTTTTTATGAGAGAGGGGAGTGTACCTCTTCGAATATGAAAATATCAATTCCTAAAATTTTTTGCAAATCTTTAAGGATATTTTTGGGAAGTATTGTAGCCAGTTGGGAGATTGGTATCAAAGGGGATTTCTTGTTAGGAGATATTGAAGGAGAAGGTAACATCAAAGGTTTTTCCGAGTCCGGGCTACCCGGAGCTAGCTTCGGACAGGGGTGAGATTCCCCTGGGGTATGGAAGTTTCGGTTTTTAGCCTTACCTTTGTCTTTTTTGGGAGCCATGTCCTCTTCCCTACGGAAATTCTCTCTTAAGAAAATCCGGAAGTGAATTTGAAACACCACTTATAAATTCAAAATCAAAATCAAACACGAAAGTGTGGCTCGCCATTGGGCAAAAATCTATTTTGATGTAATATTTAATACATCTTTTTGTAAGACATCTTTTGTAGATTTGCAATCAATCCTTAACAAAGTTTTTTTATTCAACAAATCTCTTTGAAATTTGGATATAGAAAGTACTATCGCCAGGATTTCTTTTTTGAGGCTAGAGTAGTTCTCACTGAGTTTCATTCCAATGATTGGAAATGAATCGCACAACCTGCTCTTGAACATCCTTCCTTTGTTTTAATATTCCTCCATACCCTAATTCTAAAGCATCTGTTTCAACAATTTTAAAAACAGATGGATTAGCTAGATGTAAGCAAGGAATTTCTTTAACAAAAGATTTTATCCTTTTAATAGTATCGGTATGCAAATCAGTCCATGGAACTGGATTTTTCTTCAACCTTTGGTGTAAAGGTTTGGAGATAATGTTAATATTGGGTATAAAATCAATCACATAATTGAGACTACCTAAGAACCTTTGTAACCGAGTTTGTCTTTCAATTCATCCGGAAATTTGTCAACAAATTGAATAGATCTCTCGATTGGAACAATGGTTCCTAGATGTATGTTATGTCCCAAAAATCTAATTTTGGTTTGGAATAACAATATCTTAGAAGGAGATAAAGCTAAACCCTTCTTTTTGCAATGTTGAAGAAATGATTGATGTGTTTGAAATGGGAATCAATAATGGGAGAATAAACAAGCACATCATTAATGTATACAATTATAAAATTGGAATAAGGATTGAAAATATCATGCATTATTCTTTGGAATTCGAAGGAGCATTTTTTAATCCAAAAGGCTTTATGTTCCATTCATATTGGCCGAAAGGAACTATGAATGCGGTTTATACCTATCCATTTCGGCAAATTGGATTTGCCAAAAACCAAATTTCATATCAAATTTTGAAAAGACTTTTGAATTATGGAGTCTATTCCACAAATCTTTTGTATTGGGTATGGGGGTAATGTATCCATTTTAAAGCTTTATTCAAAGGTTTATAATTTATTACAAGCCTGGGTATTCCTCTTTCTAATTCAACATTCTTATTGACATAAAATAATGAACAACTCCTAGGAGATCGGTTTCGCTTATCAAACCTTTATCAAATAGATCTTTAATTTCCTTTTGACGGAAATTAAGGACCTCTTGATTCATCCGAGTTGGTCTAGCCTTAATTAGGATATTCCTTTCGAAAAAGTCCGGTTCATAAGGTAGATCAACAATATGTTTTTTCCTAGACTAGAAAGCATGAGGAAGTGTGGAACATATATCATCTTTTATTTGAGATTTTAAGGTAGAAATCTTTTTCTCGAATACTAGAAAGAGCAAGGTTCTGTTCTATCCTTTGGTATTCAAGTTCCTCCTTTAGATATAAAAGATGAGATTTTTTGTTTTTTATAAGACAATTAATCTTGGATATTGATTGTTCCTGTAACATATTCAAATTCCGGGTTTGAGGTGTGGTTATAAAATGAAATGTGATTTTATTATTAAAAATCTCTACCTCAATACCTTTTGGGGTTACCTTGAAAGGTTGAATCAAGTTTATAAAAGGGGTTCCTAGTATAACATTTTGTTTCAAATCTTTTACCGAAGAAAAGACATTTTTAATGAAATAATATCTTTAATTATGAAAGCTTCGATAGTTTGTATTTAATTTTCAAACGATCACCCAAAGTTGATTTCAATGCTTCAGTTATTTTATCAAAATATTTGGTAGGTATAAGACCTTCTCTAATACGGTTTAGGTCAGCACCTATATAAAAAGAGTAGTAGTATTCAAAACGAATTATTTATCAATTTTTATGGAAATGTGAATTATCCATTTTCTAGTTGTTGTTTCGAAAGTAAATGAAGAAAAGAAGAGGCATCCGACTATTCTGGATCGAGGTCGGGATTTTCTTTGACTTTTCCCTTTAGAACCTGTTTTTTGAAATCTAAGAATTCTTTTTGAAAATCAATTTGATTTATTTTGGGATTTCGATCTCTTTCTTGAGTTCACTAATCTCATGATGAATATCATTAGTATTGGTGGGCCGAGTTTGTATCTTCTTTCCTTTATTCAAAATTTCAAGTGAGATTATAAGGAGTATTTGAAAGTATTGAACTGGGATTTTGAAATTTGTTCATGACTTTTTCTTTTCATCGGAATCGATGATATTATCAATTTTATCTAAGATATCATTTTCTTATTTTGTGAGGACATTGATAACTTTGTCGTTATCCTTTGGGGAATCCTCTAGTTCTAACTCAAAGATCTCAATGTCATTGATCCGAAGACCATTTTCTTCATTTTTTTCTTCAAAAATCGAAGTTTCATCTTCAAGTATCGATCATGAGTTGATTTAATTGATTCGAACTTTTTTATCAATATTCAACTCATTGATTTTCTTATTTAATTTGCAAAATTTTCTGGTATGACCCTTTTTGCCTCAATTGTAGCAAGTGAATTTATCAAATCTCGCTTTGCTACATTTTTCTTTGATTCTGGTTTTTTATGAAAATTCTTATTGGTTTTGTTTTTATTGAATTTATGCTTTCTCTTATCTGCTCTTTCAGGAGGGCATTTGCCGAAATATTTAGGTTTGGAAGGTTTATAATTAGGGTCGTATTGTGCACAAAAATCACCCAATCCGAATCGATTTAGTGACTCTTTTTCTTAAGCTATTTTTGCATCTTAATATTATTGTACATTTGAGTCCCTGTCTTATAAACATATGCTTCAAGTTCTCCATAAGAAAGGATATCATATGGAATTTGTTCTCCATATTGTTCTCTTATTTTATCTCAAACTTGATGTCCTATTAAAAGAAGGTAATCCTCGCTAAGAATTTCTCTTTCCGGAATGGTTGATTGCGATGCCGTCCGAGAAGGACTCTTTGAAGGAAGATACCTTTGTATTCTCGAAATTCACCTAGAGAACGACGGTTCATATTGGAAAGAAGATTTTGATTCGATAATGGATTATGGAAGGATCTCCTATGAAATGTTAGGATATGGAATATATAACAAGATCGATAGTATCCTGAACCATTTGACCATAATCATCAAATATGGTTTGGCCATTATCATCGACCTTAACGGCATTTAAAATTTGGTCTCTTTGGTCATTGGAGAGATAATTATCCCACCATCCCTTTAATTGGTCAAGAAAACCAACAATTATCATATATCTTTGCTTGCCGATCGTAGTATCTGGGACCGCTCTATAAGTGGTAGCCAACATGATCATCTCATTGAGATTTTTTTATTAAATTTTGTCTCGGGACTCCATCTATATTCCATTCATAGATAACGCATGCCGAATATTTATTCTGATTTCTTTGAAAAGATTATTCTGAAATTATATCCGGAAGGGTGGCTCGGAGTAATATAATTTCTGAGATTCTTTCCAAGATATTTTATTTAATTCGAGAGTATCATCTTTATCCAAGACATGGAGTTGGCTATCTTGAGTAGGTGGTTTATCGACTCTTGGAGTACATAATATCAAAGACCTTTTTTCTTGTTTAATTATTCTCCTTCTTTCCTGCAAAGCTTTAGTGAATTCCGTACTAAAATTATTTGGAGGTTCGAAAGGTTTAAACAGAGGAATTTTCAACTTATGTAAAGTGGAAGGAGTAGATTGAGTTGATGGTATTGAATTAGAGGTAGAAGCAACATTTTTAGAAGATACGGAAGATTCGATCCTATCTAATTGGGCTCCTATAGTGTGGATATGCTAGTTTGTGAAATTATTTTGCTCAATCATTTTCCCAATTCTAGTATCATCTCATTCGAGAAGGTAATTTGAAAGGGGAGGCTGTAATTTCTTTATCATGATGAGTTATTTTTATCTTTCTCAAAGGTGGATGAGTAGATTCAATGACTTGACCATCTTCTAATTTCCACTTGTATTGTTTATCCCAAAAAATATTTCTTTAGGTTTTGAAAAATATTTTTCAAACCGATCAAAGATGAACATATGAGCTCCGATCTGATGTAGGAATTCATAATATTTTTCTTTAATTTGTTTGGCTTGTTTTTGAAAATTATCAAAAAACCACTTTCTAATATCAGTATTTTCTATGGAATTGAATTCTTTATTTAAATAGATGCGATCTAGTTCAAAGTATCTTTCGAGAACATGGAGTTTGGGATCATCATCTTCCATTTGTGATCGAGTGGGTTTAGGTGATTATGGATCCCGACTTTGCTGATAGATAGGTCTAGAGATTCCCGAATTGGTATCGATTCTACTCGGATTTAAATGTGGAGCACTAGGATTTGAAGGTCTTTGTGCAGGAATATTAGTACTACCTTGATTGCTTACTGGCAAAGTAATAACAGGAGGCAGATTTGGATGAAGATCTACCGATCTTCCGCAAAACCAACCATGAAAAGAAGGATGAGATTGAATATTAAAGGATCTCCTAGAGAATTGTATGGTCACTCTTCCCTCGGGATGTTGTATTATGTTGAATGTTAAAGATTGTTTAAGTCGGTGACAGCCATGCCACGTAAGATGGTTGATGTCCACATCATCTATTTCTCGCCAATATATATATTACAATTGTGGCCGGTGAGGTCGCTCACCATAGGGGAGGGTATTGTGACCCTCAAAGCCATGGGCGAAGGCATCGTAGCCCTCGTCGACTCATAATTGTGAAAGAAAATAAATAAAATTTTAAAAAAATAAATTATTATCACATATTATCTATGTAAGCGCCGGCCATGCCACGTAGGATGGTCGACTTCACTTCAAAGACTAGACAAAAATGGCCGTATGAACTCGGTTGGCAAAATGTGTAAAAGTTTAGAACTCAATTGACACAATTAAAATGTTTGGGACTGAATTAGCAAAGTACAATAGGTTTAAAATTTTTTGGACAAAATTTTCCAACTTATGTGGGTAGTGTAATATAATCAATCATAATAAAAGGCAAGTCACTAAAGTAAAGAGATTAAAACAAGTGCTCCATGGTGAGTGTTTAATAAAGTCTTAGAAGGTGTCTAGGTGGTGGCCCGGGTTCCGTTAATTATGGATGAGCATGGATCCCGAGATAAAATTAGAAACCGAATCGAACCGGCTATGATAATCCGTCCGGTTCCAAATTCCAAAGGGGATGCGTCCGTTTCACAATTCCAAATTTTTGTGACCCACATTGTGTGATTTGATTTGATTCCCGCATCCTAGGAACCGAACCAAACCGGATCGGAAATGGAGAACCGCCATGGGTAAGTCATGTATACTTTTTTATCTTGTAATTTCTTTGTATATCTAATGAGTAAATGTTTTTATTTAATCTCTTCTGTTTTTTTTTTAAGATATGGATTGTCTTAACGTGGAGATTATCATTGATAAATAGAGTTGAAGTAGAATGAATATATGTGTTCAGATTTTCTAGTTTAATGAATGGTCAATTAAATTCAAATTATTGTTAATTGATTAACTATGTTTTTTGTTTCTTTTATTTTCGTGTGATTAGAATTTGGGGAATCTTTTATGGATGAATTAGCAATGAAGTTCTACAATTCAGATTTTGCGTTATGTATTTTGGAATTTGTTATTGTTTTGACTTGTTCATCTTTTTTTGGATTTCTACTATCAACTTATGAGGATTTTTGTTGTTTCTTGAACTCTCATTTTGCTTGACTAAAAATTTAAAAAAAGGAATGGAAAAATTAAATAGAAAAAAGGAATTGATTGGTTCTTGGGGAGATCCTAAAACGCATGTTTGGTTCCGGGTTAGTTCCGTTGGAGTTGGCGAATACTTCGGAGACCCTTGTTTCTCACACCGGGCATGCCCACGTGAGTTTAGGGAAACTAAAGTATGATCCGACGACATGTGACCCCCGTGCAAGGAATGCGAGGGTTTGGACTTTTATTTAAGTTGGCATATTTATTGAGGGATTAAAGGGGTTTCGGATAGGTTTAGATTTTGGGCCCATTTAGGGCATATATATTTACTCATTTTTTGGCTGATCATTGTAACGAGTTGTGCGGCCGTAAACCAAAATCATAATGAAATCTCTTTGAGGGACGTAGCCCTATTCCGAGGGTGAACTTGGGTAAACCATGTGTCGTCCAATTTTCTTCTATTATCTATGTGATCGTTACGATCGTGTGCGATACATCCCTTCAATTGGTATCGAGCCTTGTGTTCGAGGAATTATGGTTTATTTGAGATGTCGGGAGGGTCACGAGATGGAGATAGAAAAATTCGATGGGACGCGGTTCGATCTCAGGAAGATGAAGATGGAGGATCTCCTTTGTGATCGAGATCTTTGGTCCGCAATCATAATGGAAAGGCCTATTGCTTTGCGAAGCCTGGTGTCGTGATAAAGGAATCGGGTAAGGAAGCGGGGAAGGATGGGGATTCAACTTCCAAACAAGCGAGATCCAAAAGATGTTGAAGACCGGGATCGGATCAATCGAAAAGCAAAGGGCTTGATCGGGCTTTGTCTTGCGAACTCATTTCGACGTAACGTGATGAGTGAACCTACAGCCAAGGATTTATGGCGAAAACTAGAGTCATTGTATCAAAATAAGTCCTTGGTTAATAAGCTGTTTTTAAGGAAAAAACTGTATAACCTTCGAATGCATGAGGGCGACTCGTTTTACGTGCACTTTTTGAATGACTTTAACACATTGATAAGCTAACTCATATCAATCGGTGTTAAGTTCGAGGATGATGATAAGGCGATAACATTACTCGTTCCTTGCCGGATTCATGGGATAACCCGATTGTGGTAATTGGTGGTAGGGATAAGGAATTATTGTATAAGAGTGTGTGTGCGGCCTTGTTATCGGAGGAGACACGAAGAAAGGGATTAGGAAATTCTAGTAGAGAGGCATTAGCGGCTATGGGTAGGCCACAGAGAAGACTCTAAATCGGAGAGGGTCTAGATCTAAATCTCCCGGGCGATCAAAGAGTAGGGAGAGGAGGGTACAAGTGTTGGAGATGTGAAAAGTGGGGCCATGTGAAGCATTACTATAAAAACAAGCCCGTTTCTAAGAAAAAAATGAATCATCCTCGGGGAAGAAGGAGATCAAGACAACAAATATGTATGTGGCTATTGTATGTATGGCGCAATCGGACAAGGATATTTGGTTCGTTGACACCTGGTACTTCATACCACATGATGCCTCATAGACACCGATTTTGTGAATATGAGCAATATAATGGTGGAGATGTCATGCTCGGAGATAATACTACGGTTCGGATTGTTGGGCATGGCAAGGTAAAGCCGAGGATGAGTAATGGCACAGTGAAAACTCTTTAGGACGTGATGCACATACGCTCGATGAGTAGAAACTTGTTATTAGTTGGTACGATAGGCGATTCAGGGGGTTACTTTAAGCCGTGATAAGAATTCGTGCAAGATCACTTAAGGTTCTATTGTAATTGCACAAGGAGTCCGTTATGGGACGTTGTACAAGATGCTCGGGGAAACGGTAACCGTTGGTAGCGGGTTTATCTCCGAAAAGACCAAAGAAGATGGAGATGATACGTCCATGTTGTGGCATCGTAGGTTAGGGCATCTCGGTAAAAAGGGACCGTCTACCTTAGCTTCGAGTCAAATGGTAGAGGGAGTACCAGATTGCTCTATGGGTTTCGGGTTCCGTGAACACTGTCT
This sequence comes from Rhodamnia rubescens, assembly GCA_021437795.1. Taxonomy (NCBI): domain Eukaryota; kingdom Viridiplantae; phylum Streptophyta; class Magnoliopsida; order Myrtales; family Myrtaceae; genus Rhodamnia; species Rhodamnia rubescens. Next base: position 2,637,970 of record JAILYA010000032.1, on the reverse strand, counting down.
CCATGGAAAATAAAATCGAGTTAGCTTCCAACACACCTGGTACTAGAGCAACGAACATTCTCGAGCCGATTCACAAGTGATATTTTTCGGCCTACTCCGACTCCATCCATTGGAAGATCCAGGTACTATGTATCATTCATAGATGATTTTTCGAGATATAGTTGGATTTATTTTATTAAAAGTAAATCAGATGTATTCAAAAAATTTTGAGAATTTAAGGTTTTGACCGAAAATCAATTGGGCAGGAAAATCAAGGTACTTCGTATAGATAACGGAGGTGAATTCTGTTCGAACAAGTTTGAGCAGTTACGTGTGAATAATGGTATTGTGAGGCGAAGACAACTCCATTCATGCCTCAACGAATGGGGTGACCGAAAGATTAAATCGATCACTCATAGAAAAGGCGAGATGCATGCTAAGTTGGGCGGAGTTTGGGGCCTGAATTTTGGGCGAAGCCGTAGCCACGGCCAATTATTTGAAGAACCGGTCACCGACCTCATCGGTGAAGAATCGTACACCATATGAGACAGTGTTTGGGTAGAAGCAGAATTTGTCACATGTTTGGGTGTTCGAGTGTGATGCTTATGTTCATATACCCAAGGAAAAAAGGAGTAGGCTTGACAATAAGTCCGAGAAGAATATATTCGTCGGATACAAGGAATGGGTCAAGGGCTATAAGTCTGTGGAATCCAGAATCAAAAACCATCGTATACGTAGGGATGTTGTCTTCCGTGAAACACAATCCCATGTAGGTATACGAGAAAAGTGATGAGCCCAAGCAAGTGGTAGTGCTTGAAAAAAGTTCTAAAGCTGAAACCATGGAGATGGTTCCACAAGGTAAGCCAGATGGAGTCAAATTCGATTCGGAGCAAGGGGATTTGGTTAATAAAGTCGAGGATGTAGATTCGAGATGAAGACCCGGACACGAGATAGCATCCCGACTCTCATGAGATCAACGCGAGAAAGGCGTGTAGCACTTCGATACTCACTTAGTGCATTGAGTACGTTTCATGCCTTAAGCATTACCGGAGATGATCCTTGTTCCGTAAAAGAGGCAAGATCCAAGGATGACGCGAATCGGTGGGAGCTCGCAATGATAGATGAGATGTAGTCGTTCAATCAAAACGATACATGAAGCTTATGTAAATTGCCTAAGGATAGAAAGACAATTGGGTGCAAATGGGTGTTCAAGTGAAAACCGAAACCGGATGGAACTATGGAGAAGTACAAGGCGAGGCTCGTAGCCAAGAGGTATTCTCGGATCAAGGTAGTTGACTACGATGAGATTTTTTTCCCCGTGGCAAAATTGATCTCGATATGATTTGTTCTATCCATTGAACTCGCATATGATCTTGAGGTGGAACAGATGGATGTAAAAACGGCTTTCCTTGATGGGGACTTGGAAGAGGAGATATATATGAGGCAACCAGAAGGCTTTGAAGTAAAAAGAAAGGAGAATCTAGTGTGCAAACTAAAAAAGTCCTTATATAGGCTGAAACAATCACCGAGGATGTGATGCCGAAGAAGTTTGACATGTACATGCTCCAGCTTGATTTTGTGCATTCAAATTCGACTACTTGTGTTTATGTGAAGAGGGCGGGCGATCGGTTTGTCATTCTCATGCTATACATGGATGATTTGCTGTTAATCGAAAATAGCGTGAAGATGGTGAAATCCGTGAAGAATTTGTTGGCTAAGAAGTTCAAAATGAAAGATTTGGGGCCTCGCAAATTTTATTTTGGGCATGCAAATCGCGAGGGGCCGTGAGAAACGGAAACTGTAGTTGGGGTAGGAGAAATACATCAAAGAAGTGTCGAAGAAATTTAATATGATGGACTGTAAGCCTATTGGTACCCTTATACCTTTAGGGACCAAGCTATCTCGCAGAATCTTGTCCTAAAACGGATGAGGAAGCCGAGGAGATGGCCCGAGTTTCATACGCAAGTGCAGTGGGTAGCTTGATATATGTTATGGCGTGCACGCATTAGGATATAGCCCAAGCAAGAGAGTCTTGAGCCGATATATGTCCAACCCAAGTAGAGAACACTGGAATGCGATCAAAAGAGTTTTCAAGTATCTTCGTGGAACTTCGAATTTTTCTTTATGTTTTGAAGGTACGGGGAATGGAAATATGCTTGATATCGTAGGCCATGTAGATGCGGATTGGGGTGGAGATATTGATAGTAGACAGTCCACTAGTAGGTATGTTTTCACATTGTTTGGGGTTTTATTGAGTTGGATGAGTAGGAGGCAAAGTGTGGTAGTGCTCTCTTCTACGGAGGCTGAGTTCATGGCTTTTACTTATGCCGGAAAAGAGGCCGTATGGTTACGGCGGTTGTACTTGGAGCTCGGTTTGAGCAAAATACCATAGAGGTGAGATGTGACAATCAAGAAGCTATTTATTTAGCTAAAAATCCAACATTTCACTCACGCACAAAGCACATCGATATACAATATCATTTTATTCGAGAGAAAGTAGAGAAGAAAGTGGTTCGACCGGTAAAGGTCGATACAATGGAAAATAATTCAGACTTCCTTGCTAAAGCCATTACGGGTGCGAAGTTTGAATGTTGTTCTGCTGCAATTGGATTGAAGAGGAATAATATTGGAAAGGCTCTCATTTGCGCAAAGTATCCACCAAGTGGGAGAATGTTAGAGTTGGTGAATATTTCGGAGACCCTTGTTTCTCACACCGGACACGTCCACATGAGCTTAGGAAACTAAAGTATGATCCGACGACATGTGACCCCCGCGAACGGAATGTGGGGGTTTGGACTTTTATTTAAGTTGGCCCATTTGTTGAGGGATTAAATGGATTTCGGATAGGTTTAGGTTTTGAGCCCATTTATAGCATATATATTTACTCAATTTTTGGCGATCATTGTAACGAGTTGTGCGGCACGTAAACCAAAATTATAGTGAAAATCTCTTTGCGGGACGTAACCCTATTCTCAGGGTGAACCCGGGTAAATCGTGCGTCGTCTAATTTTATTCTATTCTCTGTGTGATCATTCCGATTCATGTGCAATATATCCCTTCAAGTTCTAAGGTATACAAGGTAAGTTTTAGGTTCCAAAAATAGAGTAGGTTTTAAGATCCAGCCTGGAGCTACTCAACCCTACTAACAATCTACAATCTTTGGGGGCAAACTTAGAGGAAACATCTACTGGAAACCTTATTATAACATACTCATATGGATCACATATAACCCTTGCTTTGCGCAAATTGTATTCGAAAATTGATAATTAAATATGATATACATACATTTAAGCATAAAGAAAACCTTACATTGTCATATTTATACAATAAGATTCTAATGCTAACATAACTCTATCATTTTGAGTCATTTATATAGTAAAACAATTAATGTGATCTTTTTGACTTATTATATTCTATTTGTTTTTACTATGTCTCTAGTACACGTAAAACATTCATGTATTTCTATTCTTTTAAAATCATTTGTATACTTATATGGAATATTGTGCCAATTTTAAGGTAGGAAACTTCGTACTAAAAAGGAGTTACAATTACATCAAAGAATAATGAAGAGAGAGGAGAGGGAGATGGACTAGGGTAATGAATGGGCAGCAAAGTGAAAGAAAAATATTCTTTGCAAGGAAAATGATTGATCCCTTACAAAATATACAAATTTTACGGAAGGTGTTATTATATAAATTTATATGGATATAGACGTAGATTGGTCAAAATAAGATATATGGTGACAAGAGTAATGATAATTTGGAGGACTGTCAAATCAATGCTTTAATATGGGTTTAATGTGAATTTCCCTTCCTTTTAGTCTGGAGTTATACTCAGTAAATTTAGGTTTAATCCAAGACTGATGCCCAGAGAGAGAGAGAGAGAGTAATATGAAATTACGAAGTCTTCCCTTGTACAACAGGTTGTTCAAAGATGTACAACACCTTAAGGCCAAGACAAATACAGTTAAAAAAAATTTCTTGGAGAGATTGTCTTGTTCAATTTCTTTTTTCCGACATCATGAACAAGACACCACATGCCTTTAGGAATTCTTAAGGCTGTGGGGGCGATCTCTCAAATATTCCCGCTCCTTAATCTACACCTTTTGTTGCCTACATAAATTTAGCCGCTTCCACTCAACCAAACGTTGCAAAAAACTCATGACCTGAAAATAACAAGTGAGAGAAAAATCAGACCAGGTTCAATTAAGCCAGAAGAGCATCTTAAAGTAATGTAACTAAAGTGAGGTGAATTCAGTCATTTGACTTGTACTTGCCTCTTCAGGTTCTTGTAAAGAATAAGATGCATTGGTGTCCTTTGGGATTTTAGATACCAGAATCCCGAAACCTTGCCCTCTGTCCCTCAATATCTGTCCAAAAGGAAAAGAAAAAGAGCCTTTTAGCCTCTCCGCAAGAATCATTCTTGGGAAGGATAAAATGTTATGTACCTTGAACGCATCCTCGTCGGTCCGGTCATCACCGATGTAAACCGGAAATACGTTGGTGCAATTCGCGAACCCTTCTCATGGAAATTCCGTACCATTGTTAGTAACATCAATAATCTCAATGTCAATCAGGATTACAAAGCTTTTCAAAGTCTACCAAAGGTGGACATACCAAGTGACTCCAATAAGAATTCAAGGGCCTTCCCTTTGTCCCACTTGATGGTGGGTCGAATTTCTAATACCTGGAATTATAGGGTTAAAAAAAAAGAGCTTACTAAAAAGGCCTAAAATATAGTGATTAATTACAATAGGGTTAAGCTAGGCCGACCTTTCTTCCCTGAGTCAGTCTAAGCTTTGGGTATCCCTTGATCACAGACCTAACCAGCTGCGCCAATTCAGTCCATTCCTGTATATATTGATGAGGATCTGGTTATTAGTTCTCCGTTCGGGCTCTGTACATTTTGACATAACAAAATGAGGAGAACAAGAGAAAAATAGTTGCCATTCGTCGCGTACTTTCTCGTCGACGCAGCGGAAATGCACGGACACGCAGAACTTATTGTTCTCCACCTTAGCTCCCTGTGTCGATTTCGTTCTCTCTACAAGTTCTTTGTACACCTGAGAACGAGGAAGTTCCAAAGAACGCAAATTTACTCATCGCTCGTATTGCCATGTACCTATACTTAGCGTGAAAGACGAGATGTTCGGGAAATAAGACCGACCTCATCGATCATCGGAAGAAACTCGCTGGCCGGCTGAAAGAGAACAGCTTGATCACCCTGAGGGAAAATGGAGGTCAATTCCCAATTTTTCTCCAACTAGAAGAAGAGAAATGAGAGGAGAAAACATGGTTTCCCATAGTGAAGTCACCTTCTTGTATTTAGAGCCTTTTGCTGGGCCTTTGATGTCCATACCATGGCTTCCTGCGTAGTACAGCTCACCCAACCGCACAAAACTGTACACCTGATAAACAATCCATCCACAACATCACAATCAGAAATTTTCGTAATAACCGAGGTGACCCTAGACAATATTACTGGACTTGTAGCCTTTTTGGACGTTGCAAACTGCGATTAGACATCACCAGGTTGGTAGCGCACGCGCATGCAACGTGCGTGCCAAATTTCTCTCCATATCATATCGCAGTTTGCCACGGGGCGAACATTTTTCGGCCAATGGGGAAAAACAAGGGAGAGGAAAAGCTTGGGAATGCACCTTGTCTCTGCATCTTCCGCTCACAATAGCAGTAGGGAAGCACCTGGCGAGCTTTCTAACTGTGGTTCTCATCTGCGTTTTGACGCAAAAGTTGATGTGGTTGTTAGCGAAAAAATCGGATCGAATGGCTGGAGATAGTTAAAATGGCCGAGGCCAGAGCGAAAAAAGATGGATGGAGAACCTTATTCGACATGAAAGCTCGATCCGGGTCATCCACTATCGGGGAAAGAGTCCCGTCGTAGTCCAAGAACATCACTATTTGTTTCCTTGGGAGGCCCCGATTATTTGGTCGAACATGTCCAGAGCCGAAGGATGGTGGAACTGCTTTCGGAAAGTCGGAAAAATGGGATATAGTCAGGATCAAGCCAAAGGCCAATCACGTAGAATCACAGCAGGAAATCGAAATTGGAAAGAAGAGCAGCAAAACAAAAGTTGTGTTCTTGAGGCTCCACCATGCGATTTCTCATTTTTTGTCATTTCCGACGTGACCGAGGCCGTGGCCGTTGTGATAAGAACAAATAAACGCGAAGAATCCCGACCCTTTTTAGTTTGCGAGGGGATCGATCAAAACCCAAAAACAACTCACCATCCAGGAACTGTTGTTGTCTTCGGTCAGAGAACGTGGGGACCTCACATGGGTAGGAGAAGAAGCTTTCATCGAGTCGACCCAAGAGCTGATCCTCTGGGCACTGTTGACCTCGAGGTTCTTAAGCAGCTGGCTCATCTTGATGTACCCGCCGCTGCCGGGCACGACCGGCGGCTTCTGCAAAGAGGCGGGGTACATTGAGAGGGAAGCGGCGTACAAATCCGACATCATGTCGATGCCGGAGTTGTCGCCACCGCCACCGGCCACATTCTGTTTAGTCATTCCCATAATGCCTCTTCTTTTTGCTTTAACAAGGAAGGAAAAACCACCGAACAAGTTCAGAAGGGACAGCCAAAACTGACGAGAGACCCAAAGGAGCTTACTTTGGATCCTACCTTGGGTGAAAGGACTTAAAGAGTGGATAGTTTTAAACCCTTTGGAGTGCAAAAAATTGCACAATCCAGGGACCTCGAAAGAGCAACAGCAAGGAGAACACAGAGACTGAGAGGGAGAGAGAGAACAGAACAGAAAAGAACAGAGCAGAGCAGAGCAGAACAGAGAGGAGAGAGTTGTGAGGGTGAGAGAGACAGAGGGACTTGAGGTGGATTTATAGTTGGAAGAAGACGCTAACCGACGAGAGAGAGGCCATGGCCACCCCCCACCTCCCCCACCGGGGCCCCCGCAACTCCTTAAAATGTGGTGGGGCCCACTAAAAGTAGGGCGACGCCCCGCAATGGGAAAGGGGCAAAAAAAAAAAAAAAGCAAGAAGAGGAGAAATCCGTTTTGATCGGTAAGTCCCACTATTTCCCGGTGGGGAAGAGGACTTGGGTACTTCTCCATTGACCATGTCCCGCCGTTTTCCGACCGTCAACGTAACGGCCGCCTCCTCCTCCTCCTCTCCCGGACAGTTTTTTTGCAGAGAACAACGATGTTCTACGTTAATACCAGGAAGGATTCCTTTTATCTTTGTACGCCACAGGAATAGACCATGAGATTTGCTTTTAAAAAAAATATGAGCCATCCGATTGAAAACTTTTAGAACAAATAGCCATTTTATTGTTTGCGACTTTTATCGAAGGCTTACAACATCTTGCTGTAAAAAGGTTCGAAACAGGGTAAATGTTTATCAATTATATCTATTTAAGGCTTACAATGTTTCATGGGAATAGTAATTCTTATTGTTTTACTATGATGTTTTGCCGCAAAGCATTACAAAGGATGATAGATGCTCAAATAATGCTGTCAGTGTAATGAATTGTTAAAATACACTTATGAGTTGTATTAGAGAAATCTCACGTTAGAGAATTGATGTGGTATGAAATAGTTAATATATCTTATTATAGCTCGTCAAGAGCTCGTCGGTTGAAAGTATCAAACTTATGTATGACATCTTAAGAAGGTTGACAAAATATATGCGAGCAATGTACAAAGTATTTCGTCAGAACCCGAAGGCAAAACGTTGTAAGTAATTGAATTATGCTATTTTCAATGTTTTACGATATTTCACAAAGACTAAAGATGTTTTGTGGTAACTCAGTTCAAAACAACGCAAATAACTTGATATATTAATTTTAATGATTTACAACGTTTTACAAGGGCTTAAGATGTTTTGATGTAACTCATTCCAAACATATTAGAAGTTGTGCCGTACGCCGATTGAGATTTAAATATATAGACTGATTTAAATGTATACACTAGTTCAAAACAAAGTTTTGATCGCAATTATTGTCCGGTTAAAAATTGGCAAACATCACTTTGGTCGTACTTTAATGAGAACAGATGAAACGATCCTTATTTCTCAATCTATAGAAAGGAGATGCCCCACTTCAAAACCTTGTAAAGACACAAAATGTTCGTCCAAATTTAATCAAACTGTTAATCTAAATCTATATAGGAGATTAGAACATCTGCCATTCATGAAGACAATTATGATTGTCGTGAGCAAACAAAAGTGGCCTCTTTTTGGCCGGCCAAAAAAAAACAAAAAAATACTTCACATTAAAAGTTGGCATGATGAAGTGCTAATGACTTACGAACACAAAGGATTACATATCTAATGAACATTATATATTAGGATTTTCAAGTAGTTTGACTCTATGGCTACTCACTCGCCACCATTACCAAGTGGCCATGGTCTACGTGACTATCACCCCGTGTCACCACCTAATTATCAATAACCATATACCATCACTTTCTCATGTGGACCTACCTCTTACTCGTTTCATAAATTATCCAAAAGGATATAAACTCTCTCTCTCTCTCTCTCTAGATCGACGAGGAGGTGGTGTGCAATAGTTTCAACCTCAACAATCGGCGTTAAACGATCTCAAATTTTTGGGGTCACCTGAGGTTGGCAATGTTGGATATGGGCTAGCAATCTTGGGTTTGAGGTCGTGCCGAGGAAGTGGGGGCGGGGTTGGGAGGGGTTCATGATGGCGCATGCCGTGGCATATCGAGACAACATCCAGTGATTAGCTCTCTTAGAAAAGGGAAGGGAAAAAGGAAAAGGGAAAACACGAGCGAAATGAAAAGGGGAAGAGGGAGGGCGGAATAGATTTGGACCGCATCAAATGCTCATGCAGCAATACGTCAATTTTTCCTGGGGAAATTCAATCCCTAAGTATGTTTTTCAAGGTTCTTCAAGTATGAAATCTCCCAAATACAAATGAACAACTATCACATTTCTCTTCTCCCATCGAATAGAAAGTACAATCCTCAAGACTTTCTTATAGAAGAGGACACCCAGAGGCTTTGGGATTTGCTTTCTACTTGAAACGGACGCCAATTGGATTTATGGACCCAAGACCCACCATCACAAGTGGTTTTGATCACCGAAGCTAACACGAGCTTTCCTATTTAATATGGATAGCAAATGGTCCCCTTAATTCTGCAGGGACCCTATAAGAACGCCCCCTGTAAACATCAGGTAAAACAGCAGCAAATCCAACCTAACCCCGGGCATAACAAGCAAAACCAGCTACGATTTTATATTCTTTCTTTTGGATATCATCCTCAAAAATTTTAATAATCCGACAACCTCTTTTCGCGCTCGATTCATTACGGATTTCCCTTGAAAGCAATTGCAACTAGCCGGGGAATTTGTGACTTCTTTTCATGGGACAAATTCCGCCGGTTGGACAAAAGATATGTGAGAGTACGGAAGCGATGTTCATGGGGTACTATGTCAATGTGCGACTACAGAAAGAAAGGCCAGAAAACGGATTTAAAGTGCACGATGTTGTTTTTGTTTTTATTTTTTTTTATAATCGAGGTTTCTCACATGTCATGAACTATTTTTCGAAATGATGGAGGCATGTCAATGTTACCGGGTAAGTCCCCAAAACGCGATCGCGGGAGTCGAACCTGTGGCCTTATCGCTTTAACTGTCTAAGGTCTAGGAAGCTCAATCAACTCGTCCAGCTCCCCATTGGCAAGTGCACGATGTTGTTCATGTATCGGCTTTCGAAAATCATTTATCCCATGAAAAGAAAAGGAAAACCGCACTAGAAGTCCTAAAACTAGTCACGAGTATGTAATGAAGTCCTAAAATTTTAAAAAGTGCAATCAAGTCATAATGTTTATGATAAAAGTTCAATTGAGTCCTAAAACTTTCAAAATGTGCAATCAAGACCCTTGTGACGAAGGTCCATTCTAGTCCTAAACTTTCAAAACGTCCAATCAAGTTTTAAAACTTGTGATGAAAGTCCAACCGAATTTTAAAACTTCCAAAATATGCAATCAAGTCTTAAAACTTATAACAAAAGTCGAATCAAGTCCTAATTTTTTTTAAAAAAGCAATTAACGGAAGAACTTTATTTCATCAATTTGGTAAGTTTTAAGATCCGATTGTACTTTTTGAAAGTTTTAAGATCTAATGTACTTTCGTCACAAGTTTTAGGGCTTTTAATGCATTTATCTGGAAAAAAAAAATTACCATGCTCCGTGTTAAACTGTGATCGGATATTGCGAAAATGGCACTATGTGTGGTTAAATAAGGATAACTTGCAAGTTATATAGACATGAAAAATAATTGCCCAGTACAAGTTAATAGCTGCGAGATAGCTCCAACCCAAATTTGACCCGAAAATTGTAAGTACATTCTATGGACTGTGTGATGGATGATCCTTACAAATATTAACCTAATGAGTGATGAACAGAACACCCAAGAACTTGTGAAGACTCCAAACTAGTACTATAGTCTGAAGTAATAATATATCTGGTACGAAAATCTGGATCTTTCCACACGTGTAATTTGCCTAGAATTTTCTACACTGGGACAATTTGTTCTTGTTCTTTCCAAGCGAGTGTGAAGCAGCCACTTGTCCCGCAGTGCGAGGGGCTTCATGTGCATGTCATGTCACATTGGTCATACGGGAAGAGTTTTTCATTGGGTGAGGAATCAGTCCAGGACAGGCTTTGGCTTGTTTGTGCTCAGAAACCCAGTTATCCTTTGCCATAAGCTTTTGGTTTTTTTTTTTTGGTACAAAACAGGAATTCAGTGGACTGGTTTGGTTCAAGCCCCTAACCTATGCATGTGTCCCTGTCCCTGAACGGACGTAATTAATGAGATTCGAAGATCCGGCCCGTGACGTGACGCCCGTATTAATTAGGCCGGCTCCGGCTACTTTTTTGCCGGGTAAAAAGCGGGAAGAGAACGCCGGAGAGACTCTCAAGCTCAGACTTGGACTCGGAGAGGTTGAATGGTGAAATTAGGGACGAGCCATTTCATGCTGTGTGTAAGTTTGATCTGAAATTTGAGACCTATTTATTTATATAGGTTCCTTATTTTTTAGAATTTGAAATTTATCATTTTTATTTTTGAATCTAAAATCTATTCCGTCACGATTTTAGAGTCGATTTCAGGTTTTATCCAAATTGAACATGTATTCTTAATTGAACGAATACAGTGAATAATCACATTTCTTGACCATCACTTGCTGCTAAAATTCATCGAACACTACTCATATTTAAATACACGAAAAATATGAAACATTAATAAAATAAAAATTTTAATGAAAAAGTGATTTCGGATTACATATTCATTATCGGACATCATGGAAACACCGCAAAATGACGCAAAAACATATACCCCAAAAAAGAACTTGCTCAAAGTTTCGGATTCCAACTATCCGGAACCTAAAACCTATCCATGTTAGGACATGTTTTCGAATTTTTGGAACTTGAAATCTACTCTCAATAGCCTAGAACCTAGAACCAATCGATTTTCACCGTTTTAGTTATTCAAATTCCAGGTTCTATCCTAGAATCATGCTTGTTCCGAGGTAAAATACAATTCGGTTGATAAAGGAAGGACAAATTCATCTTCTTCACGCCCTTTGTTCCTTCCTCTGTATCTGGCCGTGGACTTAGAATAATTTGATGGAATCATAACAGACATTGGGATAGACCGAACTCCATAATATGTTCCTTGCTTTTCCGTATTATATGTTCCTGTTTGTTCGAAGGCTTAAACCAGATTCCAAGTCTTGTGTGTGAACGAGAACGAGAATGAGTGGTCATAATCGTTTGTCATTTTGCATTCTAGTGCAGCTTTTAATGCTATAGAAACCCTAAAAATCAAAGCCATAGCAAGAATGCGAATCAAAAAGATTCCTTGGAGAGAGAAAGAGAAGGTTTTTCTCGGGTACTCTGTTCTCATTCACTCTCAGTCAGCCGTTCTTGTCTATGAAGCGTGAACGTTCCTGAGAAGAAACTAGACAATGTTAGAAACTAGTCGAGTTTCTACACCCGTTTCTTTAAATAAAAAGAAATGGGTCATAAGCACCTATTATGCGGTGACTGACTTGATTGGACGAGGATGTCTTGCTCCGAAAGTGCCCTAAAATTTTATGACAGGTTAAGATTTTGAATCTGTCATGACTCGCGGGATTCTTCTTTGTTTATTGCTTCAGCTTAGGAAATTGTGGATTCCGACAGCATTGAGTTCTCATGTTCTTCAGAATTTTTCACATGCAGAGCTATACTTTTTTGAAGCTCTTTGTCAGCTGGGTGTCTTTCGGTACTTTTCTGATTAATTAATGAGTTCTGCGGCTGTGAGATCTTTCGTTTCATACTACACGAGTCAAAGCAGGAGGTCTTGGCGTGCACAGACGGTTTGCGACTACTGGGTTTCGCCACTAGGCAAGAGCAAAAACATGTAAAAAAAGTGAACAAAAAGCGTCGAAGAAACCCTAATTTCTTCAATATTGAAAGTGATAATCCCGTGTTCCTCGGCTGAATCCACGCTTTTGATTTTTTCTTTTTCTGGGTTTGTCTGTGTTATGTCCTTGAATGTTGACATGTACTACCAAAAAGCAAATTGGCCAGTTTTATTTTATTTCGATCTATTCCTTTCTTCTTCTTTTTCATGCAATTCTTTGTTCGGCTATAAGTTCGGCAACATAATTTCGTATTAAAAGTTGATTAGAAGATTTTCTATCTCCCTTGAATTTTCATATTTTTCAAGATTATGCATAGGATTTCGCCGAGGTAACAGTCCTGGTACTCCGAGAGAATGGCGAAGGATTTTCCACCACTTGTTTCTTTACGGGGCAACCGGCAACCGGGACTGAGGACGGATCCATCAGCAATTACTTCACTAATACTACTTCGAACCCTGATTTTATGAAAGGAAATAAGTACGCATAATTTGCTTCAGGTATAGATGCCCAGGTGAAAAGAAGCTTTTGAAATACTGGTGCGTGAACCGACAAAAGGAATTTGATTGATAATCATAATTGCAGGTTTCATTTTTACTGTACTCATTTTTTTTTAAACCGTTCATGTAATGATTCTCGTTGGCTATTAAAAAGATGAATGGTTTTCTATTTACAGAATCCTATTAGCATGACCAAAACTTTCCGGGCATCCGAACAAAAAGTTGTCCATCAAATCCCATTAATTATGTGCAAATTGTTCTAAATCAGAGTCACTTGTGCTGGCCAAAGGTGTGGACTTATTTCACGTGACTTACCACGAGCTTTCGTACGGTCGAATGTTTGAAACAGTCCGTCTGGTTCAACGGACACATCCTCTATGACCAGCAGTTTTCTCTGAAAAATCTACATTGCAAGTGGCAGTGGGTGCATCATGTGTCTACGCTGAACCTTCTTTGGAAAACTATTTGTTTTGCATAATGGGCAACTGTACATAAATTTTCTGTGGAGAACCATCTGTTTTACAGGTGCATAGTATTTGAAGAAACAAATCTAATGATATCCAAGAAAGAAAAAATCATGAGAAATTGACTACCAATTTTAAACGATGGATGTTAGTTCAAAATTTACAAAAAGCAAGTTATTATGTAGTCAAACGTCGGAAATGCGCATATTGTAAAAAAAAAATCATTCACATTTTGTAAAGTTTCGCACTTATAATTTAAATTGGCAATTTTTATATCTTATTATAACCGCGATACTTAAAAATTTATCATTGCACTTGGTTACAATAAAACTTCATCTAATGCGGTCTCAAAATACTTGAAAATATTGAAAATACTGAAATATTAAATACTGATGTGTACAATTGGTCAGAGACACCAATTGAAACTTTACCTTGAGCTATAAATATTAAATATTGTGCTGATCACCATCCAAATTCGTGTAAACACTACCACAAATACTCTTACCTAGACATACCGGAGACTCTTCAAATGTAACATCCCTACCGATATAGATGAACCTAATTTTAGGCATCACAAATGGTAACCCCGATCACCTAGTGCGTAGACGGGGAATATGCAATTTCTTGCCTTCCCATTGATTTTACCATCACTTGCTCGAACATAACATGGACAAATGGATATTCAAAAAGTAGGATAATCAATAATATTGCTTGGCCACATTTTTTCAAGAGTCCAACATTCAATCATAGTTGATGAGGACATCTTCATTAGGTAGCTCATCGTATCGAACGTATCCGATAGGAATTTCTTTCTAAACCAAGACTAAAGATCATTTTATTGAGTGTCTCTAGTAATGTTCTACTCATCAACTCGCAACCTACTATGCTTCACTTGCATTAGTGGAATGTGTTATCATATTCTCCTTCATGCATAATTGTTTTAATAGCTTCGACTAGAATTCCAATCTATTGTCAGCTACACATGCTTGATCGTCTCCTCTCTCTCTCTCTCTCTCTCTCTCATAACAAAGTTCTCAAGTGTCTAATCCTAACAACAACATCAAACTTGTATCTCAACACAAACACCCAAGTCCTCCTCATGTAGTCGTGTACAATTATTAGCATAAATCCAACAATCTTTCTCCAAGGAAATCCAACAACCTCGAGAACATTCAAGTTAATTGACTTTGCAATCTTCATGGTTTCTCTTATAGTCATACTGAACTGAACTTTCCATCATTTTCCTAAGTCAAAGTAATTACATATATTCAGTTCCCTAGGCACATATTAACATAACACATTCAGTTCACTCAAAACCTTCAGGCTTTTTACACCAATGTGCCTAAACACATATAACCAATATTCGAGCTAGTCAATGACCTCACGATATCATCATGCATTCTACTTCTCACATCGTTACCACCCATATTATCACACTTTGCATTGTTCCCATTGTGCTATACCACTATCTGGGCATTGATAAGTAATAAATCAGTTTCTTTTTAGTGTAGCGTGAAACGAAGAACCAAAATCCATAATCCATTCATCAAACAACAATTCCTCAATGATAGACATGAGACAATCATCACCATCCGAGACACCATTAGTAATTGCAGCAATATCATTGAGAGACTTGACTCTAATTCCCTTATATTTTGCATTCTTCAACTTAAGGCCATACATTTTTAGATGGCTACTCTTGCCACAACTCCATCTGATCACATCAACATTTTGAAACATACTTTTTCTATTCGTCTTCATATTGCTCTTGCAAATATGAGTATTAGTTCTTCCTCTACCTTCACTTATTAAAATAGTAGGCAATGATTTCCCAAATTCGCTTTTTACGAATGTCTTTACTCAAAATCATGTCACGAGTATCATCAAAAGTCAAGTTTCTTGACCTAGGGAAATTAGTAATAGTTCTAACAATGGTATTCCAATTACAAGGCAATGAGGATAACAAGATCATAGCACATAGCCTCATGATAAAAGTCAATCTCAATTGACTAGCGGACCACAGTAAGTACATTGATATGCTCTGCAACAGATGGACCTTTGCCTATATTTAAATGAAACAATCATCACTTCAAGTAGATCACATTGATCGTAAAGGGCTTTTAAGTACATATTCAACAAAACAGTCGTTAGTCCTATAATGTTCATTTCTTCCACAAGGATAAACGAGATGTTACGAACCAACGTTAGTCAAACAATGGACCACATTAAATACATAGCCTCATGATAGAATTCAATCTCAATTGACTAACGAACACATTAAGAACATTGATATGCTCTGCAATAGATGGACCTTTGCCTATCTTTAATTGAAATAATCATCACTTCAAGTAGATCTTATTGATCGTAAAGGGCTTTTAAGTACATATTCAACGGAGCATTCATTAGTCCTACAATGTTCATTCATTTCACGAGGTTAAACGTGACGTTACGAGCCAACATTAGTCGAATGACACCCAATGCCTATCTATCTTGCAATTCTCAACTAGCTTGCTTCATTAACTCTATATTATTCATGGATAGGGGTATCTACAAATTCCTTTAGTAGAGAAAATCCTCAATCCGCATTTTTGAAGAGCCAAAATCCTTCCTATCAATTATGTTATTATTCACTTTTCCTACTTCTATCACCATCAATTCGCTTCAACTCATCCAAGCCAACTTCGATACCAATTGTTGTGAAAAGGCGAATGAGTAAGAAATAGAGAAAGAAAATAATTTAGACACCATATTTGTGTGGTTTGGTTGATGAGACCAACTTTACGAGGAGAGAAGCACATGATTTCATTATAAATTAGCGTATAACGTATATTACACCTAAACGCAAGTCACTCCAACACTCAATGTTTCCTTGCCCCTAATTATAAATAATAATCTCACACAGTGTTTAGCCCTCACAATTCCCTACTAAACAATCTCTCAATTTCATAAAGGAATTCACAACTCTTATTCATGAGATTAAATTGGTTTCAACACTCTTTAGATTACTTTATGGAATAATTTACAAAGAAACAGCCTCTTTTGGTTGCTCTTCATGGAGAAGTATCACTTCAAATATAAGAAAGAATTGGATACAAAGTGGGAAACTAGCGCAAACTAGGTAGCCTATTTAGATTGGTTTCCTTCATAGGCTCAAACTCAAGACATATTTTTAATACTTCAAATCGAAATTATTCCTTCGTTTATGATCTATAGACTCACCAGTGGATGCATCACCATGGAAAGAAATGTAAATTTACATTACAATAATTGTGTTTACGCTCTATTAGTTCATCAACATTTGGTCCATGCATGTGATGACGATTGTAGCATAGGCCACATGATACCAAAGAGATTGGAGTTTCAGAGGTGCTACGGGTTAGATAAAAGGAATGTTCGTTCCTAAATAATCCAGCTTATCATGTATGGTACGTAACGCATGCCATAAACATAAGAAGACGCCAAAGTGTGATATGAGAAGGTCACGTGCATGTCACGTGAGTTTCCTATAGGTGCTAATCCATGAGTAAACTTTGGAAAGTGTATCGACACTAGCACAAAGATTGATGCCACGTATCTAAATTAACAATACATATTAAGAACGATGAAGCAGCCTCAAATATTGGTGCCGATGATGGATAAAGCTGCCAAGAGTTCAGAATATTTTTCAGAAAACGTGCTAGAATAGACAGATAGCTCCCTTTTGAATATCCAGAGGGAGAACAGTTATCGACAATTACTTAAGCATTTGAATAGCCTCCTAAAAACTCGGTCCAAAGGTTTTGAAGGAATGGACCACGTGAGCACGATTTGCCAGAACAAAAGGAGAAGAAAATCGAATCGATACAAGTAAATAGAAAATAGTCGATAGTAACATCGAGTATCACAGAAACCACCGGAGTAACTACTTGTAGACTTAGTCCAATGAGCTTGCGCAAATGATGGACATGGAAGCAACAGACAAAGAAGTGCTAAAAGCTACAACTACTAAAGGGTAGTTATTGACTCAAGCATTATAAAAACCACCAGGCATCCACCCTTAAGGCCCAAAAAAATCAACAAAATTTCCTTTATCTTTACTTTCTGCGCTGCACTTTACTTTCCTTAGCTATAGCTTTTAAAATCTCATCATCAAGTCAAACTCCGACGTTGGTCTTTATCTTAGATACTTTACTATCGAGTCAAACTATAGTGCCGTATCAAAGCTTGTTCAAGTACTGTCGTCAAGTCAAACTCTAGCAAGGTTTAAGTATGTTTGTTTGTTCTTTTGGTAGGGATTATATTCTCTAACCCATTCTGTCGAGTCAAATTCCGGTTTGGTCTAAGTTTGTGTAATTTCTTTCATTTGTCTATGGATTGGTTCATTAAGATTGTACTATCCGAACCCTTCCGTCGGGTCTAACTTCGGTTTGGTTTCCATTAGTGTGATTTTATTGAAATCTTGCATAATTTACGTGTTGATTTTCTGACTATTTTGATCACGCCTGTTCGGAATGGCCATAGGACACTTTATCACATTTAAGAGCTGAAGAACGAATTTCGGTAAAAGATATTTTGTTGCGGAGAAATTCCAGTGAAACAACAATATGTAACTCACCACTCAATAGAACTCTCTAAAGATATACAGAGATATAAAATAAGAAACTCTATCAACACACAGCATGAAACTAACTCTGGCTATAAAACAACATCGTCACAAGTCACTTAGTTCGTGCCTTAACCCATTGGCACAAAATTTATCCGCAGTAGTTTCATTGCCTCAGTTGAGCCAAGGTGATGAAACCTAATTTCGTTGCTCTAGGCACCAAACGCAGCGAAACTGAATTTCTTGAGATTTTCCCTGTAATCTAGCCCTCTTGGAAGACTTGACATCGCTGCCAATCCTGTGAATGTATTTAGACTTGTACTCGGAGCATAGTTTACATATCTTCTCCAATGGCAGGGGTTGACCATCAGCCCCAAATAAAAAATCTAATATTCAGTGACATGCATGGAGAGTTAAGTCTGCATCATGCACCTCATCTACACGATCATCACAAATATCCTTTTTGGTACCACTATAGAGATGATGTAAAAAAGTAGTGCTAGTTGTTGTGAAAATATCATGAAAGCTAATGAATCTTACAATTCAATTCAAACGTGGAAAGAAAAATTTCCAGATGAGCAATAAAGAGCACCAAAGATTTACGTGGTTTAATCCAAGTATCAGTACCTACTCCACATGAAGAGCTAACTATCAAGAAATCTATTATAAATATAGAAAGTACAGAATTTACCATTGCTTAAGTGCTTTTCAACTCCCAATTACACCCAAAGCAAACTCACAAGTGTTATATGACCATTCCTCATAAAGAACTTACTAAAAAAAACTAAGAGAGAGAAAATATGTGACTCATCTTGTTTGCATTTGTTGTATCTGATATCAGATTATAATTTTATCTTATACATATATTATTCCTATTCAAATTGGAAACCAATTTTAGGAAACCTATTTACCTTAGGAAATGTACTCATACTCAAAACATGTTCCCTACAATCTCCACCTTGGCTGATGTTTGAGCCACATTATAATGCTCATTATCATATCAGTTCTCCCATCGCCCCGATGGGCACTCAAGCATTACAGATGTTTATCAAGCCCAAGTGAAGCTTAGACTTGTCTAAAGGGTCCAAATGTCCATAGAATTCTCCATTGCAAGAAACATCTTTAAGGTCACATCCTCTCTTGACATCCTAAATCCGATGCATTAATTTCAGTCATAAATGACTCAACTCTCCAAGTGATATCTCTAATTTGCATTGAACACCACATCAAACTGGTGTATCATGTCAACATCACTAACCAAGTCATTAGACCACATTGCTTCTTCCGTTTCTTTCGTCGATATCATGTCAATCGCTATTTTCGCTCGAGACATAATTGGAAATAAGAAAAATTCCTAATAGTGATCGAGACTAGCAAAAGCTCCAAATTAGCTCTCAAAACCCTAACCTTAAATCCGATACCAATTGTTGTGAAAATAATGTTGGGTATGTCTTTAATTCTTTATGGGCTTGTGCCAACATTAGGGTTTGGGGGCATTAGTATATATATTGTTCTTTCTCAAGCTATTGTGTTAAGAAGCAAGACAAAAAGAGTCTTTTGTTTCTTAGAGCCACCTTTTGTAATCCTCGATTCTTACTGGATTTTGCTTCTCCTTTCCCCATGATTTTTCCCGCAAGAGTTTTTGTGTAAATCTTTGTGTTCATTTTTTCTTCTCAGCTTTAATTTTGTTATTATTTTTGCATCAATCATAATAATAAGGTATCGTAGCCTTAGGGATTTTTTGATCTTCCGGTTATAGCTTCAAGTTCAACAACGAATTTGATATTCGGAAGTTCGATGGGAGTGGCAGTTTCAACCTTTGTGATTTGTCTCGTTAACTATTTTTACGCAAATGGGGTTTGAAAAAAACTCTATGTAGTAAAGGAAAGAAATCGAAAATCATGTAGGATGAAATGTGAAAAGAATTGGATTAAAAAGGTTAATCCAATATTCAGTTGTGCCTCACGAATGAAGTTTTGCAAGAGTTGCTAGATCGAAAATAGCTGCAGGTTTATGGATGAAAACCGAGAGTATTTTTCTCGACAAAATATCTCACTAATTGGGTGAGGCTTAAGCAATGACTCTTTACTCTTCGTATGTATAAAGGTGCTTCTCTTAAGTATCATGTTTCTAAATTTCGTGCTATTATCTTTGAATTAAAAAGTATTGATGTTAAAATTGAAGGTGAGGATCCAGCTCTTTTCTTGTTAGTTTCACCACTTCCCTCTTACAAGAATTTTAGAGAGACCATAATTGCTAGTAGAGAAACTATCGATGTTGAAGATGTCAAGACTAGTTTGCTAAATAACTAGAAACTAGATATAACATTGGCGTTTGAAGGCAAGAATGATCATGGGGTGGGTTGATTGCTTGGGGAAATTCTATTGAGAGAAACAATAGTGGCAAGAGCATATCAAAATTGAAGCATAGGGATTTGACTTGCAATTACTCGTAGAATCCGAGGGACATATTACGATAAATTATCCGAAACTAAAGGCAAAGTGGCAAAGACAAAATAATCTAAATTAGGAAAATCAAGGGAATGACAATAGTCATAATAATCACAACTACCAAAATAGATAGAATCAAGGAAAAAACCCCCCGCTCAAGCTGGTATTGCCAAAGAAAAAAAGAAGACTCGGCTATTAGTTGTAGAAGATAAAAACAAATTCTATGATAGTTGGATTCTTGATTCAAAGGCTATTCGTATCACATGTGTCCTAATCGTGATTGATTCTCCATGTACAAAGAATATAATTCACCTATCGTTAAATATAGCTCCATTCAAGTTTTTCTTGCGTTAGCTACTATGCATAATTTAGACTTGGAACAACTCGATGTGAAAACAACTTTCTTGCATAGTGAACTTGAAGAGAAAATCTATATGGGTTAATAAGAGGGTTTTCAGTTTGAAGGTAAGGAAGATCATATTTGTTCATTGAAAAAGTCTATTTATGCCTTGAAGCAATCACCTAGGAAGTGGTATAAAAGGTTTGATTGATTTATGGTGCAACATGGCTATTGTAGGAGCAAATATGACAATTGTGTATATCTCGTGCAAACTTCCAAATAGCTCTTATATTTATTTGCTATTATATGTTAATGACATGTTGATTGCAACAAAAGCTAAATCGATATACAAAATTTGAAGGTACAATTGAGCTCTAAATTTGACATGAAGGATTTAGGTGTGGCGAAGAAAAACATAAGCATGGAAATTCAATGAGATCAAAAAAGGGAAAAATTGTATCTTTCTCAAAAAAAGCTACATTGAGAAGATATTTTTCGTTTCGGCAGGACAGATGCCAAACTAGGAAGTACTCCTCTAGTTGCTAGCTTTATATTATCAGATGATTTATGTCCACAAATAGATGAGGAAATAAAATATATGTCACATGTTCTATATTCTAGTGCGGTTGGTATCCTTATGTATGCTATGATTTGCACTCGACTCGATATTTCACATGCTGTTAGCGGGGTAAGTAGATATTTATCTTGCCAATGCAAAGGTCATTGGCAAGTTGTGAAGTTGACTTTGAGATATTTGAAGGGTACTTGATTATGAACTTGATTATGATTTAGTGTTTTGGAAAATTGGTGATATTCTTACAGGGATATGTTGATTCATATTATGCTTTGGTGACTTTGATAAGAGGAGGTCTTTGATCGGTACATCTTTACTATCGGAGGTTATGCAGCCAGTTGAAAGCTTCTTTACCGCATATTGTTGCTTTATCTATTACAAAGGTAGAGTATATGGCTATTACTAAGGCTGCTAAAGAAGCCACATGATTAAGAGGTTTATTTCGAGAGCTCAACGTGGATTATGGTGTGATTGTTGTCCATTGTGCTAGCTAGAGTGCTATACATCTTACCAAACATCGATGTATCATGAGAGGACAAAGCGCACATACATTCTTGCTGATGGCTATATTAAGGTTGTAA
Source organism: Rhodamnia rubescens (assembly GCA_021437795.1). Classification (NCBI taxonomy): domain Eukaryota; kingdom Viridiplantae; phylum Streptophyta; class Magnoliopsida; order Myrtales; family Myrtaceae; genus Rhodamnia; species Rhodamnia rubescens. The sequence continues at coordinate 2,616,097 of JAILYA010000032.1, read as the reverse complement.
AGATTGGTACAAAAAAAAATCATGGTGATATGTTGATGAAGTTATTACCTATTTGATTGGATTTGGTTAATGTTTGCTGCAATTGAGCTTTACTTCGGTGGGAGGAGAAGATAGTTTATTACCTATGTTTATTTGAGGAATTCAAGCTAAGGTGGAGATTTGTTGAGTATGTCTTTAATTCTTTATGGGCTTGTGCCAACGTTAGGGTTTGGGGACAAGTAGTATATATATATTGTTCTTTATCAAGTTATTATGTAAAGAAGCAGAGACAAAAAGAGTCTTTTGTTTTTGAGAGCCACCTTTTATAATCCTTGATTCCGTAGTGGATTTTGCTTTTCCTCTCTCCATGATTTTCCCCACAAGGTTTTCGATGTAAATCTTTGTGTTTATTTCTTCTTTTCAGCTTTAATTTCGTTATTTTTTTTCGCATTAGTCATAACAAATGAAGGGAACACATTTCCATTACAATATACAAGCAGATTACACGAAATTAACAATCCCAAGGACTTACTTGAATCACCGATTGGAGAAGTATGTTACACAACGGACATACATCGGGTTTCCACATATTAAATTTTCTTGTTGCACCCTCGAGAGATCGTTCGTCCCCGCTATTACGTTCAAGAGAGGAGCAGGAAGACGCATCAATGTTCTTCACTTTTTTTTTCTATACAAAGTGACCATCTAAAGCTATTATAAACAAAAAGAACTTCTTTTGTTCTTTTTATCACGTTTCAAAGTGATAATTGCTAAAAGCGATTAATCTTAGAGATAATGGATTGTGATAGCCTATATGGGTGGACCACCATGCTTCCCACAAATCCCAACAACAAATAACATGGAAGATAATGGTTCTTGCAATTCAAGCTGAATGTGAAAAGAATGAATTACTAGAGAAATCAATGAGAACGATACAAAATATTCGAGAACAATGTGGTTTGGTCGAGAGTGTAGATACCTACTCCATTGGGAGAGCTAACTGCCAAGAACTCCTCTATAAATCCAGAAAATATAGCATTTATGACGGCTCAAGCGTTTCCCTCCCCCTTCCCCAATTACATCAAAAGTAAACTTACAAATGTTATCTCCTTATCTCTCATAGAGAACTTACTTAGAAAACTCATTGAGACAAAATTTTATACTCTTCTTATTTACATTGTTGGATCTACTATCAAAGTAGAATTTTATCTTATATGTGACATTCATATCCAAAATAGAAACCCCTTATAGAAAATCTACTCAAACTAGGAATTCTACTCAAACTTGAGATGTGTTCCCAACACTATGTCGAATATCTAAATTCGATCCTATCAAAGATGCAAGAAAGTAATGAAAATTCACACAAGACAAGAATTTATGTGGTTCAAAGCAGGGAGATATTCCGCCTATCTATGTCCACAGAGAGATGAGATCCGTTTCACTAATAACGTAGAAAAGTGTCAGCCCACTCTTTCTCACACCCTCTCACCTCTAGAGACCTGTTTTGCCCTAAATATATATAACGAAACCCTACATGGCACAAATTACAAAATTGTCCATATAGCCTAAAATATTTAACTTTCCCATATAAATCCTTCATGATTGAACATAAAACGCCCTGTCTAGTTGTCGGGGGCCTTTGGGAACCGCCTCATTAATCTCTTGAATAACGAATACAAGACATCAACCTCAACACACTAGCCATGCTAAATCCTTATCGAAGTTTCTTATTGAATAATGTCTCATCTTGCAAAATAATGTGAAGCATATGATTTCAAGAAAAAGAATAGATGGTTTGATTTAATTAACAAATGATTACGACACATCATTTAGCAAATAAGGTTTAGTACACTTTCCTAGTACATTAGAATCCATCAAAGCAAAGATAAGTATAGTAGGCATTTTACTGAAATTTATAAAACAGATAATAGATATGCTTAATGGCATGGAATGCGGAATCCATACTCTTTTTCTGGTCTTAACTTCATTGCCTATCTTCAGTCTTAAAGTAGCTGTATGCCTGTTAAAGTGAGACTATTTAATAGTGCTGTTATGCAGAAAGAAATTGGAAAAAAGAAGAAGAATAACGTTAACTAGTGTTATGTAATCGTGCTGACGTGTAACCAACCGTGCTTAGATTAAACTCTCGAAACCTAATTATTTTACATGTATCTTGAAATCATGGCCTTGTGTAAAAAGAATTCTCCCGAGTATCAATGAAGCATTTGTTGAGCATACTTAATTTGGAAAAGTTCAATTTTTAGAGCATTCGTTCCGCATGGCACGTATTGGAGCGACTAAAATATGGTTGGTGGAGAACTAATTTATGCCATAACCAAGAAATAAATGTGTTGGTAGAGAACTCACCACGGCCCTCCCTTCATTGGTATTTTTGCTCGGGGACCATCCTAGAAAAAGATGCCCCAGAGGATTTAATTAGGTGCACTGTCCCTGTCCCGGATTTGGTGCATGAACCCTCCTACATACACTGCAAGACTTTCGCACCAATGGAAAATCAGATGTAAGAATCTAATTGGTGCGCCTCCCTGCATCCATGCAGATTCCACTCACCACTTAAATATGTCTCAAAGACCTATTTGAATGATAGCTTGTGTGAGAAGTAAACCGTCAATCATGCCAATTTCTCAAGCGTGTTATCACAAAATTTATTATGAAAAACAAGCGATCAGATAACAATAAGAAGAACAAGTAAATAAATCAAACATCAAATTTATGTGATATGGTCGGTGAGCTCCACCATGAGGAGGAGCATGTGATTCTACTATAGCGAAACGACGGATATTACAACCATATTTTAGTCGCTCAAACACTCATAGTGTTTTCCAATTCTTAGTAACATTAAATGACACACAAAGTTCTTAGTTTTTTCAATATGAATACACAAATCTTGCTAGAAGATTTATTGACTTTAAAACACTTACAAGTTTTTTATGATGCAATTCACGAGCATGCTGCGCAATTGATTGTTATGACCAAAACCTCCTCGATGTCCTGTTTGGGCAAAAACCAAAACTTAACTCTTATACATGCAATATTTGGAATAAAATACAAAACTCAATTTAGGAAAACCACTTAAGTTAGGAGACCACTCAAATAAGACAACTTACTTGGATTGGATTTTTTTACTGTCTCATGTTCGATGTTACTCTCGGCAAAATTCTACAACAATAGAATGTGATAATTAATCTATTTACTTCTTTTGATGGTGAGACTTAAATTATGTCGTTATAATCGAAGAAAATAGGAGTTTCTAAATGCATATATGCAAAGAATGAAACAAGCCAATGGAACCTGCTCCAGCAAAGAATTATGCCCCTCGCAGTCTTAGGTAACTCAGCAACAAAACAAGCTTCACACTAATGACTTTCTAAGGTGAGGAATAGGAGGGCAATCGAGTTGACATAATTCAGTACTCGAGTTCGACTCCACTCGATTTGACTTAAATATTCAAGGCTCGGTACTTGTATCGAACTCAATCTAGTTTGTTTTCAAGCTCAAGCTCAAATTGACTCTGAGTCAAAATATTTCAATCAAAACCTTGAAATTGAGTTGCATTTAAAAAATGCACTATAATTGAATTTCGAATAAGGCACTCAAATGATCAAAATATAATTATTCGATTAATTGATTGCACTTGCGAGCTACTTAGTCAAGATTTGTCAAGTTCGAGCTCTAATAAAATTACGTGCTTGTGTTACTCGAACTTGAAAAGAACTAATCCAGTTGAGTTAATGTATTTGGGAGTCGAAATCGAGGATCTCATAAGTAGCCTTACTTACACTCCGAGTGTGGCATAGGTAAATGTGTATACTAACTGATATTTTTTGTGACGATACAACTTGATCCGCATGAACAGAATTTCGAAAAGGAATACTGAAAGTGATTATGATTTGATGGTGAGACTAGTGTCTGAATCACTTCACCAGTCTTCTCCCGACGATGAGGTGTCACGAATTTCCCGTGTCTAAAGTATGGATGTCCTCGTCAATGTTGGGCCTAAAGCCAAGAACCACACTAGGGCATGTCCGATGATTGAATTGGTCCTTTTTAATTCAAGAGGTGGCTCAGATAATTTCGCACTTTTCCCAAATGTGCTCGAGAGGCAACTTCGGTTATGTTGAATATCATCCAACATAGCACTCAATTCAGCATTTCCGGCTAGTGAAGCTACTCTGGCACCATTAGCTTTGTGTTGAGACGAAAATGTTAGAAATCGCCTACCTTACATTTGAGAACCCTTCTCTATTTATAGAAGAACTAATACATACGAAATAAACTAAACTATTAAAGGCTATGAAACTACACAACTATTAAAGTCACGGGAACGAGGAAGTATTTAAAGTCATGGGAACTGCATTAATGACAGGAAGACTTGAAATCTTGACTTTTCAGTTTCTTCAGCTTGACATGGCTGATACACACTTGCAAATTGAAAAGTCAAATCTTCAACTTGTCTTGTGAAAGTTCAAAATGTGCTGTAGGAAGAGTTTTGTGAGAGCATTAGCTAGTTGGTCAGCTGTGATAATTTCTGTGGCCGGATTGGGAGCGTCTTTAGTAGAAACTTTGAAACTTTTTTTCTTCAAGTGAGGAGAGACAGAGAAGATATGGGACTTTCTTAAAGAGAGGTAACTCTATCCTTTTGTTTGGTTTCAAGTGTTTAAGAGATAGAGAGAGCGCACTAAGAAATGAACCTAAAGTTAAAGCTGAGAAAAATGATTGAGAGAGACAGAGAGGTGACAGAAAAGAATATATAGTTGGCGAAGGAGGAGGGAAGGAAGAGTGAGAGATATATAGATAAGCAGAATGAGAACTGAAAAGGAGGAGGAGAGGAAAGCTTCATCCGAGCTTCATGTTCTTGAGGCGATGGTGGCGGCGGGATTCTCCAAAGCTTCTTCTCCTTGCGAAGGTGACGGCAGGATTCTCTAGAGCTACTCCGACCACCCTTGTGAAAAAAAAAAAAAAAAGAGCTAGAATTGAAAGAGGCGACGTGAGCCCTAGTTAAGCTTTGATACCATGTTGAGACGAAATTGTTAGAAATTGTGTACCTTACATTTGTGAACTCTCCTCTATTTATAGAATAGCTAATACATAAGAAATAATCCAAATATTAAAGACATGGGAACTGCGCAATTATTAAAGTCATGGAAACTGGAAAGTAATTAAATTCTTAGGAACTAAAAAGAAAATGTATTAATGACATGGAGGCTTTGAAATCCCGACTCCTCAATTACTTCAGCCTGATAAGGCTAATACCATATGCCATCCAAACCAAAACCCTCAAAAGAGAACTCAAAATTATGACAATTTAAAAGGTATATCTCATAACACGCGACTTTTTCTTTTATGGTCAAGGTAACACTTCATTCATTTTCGCAAAAAACAAGAGAAAAACCAACCAGATAATTCCTAGACAGTTTCAAAACAGAACAAGTTTCAAATAATAAGACAAATCATCACAACAAGGATAAATGTCACACGCTCAAAGAGCAGATAGATTTCTCGATGCGTGCTTGTTATTGAAGATTGATTCAATGATTGGCCGCCATAACTCGCGACTTTAGGTGTCAACAATTTTGCTATTCTAGCTTGCAATCCTAGCAACATCTCTCGTCAAAAGTAAACTGGCCCACCCAACCTCCCAAAAATGTGGTTAATATCTACCTAATAAATGCTCTGCTAATCATCTAGGATGCTGGAATCAACCATCAATTTGTCCAAAAAGCCCTAAAGTTGTCTTAAACCTTTTGATCATTTGTCAATTTAGTTCTAAACATTTCAATTGTGCCAATCTAGTCTTAGTTCTTTTGATAATTTGCCAATTTTATCTTAAATCATTTGACAATTTCTCAATGCATTCATCTCAATCAATTATCCAAATAATTGATTTTGGCCTAAATTGACATAATTTAAAGATTTTGAGACTAAACTAACATAAAATTTAGGATTAAATTGACACAATTCAAATGTTTATGATTGAATTAACGCCCTAAAATAAATTTGAAACTTTTTGCACAATTATTCCGAAGTTATCCCCTAATCTTGGATGCTCTGTTAAATAGGGATTTTTAATCAAATGATGGAAAAGAGTGGTTAAAAGACAAAGCTTTTGCCGTCTGACCAACAATGCACCTCCACATATCTCCAGCTGAATCACATTACATGTTATGGTTAAACCACTCGTCCTCTGACAAAGCAATGTCCGACACGTTACGAACGGTAGCTACGCATGTTGTTGTCCCACAGCGAGGCGACACCGCACATGTGAGCGGGATGCGTACCTCCTACTGCTGGAGACACGTGGTAAGAGGAGATGCCATTTCCAGCCATCCGTGGGGCCCAATATTAGCTAGATAGGGGTAAGCGGTTCACAGTCTGGTCCGGTTCCCATAAAAAATTGGGAATAGGACCGGTGGTCCTGATTCCCATTTTTGGAACCGCGGACCGGACCGGCCACCCTTGGAACTTGGAACCGAACCGGGCCGGGTTCGGCTCTCGGGCAATTCCAAGGAATTTGTGCTCGTGAAAAAATTATGCACCCGTAATGTTAAAATCTCAACAGTAATTTAATAATATTTCATGATATCCATGGGGATGGACATATTATAGACAATGCATTGGACAATAACATTAGAAGCTCTAAAAGCAAAAGTGTGGGCTCACCGCCACAATCCAAGCTCAAAGAGGTCCAAGGTCCGAAGTGAAAAAAAGCAAACCCCAAGCCTAAACAAGTAAACATTATGTTTACTTTTAAAAAAATTTTAAAAAAAAAAGACTGGTTTGGTTCGGGAGGTCCGGTCTAGTCCTTGTTCCCGAACCGGGAACTAGACGCCCCGATCACCGGTTTCAATTTTAGGAATCGGGAACCAGGATCGGATCTCTCTAAAATCGGGAACCGGACCATTGGTCCTAGTTCGATTCAAGCGGTCCTAGTCCGGGTTTTCTTTTTGCTCACCCCTAACAAATGCTTGCCAACAGGCCACAAAAGATGGTCGGTGGAATGCGGGAATGTAAAAAGGCCCTCTTTCGCATGTGAGAACCAGAGAATCCCTAAAATGCGTTTTTGAACTGCCTCCCAAATTCTTTTAGAAAATATAACCGAAGAAAAGCGATATATATAAATTTTTGAATTTTATTCTAATATATATTGTGGTTCTTAAATTTTGTAATTTTTTCAATGCGATCTCGTAGCTTTAACTCAATGTGCATGTAATCCCCTGAACTTTTAATTTGTTCCATTTTGCATGCTAGCACCATGTTTTCATCAAGATCGACGGTATGTACATGTTCTTGTTGCTCGTTCCTCGTGTTTTCTCGACATTTGGATTTGTGTTGTCCGAATTTGCTACTTTTAAAATGCTTTACCTCCGATTTATCACGTGTTTTATATCTTGCTTTGTAGAATTCGAATTTCCACCTCTACCTCATCCACCTCCATGATCTAGGACACTATGATGACCTCCTCGTTTTAGTGGGCGACCCTCGACTTTGCGATGCTTGCTCGGGATATGAACCAATGGACTTCGATTCATTCTTTGCTCATGCGAGCATAATGAGCCCATCAACCGGTCCAACATGGTGGTTGATATATCCTGGCCTTCTTCAATTGCTACAACAACGCAGTCAAATATTTTAGTAAAAAACCTCAAGATTTTTTCTACGATTCATTCATCTTGGAGTTCTTCACCATTAATTCTCAATTGGTTAATGATGGTTTGCATTGTGATCAAAGTATGAAAAGACAGGTTCGAGTCGTTCATGCATAAAAATTCAAAATCATCTCGAAGTGTTTGAAGCCGAACTAGCTTCATGCAATCATCGCCCTTGCAGGATTTCCGCAGAATATCCCACGCTACTTTTGCGGTCTTGGCACTCAATATTTTTTCAAATATCGTCTCCTTCATGGCTTGAAAGATTACATATAATGCTTTATGGTCTTTTTTCGAAACTCGATCAACGAATCCTTCTCCTCCTTTTTAAAAGCATTGAATTGTTTGGCATCGACTACTTCCATGTAACCATTCTCCACTAGATTCCACAAATCTTGTGATTTGAAAAGAACCTTCATTTGGACGGACTAATTATTGAAATTCCTTCCGTTCAACTTTGGATGTTGCAATTGAATGGAATTGGTGCATGTCATTACTATATATGATACCAAATGTAGGATAAAAAATGGATGAGGACAATTTGGAGGGTTCGGTGTGGAGAGAACACAATAACATAAATGAAAGAGTAATCTTTAAAAATGCCTTTACAAAGGCTTTACACAAAGAAAACACAAGCTTAACTCGTAAGCTTTTTGTACAGACTCACAACTCTCTATCTCTCTCGCTCTTATGCTTAAGGCTTCTATAGCTTATGACAAAGAAAAAAACCTTCCTTATGTATTTATGGCAAAACTTCAACATTGCTTCTTGCCTAAGATAAGGATTTTACTTCTCACCCAAGCCAAGAAATTGGCTTCTTCCCCAAGTCAAGGAGTTTGAAAAGTTAAAAATGAAGAAGCAAAATCTAACTTTTCTTCTTTTAACCAAAAAATCAATTTTGTTATTCCTAACAATTAGTGGATTTCTAGACTCTTAAATATTCGGGAATTCGAACAGGATCAATTTCTGGTTAATTTGTATGGTGGAAAGTCGGGATATATATGAATCCGAGCTACTTGTGAGCTACCTGAGTTTGAATGTTTTGACTCATAGATGTACTGAGCTTGATTCTTTTCGAGAATAGCTCCGGTACTCAATCAAATTGAACTTGCATTTGAAATACTAGACTCGAGTAGCACGGGCGCCGAATCAAGTGCTTGTGTTTTAAAACAAATTAATCGGAATTGCAAATGCAAAACAATCTGTAAAGTTATAACTCTCCAATTTTAGTATACTTTCGGAAATCAAGCTTGAACGCAAGCTTAAGATCGAGTTTAATTCGTTCTTTACCTAAAGTCTTTTGACAACTCGAATAAGATCAAATCGAGTTCGACCTTAAAAGATCAAGTTTGATCGAACACCGAATGTATAGTGAGTCTCGACTCTAATACTATAGTGTCTCGAGTTGACTCTACTCGATTATATCATCACCAGTAGAAAGAGCTGCCAAAGAGCTTAGCACGATATGTTTTTTAATCAGGCAGTTTTCTTTAGGAAAATAAAGTAGATGGCTTTCAGTTTTATTGAAGAGTGTGGTGATCACTCAATTTAATTTTTTCTGTCAGGAGTGGTCGATGATCATCATCTATATTTGAAAAACATACGTTATTTGAAATCAGGCAAATAATGCATGTATCGATATTTATTGGCAAAAGGACATCTTAAATGCCAATATATGTGTACAACGTTCATTTTGGTACTAATTCTTTTTTGATCACTTAAGTGCCAATGTTTTTGAAAAAGGATTATTTAAGTTCCAACTCCGATGAGGTCTCCGGAATTTCTCGCCGTTGGCACTAAAGTGATCGTTTTAAAAAAAATCTTGGCACCAAAGTGAGTGCCGTGTATAAATATTGACACTTGAGGTGTCCTTATGGCTATATTGTGCTATGCGGAAGCATCGACCAATAACATAAAGGATTGGGTCATTTCCATCCCAATTTGGGTATTTTTGTTTAAAGTGAGAAATATATACTTTTACCCTCAATACTCAATTAAGCAGGAGGTAACGTTATTTACCTACACATTTTTGTTTAAAGTGAGAAATATATCCTTTTATAGTTATCGCTTTCCTTTTCCTTTTCCTTCTGTCCTATTCTCTTCCTCTAGTTGTTACTAGGCGTGAGCGGTTTCAGGGATCGGTCCAAGTTTTACCTGAAACCTACATGTTGAATTGATTCTCCTATTTTTTGGAACTTAAAACATTCCTCGTAAACCTAGAACCTACCATTTCATGGATTCCAAAGTAAGTTCTAGGGTATACCCAGGTTCTCTATGTATTTTTAATTGAACATTTCATATAAAATGTGAAGGTTAATGGTAAAGTGTTGTAAGGAAGATCGCGATAATAAAGAACCTGGTAGACATTATATGATGAAGCCTGCTCCTTTGGCAAAGGTAGCTTGGCAGAGCTCGATTGATGTCTGCTGAGAATGAGTGCCTGTATGGGCATTGGAGCTAGTATCGATAACGAGATTGTTCCTTTGTTGCGAATATCAAGCCAATAAGGAGAATTGTTATTTTTGTGGTTCAATTTCATGCCAAATACAATGCATTGGAGTTTGGATCGAAGCCTGAAAGTAAGTAAATTATGATAGAGAGGTTTGGTAAATTCGATCCTCCTTTAGGATGAGAATAAACGCACAGGAAGCGCCCTTGAAGCAATGCTAGTCCAACAGTCTAGCCACACGTAGGCACGTCTGCCTACCAGCAACTCAAAATTATGTCTAGGCATTGGACAAAAGGACATAAAAAGTACCAAAACTTATGTACGGTGATCACTTTAGTGCTATAACTTTTCGCCTGCTCACTTAAATGCCAAATCGGAAAAAAAAAATAATAATCACTTAAGTGCCAAATTGGAGAAATTCTAGCCAAATTGATTATGTGAATCTTATACCTAAATTTGTAATATGACGTCACATATTTTTTAAAAAGTTCAGTCCACATGAACTTCCACATGGCTTCTAAATCTAATAATAAGATAAACATTACAAAAAATTAAATTTAAAATAAGCTAAAAACTAATTTTTTAGAATACAAATTTAAAACAAAATTTATATAAATTAAATTTAAAAATAACCTAAAAGTTAAACAAAGAGAGAGAGAGAGAGAGAGAGAGAGAGAGAGAGAGAGAGAGAGAGAGAGAAGGGTGGAGAACCAGGCGGCAAGGGCTATTCCAACCCTTACCGCTATTGCCCACCATTGCCCTGCCATCATCCGCAAGAGTAGGGGATGGCAAGCGGGGTCATTGGGCTCCAGCCAAGGGCTGATGATCCCTACCGACCACAGGCGATGGACCGTAGGCCCTCGTCCGGGTTCGGCTAAGGATCGGTTACCCTAGTTTGATCTTGGGGAGGGCCGCGACCCCCTTCAGATCTCGGTCGAGGGCTTGCGGGAGCACAACTAGCATATTTTTAAGTTTAATTTAAAGAATTCTTTTGTGAATTTTTAGCTTTTTACTTTTTTTACGATATTTTTTTGAAATTTTAGCTTTTTTTTATTGTTGACTAGACCTCCAAGAAGCCACATCGGCTTCAGATATTAATGAAAAAAATGCCACGTCGGATTTTCGGCCAAACCGATCGAGTTGGCACATAAGTGATCGTTCTTCAAAAAAGTTCTTATTGAAGTGATCCGAAAAAAGTTTTGATACTAATGTGAGCGTCATATGTAAGTTTTGGCACTTCCGTGTCCTTTTGCCCTTGGCATTGTTTGAGTTGGCTAATGGATTTTGGGAACATATGAGCGATTAAACAATTCCACTGTGACTTTGAATTCTCCGATTGATTAGTGGATTCTTTCCGGTTAACTCTTCTTGTGGAGCAGGAAGCGATACTCAATACTTAACCACATGAATCTATTGTGTTCTTATTGTTTCTTATTGATTTCTTTAATCATTTCGTCCTCTCGCATTACTTTTTTTAATCATCAAAAGATAATTTTTTGAAATTCTTCACATCCCCATTTTACTTTTTTATAAGTAAATCAATCATTCCACACATGGAGTTTGTTCTGTCTAGTCGTATAAATTATCATATTGCATGGAAAAGATTATTTATCTTAAAGAGGTTTACGTAAAATCCTAAGAAAACGCCTTCCTTGCCTGTCCCACCTCCCGAAGGGAACTCAAACTTAAACAAACGGGAAGGAAAGAACCTCCTCGAACATTAATATTGATCCAGTTTAGGCGACCCTATCTCTTAGTGTACTGTACTGGGGCTAGTGCCGTGATGATAAAGCACAAAGCTCCTAAGATTGCGGGATTATTTCCATCATGAGGTCCACTTTAGTCACTGATTCTCCACATGTATCAATGTTAATCAAAGTACACAAAAGAAGAACCATAACATTTAAGTGCCTCATCCAAACTAATTTAGAAACATAATTTGGAACTTGTTTTTGTTCTTTTCTCATTCCAAAGTTCTTCCAGCTTGGAAGAGCATCGTTTCAAGTTCGTAGAGAACTAACATTCGACCTCTTTTGTTCTATAATAAATTGGCAATTTGACCATTAGAGAACGAAGTGTTGGAGTGTGGTTCATATTTCTCACCGACAAGAAAGCACGGGATCCTGCTCTATTTCGTTGTGATTCATATTGCTACATACTATTTCATTTGCTTATCATTGAGTGATGTAACGGAGAGGTTTGAGATGTTAATCATAGTGGAATCATTTATTAGATGAGCCCTAATATAAGGGGTAAACTAAGATAAACCTTGTATCTCGATTTCTCTTTCTTTCTTTTACATTGTATTTCATTATGTTTGTGCATCGATTCCTAACACAAAGAATGTCCTTTGAAGAGAAATAAAATTCGAACTCTTATGTTCAATAGTTAATTGGCAATTTGGTCACCGGAGAACCAAGGTGGTCTTGAAAGTGTACTTTGAGATCTTCTCATGTGAAATATTAAAAGAAAAATAGTGTTATCATCTAAGAGTACCAATCATCAAAGTAGTTGGAATCGAAAAAGCTTAACAGATATCAACACACGCGTTAACAGATTTTATTAATTTCTTTAATCCTCTTTAAATCGCATTCTCTCATTAATTTATCATCACTTTATCAATTGTTTATCTTTCCCTTTAAATGTTGATCGTGAAATATCTCAAAAGCAAGTACGAGGCTTGATGAGTACCCTTGCGCGTTCATGGTGGCCTCCCGAACCCACTTAATACTGTGTTTTACTACAATAATATATGAAGTCCGATGAACTTAATGCCAAGAGCGATTTATTTATTTATTTATTTATTTTTTTGGGGGGTTGTGGGGTTTGTCCAAACTTTGTACAAGTGCGATAATCGTATGATTCAAAAGCTGTCGAGTCCAAAAGCTTAGACGTTGTTGGAACATTGGAAATCCATTGAGTGGTCTTTTCCTTTAAAGTGGTTTCGCTAATCTATCTCATTGGGAAATAAAGGTATACATTCACGTACATCTATCTCATGCAAAGTTTCACGCAATCCCTCTCACAAATAAGCCGGATTAAGAATGACGTGTGCGATTGGACGAAGGGGAGCCTCACAGGCAAAATAAACTGGGCAAAACCTGCATTTGATACTCAAAAGTTTAAGCTAATAGAGGAAAGGAGATCACATATATATATGAATAACATATCGACCTCATAGGCAAATGATTTGAGATACTTTAATTGGGAGACTCTAAATGTATGTGGTGGTGAAAAAGTCTCAATATTTCTCTCCTTCTATGATAGTTATAGTCTCTTTCTATTTTTGACAATCTCTATTTAACTTATCCAAATGATAGAGGCAACGACCATAGAACTATATCAATTATTGATAGGAGATTTCATTATTTTTGGTACGCCGTTGCATTTGAATGTACCGAGTTTCTTTCGCTTCTCTACATGTCTTTGTACATGAGCCAAAGTGCATATATAGATCATGTTTCTGTTGGAATAAATAAATATTAGACCACACATTTTTTTAATAACTTCAGACTAAGTGTGAGGGGGAGTGTTGGAATAAATAAATATTAAATTACGCCTTCTTCTAACAGTTTAAGCTTTTAGACCAGTTGATCATGGTCCCACAAAATCTTTCATGATATCGGAGCCGGTGTTATCCCTTTCGCGAATGTGCATGCGTTCGCCCCCCATTAGTCAAATTCCACATGCTCCGCTCGTAATCCGAGCTTTCACGTGAGAGATGGTGTTGAAGTTGTTATCCCACATCCCTTAAGAACGGGTCTTATATGCTCTTTATATTCATGCGGTCTCCCTTCATCTAAAAGCTTAAGTCATTAGAAGACCCGACTAAGTGTGAGGGGGAATCTTGAAATATATAAATATTAAACCACGCCTTCTTCACCGCATGAATATAAAGAGCATATAAGACCCGTTCGTAAGCAATGTGGGACAACAACTTCAACACCCTCTCTCACGTACAAGCCGGATTACGAGCGGGCACGTGGAATTTGACTAATGGGGGTGGACGCATGCACATTCGCAAAAGGGATAACACCGGCTCTGATACCATATTAGAAATTCCAACCCAACAACATCGCCTTTTAGAGCGGTTGGGCATGGTCCCATAAAATCTTTCATGGTATCGGAGCGGGAGGTCCCGAGTTCAAATCTTTACGGGCTCCTATTTTGCCTCCCCAATGAATATGTCCACTCTCGTGCTAGGTAAAAGACCAAACTAAGTGTGAGGGGAGTATTGGAATAAATAAATATTAAACTATGCCTTCTTCTAACAATTTTAAGTTTTTAGAGCGGTTGGTCGTAGTCCCACAAAATCTTTTGAGTTTGAGGGGTGTTAGATATATTGTATATATTAGGACTAGGGTTTTTCTTCCTTTAATGTATGTATTTGCGTTTATAGCCCTTATTTGTATGTATAATTATATTGGCCTTGTGCCTTATTATAAATCAAGCATTCCATTAAAAAAAAAGGGAGACCGCATGAATATAAAGAGCATATAAGACCCGTTCTTAAATGATGTGGGACAATAACTCCAACAATTTCATGTATTCAAAAACGCGCCTTTCGATTCTAGGTTGTAATGACTAGATACGAATTATAAAACAAGAACACATAGATTTACTTTATTGGATCGATATGATCAAGTTCAACATAAGATATCAAACTTACTAAGATTATCTTTTTGCCTATGAATAAGCATATTCAACTGAGAAAAAGACCCATCTGACATGTCATGCTCAAGTACACATCAAAGAATCAATTCAAGTGGAAAGGGCAAATAAACTAGTCTAGGGTATTCCATTTTATGCAAATTCCACGATGTTATTACTTGTCAAAACTAGGTTTGTGGCAATCTCCTTCGCACCAATTGCCAAACAAAGGTATGTGTTCTGATCACAAAGCTAGCCCTTCTCGATTTATCCAATCCTAATTAGTGCCATCAAATTCATCTAGTCATTCAAGATTCACAACACGTCACTTTCATCATCATCACCATCAACATCATCGCCGCCATCACCAATCATTACAGCATGATCGCCAAGCTCATCTTCACCTTATCTCGGAAGTATAAAAATAGTCGGCAAAGCCATCCAAATGCGGCCAACACTTGGCTATATCTTTTGCTTTTCTGGGTAGTACTCCAAACTATATCTTCAGATTTCAAAGCACGATCCCAATTCCATGTCTTGATGACTCTCCAACCTTCCATGTGTTCGGCCTTTTTATCTCCATTGCCTTGGGCATTTGAATCTATCGACTCTAAGGTAGCTTATCGCCAGACCCCAAAAGCAATATATTGAAAAGGAAGCCACTTTTCGGACAAAAAAGTTACCTCTTTTGTCTTTGGCACATCTCTTTAACCATCTCCTAACAGAAACAGTTGGTGATGTGATGTGGTGTGGCGGGGCCTTCCTACTAAGGTCCAGGTCGGCAAGATGGACTTCCACATGGGCTGCATCAATATCACGATATTCTTTTTATGAAAAGAATAATAATAAAGATCCCGAAACCATCATTTAAATCTAATTGGCACTTACTTTTATCTAAAGTTGGAAAAACCTATTGCGAGTTGTAAAGTGTAAAAGTCATTATCTGATTTGATCCATTTCCAAACATTGATTATCCCCAACTTGATCATCATGTTGCGTGTCATGTAAAATTAGTCTTAGTCTTCTGCTTACCGTTAGTATACCGTTAGTCTTAGTCTTGTCATAGCGAGTAACATCAATTGGGATTACTTGAAAGGATGTATTAAGAAAGTGAAGTGCTCGGGATAGTCAAATTTTCTTATAAAATTATGTGAATTAGGTACATTCGAGCGGGATATGTTTGAGGCCCGAGACAAGATAATTATTTCACTTGTTTCTCCCATAGGAACTTTATACATTATTCAGTGCATAAGGCTCTGTTCATTTCAAGAAAGAACTTCAAGATTTTTTTTTCAGATTTTCCGGCGTTTGTTTCACAAAAAATAAATAAGTCAAGGAAAACATTTTCCTCTCATGGAAAAGTACGCTCCAAAGTGCAGAAAATGATTCCCTTTTTGAGAAAAGAAAAACATTTTCCCTCAATTTTCTTTTCTCAACTCTTTCACGCTTCTTTTTTAATTATTGTTTATTTCCTTTTCTTGTTTTATTTTTATTTCTTATTTTTTAATTTGAAAATTACTTTTTTATTTTTCCCTTTTCCTTTTTTTAAATTTTTTTCCTTCTTCGTCAACCGGCAACCGACCACAAGAGAGGGAGGCCGAACCTCCATGGTTCACCGTGGCTAATGCTCGGGCGAAGAAGAAGGGAAAATGAAGGAAAAAGAAAAAGAAAAGAGAAAAGAGAAAAAGAAAAATTTAAAATTTAAAAAATAAGAATTTCAAATGTTCTACAAAAAATAAAAATAAAAGTAGATAAACATAAAAATAAAAAAAATTAAAAGGACTAGTTGGAGCAAAATCAAATCCAACTCCATACCGAACGATGAAAATTTTTTCCAGTTCATTTTTAGGTTTCAACCAAATACCCGAAAATATTGTTGTTTTTGTGGAAAACGACTACTTGGAAAACATTTTCGGAAACAGCTTATTTGTCAAGAAACAAACGGAGCCTAAGACTTGGTAAACACTCTTGATCAATTGATGCATGACAGGATTTTCCTAACTTCCGCATAAATTGTTTCTTTATTTAATTTAGTTATCTGACATTTTCTTGGACTTAATCTATAATTTTGTTTAATTTTCTCATTTAAATTAATTTTCTATAGGAGTCTCATAAAGGTTTGCATATAAAAATAGGTCGAGATTGTTGGGTGGACGTAATAGTGGTTGGGACCTTCCGTTGAGAAGATCATTAAAAAGAGTATCGAGTTCGAACCCATCAACATATCCAGCTACGCTCACACTCACTTAAAAATTTGAATTAATAAGTTATCGGTTAATTAAGTCTATAAATTATTCCATACCACACTAGTTATATGATGTACGATTTTTCTAACACAATTTACATGTGATTTCAACAATCTCCCCTTTACGTCCGAATTTAGTATTAGTTTTGCTCCTCCTTAATAAGGTATCAAGATGTCTCAACTTCAATTTCCACTTTTGGTGCATCTTAGGACCACCACAACAACAACAACCCACCTACACCTTTAAGATATTTACCAAACAAAGAAAGAGATTGGGGGCCGACAATTAACCATTGACTTTTATATCACTTGCTAGACCGACCAGCAAAAGTCAAATAACTTCATTTGGGAAGATCACCAAAAGAGGGTTTATATCCGAGCCCTTCATCATATCCAGTTGAATCCACAGCTACTTGAAAGTATAAGCTAATTAACTGCTTACACCACATCAACTCCAATGTAGGATTTTTTCTACATAATTCACACGCACATCATGATAGCGACAAGAATTTTGTAAACGCCGATGACTTTTTATTAAATATTGATATAGTGTCTCTTGTTTCTCATCAACATTGGTGTTTTTATCTATTTCCACTCTCTCTTATTTTTTTAACCCATTCTTGCCATTTGATTGTCCTTCCCTTTCCACAATTTAAAACCTATTTTGATAGGTGTTCCTTTCTTCATCAAGTGGCAGTAGAGCAATACTCGTTCTTCATCAATTTGTATTAGATTCTTGCTTCATGTACGTTCTGCCACTCCGTAATGATTCTGGATCCAAAGTCAAAGTAGTTGAATTTATCTTGGTTGCTACAACTTTCTTCGGGTGAGCAAACTTCGAAGATTTAAGTCTTAAGATCCTGTCCAATTTTAGTGGAATAGTCCCTAGATTGTCCAACTACGTCTGAGTAAACATTCTCTTCCTTTAATGACTCTAAGTCGAGGAATGCTACATCGGCTCACTCACGTTGAGAAATTCTCTCCCGATTTGATCTAGAAGTATGTTGTTATTTCCATCTAGTTATTTTTTTTTATTGGAAGCCATTAGCCTGATAGTACTGTAAATTATTTCTAACCACACAATCGATGATGTGTGGGTCTACATTGAGATTATATCATCACCGACAGTACTATCGCAGAAGCATTGCCCTTTTTAACTATATCTTTGCTCATTTTCTCTCCGGATTTGACTTTGGGGGACTATATTATCATTTTCATGTAGTTTTTTTTTTTATCCTTTGCTCACTGCTGATGCTCTTCTTCACTCGATGTGTGTATTTTCTTCTTCCATAATTAGGAACCGACCTGCTACTTCAGATTCTTCGGAAGAAGAAGTCTAACTTGATTGAGGGGGAATACTATTAGTTCTTGCAATGGAAGGAGTTATACAACTTCTTCGAATTTGGAAAGCTATTACCTCCTCCTCTAGATCTAGATCTATGACTATTCTTTCTCGATCTAAATATAGATATGGGAGAGTTGAGAATAACGCAAAAGACAAGAATTGAGGAATTTCCGTATATTTTGATGTGAATAGAACAGAGTACATAGAGCATATTTATAGGCTTTATTATATGATTATCCAAGGTAATAAGATAAACATACATGCACTATCAAATGAAATATATGTATAATCTTGACACATGTATAGAATAAAGTAGATATCATAATAGCGCTAACATCCCCTCAAACTCAAGGCAACTAAATCAGCTTGAGTTTGAAATCAAGTGTAACAAGTGCCATGAAAACTTTTTTCTCGATGAAATCAACACTCAAACGATGGGCTTGGTGGATCCGTGGTGAGGCGGCACATGGCAATGCATGAGATGGTGTTTGGTGGCTATTTATGTTGAAACTTCCAATTCTAGCCTGTCTAAGGGCGGCATGTCCGATGGCAGTATTGGCTTCTCAAAATGACGAGCAAAAGATTGAGAATCATAAGCAAATAGCCAGCCGCATTCGAAATTATGCATATGCGGCCGGCATCGAAATAAAAATCACTTTCATGCTAAAGGCTCGACCTAGCAACGCGTCACCGACATCATAACACGATCACCGTGTGCTTACTCAAACGGGAATGAGGTACTTGATAAGCATTATTGCGGGACGAGATTGATATATTTTTCTATGATGATGCAAGGATGCACCCAAGATAATCGGGGTTGCCTCACAAAGAAAGGCTATGATATTATGATGTCCCGGTTGCGCTCTGACTAAGGACTTACACTATCTCTGTTTTAATCTTTTGTTATAATTCGGTGCATGCGAAGGCTAAGTGATCAAGTCGGCCATTTATCACAAGTGCATGAGAATCATAGGGGAAATAGCTAGCCGCCAATATGGCTGGCTTGCAAAATAGTAAGTGAGCAATATGGTTTATGCGGCTGGTATGAAAAGCAAAATCACTTCCGTGCTAAAGGCTCGACTTGGTGATGTGTCACGGACATCATAACATGATCACCGTGTGCTTACTCGGATGGGAATGAGGTACTCGATAAGCATTACCGAGGGACGTGATTGATTTATTTTACTACGTGATGCAAGGGTGCACCCGGTACACTAGGGTTGCCTTACGAAGAAAGGCTATGATATTGTGACGTCCCAATTGCGCCATAGCTAAGGACTTACGTTCTCTACTTTAATATATTCGTTATAATTTGACACATGGGGAAGACTAAGTGATTAAGTCGATCATACATGATAGGGCATGATAAACTTCAAATACCATCGGTAGACACGCCTAATAAGGATATGACCTTTCATGGTTTCACTAACTAGATAACACATATAATTGCAAACAAACATTCACAAGACCATGAATATGTGTCGAATTCAACCCTTTCTTTCATCACACATATTTACAGGGGCTTGAACTAGTTTACAACCACGGTCAAACAAGTGGGAAGCGAGGTCAAAAGAAAACCACCAAAGCTAGTCGACGGCTATGTGTATCCAAAAATGGTCAATGGCTCACAACCACAACTCCGCTTTACATGAGCAAACTATCATGCTTCCCATACACTACTACATCTCATAACTACCCCTTGCTAGCATCATCATCACTACCACCAACAACAATAATTGGAAGAGGACCTAGAAGTACATCGTCCTCACCAACCATATATAGAGCTACAAAACGGTACAAAGATCAAGGCATAACAAGCCCACTTCGAATGATAGAGTACTAAGTAGTATCCTGAATTTCACGTCGGGGTGGTCCATATCCAAGTGGTCCTCCCAAGTGGAGATACACTCCCGAGGGACTCCATAACACAGGGTCGAAGTAACGCGACTAACCTAGCACTCTTACTTTCTAAAAATCACAATTCAATAACGGTGAGCTAACGCCCACGAATGAACATCTAATTCAATAGAATGTAAGCATTGAAATCAAAATACCACATCAACAATTCATGAGTCCAAATGCATGCGTATCCAGCAATTCAAGTATAAGATTTCTTTCTAAACTCATGAATTTGTATGCAATGTAACTCTGGCTCCTTCACGGATAAACCTCACACTGGTGTGCCATCCTCGCAAAATAAACCTCTCGCGGCATCTCACTCCGAGGCATCTCGAATTCATAGGTGGAGGCATCTTCGATTAAAGGACATTGAAGGCATCCCGAATGTCCCTCCGGCACCATGGGGCATTCTTTGGATAAACCTCACGGTGGTATAACGTCAAATAAACCTCACAACGAGCGAATCATTTGTTTCATCATGAAATTCCATGCAATGCATACACAATGCAACATTACCTTCATGGGTGTTCGGAAGAGTCGATGTAATGAATGAATCATTCATTTCCATGATCATATTCTTTTCGAAAGTCAATCAATGTAAAAATCTGTAATATAGGCGAGAATTCAGGAATGTAATCAAGATTTCAAACCATTGAAGAATGATTCTAATGCTAATCCAAACAAATTATAAAAATTAGAAATCCTCTCCCATTTTAACGAAACTTCGATATCCGGAGACTACAAATGAGCGACTACGGTGACGGACGGAGATAGGGCATGCCCGGTGGATGGCTCCGGGAAGGCGAACAAGAGGCGTACAATGATGAACGACAGTGGAACGAATGGCACGGGATGGCGACCGGTGATGGTCGGGCGGTTCGGGGTATTTAGAAGCAAAGTGAAGACATTATGACGATTTTCCGATGAAATGAACTAATGTCGAACTTTATATAGGGGAAGTTGAGTGGATCAATCTACTTCCGGCTAGTCGGTGCCGAAGCACCAAGTGGCAATACATGTCAAGCACGTGCCCCGGGTGTGGCAAGCATGGCTGCCACATGGCACCGCCTTGCCACGGCCGCGCGTCCCTACCCCGGTCCACGTATTGACACATGGACCCCCATGTATCGGCACGTCCTCGTGTCCTCACCCAGTCCCAATTTTGTATGTATATGGCCCTACCGTGCCCAAATTTAATTATATTGTGATGACCCCGTCACCTCATTTCCAACCCATAATTATCTCGTAATAATTTCGGATAAGCAAACTGAAGTTTTTGTGTCATCACGTATATCAAGTTAAAGAATCTAAAGCGCATGTGAGGAATTCTTCTATATTTCGATGTATATAGAAAAGAGTATATAGAGAGCTTATTTATAGGCCTTATTGGAGAACTATATAAGGAAATCAAAGTGAATCAAATTAGATATGCATAATCAAAATAGATATATAAAATCGGAGGAAATATTGTAAATATTTCTAGAAGATCTCTAATATTGAGAGATGATGTTAGAGATCTTCTAGATATATTTAGGATATTTTCTCTGATTTTATATATTTATTATGATTATGTCTATCTGATTTGATTTGTTTTGATTACCTTAGATAGTTGTCTAATAAAGTGTTTCTTCAAAGTGTTTCGTGCTCATCTAACCTCTCCCAATCTAGATCTATATCTAGAAAATTGTTCAACTTGTTTTTGGTATCTCTGTACCTATTCAAGACTCTAAACCTAGGGGTGCACCACCCATTTGGCAAGTCATACCTAATGGAGAAGGAAATTAGGGAATGCGCTCATCACCGATGACGATGCAAGACTCGATGATCGGCCTCCATTTGTTCTGTTTTTATGTTGAGACATATTAGTTAGTCCGAGATGAGAGTATGCTCATCACAACATTTGTGCTTAGTTATTCCACTTTTCTATTTGAGATTTGTTTTATTTTGAACCTCTCATGTAGCATCTGGATATATGTATGAAATATTTCTTGACGGATAAAAAAAAAATCCTCTTCCTTGAATATTGTCTTGGATGTTATTAAAACGGTATGTCAATATTCAATAAGAAATTGACTCGCATGGATGGGTATCAATATCATGATGACTGAGTTATAGAGACCATCAAAATTATTGTCATAATCGTTATTCTTGTTATGGAGATTCTCGTGGTTATTGTGATTAGTCAAATTATCAAGATGACTATATTAGTTTTCAATTTCAAAATTATGAATGTCATTATAGTCAAGATAATCCATAGTGAAAAATAGTGCTTGAAGGTCTTTGTTCTCAAACTCTTGATTGTTGTTGCATTATCCTATCGAATTTAGAAGATCAAATAAAGGACCTGCAAGAATGTAAATTTGAAATGAAATCTGAAATATAAGGCATTAAAGGATTTTAAAGAGTACAAAGAGGATTGAAAATTTTCATCTAAAGTGAAAGATTTGATCGTTCGCTTAAAAACATGTCACTATGATTATAGTAAAGTGATTGAGATACTTCAACCAACTAGTTTAGGTGAATCTATTGACCAACCTCGAGTTGAAGATCTGCGGTCTGTCCTGTCTATGCTTTTTGGCTACATTTGATTGTTTGAATTTTTAACCAGAATAGGACTGGTAGGATATGATATAAATTTTAGGGATTTTTCTATATCATATCCACTATTTGGTAAATTGCAATAATAATATCGAATACCATCATATCATATCTTATTCATTATTTGGTATGAATAACATATCAGTGTAAATGACCTGAAAATGTACCCAAAAAAAATGATAAGATCTCTTATGAATCACTGCTAAAGAAATCACAACTGCACAAACGCATATAATATCCATCAACTGCTCCATGATTATTGTAAACAACAAAGGAACTCATTGCAGCATTCTGAAGCCCCATGTTGAACTACAACAAGATATGTAAATGAGCTCCAGCAACATCAATGAGGTGGATCAATCAGCAAATGCCAAACCTAGTAAAAAAGAAAAAAAAGCAGGATCATTTACCTTCGTTGTTCTGGAAAGTATAGTGCTACAACTATCTTACCACTTTCGCAAAGCTTTAACGTGAACCACAGAGTTATAGAGGAGAAGAAGCTTCGAGTTTAAATTTTTTCATTTAAGATATTTTTATTATTTTCGCCTCACTTTTTATTTCTTTTTATTTCCTTCCATCACTCCTTAATAAAGATTTTCTTTTTTGGGTCCAAACCTTAATAGAGATTTCATTAAATACAAACTACACCGATGTACCAAAATTGCTAATTTACATAAATTATGTGATAATAAAAATATCAAATAGGAATAAATAAAAATGAAAATTATTGTTATTTTTTATTTTTATTTTCTTTTTTATAGTATATTTTAAAAATATTTTGTATATTTAATTATTATTTAAAAAATATGTATTTAAGAAGGTTTTTATTCAGAAAAAAAAACCTTTATGTTATGGAAATAAGATGTCCTATCCACTTTATCCTACCTCCCTCCTGTAATATTTTATTAGACCTATAGCTCTCTTATATCCGACCTTATTCTGTCTTTAGCAAAACCAAACACAAGACATGATGGAATTTATCCTCTCATGTGTTTTATCCCGGCTACCAAATAAGCTTCCTAAGGGTTTTTCTAAGTCTTTCCCCTCACAAGCTCCATCAACATTTGTAGAGTCTTTAAGATCATATAACCAAGTTTTAGCTGATATTAGATCTCAATTTAGAATTGACTGCAAAGATATGGAAATTTGAAATGACTTGCCAAATTATAAAAGTATTGATTCGACATTCATTGTCAAGAATTTATTACCTAATATGGAGTAGATTGCTGCATGTGGAGACTTCAAAACTTTTGAAGGAAAGATCACATTGGCGTCTCTATATGCGTACGAGATGCTTGTCAGTTTGGAGATGAGCCATTACTTGGCTCGTTGGAAAGACCATTCTCGAAACACGTCAGAGTCGAGTTCCTTTTGGTAAAGGAGATTGATACAAGACCAGAATATTCCGACCCCCTTCAAACTGATTATTAAATTTAGTCATTTGACAATGTTTAGGATTTAGAATGTATACTTTTATGTACTATTCTTATTTAGAGTTATTTTCCTAGTTAAGGTTTGCCCATAATGTAGGCAAGAGATAAGGATTTTGTCGGGAAAATTATCAAAAAAGTCCTGAACTTATTTTAATTGTACCAATTCATCCCTAAGCGTTTTATTTTGCCATTTGATTTTTAGATCTTTTCACATTTTACCAATTGAGTCCATCCGGCCAAAATTTCGCGGAAATTAATAATAGACGCCGACCGTCCTACGTAGTACTACCGATATCGAAATGAATGTTTTAAAATTTTATATGTCTTCTTTTATCCGTTTTTTTATTGTAAGGCCAGTAGGAGGCTATCGGCCACCGGGTCGAGGCCTAGTGACCTCCACTGTCCACCGGGTGAGGGCATGAGAGCCCTTGCCAATGGCCGAGGCCCAACGACCTCCCCGTCCATTAGGTGAGGGCCTCGCAAGCCCTTGGCAGCTACTAGTGTGGGTCGTAGCCCTCGCCGACCTTAAGAATAAAAAAAAAAAAAAAAAAATTAATAAAAAAATTCCACATCATAGCCGAGAGTGCCATGTATACCGACGTCCATACCATCAATTTTCGGCAAGAATTGGCAAGGTAGACTTAATTGACACAATGTGAAAATATTTAGAACTCAATTGATAAAAAGAAAAAGATTAAATACTGAATTGACACAATTACATGTCTTGAATTTCAAGGGTACTTCGCCTAGGGTAGAGAATATCGGGAAGCACGCTTCAAGCTTTCTTCATCATATTGGCCTTTCATCGTGGGCCACTGTAAAGCTATCTTATATACAACTAAGGAAGTAAGAAGACTGGAATTTTGTTGTTTAGCCACCTTCCCCCACAAAGCTCCAAAGCCACTATTCTTTACATTTGTGAGGATAAAAAGGGAAAAGGTTGATTACCCCAACACATTAACGTAAACGTACTTGACCAGTGATTTTGTTTGTTGGTCTAGATATACTTCAATATTCTCCGGAAATTCTTAGTTTTACTAATTCTTCATCTCATAATGTAACTATATATTATTACTACATATCGTATCCGAATCGTATATTACCAACCATATCGGGCTGGAGAGTCTTCAACTTTAAAAAAGTCTTCTTGTGATGGCTAACCGGCCAGTATGACTTCACAAAGTGCCTATTGGAAATGACTGCTTTCGTTTGAGTTGGCTCAATATTTATTATCATACATCATCAAGTTAGGCTCAATGGCGGAATCGGAATGTTCCACCACTTACGTATAGCATGATGTAAATGCTAAAAGTTGAATTTGACTAAAATTCAATTTCTCCGAATCAAATTGTACTTCTTATTTAAATCTCATGTAGAAACAAATCAAAATCAAAATCCTCTCTATGATGTATACCTAAGAAATTCTTTTGGGGCATATATAGAGGCTATAATTGCATTGGTGAAGCTCCAAGAAAGCATGCCAGCTCACAACAATTGAAGTGGTGGTTGAGAGATTGTGCAATTGGTCGAATTGACTGAAGAATGAATGCCCGACGTACAAGAATTTTAGAATCCCAAACCTTTGGAACCAAAGTGGTTGGTCAGAAGAGCAAAGAACATTGGAAAACTCCAAGTCAATGAAGAATCTGGAAAGTCATCAGTTCAAGAACATTGTAGAGTGGCCTTCTTGTGCTGGCCTTCCACGAAAGAGCATTAATTCGTTTTTTACTTTCTCGAGCTCTGGAACATGTTCGTCAGAGAATCAATGACCGACCAATTTCTGATGATTCCGGTTTAGGACTTGGTATTCTTTTTTAATGTTATTCATAAGTAGTCATGTTCAATTGTAGACGGACTTGAAATAAACCAAGCCAATGGATTTTTGGGGCATGTTGTTCCATTTAGTCCAATACATATAGTGCCTTGATCTACTTGAGAAGCTTGAACATTCCAAAGACAAATCAAGAATCTCGATCGTTCACATTCTTGCGAAAGCTAAAATGGGGATCCTCTCGGCCATGGCAAGGAGAGCAATGAATGCATAATTTTCATGTCAAACCGATCCTCACTTTAAAGTTTGCGGGTTAGGTGAGACCTTCCGAGTTTAACCTGTTTTGACCCACCATGCGTAGAATTTTATTTATTTTTTCATGTTTTTTTTATATGCTTGAATCATGGTAAAAGTATGGAATAGTTTAATATCAAAACTACAAATTCGATCTTGTTAACTAAGATATGGGTAATATACTGAAGAAATCAATAATTTACTTAACCTCATAAATAAAACAAACGAATCAAAATGCACGAAGAATGCTTGATAAATGATGTGACGAGTTTACAAGTGGTGCTTAAATGCTGCTATCACTCAAATAACTATTTACAACTTGTACTATTACTTAGCAAATTAATTTATGAAGACAAATTTTAGTATCTGGTCCACTCAATTTAACCCGACCTAACGCAACATATAAAAATATCTTCTCTTTTGCTTGAATTTATAGTTGGAAATTTGGAAGAGTCAAAATTACAAAATATTCAAGCTTGTTAGCTAGCATAAAAACAATAATTTCCAATATTGTCCTTACCAAGACCCACTTTATTATAATAATAAAACCAGATATACTCTTTAACAAAGATCCACTTTATCACTTTACACGCACATATACATACATGTATGTGTGGCTTTCGGTATTTCCCACTAGCATTGAAGTTAGAACTAAAACCAGACGTGCCAAGCTCATGGTTACAAATTGGCCAATTTTCAATTCTGCATGTATATGCCCACATGTGAGATGAGCTTGGTCGAAAGCTAATGATTCTCGCTCTTTAGAGAAAGAGAAAGATCAAGTGGGATCTCACATGAGGTGTGTGTGTGTGGCACAAAATCTACTTTGATGGGAACACCTGTGGATCTAAGTCCCTATTCCGTCACATGGAATATGTCCGTAGATGACCTAGGCAAGAGAATTTTATTTTCTTTTGCATCCATTGGGTTCGAGGATCTTAAAAGATTAGTAGTATCGATGCAAAGACATATGACGGTGGCCGTCTCTTTACTTTTCACGAGATTTATAATATTAGCGAGATATGCGATGAACCCGTAAATCATTTATCTAAAGGATATTTCCTTGAATAGCTTTCGACTTAAATAGTTTGTTGACTTAATCTCCCCCACTTAGATTTTAGGCAATTCATATCAAAGTAATGAGCAATCCGGGGATTTAGTCACCCCAAAATTAACATCCATGAATATTTTTGGTATATGCTTTTTCCAAAAGAACTTCGGTCAAAGTCCCCATGAGAAGAACCGCTCGTCAGTAATTTAAGGATGTGGACTGGAGATAACTAAAAACAGAATGAGAATAAAATGTCACTAAGTTCTGATGAATAATTATTCGAAGCAATTGAGGATCTATCTTGTCCAAAGAAACGGTGGGAGTCTGCTTCAAATGATTCTCCCTTGGAGTGGTTAATGCTCTTTTAACTAGGCTTCTTTATGGCCCATAGTGTTGGGCTTACTGGATAAATCAAATCGTATGCGTTTATTTCTATTTCCAGGCCATGACCGTGGACCTAACGAGGGACGATATCCGGTTGGACTCATTACAAGGCCCAAAATTGATTTACAGGATATCATTTATAGCGATGAGCTGTTCCAGATTCATCTAGGTTCCCATCGGAATCAGTTTTGCATTTTTTGAAACTTGAAGCCTACCCTATCACAGATTCTAGGGTCTATCCGGAACTGGCCGACTTCCTTTTTATATGTTTCATTTGTCGTTAAGCAAAACAAAAGTGAATGCAATAAAAAAAAATAAAAAAACTCATTTGTCAAGATAAACAATGCAAAAAAGATGAACACGTAAAATAAAATAAATAATAAAAAATTCAAAACATGTAACTTAAAACCTAAATTATGGAATTTCAATCATCAATCATCCATGAAATATTACTCCAACTTCTACCCACCTAAAATCAAAACAAAGCCAAATTATATGATAAGAAAGCCAAACTGTAGAATGAGAAGCCAAAGTTCATAAGTCTAGTTTACTTTAGGGCTTTTGACATTCCTGGTTTGGTTCCCTTGGGAACCAGGAACTAAACTGCATACGGGTTCCTACAAATATGGAACCATGAACTAGACAAGCTCTCACCAGAATCTTGAATAAGATCAATTTCCATTGGTTCGGTTCCCGATTTCTAATTCTACTCGGAACAATGCTCACCCCTACCCATGTTTTTGCATCGGTGTTAATACCTAAATTTTGACTAACTTGTTTTAATCGTTTTTGCATAGAAAATTAGAACTAATATTTAGTTCTTACAAAACAAAATAATCAAACCATTTTTCATGTTTATTTTTAAGTATGCATTGCATTTACATATTTAAAAAATTGGGGCCGACATTGAAGGAATTGAGCTTAAAATCGAAAGACAATCGGACTCGAGCCAAAGTGAAATTTTCAGCCATAAGCAAGAGAGGGTGTGTTGAGATTTTAATAGGTCTTGGACCTATTATATAGCTTAATTCGGCTTGCTCATGCTTAATCTAAGAATTAGGCTTTTTAATTTTAATGTTTAAATCTTGATTAAGCCAAAAAAAAGTGTGATAAGCCCATTCTAAAGAAGAATTTTCGGCCAGCCCATCATGGATTTTTAAGATAAAGTTCTACGCAATTAGTCCTTTAAGGTTCAATTTCGGTTGTCTTTTGATCTCAAGGTCTGTTTTGCGATAATTAAAAGTTATATGCCCCAAGCTTGCAACGTCTTTGCCTATATAAACAAGCTTGTACTTAGGATTTAGGGGGGTCTCATTCAGAAAATTCAGATAACACTTGATAGCTTTTGAGAAAAAAATAACATGAGAAGGAGAGGTTCGGGTCTTGGTCCGATCCACCCCTCCAACAATTGCTACCCGATCGGTCTTTGCTTCTCTTGGTGACGTTCACTAGCCCCGCAGCGGTTTTCCTCCCACGGTGCTACCTCTGCTCGGCCTACTTCAATCCCATACTGCTTTGCTGTTTGGCTCTGCTTTTGCTCTTGTTTGGCGTCCGTTCGTGCCACTTTGTTCGGACTCTGCTATTCAAGACTATTCGGTGTCCAATTCCTCTCGCTGAACGATGCTCAGCACCGCTACTATTCTGTCCGATTGAGCTGCTATTTGGTGCCCATTTGAGCCACCTGTTTAGTGCCCTATTTTTGCTCCTGGTTGTTGCTGATTTCGCCACTGTTTGGTGATGACTTTGCCCTTATTTCAGCCACGGTGCGGACCTCTTGAAGCTTGCTGTTTTTTTGTCGTTTTGTTGCTTTTTTGTGGTATATTACTGCAGATTTTCATAACGCTTTGCCTCTGTAAGGTTCGATAAAAGTTGCATGTGGGTAGCAAAATCACCGCCACTAGGTCACCGTCCCGAGAAGTTTCGCTTTGTTGTCTCGAACCACCTTACTCGAGCCATGCCGCCGTGTCACTCCAAGCCATCTAGGGAACTCCCTAGCAGCCCATCAAAAAAAAAATTATTTTGGGTTGCAAGCTTCGGTCGGAACCAAAAAGGAAAGCTTATCTTGCAATCTAGGCGGTTTTCGAATCTTGAATATTCCGAATATTTGATTGCAAATTTGATTGTTTGAATTGCCTTCTCTAGAAAATTGTCTTGCAAATTCAGAATATTTAATTACTAGAACTTGGAAGATTGAATGTTAATTTTGGAAATCGGAAATCTGAAATATATCTTGCGTTTAATTTGGAAAGATTGTATCATAATGCGAATATTTTTTGAAATCTTTAGGATAATTTTGTGATAATATGAAAATATTTCTGAATATACTCAAAATACCAAAATCCATTCAAAATGTGATCGATTATGAAATTTTCTAATATGTAACCTCATACGTGGAAGTAAGTCCATCTATCGGACCTTAGATAGAATTATTTCTATAACAGGTATTTCGAATTATGGGGTTGATCTATCGAGGCTTTAGATTGAAATTTAATTCGCAAGAAATAACAATAATTATCTTTTTATTAAAAGATTAGCAACTTTAATTTAAATTCACCGATAAAAACTATGAGCTCGAAGTTTTCTATCAAATGTTTGTTGCTTTTTGTTTGCATTACTAATCTTTATTAGGAGATAACTTCAATCGGGAAAGCTATTTGATTCAATGAAGTGGTCATATTTGAATGAGAAACATTAGGATGAGGAAAAACAAACCATTTCCACACCCGTCCCGCACTTTAATCCCAGTGAGTTGATTGAAAATTTCCATGCTCATAAGTAAAAGGGTTATCTTGCGAAAATTATGATGATCAAAGTGATGAGAGGCATTTATTTCTTTTATATATACACTACTTTGGTTTCCCTTTGCTTAACCCATTTGAACAGAGTATTCATTTCTTACTCCCGTCAAGAACAACAATATATTGGGGCAATTTTCAAAAAGTCCAAGAATGGTTAAGATTTTCTTGCTTTCACTTCCATTAATCTTCGAGTATATTAATTGCATGTGAATTATGTGTTAGCTTAAGTGCCTTGGACGTGACGAAGAGCATCACTTTCTATACCCTACACACTCAATCCCTTACATCCTCAATTTGAGCAGCAAATTCATTTCTCGTAACTCAATTGGTGATCATCCCCGCAAGTAAAGAATGAAATCGTGTCAAAACACCAAGGTGAATGAAGAGCGAGAATGCCTTGGGGCAAATTGAAATTCGAAAATAAAAAATCATCAAAGAAATGTGCAAAGTTTCTTCAGACGAGGTCATTTCTTTCTTTCTTTAGGAAAAAAGAAAGAAAGGAAAAAAATCTCAAAAGAAAGAAAGGGAGACTTCGATCGAAGTGAATCACGAAAATGGTCCTCAAAAGAAAGTCATTAGCAAGGAAACTCTGCAGAGTTGCTTGCTTGAACAAATATCGGTGCTCAAAATGTCAAGGATGGTTGATCACCAATTCTTCATGATGTACCCCTTTTTGTTGTGAATAGGCCTTTATTTATAAGCCTACCCAAACCTACGTTACAACCCTTACCAAAGTCTCTTCATATTAGGGCACTTAAGTTAACATGGTTTCAAATGCTTATAAATGTCGCTCGAAGAAGTCGGAGCAAGATCATTTTATTTGATGCCACAGGGTTCCCGACTTGTAAATCCGATGCAGCTAATGATATCATTTCGTTTCAAAGTCAAAATGATTCATAGGAGTCCCCTTTGCCAAGCCCTTGACCAAGCCCGAATTACGGTCCTTGTAAAGCCCTCTCGATTTGTTCGCTCATACTAATTGCGAAAATACCCATACCCTTGTCAAGCATGATGATGGCAGTTTTGAGTTATTTCTATACCCACATCAATGGTGCTTTTTGAAGAAAGTGAGCGAACATCCTTTCCGACTTAAAATTCCTCGATCAAAGTGTTATAGATTTATCAAAAGAATCGATAGATTTCCTTATTAATAAAATTCATCGGTGAAGCTTTTAATGCAAGCCACTCACAAAGATTTGTTGACAAATGATGCAACATTGGTTTTATGGACATGATTGTTTTCAACCTTATTTCAAGTGAATAAACGGGGTATGATGTAGTCAGCTTGTATATTCCTTGACCTTCGCTCGAAGATTCAGGGTAAGTTTTCCGAACCATTTTCAAATTGACAATTTTATTGATTTAAGTTGCCATTTTGACCTTTTTGTGTTCGTACCGATGAGATTTAGGCAACACACCCCTTTGTATCCACACCAATTTAAGTTTAGGTAATGCATCTCTTATACTCATGCTATTCAACTTAGGTGATGCTTTACTCACAAGTGACTCACTAAAACGATTGTGGTCTTGAGAGACATTTCACCGATTCACGATGACTCGCTAAAATGATGGTGGTCTCATGACCTTTACCGACAAACGATGACCCGCTAAAATGATCGTGGTCTCAAGAGACATTTACCAACTCATGGTGACACGTTAAAACGATGGTGGTCCCAAGAGACACTTTACCGACTCATGATGACCCGTTAAAACGATGGTAGTCTCAAGAGACATCTTTCAGCTTACAATGACCCGCTAAAACAATGGTGGTCTCGCGAAACATTTTTCCTACTCATGGTGGCTCATTAAAATGATGGCAGCCCCAAGAGACAAAGTGGTATAGCTTGAACCATAACTCAAGCTCTTTTCTTCTATTCATATCTTGTGCTATCTAGCGTTAGAGGATAATTTCTAGTAATGCATAAGGCACCCAATATCTTGAAGTCCTTGTATCCACAAGAAAAAGCTTGGAAATCAAGGGAATCGTCAAGCATTATGAAGTGTCCAAGAAAGCAAATTCTTCATGTGCAATCCATGTGCAGGTTTCTTTAATCCATTCCATGGAGGATGGAAACTTTAGCATGTGTTATTTACTGATCTTGTATATTATGCATCATTTTTATTTTGCATAACAAATGAGATTAAAACCCTAGGAAAGAATCATCATTCACTTACATTGTCAAAATTTAGGTTTCAATTTTCTTTTTGAGCCTAACCTCTGTGACCCTCCACTCAAAGAATGGCAATTGTTGACACCTAAATTTTGATTGACTTTTTTAGTCATTTTTGCGTAGAATATTAGAATTAATTTTTAGTTCTTAAAAAAAAAATCAAACCATTTTTCATGTTTGTTTTTAAGCATGCATCGCATTACATATTAAAAATATTGGGCGAGCGGCGAGAGAATTGAGCTTAAAATCGATAGACAATCGGGGCTCGAACCCAAGTGAAATTTTCAGCCATAAACAAGAGAGGGTGTGCCGAGATTTCAATAGGTCTAGGACCTATTTTATAGCTTAATTCAAGTCGCTCATGCTTAATCTAAAAACTAGGCTTTTTAATTTTAATGTTTAAATCTTGATTAAGCCAAAAAAAATGCGTGATAAGCCCATTTCGAAGAAGAATTTTTGGCTAGCCCATATTCATGGCTAGGCCAAAAACTATTATGGATTTTTAAGATAAAGTTCAATGCAATTTAGTCCTTTGAGGTTCAATTTCAGTCGTATTTTGATTCCGAGGTCCTGTTTTGCAAAAATTAAAAGTGATAAGCCCCAAGCTTCCAATGTCTTTGCTTATATAAACAAGCTTATGCTTAGGTTTAGGGGGATCTCAATCAGAAAATTTAGTTGAGAGCTTTTGAGAAAAAAATAACGTGAGAAGGAGAGGTTCCGGTCTTGGTCCCATCCACCCCTCCGACGGTCGCTACCTCCATTGGTGTTGCTTCTCTTAGCGGCGGTCACTAGCCCGATGGCCCCGCAGCGATGTTCTTCCCACGGGGCTGCCTCTGCTCGGCCTTTTTTTAGTCCCCTATAGCCGCTTGTTTGGCTCGTTTTTGCTACTATTTGGCGTCCGTTCGTGCCGCTATTCAGAGCTTCTATTCAAGGTTGTTTGGTGTCCAATTCCTCTGCTGATCGGTGCTCGTAGTCGCTATTGTTCTATCCGATTGAGATGTTGTTCGATGCCCGTTTGAGCTGCTATTTGGTGCCTGTTTTTGCTACTAGTTGTTGCCAATTTCACCACTATTTAGTGTCGACTTTTCCCTTGTTTGAGCCACTATTTAGACCTCTTGAAGCTTGTTGTTTTTTCATCATTTTGTGCTGCTTTTTTGTGGTATATTATTGCAGATTTTGATAGCACTTTGCTTCTTTGTGACGACTTTATGAGTGTTCTTAATCTTTTTGTGCCTTGATCTTGAGAAAAGATTATCATTGCATTCCCACTTTCTTCGAAATCTAATGGAATCGCAGGGTGCTTCTGCGCGGAGACGTAGCCCAAGTTTGGGTATAGTTCGATAACAAATTCTTTGGTGTGTTCTTTCGACTATATTCTTTTATTATTATAGTTTGCCGTGTGTTTTGTTTGCTTGAGTTCTTTTTATGAAATTAGTGCGTGATTACCGACAACTAGTGTTAGAGCATGAATTGGCTCATTGAGAACATTGAGGGTTTTTCGGCAATGTTCGATTGAAAGCAAACGGTATAGTAGAAGATAAAATCGGAATCGATAAGTTTGATGGGTAGGATTTCATATGGTGGAAACTCAAAATTGAGAACTATTTTTATCGAAAGATCTCTATGCACCATTTGAAGATTGGAAACTCGAAATCGCATAAGAGGATCCGGCAGCAGAATCGAGATGGAAAATTATTGATCGAAAGGCGTTAGGTGCGATTTGTCTAGGGCCGATGAAAAGATAGGGAACCACATCGCTAAAACAAAGGCTACAAAAGAAGCCATAGATATTCTAATGAATATTTATGAGAAGCTATCCACATCAAATCATATATTTTTGCTAAAGTAGCTGGTTAATATGAAATATTCCGCCGAGGTTTTTTCGTTGAGCATATTAATAGTTTCACGAAGGTCACAGTTTAATAGGAATTTGCAAGCATAAATCTAGATATGAAGCTCCAAGATTTACTATTTATATGTTCCCTTCCTAAAGCTACAACACTACGATGTAGGGAGTTTCGAGCACCATTAAAGATGATTTGACTCAAGATGAGCAAGCATCATGGATGAAGAGGTGTAAAAGGAAACTCTAAGGTGGAGATAAGTTTTCAGCATTTATGTTCTCGACAAAGACTAGCAAAGGAGAACCGTGGGAGAAGTAAAATCACGAAAAAAAAATTCAACGGGCATAGCAAGTCACAATCAAGGGGGAAGAGAGAGGATGCAAAAGATGAGCTGGTTTTGTTATTGATGGTGCTAGCAATATCATCTAGATGGGATGAATAGGTGATTTTGAACAAATTTGACTATTGCTCGCTTGTTTTGCGACAAGGAATATCTTTTACTGAAATTCATTCTTCGATTTTTATTAAGAAGGATCTTGTGGCTTAAGTGTCAAGGAGAATTCAGGCAAAAAGTGACTGGATGGGAGGTGTGTGTATTAATAGATTGAATATAAATAGATCGAACACGGATTGTGCATTGAAGAACAAAGTATCGAGTTTCTACAACTCACAATACTCCTAAGGAAAGCAATAGATTACAAGAAAGTAAACTTGGTTACTAGGAATGTAAAGGTACAAGAAATGTAAAGTGCGAGGAAAGCTAAACTACAATGAAGGCAAGTGTTCTTTTTTGGCGATCGAGCGGGGTTTTCTCCTTCATCCTCACCGCATATTTGTAACTTTTTGCGCTTTATAACCGCTCGCTTAGTTACTTCTATGTTTTCAAATATTGAATTTTGGCGCTTTTAGTAACTCCCCTCTCACTCACGATCTTCATAACTTGTCCGCCAAAATTCAAATAACTTCTTTTTGATTTGTGACTCCCACCATCAATTCAAATTCTTATTAATAACCTCTCATGATCTGCTCGTGCCCATTATTTCCGTTTTTGACTCGTAACTCCTTTGCTTGACATGGCAAATCTTAGGGTTCGATAGCCTTGCCCTCAACTTACCAAAACTCGGGATCTAACATCTTTGCAATTCTTTTTATATATTGCTCTCAACTTACCGAATTTCGGGACAAAATGGCCATGTGACCTATTTGGTATGTTGTCTTTAACTTATCGAACTTCGGGAAGCAAATGCCTTGCCTCCCACTTGGTATTTTTTCCGTCCCTTTTATCGAACTTCGGTACCTAGTGATTCTATCGTCTGTTTGGTATTTGTATTGGTTACTTTTTGATGTCAACATATACCCCCTTTTAAAATAATGAAAAAATAATAATTCTTTTAAATAATAAAAGTGAATAGTCACTTACTTTTCGCTCTAAGCGCCTTCCGCTTGCGTTGTTTTGTGCACCTGTCTTTTTGACTTCTTTCACATTAATTCACTATATAACATGTTGTCCCCACGAAATCAGACTATTCATATTCTCCCGGTTTCAAATTTTCTTTCTTAGTACTCATCTTCTTCATTCTTCCTATTTTTGCGTATTCCCTTCTCAATTTTGTGCTAAATTACTTTTCATTTGTTCATCATCCATGGCCTCCAAAGTTTCCACCTGTTCTTCTTCAAAAGCCCTAGACCATTACCACAAATTTATCGAATCGACGATTACAACGATCGTCATCGGTTCCTCGTTCTAAACTCCTACGAGGATTCTTATGTTCTTGGCCCCACGATTTACAACCATTTTTCTGTTCTTGCGAACTTGTCCAGCTTCTTCCCATGACTTCAAACCGATGTACTTTGCCTATTTACCATTTGTCTCCTGCTGGCCTATAGCTAGCATTCTCACCCTTCCAAACTTTTGGCTTTTTCGATTTCGAACACTCCTTCCATCAATGGCATATTCGCCTTCTTCCTTCCAAGGGCACTCTTTGGGATGATCTTCTAATCCATGATGTCTTGCGTCTTTCTTGTTTGAATATCACCCGAACCGTGTTTTGCTCTATGCGCTATTTTGTTTTTTTATCTCCTCCGACCAACCGCTTTTTTTTGCCTTTTTTTTCCCGATGCCGGTAACTCTACTCGACATCTATTGTCTCACCGGCTTTAGCACCCTCGGTGTAGACATAGCTACAATTCCAACAAGTACTTGCCTAGGGTTTCATAAACTTTTCGATTCCGATTTAGCCTATGGAACCTTTTTAAACAAGTATTTTAGAAAGGGAAGCGAAGTTACCAATGAGGAACGCATTGCCTTCCCGTTACACTTGGTTGTCCAAATTTCTTTTCGCCACCTTGTCATTTAAGTCTTAAAAGACTTGATTGACATCGCTTTTACTCTGTCTTTGGGAACCAAACCGGCTCTTGGGAAAATGACTCTAGCCTTCTTATACCGAAGTCCGTCCATGCTGCCTTTGTTACTACTTCGAATGAGGGCGGTGCTTTCGGCGACCCCTCTAGATCCTTCAAGCATGGGCAGCTTTTTACTTCTCATCTTGGTTCTCTAAGAACCAAACCATCCAATCTCTTTTGGTTTCCATGTCGAATCATCCCGTCCGCTAAGCTTTATATAGAGAGTTAATCCCTATTCTCGAGGGATCTTCTTCTTTTGTTTAGCATTTGTTAACTCAACTCTTTTCTTTTGAAGAAGAACAAATTTCTTTCTATCCTTTTCTTTCCTCCAAGTTCAGCAGATACCTCCCTTCCTTCTATAATAATAGAAGTGATTTTTGGCAAACAATACCGACCTCTATTGATCTCCCCATCAGGATATCCATAAAAGGGAGATTTACCGCTGGGTTTGAAATCTACTCCCCCAATATTGTGCTAGACAATTTGGGTTGACCCAGGGAGTCCATTTTCGTACGCTTTACACTTTCTCATTCTCCTCTCTTCCAAAGGCTTTTTGTAAATTCAGTAATAAACAAGCCTTTGATGAGTTGAACATACTCATATGAGGTGTTTACCGTACACTTCGTGTCTTTGAGTTTGAACCTCATCCTAAATGTTCCACTCCGCAATTCTCATTCTGGTGGCAACAATACCGATCTAAGGTCTTCTTTAAATCCCTCGAAGTGATCTTGCAAAAAGTAAGGGATATCACTCCTTACTCAACTCCCGAAGAGGTCGTGACTATTGAAGCACCTCCCACCATATCAAAAGACCTTGTCAAAAGTAATTCTCGCTCTTCTTTCATAGTATGATTTTATTCGGTATATAACTATCTATTATCGTAGAGGGCAAGAAAAGAAAACTTTTGGAGTTACTAGCTCCAACAAAGGCAACCAAAAAACAAGCAACCGAAAAGTTGGATGCTCAACCTTCGGGACCTCCTAGCCAAGGTGATTCACCAAGAAGTTCGTCCCCAATCCTATGCTTCGCTCTTTAGCCAAGCCTCGCATATCCAAGAATAATTCTCAATAGTTTCTTCCTCTCATTATCATGTATGTAGTTGTTGACACTTAGTAGTTCTTTTCAACTCGCTCGGAGCTGTCACTATCAAGACTTATCACTCGAAGGCATTATCGATTGTTTCCTCTCCCGCCAAGACTTCGCTATTGGGACGACTATTTCAAATCCCACACCCACCGCAAAGGAAAGCGGTAACAAATCGATATTAGCCCTTCCTTCCGGGATTAGAGGAAGAAGAATCAATAAAGGACCCATCTCCTCCTCCAACCAATAAGTTATGACCATGTCTTACTTGAATGCTTCTTGACTATCAATTAATACATGTGTTCATGTTTATAGGCACTAATGAGCTTCGTATGCATCAAAGAGGGTTCTAATTCTTGCCGAGATTTCTCTTGAAGGCCCCTCGTCCATCAATATGCCATTGATTCCTCCTTCGACACTCCATCTACCTCCCCAAGAAGCTTCGGTCATGATATCTGTTCCCCTTGCCATGGATGATGTCTCACTTCTATCGAGTAGAAAAGAGATGATCTAGAGAAGATGACGCCTGTTCAATCAATAACTAATCGGCCTAGTACTTGATTAACCTTTGAAGCCAACATCATTCTCTTCCGTTCCCCCACATGTAGCCAAGGCCAAGTGGAAAGAATTCCTTAGCCTTTTGGAGCCTAGCTATGGGAAACGATTGTTGATTCGAAAAGGAATGCCAAGCAAAGGCCTTTTTTCAAGAGATTTGTTCCGGCAATCCTTCTTTTATGCCATCCTTAGAACTTCAAGAGGCCGGTGATGTCTTTGCCAACAACTTTGTGGAGGCAATAGATACTATTAGAATCAACACTCACCGTCTCCCTCTTTTAATCCTCGGGAAACGAGAAAGGATTAGCTCTTCAAGATGAACTAGCCCGTAAGCATGAATATGCTCATCCGTTCTACAATAACTATAAGACGAGGAGTGTGAAATCCAGGGCCTTACAAAGAGGAAGGTGGATCTTGAAGCACGCTTAAAGATGGTACAAGATAAGCTTGACGAGCACTAGGCAAAGAGGAATAGCTTTTGTCTTTCGATTCGATAAAAGCACAAAAAGTGTCGAGAGTTGGAGAAGGAGTTCGACTCTCGGCGTTGGGTAATTGAAGTCTAAGAGCGCTAAAGGCAGGAGATCATGGAGCAGAATTTTTCTTTAGAATTTGAATTGCGCTCTTTTGTAAATAAAGCCAAAACCTTATTGGCTAAATGGAAATAAAACAACCTTTCACAAGCAAATAACTTTGTATATTTCATTTCCCTGTCTTACCGATCTCCTTTTCTCGCATCTCTTTAACTTATCTCTTTAAATTGCCAACTCATATGGATCGGTAAAACATCGCGAAGACAAAACTAACTTGTCATAAAACTCTAATGAATCGGGTCACCAAACTTAATCGATGAATTTTACCGAACGTCAACCATAATAATCATCCAATTCTTTCTCCTTTCTCCAAGACTTGGAAAATATGATGCCATAATCTCCATTATCAACCCAACGCTTCTCCACATAGTGAATTTGGCAAGATAATTAATAACTCGATCCCTCTTTATGCATGAAACCACGTTTTGTTGCATTATCTCACCTTTTCCAAAAAAGTCTCAAGCACGATCTCACCCATCACTTGTACTTGTCTCTCATTTCTTCATTTTTATAATCGCTGATTATAGCCCTTCGCCAAACATTCCCGCTACTCCAACCTTCTTTGATTATTATCATTAGCTTACTCTTTTTATTATGTCTTCAAATGGTTCTTCATCGATCTCCCTTTCGGCCTTGTCTCAAGGAGAACAACCCTATTCATGGAGGTAAAACTTCCACTAATATCTCATCAATTTCATGTTTATTTCATCAAATACTAACCTTTCGCTTTCTATAAGCTTTTTGGATTCAATATAAATGAATGAAAGGATCCTTCTCCAGGGCTATCAAGATCTAATGACAAAATTGACTCTATCTATTCTTTTAATTGTTCGGACCATGATGAATTTCTAACTAATCTTTATCCTTTCCATGCGGAATTATCTTCCTTAGTCAAACCCTCAATGACGATCGTTCTTTTTGGAAACGGCTGCACGAACTAAGATCGAATGGACACCATGCTTTACTGTTCAGTCCCGACTTTGGGTTGAAGGTTACCGAGTTGATAAACATACTCGGATCCAAACTATTCCTATCTCGCCGACTCTTACTTCTTGGATCTAGTGTGGGAACTATGTTCTCTTTTTCCTTCCAATCTAGACGACCTCAAATATAACGTTGAGGGAATCGCGTCTTGAATCTTTAACCATTGAAACTACTATGCTTGACACTTGGATAATGAAGGAGTCTTCGCAATTGTCAACATTAAAGGAATAGTATAACTGGGCCAAGAATGTTTATGTTCAGTCCAAACGTGATATTGATATAGTATTTGGAATCTACAACTTCCTTTCACAATCCATAGTTGATCGGGGCATGTCGCATAGGTTAGAAGAAGAACCGGCACATGACGAAATCTTAGTGGACAATTCGCTAAACCGACGTCGTCGAAGTTGTGGGATGTTGAAGAGATATCCGAGATTTTTCATGCTCACACACAAACCGGGCTGACCTCAAACAATACCAAGCCGATCTCCAACATGGTCTATGTTATCACTTCGATCTTGTAGCAAAAAAATCTAGACTATCTAGTAGCTTGAGCACTTTAGTGGCTAAGATCGGTGTGTATTTTCACTTATTGTAATAAGTCTAGTTTCCTTGTACCTCCCATATTGATGTATAATATTTCTTCAAAAATCTCTCATGAATAGAACGAGGCAACTCTTTCCCATCAATATTCATTAATCGATACGCATTTTCACAAAGCCTTTCGGTGACTAAATAAGGACCTTCCCACTTTTGGTAACCACTTACCGAACTTCGATCCCGTTGATTCAAAGGTAAAATGGTTTTCCGTATCGAATCACCAATGTTAGATTGTCTAACTCTAACCTTCTTATTGAAGGCTCGAGCCACCCTTTTCTTTTGAGCAATTAATTGATCCAAATCTATTGAACGAACTTCATCCAAACCATCTAGATTGATGTGCATCCAATCCTTATAGTCTTCCGAAAGTATATCACTCTGCAATTGAACTCTTAGAGATTCCACAATTATCTCCATTGGCAGCACTGTTTCTTGGCCATATGTGAGTATATAAGAGCAAACAACTATGCTCAATCTCTGCGAAGTTCGGTATGTCCACAACATTGTTGACAACAAAACATCCCATTGTCTTGGGTTTTCTTCTAGATGCCTCTTAATCAAACTCAAAACTATTTTATTTGTTGCTTCAGCTTATCCATTGGCTTGTGGGTAGTAGGGTGTAGAGTGCTCCATTTTAATTTCCCTTGATCTATCAAACTTCACAACATCACCATCGAAAAACTATTCCTTGATCTACTCGATAGACTCGGGTAGACCAAATTGGCGAATAATGTTTTCCTCAATGAATTTAATCACCGTATTTTGACTAATATTTTTGTATGAGACAACCTCCACCCACTTTGTGAAGTAGTCTATAGCAAGAAGAATAAAGCTATGCTTATTGGAGGAAGGTGGGCAAATCTTATCTATTATGTCCATTGTCCATCCTCTAAATGGCCATGGATTTACGATTGGGTGAAACTCAATAGCTAGTGCATGTTGCAATGGTCCATGTTTTTGGCATGAATTACACATTTTAGCGCAATCAATGCAATCATGCATCATTGTTGGCCAATAATATCCATACCTCTTCAATAACATCTCATTT
The DNA here is from genome assembly GCA_021437795.1 of Rhodamnia rubescens. Classification (NCBI taxonomy): domain Eukaryota; kingdom Viridiplantae; phylum Streptophyta; class Magnoliopsida; order Myrtales; family Myrtaceae; genus Rhodamnia; species Rhodamnia rubescens. Next base: position 2,574,256 of record JAILYA010000032.1, on the reverse strand, counting down.
TAACCCATGCTTGATGTGTTCCATATATTCCTTCATGTGCTTCCGCCATGACCAATTTCGCATCATCTTCGTTCAAACATCGCCATAGCACTCCATAATAAGACTTGCGATATAATTCTTCCCCCATTACTAAGTATTTCTGAGCTTGTCTTCTTAACTTTCGATCCCGTGAATCAAGCTTCTTAAGATATTCTGCAATGGGTTGTTTCCAATATTTCCCTTGAACTACCTCACTCATAGCTATCGGTATCCCTCTCTCGCTCAATGGAGGGTACCGATAATATAAGGGTGGATGCAATACTTGCCAATTCTTTTGATATTTTATACCCGGAAGCCATCTCGTGCTAACTCATTAGCTTCATAATTGGTTTTTCTTTTTACGTGAATTATGTCATAATCTCTTAATTGGCTTAGTTGCATTTTGGCTAAATAATAATAACCAATAAGATTTTCATTTAAACGTTGGTATTCTCCATTTAATTATTTAACAATTAGCTGGGAATCACTAAATACCTTAACAAACTATGCCCCCAGATCAATTAGCATTGCTAATCCGATTATCAATGCTTCATATTCAGTTTGATTGTTAGAGCTTTCAAATCCAATTCACAAATGCATAGCGTATGCTCTCTTCTAGGAGAGATTAACACCATCCTACTCCAACCGGTTTGTTAGCACATGATCCATCAAAAAGCAATGTCCATGGAACTACTTGACCGAGATTTTGTTCATTCTTTTCAATTTGCAAACATGGATATTTGGTAAGAAAATCACCAACGGCCCGACCTTTAACAACTTTTATCGGTACATATACCAAATCAATTTCGGACAAAATAAATGCCCATTTGGCTATACGACCTTTTTCAATTGGAAGTAACAACATATATTTTATTACATCCGTCTAACCGAGCACATATATAGTAGTTGACAACAAATAATGCCTTAACTTCATATATGCAAAGTATAAAGATAGAAACAATTTTTCAATTACGGTATACCTCTTTTCGATACCAGTCAATGTTCTACTCAAATAGCATAGCACTTGCTCTTTTTCACGGTCATTCTCTTATGCCAACATTTTCCAATAGTTGTATCGGCAATGATAGATACAATTTTAACGGTTTGCCAGCTTTTTGCGGCACAAGAACAGTGAATTAGTTAAATAAACCTTGATTGCATCAAACATCCCTCGTCTTTCTCCCAAGGAAAACATCTCTTGATCTTTAAACCTTATGAGCTGTGAAATTAGTTTTATCTTCCCGAGATAAGTTGGGAATAAATCGCCTAAGAAAATTGATCTTCCCTAGTACCATATGAAGCGATTTCTTTGATGTAGGATGAGGTAACTCCATGATAGCTTTTGTCTTATTTCTATCAATCTGGATGCGTCTCGACTAACCAAGAAACCCAAAAAGTAGCCCACTCGGACGCCGAAAGCACATTTGGTCGGATTCATTTTCAACTTGTAGTTCTTCATCCTAATAAAAGCTTGTTTAAGATAGTCCAAATGACTTACCTTGGTTGATTTTACCACAATTTCATTGATGTAGACCTCCATGAATTTACCAATCATGTCGTGAAAAATGAAATTCATTGCCCGTTGGTAAGTTGCTCCCGCATTCTTCAACCCAAAAGGCATAACCACCTATTGGAAGGTCTTGATAGCTCCCGGGCACCTAAATGCTATTTTCGGGACATCTAATTTGGTAATAAATATCCGATTGTATCCCAAATGACCATATATCAACGACGACATCTCGCTACCCGATCTTGAAACAACCAACATATCTGCCATTGGCATTTGATATTCGTCTTTCGGAGTAATAGTATTGAGATCGCGGAAATCAATGCATACCCGCAATTTTCCATTCTTTTTTCATTGACACAATGTTAGAGAGCCAATCCACATATCCGGCTATTTCAATAAATCTTGCCTTCAATAGCCTTTTTGTTTCTTCTTTAACTTTATCAATCATGTCGAGGGCGAATCTTCTTGGCTGGCTATTTATATGGGTGGAATCGTTTCTTAATTGGCAACCCATGCTCAACAATATCTCTTAATAGTCCTGGCATTTCGTGATAATCCCAAACGAATCAATCCTTGTATTTGTTTTATCAACTCAACTAAATATTCCTTCATGCCCCCTTGCAAGAATGCACTTATATAAACGGGTCGGTGGCATTCGGATTCTCTAATGTTGACTTCTTACCGAGGGTCTTCGGTTTCCATTAACTTATTCTCCTCTTTGATTGGTGATTCCTCCCATTTTTCAATGCAATCCGAGGCCTCAAAGTTACGTTGAGTTGCTTTTGCTAGATATGTGAAATATCTCTCACTAGTTTCTTATAATAAGATGTCGTCTTCCATAAAGATGGTCTAATTCATCTAATGCCAAGCTTGATTTAGGGACCCATTCAACCTTCCCTTCACCGGAACGAAAAAAAAAAAAAGACCGTGGATTGGTCCGTGGTGGCTCAACAACCCGATTGCCATATATATTGTCTTCACAATCTTGACGAATCTCAATTCAGCTTATTGGAAATGATCCACCATCTCACTTTTAACATATTCTACCTTCTCACCATTCCAAAATGCTAGCACTTGATGTAGAGTTGATGGCACACATTGATTGGAATGTATCCAGTCTCTTCCCAAGAACATATTGTATGAGCCATCCGATTCAATCACAAAGAATGTAGTTTTTGATGTCTTGGATCCAATGGTCGAGATCCACTACAATTGGTCCCTTAACTTCAGTAACCTCTCTAAGAAAATCGGACAATTGAATATTTGACGGTGTTATCTCCTCTTCTCCCTTGTCTAACTTTTTGAAATACTTGAATGACATGAGGTTCAAAGTTGCTCCCGCATCCACAAAAATCTTACAGACGGTCACCCATTAATTCCACTGGATACAATTAAAGACTTCAAATGTTTCGCTTCTCGAACTCCATCACGTCATTATCGGGAGAAATGAAACTCCGCCATGGTCATTTCTTTCTCGGACACATGCTTAGAATCTTCTTCAACAACTAAACATGCCCCACACTCGGTGGGAGCCTTGCATGAACCATGTTGATTCTCATTAGAGAACTATGTTCCTTTGGCATCTTGGATTGCCCTACTTGGCAATTCTTGCTATTCTCTCGTGGTAACCTAGCATTACTCTGCTTTAGCTCATTTCTACGCTTCAAGGTAAGCTCTACGGTAAACTTGCCAAAGTTCATTGTTTGTGGCATGTCCCGAATCATCTTTCCCTTTGCAATCTCGGTATGAGAGTAATTTCCTTGATGGTCTACAGTGAACACTTTCTCTATCCTGACCTCTTCCACCCCTAAAGGAGTGCGTCTCCAAACCCAATTTCCTTTCTTCCTATAAGGCTCTTGTGTTGAGGGTTGTGGCATCATTCCTTCCGTTCGAGCAATCTCAAGATTCCTCTACCTACTCCTCATTCTTTGAAATCTTCTTTTGACAATTCAAGAATATACTTGTCCAGGTGGTTTAGATACCAACCACTTTTCCTTGAGAAGATTGTATGGAATATTACTATCTTCTTCTTTTGCATTTCCTATGGAACTGGGTCCGGTGGTGGATCATCAAACTCATCCCCCCAATTAGTTGGTTCGATCGGTAACGATGAAGGTGGGTAATCCGATGTATCTCCATAGTACACCACATAGTCAAACTTACCACTAGGTTCCCCAAGCGGACCTACTCTCGGATCTCCTTCCTCTTATCACTACATAATACTTTTCTTTTTCTCGATTTTTTGTGGGGTTTCATCATTCTTGCGAACTTAACTATCGGTTTCATTAATTGTAGGCACCTGTATCGGCTGCCTATGTTGTACTTCTTCTCTTGATTGTAGAGAAGAGTATCTTGACGATACAATTTCATACCTTAGTCGAGGCCTACCTTCCTTTCGACAAAATGAACCCGATTAATATCTTCCTCTAGTTCTTCTCATAAACGCGATATCTTAGAGTATCCCGATTCTAGTTATCCCACTCTTGACAACAACGAGTATAAAACCTACTATCATCGTACCTTGATGGATCGTGAACACCGACCATACCGGTCATCTTCGGGAAAAGATCAGCATCTATCTCCATAGGAACTTTACCTTTCTCCTTGGCAAACTTGATCTTGCCCTGTCGAATCGCTCTCTTGGATTGTTTTCCCGAAAACAATACAATTTATTATGTTATGGGTAGTCGAATGATGCTATTTGCAATATCTTTTGTCAACCAATTCTTCTTTAGATGGGATTTTCTATCCTTCATCCAACTTGATCATCCCATCTTTCAACAACAAGTAAAATATTTCATCGAACTTGTATATGTCAAAGGAATAATTATTTGATTCCTTAGCCTTGATCTTTGCAATATCCCTCACTCTGGTTGGCTTGAGTCTTTGGGCATACATAAGATTTCTCCAAAACGATGGTTGCAATAGCTATTCTCCTCCTCTCCTTCGACTGGATCACTTAATTCGATATTCTCTATGAGAGCCACAATTTGACGATTGTCTTTCGCTAGCCTCTTATCTCTTTCTTTCAATAAGTGTTCATACTTTGAAACTCTCATGGTTAATTGAAAGAGATCATCGAATGACCGGCTTTCAAACCTTTCTCTTAAATTAAATTCTAATCCATTGAAGGCTAGGTTGATAAATTCTCTCTCGATAAGAGAAGTCGAACATCGATTCCTGGACTTCTTGAAATGAACAATGAACCGATCAGCCGTCTCATTATTATATTGATACATTCTTGCCAAGTTAGCCACTGTCACCTCTCGGTACCGAATGGTAAAATTGAAAATGAAACCGTCTCTCCATCTCAAACCCACATCAAAAATGAGTTTGCAGGCGGATTTGTATACCATGTGAACGTTGTTCATGACAAGGACAACAGGAACAACCTTAGCCTTAGATATTCATTAGTCACGGTCTCCCCGCATTGTGCCAAGAAACGGCCTATATGTTCCACTATTGACCGATCTTCCTCCCTTATGAACATTGTGAAGTCCGGTGTCTTGAATCCCCTTGGTAAGGGATATTATCAACCCACTCGGGATGAGGTTTCCTATAAACAGGTCTTGGAGCGCCTGCATGCCGCTCCCAACTATTGAATCACTAACTCTACTACTCGGTCCTGGGTTCCATGGCCTCAAATTCTATTGGCCAATCCAAGCCTCTTGCCCCTATGATCAATTTGTGGGAGTCTATCCATCCCTTGATTCTCTAAATTGAAGTTAACCGGTGGCGCCAGCTATATTATTGATTCCCCATGACTCGCGGATTCGTTGAACTCCGGGAGGTCTTATGGGATCCACATTAGGGAAATTTGGTGCCGGTTGTGTATTTTGAACAGTTGGATTAACCATTTTAACTTCAACTAGGCCGGTTTGAGGAAAATTATAATCACTAACTCCATTCATCAGATTAGTCAAGGTTGGATTCTCCGGCCTCGATATGATTCTCACGGTTAGGGGAGGTAAAAAATGTCCCCCACTACTATTATATCCAATATTGGATGGTCCAACTACTGGGGAAGTGGCGAAGTACCAAGAGAATTCACATGAAAAGGTAAAAGTTGAGAAGATGAACTGGGACGTGATATTACCTCGTTAATAGCATTGACCACCATGGGTTTTATCACGTCGGTCACATGTCTAACCATGCGATTGGTTAGTTCATTCGTTGCTATTCAAACATCCTTTTCATCATGGCCACTAACGTAGCATCGGGAGCTAGCATATGAGTTTGTTCCCCGCTTAACTGTCGTGGGATGTTGATATTTCAAGGGGCTACTTCTATAGTCGGGTTGGCTGTAGAATGCTCTGACCGTGCACCATCATCGGGATTGTTAACATTATCGGTATGCACTCCGTCTGGTTGGTTTTTAGTTCTCACCATTTTCTCCAAAACTCACCACAAATAGTCCCACATGGCATGCCAAAAAGATGTTCGCTTGTTTAGTGACAAGGAATATTTTTCATTGAAATTCGTTCTTCGATTTTTATTAAGAAGGATCTTGTGGCTTAAGTGTTACGAAGAATTCGGGCAAAAAATGAATGGATGTGTGTGTTAATGGATTGAATATAGATAGATCGAACATGGATTGTGGATTGAAGGACAAAGTATCGAGTCTCTACAAGTTACAATACTTCTAAGGAAAGCAAGATATTACAAGAAAATAAACTTGGTTACTTGGGAATGCAAAAGTACAGGAAATGTAAAATGCGAGGAAACCTAAACCGCAATGAAGGTAAGTGTTCTTTTTTGGTCAATCGAGTGGGGATTTCTCCTTCATCCTCACTGCATATTTGTAACTTTTTGTTCTTTGTAACTCGCTCCGTCGATTATTACGTGTTTTCAAATCTTGAATTTTGGTGCTTTTAGTAACTCCCCTCTCACTCATGAACTTCATAACTTGTTCGCCAAAATTCAAATGACTTCTTTTTTATTTGTAACTTCCACCATCGCTTAAAATTATTCTTAATAACCTCCCATGATCTACTCGTGCCCATTATTTCCGTTCTTGACTCGTAACTCCTTTGCCAACATGGAAAATCTTAGGGTTCAATAACCTTGCACTCAACTTACCGAAACTCGGGATCTAGCGACTTTGCAATCCTTTCGATATTGCTCTCAACCTACCAAACTTTGGGACAAAATGGCCATGTGACCTATTTGGTATGTTGTCTTTAACTTACCAAACTTCGGGAAGCAACAACTTTGCCTTCCACTTGGTATTTTCTCTGTCCCTTTTACCGAACTTCGATACACAATGATTCCATCATCCGTTCGGTATTTGTACTAGTTAATTTTTTATGTCAACAACTATAAATTGCGAAATTTAAAGAAATAAGCCAAACAAAACACTAATTCAGAATATAAATGATATTCAATGTCAAATTCCGAACACACATACTTTGGAATAAAGATTTTAGGGATATAGAGACATTGTACATGAAAATTATAGTGGTTCGGCTTAGATTAAGCCTATGTCTACTCTCTTACGCCGATAGCCAATAGGCTGGATTTCACTAGATCAATCAATGAAGGCTGTACGAGTGTTTACAACCACACACTCTCACAAAGGGGACTCTCAAAGATTAGACATTTATCTTTCAAGAACAAGAATGAATATGAAAAGCTTGAGCACTTTAGAATTGTATGTTTTGATCGCACACGGCAACAATCACCATGGATCTCCTTTTATACTCCTTCAAACTCGAATTAGCCATTACATAGATCTTCAAAGGATCACTCTTCAATCGCTAATTGGACATCGTCAATCGAAGAGACTATATTTAGAGAGATTTGTGCCGTTGATGTAGAATTTGAACCCTTCAAATTCAGTCGCCCATACAACTCAATCTTCGGTTCCCATAAATGGAGTTCTTCAAATACGGAATTTGTTTTGTTTGGTGGAAGGTAATATCCAATCAAGGATGTTCTACTAATCTAATTGTAGAATAATCCCGACAATCAAAGATTACAAACTTCCATTAATATTAAAGCCGTAACGGACACCTAACGACGTGGGTCTTCTAAATCCGAATAAATATTTTCACCGCAACCGAACAAATCTTTAGAGTCAAACTTCAAACGAAGCAATTGGAAATTCCTAATAAGAATAATACTTGATTAGAATCGGGGACCAAGTTTCATCTCAATTGGGGAATACTTTGTTTGTTGTAACGCTCTCTAAAAAAAAGAGTTTTCTTTGTTGAGGAATTATTGATTCAAGGTACGATTGCTCAATATCATTTGATCGAATAGTTGATCCAAGCCCCGAGAAAAGGAGATTAGTACTTGGAAGGTGAAGACTAAGGAAGGCATTCCTTGAATCGAACGGATTAGAACATTGAACATGAGCTTTATAAAGTCCTTATTGATGCTTGCATATGAGTCTTCCTCAAAGGTGATTGTCGAAATCTTCTCAATTGATTATCCACTCAATCCGAATAATAAGATTCAACTCCTTGAAAGCAAATATACGATGACTTTAAACTTTGAGTTCAAATACCAATTTGAATCAATATCAGCTTCTTCGTTCATATGTTATTCATGTGATACAAACATTTAGAGCAATTTATCAGATTTTAATTGATAAGAGACAATTTTGTTAGAATCAAAATATTCAGAAGGAGTTTTTTCTCAACAATCTCCCCTTCTTTGATGATGAAAAAACTTCCTAAACATAATTGAAATTGAAAGAAATTGAATTGGATTTAAGCTCGAGGAAGTTCTCATTGGATTTATACGATTAAGAAGATAAGAAACTTTCAGATAAGTAACTTGAAACTGATTCTGAATTTTGAAACTGAATAACACAATTCTTGAGTATCACATGACATAATTAAAGATGTAGTATAGAAGAATATCACCGTATGTTGTTGCCATTCAGAATCTTGCATTTGTTTTGAATTGTAATCCCTGCAAATTAATATAAAAGTAGAGACAACTTCTCCCCAATTGTTATCATCAACAATAAAGGTAATTACGCAAAAGCATAGGGATATTATTATAAGATCAACTTCACTATCAGGCCATATTAAGGCCGTGATAGGATGGTTAACAAAACAAAACATCAACAAGCCAGAGTTTGAAGAATATAAGCTTCTCTATTCATGTGTTATACCTGTGATAAAACACTTAGAGCAGAAATAGGACAGTTTTGTCGAATCAAAATATTCAGAAGGAGATTTTCTAAACAAAAAAGATCTCTTCAAAAGAACTCGACTCTAGCTTGGACGATGGGATCGACTTTGAGGTCCTCAGGGATGGGACACCCAGCAACTTGAAGGGACAGTCCGTTGATGTCCCTCAAGTCATGGAGCGTGCAACATTCAGACATTACCCCTAAGCTTCAAGGCTGAAGATCAAAATGACATAAATAATAACATCGATAGCGATCAACCGGAAAATCATCCAGGTAGGAAATTCCAAGTCTTGAAGAGTCTTGGTTTTCCTAAATCAAATTTAGATCGACCCAGTCACGAGATGACAAATAATCTAAAACCCCTGTATCTCAAAGCATTACGGTGTCACCGTCAACAAGACAGTCGTAGACCACACCACAGCAATCAATGTGTTGCCATTATGAATGTTGGGAGCTCTATCACATGTTGCCGGTCAAAGACCGATCCTCGAGGCAACAGATGATTATCAAATGACCTTTTTCTTAGTGGTCCACATAACTGCATCATTCAATGCTTTAATCAACTAATGCTTTTCTATAATGATCATAAAATTGAAGTGACTAAAAGCTAATAGACGGCAATTTTTAGCCAGTTCAAATTGCGTTGAAGCAAAATTTTATGCAAGACACGCAGCTGGGTCAACACTTACGACTAGAGGAAACCCTGGATGCTATTCGAAGGGCAGCGACTTGCATGTCTGAGTAAGAGGCTAGGAAGCGGAATCAGCCACAGAACTCTTCTTGAGAGACCTCGGTGTGTGCTCTGCCGTGCCGGCATGGGTAAAGAATTCCAAACCAAGATAGTGGACATGGATTCTAACCTGATGAACCAATGCACAGTGTCTTTGAATCAGGAATACATCGTCGACAAGTCGGTTCAAAGACACTTGGTGAAGCATGAGTCGACGATGCGGGCGCCGAAGCTCCGATGATTCACCCAGGCGTAAGACACTTCTATACAACCCTACCCGACGGTAGCCATCCGACGATAATGTGAAGTTTACTTTCCCCACCATGACCCCCTTAAGTTGAGAAAAAATATTTTTCTTCCCTTCATCCTAGGAAATACCCCTGAATTTTATGTCTCGGAGTTCAGACGAAACAATTTAAGGATTTTACTCGGATCCCAACCATCAACTGCTATTGAGTAAAGGAATCCTGTAAGAAGTATGGTGGGAGAAGACTTGTTGATTATTTCGGTCTTCAAGGGGTAGAATGTCTGCGTTGCTCATGTGAATTATGCTAAGTTTGAGCCAAAGGCGAAGAAGTGCTTGTATCTGGGTTATATAGATGGGTTGAAAGGCCACTGGTTGTGGAATCTTTTATCCTGATCCGCCGGATATTACCATACGTCTAACATTCCCCACGCTTGGTGCCAAGGAGTCTTTTAAGAATGAAAACAAAAGGCCAAACATAGAACAAATTGAGAGTTCGTTCTATTTTCATTGGGGTTATGGATTTTCCATTTATGAGGGTAGTATGGGATCCATAGTAGGTGAAAAAATCACCCGTATTGAATAACTCTCTTTGTAGCTCATTTCATGATCCCTATAAAGTGCTTAGCAAGTACTCCAATTTGGTGAAGGAACTTTAGGACAACCTTGGAAAATGCATCTGGTGCCGTAGCTTTCCTCTCTCGGTGTATGTATCGGCTCAGTTAAGTGCTTTAGCCGTCATTGGATTCCAGATAACCTGGTTTTCATAATCAACGGGACCGCTATTCTTCAACCAAGGAATGGAGAGATATAGGAATAGGAGCTGCTGGTAGAGGCTCCTATGACTTCAAAGAGATTTAATTTCTTCATGTGAATTAGACATGTAAGTTGGTCAAAGTACTGAAGAGCGAGAAAATTGTTGGACGCAAGTGAGTCATCAAATGAAAGGAAGGCCTTTCCAGGGTCGCGGTGCCACAATGCAAAATACATTTGATGGCAAATGGGTACACGCACCAAAAGTGCACTGACAAACGTTCTCTCCTTTGGTAAGAAATTTTTTGCATTTCCTTGTTACTTGCTATAGTTTCTGCACAGGATCTCAAATTGGAGCAGTTGAGTATAAAAAAACGTTGCTCTTGCATGGAGAGCTAGACAAAGTGATTTTCTAGAGACAGCCCGAGGGTTGCGGTTTTGGAGTAAAGAAGCGATACGACGATTTCAACGCTAGTCGGAGTTAATATAGGTAACTTCTTCGGAGTGCCTCCGAGGACACTAGCCAAGCTACTATCGTTTAGACGAATTTTATGGCTTCCAAATCACCAAATTTATTCATGTTATTGCAATCAATACTCTAGAAAACGGATTAATCTACACTAAACTTATTTAATGACTTGCTCCAAACACAAATTAACTTGATCCTACTTAAGGAAAAAAGAGTACATCTACTGGACGCGCCCTCGTGGATATACATGGAATATACCCAAATCCACCAAATATGGCCAATGCGACCCCCCATGTCCATATAAAGGCCAAATTGCCCACGAGGCTTTACCCACCTCTTCCCATTGAGCGCCCACGCCAAGACGCCATGGCCTCCATGAACGCCTGGTTCATCTTCTTCCTCCTCCTCCTCCTGCTCGCCATCTCCGTTAAATCTGTAAGAAATTTTTTCTCATTTTATGTCTGTTTTTTTTCCAATCATGGGTCTCTCTCTATTCATCCTCAGATTCGACTAAGATTAATCTTTGTTGAGGAGTCATTTCAGGATGATTGTGTCTACACGGTCTATGTGAGAACCGGGTCGATAATTAAGGGCGGCACGGACTCCATAGTTAGCCTGAGGCTCTACGACGCGGACGGTGAGGGGGTCTGGATCAAGGACCTCGAGGCATGGGGAGGGCTGATGGAGCCGGGCCACAACTACTTCGAGAGGGGCAACTTGGACATCTTCAGCGGCCGGGGCCCGTGCCTCTCTGTACCCGTCTGCGCCCTGAACCTGACCTCCGACGGGTCAGGCCCGCAGCACGGTTGGTACTGCAACTATGTGGAGGTGACTACCACCGGCGTCCACGCACCTTGCTCGCAGCAGCAGTTCACGGTGGAGCAGTGGCTGGCCAGTGATGCGCCGCCGTACGAGCTCTTCGCTATCAGGAATTACTGTCCGTCCGGCCCGGATGGGGTCGGTGGGGGTGGTAAGATCGGGTCGCATGTGGTGGCAGATGCTGTGATGTAAGAATGTAGTGGACATTGTCATGGTAATTTAATAAAGGAGGAGTGATCTGTCGTCTAATGTGGCTGTGGTCTAATTTAGCAGATCTCATGTTTTTTGGCAACTTTGTAAGGACAAGCGTTTCTAATGGTCTAGCATTGCATTATGTCTCACACAATTCTTGACTATGAAAGATTATAAAATAAATTTAGTGTGTATTGAAATGAATCTGGTCCGATGTTAATCACTTGAGACCAATCATTTCGAAAGCCTCGTAATTAATCTGAGATGTGTACTACATAAACTCCTATTCACTATACAATCTTCTCTTAAGCACGAATAAAAATGTCTTCATTATCTATCTTGCCTTTGGTGCGAATGTTTGGCTATTGATAAAGTGAATCGAACGGGTTGATTCAAGAGATGTCATCTAGTGACGAATTAAATATATCTGTTTCATCTTTAGTTTGATCTGATTCGGAGATAATTATATGTGATATAATTATTAAAGATTGGCATTTGTGGCAATTATTTAACAAAACTTCACTCTAGTTCGTATGTCTCTAGTTTTACATATCATTCACATCCACATCAAAATTACCAAACTACTCATCCCTCCAAATATGTGTTTAATAGCTTGACTGGGGTCTGTGTGTGTTTAGTTTTTAGTTGATTTCAAATCCTTTTGTTGCGGTGCGGAGAGATTGGCATTCGAGGGTAGTTTTTAAAAGGAAATGATATTTTCGTAAACAAAAATAGTGATGTAAAAGTGCACAATCTAAGAAGCACCGACACGACACGGAACTAAAACTCTCCAGAGGCTTCCGTGTCATGTCGTGTCTCGACGCTTTTCGGCATTTCGACATTCTTCGATCAATATGTGATTAGTGCTTCTGACACGCCAAACGGCATATGAGTCCAAAGATCTCAACACGCCATTTCGACTGCATTGGAGTCAATTTTAAGCATTTTCAATAAATTAAGAGTTAAAATATAAATTTATAAAAAATATATATATGCTTAAATCATATATCCAAATAACCTCAAAATTAATATACCCAACCAACAAAAATAAAAAAAAACCTCATCGAGATTGGTATATTTATATGTGCATAATAATTTAGCATATTTATATATATATTTAATATATAAAGTGTCTTAGCATAGAGAAATTTTTTATTTTTTTAGAAATGTGTCAGTTCTACTTAGTGACAATAACGTTAAGAAGTGAAATGTATCTATTCGTACGTTTTCAAAAGTCAAAAAAATATAAATAGTCTCCGGATAAAATGAGTGTGTCTCCTCTGATTAGGAGCTGTCCCTGTCAATATGCTTATCCCCAGATTTGTCGTTCTGCCATTATTGACCATCAGTGCGATTAGGAATATGACCACGTGGCCCAGGAAGCACAGTTGCTGTCGGGTGTAATTTACCAGCCAGCTAGCTAGGCTCCAATTGCAACGACGGTTTCCTTTTTCTCATTTTCTCCAAGAAATTTCCCATGTTTGGATTATGCACGTTGGCAGTTGGCGCTAGCTGTCATTCGACAGTGAAATAATGATATAAATAATTCATAAATTTTAATTTAATATGTAATATTATCTTTAAATTTTTAAAATTTATTCGATGTAATTTTTGAACTTGCAATTTATTTAAAATGATCCGTAAACTTTTAGAACGTATTCAATTGTCCTTCTACTAATTCAAGTTCACGGACATCATCAAACATTTTCGTATAATTTATGGATTAAATTGAATATATATCAAAAGTTTAGATACCACATTAGACGGATAAAGGGTTCAGGGAATCACATTACTTATTGGATTAAAGTTCATGGACTACTTGAACAAATTATAATTCTAGGGCATGCTTGCACATGGGCCAAAAATTCAAAGATCATTTGTGTCATTTTCCCTTCAAAATTCTATCTCAAACTATTTTGGTTCAATAAATAAAGCCTTTTTCTTTTTAACTTTCGGCTAGTTCAGTTAGATCTCAATTATATGTTCAACACTGTCTCGAAATATCAAATCTAAATATTTAACTAATTCAATTTGGTTCTTAAACTGTTGTAGATGAATCTTCCCTTGAATCAGGTCGACATATCTATTTGAAACTTCGAATTACTTGTAAGATTCACTTTAGATAGAGAAAAAGAAGGACAAACCTTCATTCCCTAGGTAGATTATTCATTACAAACAGACATTTTCACTCTAGAGTTACTAATCGCACAAACAAGAATGTCGCGGCCCTCCCCAATTCCTCTTGTGAGACGACGCTAATACTTGGCTGAGATTCTCCTTAACTTTACCAATTGCGATTGGGTTTCCTCGATTACTTATTATTTTTACTTTTAGTGTCACCATTAACCTATGAAAAGGACAGTTAGAAGTCAAGTAAAACCTGAGGGACCTTTGACTCCGACAAACCAGATATTTGGATATGGATATTTGATAACACTAAATGTCTAGCTAACACCCGAAGTTGTTACCTTATCTCCTTTTATCCGAAATCTTTTCATTTGTTCTTGATATTTTTACTAGTCCTAAGCACGCACATCTATATGTCCATGCACGATCAAACTCAGTTAACAAACCTTAAATAGGTTTTCAACAGCCAAATAAACAAGGTGAAACCTCAGGAATCAAAGTACAGCAATAGTAATGTAATTCAAATGCGTAAAGTAAAATCCGATACGAATCAAGTAAAGAATACACATAGCTTGGTTATAAAGCCCCGAGACAAGACATAAATGAGCTATGCATAAAATTCAAATGTGCAGCTAATCTAGTTATGCAATGTCAATTCCCTAAACTAAATGACTAATATATGGATGTGTTTGTTTTACGGAAAATAAATGCTTTTGAAAATATTTTCCCAAAAATGATCACTTATGAAAATGAGTGAGAGCTGAAAATATTTTTATAGTCCAAAAAGATATTTTAGATATAAATTGTGTCGATAATGAAAGTATTTTTTATTGATTAATTCTTTCAAACAATATAAGCGATTATTTTTAGGAAAATATACGAACCTAAGTATAATGAAATTGAATGCAAATCAAATATCTCAAACTCAACCTCCATAGCTTCTAACACTGGAGACACCCTCTAACACTAATCTTAACATGTATAAACAGCTCATGTGAACGTAGGTGCATCTATATATATCATGAACAAGCCAAGATCAGTTCACCTTTTATTCAGGAACTCACGGAAAAGGCTGGTTCGGCCTTCAGATAGCTACAAAGTCTCTCTCTCTCTCTCATTTGTTTCCAACATTGTTCTTCCCTCTCGTTCTCAGAACACACAGTACGTAGTAAACACCAGAGCAGACGCTCACTTACACAACTCACTCTTTAATTCATAGTTTTGGCTAGTTTTGGCTCTAACTTCACGAACTTTTCATGTATACTCGACATCACACTCGGGTTCTACAATGCACTCTCTGTTTTTGAGGATCAAGCTTTGCACAATTTTCTGTAGCTATGGGAGAGCTGCTTTTGAGGATCAGGTGTAGGATTCTTCAGCTGTATTTCCTTCCTGGATGGTTTTGTTTTAATTGGTTGAGGGTCAGTTCTTTTCCATCCTCTGCCCATGCCCCTCACACGTCCTTACCCCTTCAATTCCAGACGACATTCTGCATAATCATTGACTAGATAGAGTTTATTTTCACCTCCTATAAGATACTGCAAATTGCTTGGCTGGATTTTGCTAAATGGCCCTCCAAATCTTGCGAAATCACCAGCGGGGCCATCTTTGCTTTTTGCACAACGTCTCATTTTGCCCCCTTCAATTTGATCTTTGTTTAGTCCAACTCCATGCCCAAATAAGTTCCTTTTTGCACAATGTATCAATGGAAATGTTGAGTTATGCTGGGCTTTGCTTGAGGATTCCAGGAACTCAGGAGTCCAGTAGTCCTCGTCGATTTAACAAATACAATGTATCTAGTTTCTAACCGTAGAAGAAAGGCAGCAAGAAAATGTGTGCAAGGCCAAGTAAATTCATTGTGTTTTATTTAGGTGGGTCGTATTCCGCCGTCATCAGTAAATTCAATCCCTAATTTTTGGTAAATGCTTTAGCGATCAATGAGCGAAAATTTAGCTATGAACAAAGAAAAAGCAGCACTTACAGTTTTGTTTGATGAAAACTCATTTTTGCGAAATTATTTTCGAACTTTTCAGTGTTTGGATAATGAAAAACTACTTGATTGATAGAAGGCTTGTCCCATAGATTAAAAATAACATGCTTAAATTAAGGAAAACGAATTCCTCTTCAGACACGAAGTAAATCAATTTCCCTGATTTATTGTTTTGTGTCCAAATGAAAAGAACATATCCATCTATGTGTTGAGAACCTTCCTGATATTTTGACATTGACAAAACAACCCATGAATACTTTATGAGCTTAATAGATGCAAATCTTATAAACCCACTTGGAGCCAATGGCCCTCTTGCCAAGTGGAAGTGGTATGACGGACTATGTATGATTCTAAGAAAGAACTTTGATCTTAGCTTGCATAGCATCTTGCCATTCCTCCTGCCGCATTGCCTCGGTGAAAGTGGATGGCTCGGTTGTAGTAGACAAAGAAGTAAGAAATGCCAAATGGGGTTATTTAAAACGAGTATATTAAAAAAAAAATTAGACATGGGGTAAGAAATACTAGGACCATTTTCATCGGCGCATACCAAGACCATTTACATCAACGCAACTTAATATTTGAGTAAGCGAACAACAATAGTCTTGGAGGTAACGAGGTGTGATGCACATACGGTTGGCGAATTCGGAATGGCCGAATTTTGGTCACTGCATGGAAATGGACTATTGACCCGAAACTCACGGCTATACCATGATCGACGTCGTTTTTTCGCGCCGGAGTCGTTTAGATGGGTTTTTAGGCATTTTTCGTAATTCCAAAGGCGTTTTCATAATTTTGTGTTTCTTATTGTAATTAGGTTTAACACCGTATAAAAATGTGTTTAAGATGTCTCGTAGAGGCATACTTTTGATATTTTATTGATTTTGATAATCGCAATTGAGATAACGATTTGTTCCTCTTTTCAATTCTAATTTTCTGTTTAGCCAATTTCTATTGTGTTTCGACATTATTTCGTATTAAAGCACAAGTTGCCTTGAATTAATGTCCGAACAAATTCGCGGTGGTCGTGGACGGCGAGGTCGTGCTTGGCCGAGGACGTGGAGTCGTTTCGAAGTAGACGAACAAGCTGCGTCAAAAGAGGCATGTGAGACATAGAAATTGAAGAACGGGGAAGGCGAATCCAGGATTTGGAACAACAACTTGCGCAGACAAGGTTGGGTGTTTAATACGAAGACGGAGTGGAATCGGGAATTCATCCGATGATGAAGAGGAGGAAGACAATCCTTTCGGGGTTCGAACCAAGGATGGAATCGGGAGTACAGCCTGGAAATCAACCCCCTTTTCATAATTTCGAGATGAAGATCGAGATTCCCGAGTTTGCGGGAAAGGCTCATCTTGATGAGTTTATTATTTGGATGCATACTATTGAGAGGATCTTTGATATTAAGGATCCGACGACGAGCGAAAAGTTAAATTAGTGGCTATAAGGCTACGGAAACATGCTTCGATATGGTGGGAGCATGTGAAGAAGCGAGCATCCTAGAGAGGGGAAATCGAAGGTGGATCGTTGGGATAAGATGAAGAAATTGCTACAAAGAAAATTTCTGCCTACTTATTATATGCGGGGAGGCGTTTATTGAATATCACAATGTTAAGCGGCGAGATTTAATAGCCAAGCAGTATAACGTGAGTCCGATCATTTGCGGATGCGTTGTTATGTGCTGAGGAAGATGAGCAAACAATTGCTCGATATTTGGTAGGGTCATGGATTGAAATTTCTGATGTTGTCCATTTACAGCGATATTTGACCTACAAGGATGTGTGCGGATTAGCCTTGAAGGTGAAAGCGCAGTGTAAAAGGAAGGGCAACGATTCCAAATTTCGGAGTCGGTGGTCGAGCAAAAAATTCCGAGGAAAAGCGGGGAGTTCTTCACCAATTCGACACCAAAGAAGATTAAGGGTCCGAGTTCTAAACTTGCATCCAATGAGGGACAAAGTAGTCTTGGAACTAGCGGGGGAGGAGGCTGCGACCAAGCGGTGTTACAAGTGTTAGGGCTCGGGCATTTCGCTGCTTGTGTCCGAATCAACAGATTATGACACTTGTTGATAATCCATCCTTTGATGAAGGTCCAGTTTATGATGAATCTAATGGAGAATAAGAGGATGCGAATCCGGTTTAGGAAGAGATTATCTATGCGAGATCCTGGTGAGTCCCTAGTCGTTAGAAGAATTTTAAATGTTCTTTGTAGGGGAAGATGAATCGTGACTTAGGCATAATATTTTTCATACTAAGCGCACTAATGGAGGAAAAGTATGCAGCATGATAATAGATGGAGGGAGTCGTGAGAATGTAGTGCCACTACCATGGTGGAGAAGTTGGGGTGAAAACAGAAGATCATCCTCAACCATACAAGCTGTCGTGGCTTAAGAAAGGGAACAAGGTAAAAAAGGTGTCTTGTGCAATTTTTTATTAGGAAAAAGTATGCTGATGAGGTGTGGTGTGATATGGTCCCAATAGATGCTATCATATTTTGTTGGAGAGGCCCTGGCGATTCGACGAAAGACGTAACATTATGGCTTGAAAATACGTACACCTTCAAGAAGGATGGCCGGACCATTACCATAAGTCCTTTAGATTTGAGAAAGGAGGTGAAGCATAATATGTTGTCCAGGTCGAGTTCTAGGAAGAAGCGATGAACGTGCACGAGCTTTTTTTCCGTTGTGGTGATAGAGCGAATTCCTATAGTTTCGAAATTCCTACACAAATTTTGCCCTTACTTGAGGAGTTTGCGATGTCGTACCGGAAGAGATGTCATCTAGGTTGCCACCCATGAGAGACATTCAGCATTGTATTGATTTCATTCCAGGTGATGTTATTCCTAATAAGGCATCTTACGAATGAGTCCTAAAGAACATGAGAATCTGCAGAGCAAAGTGCGGGAGTTATTAGAGAAAGGAGCAATCCGGGAGAGCATAAGTCCCCGTGCGTCACCGGCCTTGTTGGTTCCTAAGAAAGATGGGTCGTAGAGAATGTGCATAGATACCCGAGCTATCAACAAAATCACAATCAAGTATCGATTTCATATCCCACGATTTGATGATTTAATTGATCGAGTTACATGGGGTGGCTATCTTTTCGAAGATAGACTTGAGAAGTGGTTATAATCAAATTAGGATGCGACCCGGAAATGAATGAAAGATGGCGTTTAAGACTACGGATGGTCCGTATGAGTAGATGGCGATGCCCTTCGGGTTGATTAACGCGCCGAGCACTTTTATGAGGCTAATGAATCAGGTTTTTCGCCCTTTTATTGACCAATTTGTTGTCGTTATTTCGATGATATTTTGGTTTATAGTGCTTCGATTGAGCAACACTTGTAACACTTGAGAAGAGTATTTGAGGCCTTGAGGGAGCAAAAATTGTATACCAACACCAAGAAGCATCACTTTTTAACGATAATGTGACCTTTTTGGGTAATATTTTGTCAAAGGAAGGCATTTAGATGGATCTAGTTAAGATCGAGGCCATGACAAATTGGGAGACTCCGAAGAATATTCATGAGGCATGCAGCTTTCATGGGCTAGCATCCATTTATCGGAGGTTTATTAGGGATTTCAGCACCATTATTGTGTATCTTACGGATTGTTTGAAGGGAGGTAGATTTATGTGGACCAAAGAGGTAGACGCTGCATTTCGGATGTTGAAGAAAAAGGTGACCGAAGCCCCAATTTTAGTGCTTCCAGATTTTAATGAGGTTTTTTAGGTGCATTGTGATGCCTCGGGCGTTGGTATTGGGGGCGTTCGAGCTAGAAAAATAAACCCGTAGCGTTCTTCAAAGGAGAAGTTGAATGAAGCGAAAAGAAAGTATTCGACTTATGACAAGGAATTTTACGCCATAGTGAGGAGCTTGGAGCATTGGAGGCACTACTTTATTTCGAGGGAATTTATTATGTATTCTAATCATGAGGCCTTGAAGTACATTAATGGGCAATATAAACTTAATGCTAGGCATGCAAAGTGGGTGGAGTTTCTTCAGGTTTTCAATTTTTCCATTAAACATAAGGCAAGAGAATCTTGAATAAGGTGGTAGATGCATTGAGCGAGAAGACATTCTCTCATTGTCTACAATGCGGTAAGAGTTTTAGGTTTTGATTCTTTTAAGGATTTGTATGTTGATGATCATTATTTTGGAGATGTTTGGAGTAAGCGCAAAATAGGGCACTTTCGGCGATTTCGATCGTAGAGTGTTTTCTTTTCAAAGGCAACAGATCGTGTATTCCTCGGTGTTCTTTGAGGGAATCCATTGTTACTGAGAGTCATGCAGGGAGGTCTACCCGGACACTTTGGGGTGGATAAGACAATAGCCTTGCTATGTGAGCACTTTTATTGGCCCCAAATGAAGCATAATATGACTCGGTTTGTAGAAAGGTGCGGGGTATGTCATGTGGCAAAACCCAAAGGTACCAATGCTTGGTTTATATATGCCTCTACCTATCCTAGTTGCACCATGGGAGGATGTCGGCCTTGATTTCGTCTTGGGATTGCTAAGAACACAACGGAATAAAGATTTCATAATGGTGTTTGTCAACAGATTTTTGAAGATGGCACACTTTATTCCCTCGTAACAAGACCTTTGATGCTTCACGAGTCACTCAATTGTTTTTGCGGGAGGTTTTTAAGTTACATGGAGTTCCCAAATCCATTACCTCGAGATCATGATATGAAGTTTGTGAGTCACTTTTGGGGCACTCTTTAGAGGCACTTGGGAACCAAATTGCGCTTTAGTTCCTCTCACCATCCCCGGACCGATGGGCAAACCGAAGTTGTCAACCGAAGCTTAGGAAACTCGCTGCGAAGTTTAGTTGAAGATAGCTGCGACAATGGGACTTTGTGTTACCTCGGGCAGAATTTGCCTACAACATGTCACAAAATCGAACTACAAGTAAGAATCCTTTCCGTATAGTTTATGGACGTAATCCAATTACTCCCTTGGATCTCACGCTATTACCAGTTCACGAACAATTCAATTCGGCCTTGCAGATGAGCATACCAAGCAGATCAAAGAGATGCATTCACAGGTTCATAACCAGATCAACAAGAAGAACATGAAGTATAAGCGGCGGGTGGATAGGCGCGGGAAAAGAGTTGTCTTCAAAAGTGGCAATCTAGTGTGGATTTACCTTAGGAAAGAGCGTTTTCAAGCTAGCATGTTTGGTAAATTGCAACCCGAGTTGATGGACCATTTAGAGTTCTTAAGCGATTTAATGACTATGCTTATAAGATTAAGTTGTCGGGTAAGTACAATGTATCCGAGACTTTTAATATAGCAAATTTGTCACCTTACCATGCAGATGAGGAAGAATCTAAGGCGATTGATATCAATGAAGATGAAGTAGATTCGAGGGTGAATCGTTTGCTAGCGGGGAGGATGATGCACTTAGAGTTGGCAAATTTAGAATGGGCTGAATTTTGGTCACCGCATGGAAACGGGCTGCTGATTAGAACTCACGGCTTTGCCGTGATTGACGTCATTTTTTCACGATTCGAGTTGTTTAGATGTGTTTTTAGGCATTTTTCGTAATTCCAATGGGGTTTTCGTAATTTTGTGTTTCTTATTATAATTAAGGTTAAACCATATAAAAGGGTGTTCAAGACGCCTCGTGGAGGCATACTTTTGATATTTTTATTGATTTTGATAATTGCAATTGAGAGAACGATTTTTTTCTTGTTCAATTCCAATTTTCTCTTTAGCCAATTTTTGTTGCGTTTCGTTATTAAGGTGGTTGACGTTTTTGTTGAGGTCTAATGGGTTATTCAAACGATGGATGTAAGGGTGTTTGTGGTGGTGTGGGGATTGTAGGTGGGGGTGGGTTATCTCGTCGTATTGTGTGACGGATAATGGTAACACGACGACTCTCATAAGGTAGGGCCGAGGAGCATCGAGTAAGGAAAAATTGTTTCGTGAAATACAACATCTCGACTTACATATAGCTTTTTGGTGAGGAGATAAAAAAAAATGCAATACCCTTTTTGACCATTTGGATATTTAAAAAAAAAAAAAAAAAGTAGCACGGGCATCAACTTTATTTTGAATGGAGGTGTTGCGCCCAAAACATAAGCAACCAAGCACCTGAAGGTGAGTGAGATTTGGTGACCAACCATGTAAACTTCATATAGAGTTTTCCATTTTAAAATGGCGAGTGGAAAGTCTATTTATGATGTAAGCGGCAAGTGAGGATGCATTCACCCCAAAACTCAATAGGAAGGTTGGATTGGAAGCGCAAGGCATGGGCAATATTTTGAATGTGTTGGTGCGTGCGCTCGGCCACCCCATTTTATTGAGGAGTGAACACGCAACTCGATTAATGAACAACACCCATAGAGTCTAGAAAAGAAATGGTAAGCTAATTGAAAAATTCTTTCCCATTGCCATAGCAGATGCAACGAATTTGTTCATCGAATTGGGTTTTTACCATGGAGAAGAAATTAATAATAAAAATATTTACATCAGCTTTAGAAGAAAATAGATAAAGCCACATGCTAGGGGAATAATCATCAACCACAATCAGAAAAAGTGTGCCACAATTAAAGAGGTGGTCCGATATGGGCCCCAAACATCCAATTAAATTAAATCAAAATATGAAATAGTAGAAATTGTATTAGAAGGAAATGGCAAGCAAGATTGTTTCGCAAGTGGGCACACACAAGTGCAAGGAAAAGTATTAAAAAACAAAATGTTATTGATGATGAAGAGATGATGAACCCGGATGTCCTTACCACAAGCGAGGTGAAAGTGTGCACCTGGTATAGTGTTTGATGTCAAAGAAGTGGGTTGGTATGAAAGGTAGTATAAACCACCACGCCGCTTACCCGTCGTTAAAGTTCTCATTGAGATTGGGTCCTAAAAAAGGCAAGTATCGAGGTAAATGCAATATTGAGAAAAGTAGCAATAGTAAGTTTACTAATTGAAATAAGTTTAAATCAAAATCAGGGAACAAATAAAACATGATCAAGAATTAGATCTAGTAGTAGAGAAATCAGCCCAATTCATTGGATAGGAACCACAGATCAATGAGGAAGGGATACAAGGTTGGAAGTGGTATTCTCATAAAATTCGAAAAGAAAGGTTGCATCACAATATATATGATCAATTGCACCAAGGTCTAGGGTCCAAGATGAAGTGAAATTTAACAAATGGAAGTACCCACTAAATTCACAAAAGGGTAAGAAGAAGGTGGGATACATGCCAACCTAAAGTAAATGAAAGAGTTTTCTATTTATGTAGCAGCAAGAGTTGGTGGAGAGGAGGAATGAACAATGGCGATTGAGGTAATAGTCGAGAACCGGTTAGGCATGAACATCGTTGGCTTCTAGAATCATTGATGGGGCGTGGGTTTCGGTCATCCACTAGTCCAGACATTTGTACTTCTTAAAACACTTTCTTTCAAGATGTCCATCCTTTCCAAAGTTAGTGAGGGCGCGCATGATAACCATGCTATTTATGAAATAAATTTCTGACTAAAAATGCATTTTTCTATTTTTAATTTATGGATGAGTTTTTGACCAATGAAACGCATTTCATAACGACATAAAATTTCTGTTCCTAGAACGAAGTTCGTTTGACAATGGTTGAAAATTTCTACTTCGGAATATTAATTAACACAAAATCTTCTATGAAAAATTTCTACTTCATTTCTAATTTGTTAAAATTTCTTGAAAGAAATTTTTTTATTATTAGAAAATATTATTTACTATTTAAAAATAAAAAAAAATATTATTTATTTTTTACTTCAGCCGGCGGTGGTAGCCAACAGTGTTTGTGGCGGTCGGCGGTGGTCGGCCATGGCGGGTGGCGGCGGACGACGGTGCGGGGGGGGGAGTGACGACGACCACCGGTAGCGATGGCAAGTGGTGGTCGCCAAGGGGCGATGGTCACGACGGTGATCGGCAAAGGGCGGTGGAGGTTAGTGATAGGCGGCGGTCTACGTAGTGGTTGGTGGCAACCAATAAGGGAAGGGCGACGAGAAAAAAATGAGATGAGGTCTTGAGAAAAAACGAAGGATTTTAGTAATTTATTTCTCATTTTTGTTTTTGGAACAGAAAAGCTACAATTTTTAGCTTCTCATTTCTCTTTCAAATCTATCTTTGGAACAAAAATTTGTTTTAGAAACTGAAAAATATAATTACATTACCGAACGAATTTCTATTCCAAACTTGTTCCAAAAATAAGTTTGGAACAGAAATAGAGGAATACAATAGTTATTATGCATCCCACAAAATGTAGAATGGGTTTGGAAGGACCCATAGATAGATAAGTGCGAGCATTATCAAAATGAAGTATGGCCATGGCAGCAGAATCAAGAGTAACAGTGCCACTTGTCCTAAATAGTGTGATGTTATTCCTCTTGTAAGAGTAAGGGAAATGCTTTGTTGATGGTAGGGTGTGAATCCATAAGGGGGATCTAACTCCGAACCGAGGCATAAGATTCATTAAGGCCTTGGAGGAAATCTAATAATGAATCCATTTGAAGAAATTGCAGCAAGGTTGACATTTCTCCAAAGCTACAAGTCGGGGAAGGTTTGGTACGATATAGTTCATCTCGATAGGATTTAATCATAGCATAATGTCGCGACCTAAAAAATAAACAAGTTAAATTCCAGGCTAATGGATTATCGGGTTAATTAATTAACTAACCTAACTCGGACTCTCCCGAATCCATACCAAATCGCCACTTAAGGTTCGAATGATTAATATGCAATGTGATTTGAATTTGGAGTCGCCACTAATCATTTTCGGCGGGTTGACTAGAAACCCAAATAAAATAGCGGGAGAAAACTATCTTATTTCAGCGTACCGAGAGATTAAGAGTCCGGGGACTTGATTACGCTAAATTATTCTAACGCCCTTTCGGTACCATTTTCATGAAAAATATTTGATTTGGTAATTTACTCGAATTTCAAAGGTGCAGTTTTTTTATTCTTTTTTTGTTTTTCTTCTTTTTTTCTGAAAATGTAAAACATTGAGTTTTATGCGATATACACCATGGACGATTTAGAAAGAAAGAAAACGCGGCCAATCACAAGTATTCACAAAAATAAATTAACATATAATAATACTAAACTTCGAACACGTGGCACGTCTAAAATAAACAATCAAATATTCAAATCAAATGATTACATCTTTGTAGATCAAGATGGAGACGATTACCTTCTATTACACAAAATCTTACTCACGTACACGTTATAGTTTCTTTCAAGATCTCGAAGCTTGAAGAGCGTGGCTGTCGTCGAAAATGGCAAGCGATAACGTTGTTGGGTGGCGAGAGGCGAAGTATGTAACGGGACTCGTCGAAGATGATGCTCGACCAAAGCTCTTTTTCTCTCACTCTCCAATTTTCTTTTCTGGTTTCTTCTCAAGGACTATCTCAATTCTTTTCTCCCCAAAAACTCTCTCAATTCTCTCCTACTCCTCAAAAAAACTCCTCTTCTCTTCAAGAACTCTTCTTCTTTTATAGGCAAAGTTCTTCATCCTTCATTCTTCATCTTCATCTTCTCTTCTTCACCTTCATTTCTCCATCTTCCATCTTCATCTTCTTTTCTTCATCTTCATCTTCCCTTCTTTATCTTCATCTTCTCTTCTTCACCTTCATTTCTCCATCTTCCATTTTCATCTTCTCTTCTTCATCTTCATCTTCTCTTCTTCACCTTCATTTCTCCATCTTCCATTTTCA
Source organism: Rhodamnia rubescens (assembly GCA_021437795.1). Classification (NCBI taxonomy): domain Eukaryota; kingdom Viridiplantae; phylum Streptophyta; class Magnoliopsida; order Myrtales; family Myrtaceae; genus Rhodamnia; species Rhodamnia rubescens. The sequence continues at coordinate 2,548,570 of JAILYA010000032.1, read as the reverse complement.
TCTTCTTTTCTTCACATTCTCTTCATTATCTTTTCTTCATCATCTTCCTTTCTCCATCTTCTCTTCATCCTCTTCTCTTGGTATCTCGCAATGCGGTCCCCGAGGTTCTAGTATTTGCAATACAGATCCTTGAAGTTCTAGTATTTGCAATACGGTTCTCGAAAAAAAATATTTCTTTCAAGCCCAAATATTCTTGGTACGTTTTCACCCCATGCCTAGTCCAGGCCCTGTTGAATTAAGTTTGAATTATATGCCAATGCTATGTGGGATGATTTTTGTTTAGAACTAAAATTAGTTCTAATTTTTATGCAAGAAATAGATTAGTCAAAATTTTAGGTGTCAACAATGCCCCTCTTTGAGTGGAGGCTCGTAGAGGTTCCGCTCAAAGATAAAATTGAACCCTAAATTTTGATAGTGCAAATGATGGATGAAATTTGTTTATTTTTTTTTTTTTTTTTTTTGCGGGAGTTTTAATCCCATTTTTTGTAATGAAGTGATGCATGATATGCGAGATCGTAAATAACATGTGTCATAATTTCTCTTTTCCATGTTAGAGAAACTCGCATATGGATCGCATACGAGAATACCTGTTTTAGCAAATACCTCATAAGCTAGTGATTCCCTTAATTTCCAAGTTTCTTGCAAACACGAGGACCTTAAGGTATTCGGCCTATCGGTTATCGAGACTTCTCCCTAATGCGAGACAGCGCAAGATATGTGTATCTTTCCGGATCACAAGAGCTACGTCGTTGTGAGTCGAAAGAAGTAGAATCAAGTTCACAAGAGCTACGTCGTTGTGAGTCAAAATAAGTAGAATCAAGTTCACAAGAGCTACGTCGTTGTGGTTGATTAAATGTCGAAATCGCCGAGTGCATATGTCTTCACGATTCGACAAAGGGGAACCAAAATCTTAAGAGCTACGTCGTTATGATTTGGTTTGGATCAAAATCACGGGTGCTTATGTCTTCGTGATTTGATAAAGGAGCCGAGAATCATAAGAGCTATGTCATTATGAGCCGACTAAAGGTCAAGATCACCAGTGCATATGTCTTCGTGATCCGAGACCGAAATCATAAGAGCTACGTCGTCATGATAAGATGTCAAGATCGCCGGTGCATATGTCTACACGACCTGACAGGAGAGGCATATTGCCTGAATTGAATCGTAACAACTATCATCGAGGAGTTGTTGATTTGAAAATGGGTTCGAAAACTTACCCGGGTTCTCCGAACGATTAATCAAAGAACGAAACAGATCGCTCGTATCATACATGGTAGGCATTTGCCAGGAGAACTTGCTCATTCAATAATCCTTGGATGAATTTCGAGACCTTGGGAGGGACATCGAACATCGGGAATGTATTACCCATCATAGAATGTCCGAGGTAACATGCGCAAACATATTCAACAATGAGTTCATGCAAAACTTTCCTACCGAGCTTGCAATGATTAGAAATAACATGTGTATAATGCAATCACTCATACTATGGTTTATGCATAACCATTCTATCAAGTTTGCATTACCAATCCTGTCCGGGGATATTCTCACATTATAAATACCTCGAATGTGAGATGAATGGGGGACTTCAGTCCGAAAGGGTTTTCTCTCACTCTCAAGAAAAGTTATTTATCCCGTGCACGGGATTCAAAAGAAATCACTCAATCTTTCCATCATCACATTCGATAAGGATCCGAGTAATCTCGCAATTGATACGACCGAGCCGATCCGGAGGTCTTGATTAGGACCGTAATGAGGGCTAGGTCAAAGGTTTACAAAGGGGACTCTAGTTGAGTCAAGGCTCTTTGAAATGAATTCCTTCGTCATCTCTCCGGGTTTATAAGTCAAGAACCCCCGCAAAAATGAGAGAGAAGTAATCTTGCTCGAACTTTTTCGAGTGATGCTTAAAATCATTGAACTCCACATTAATTCAAGTGCCCTAGTAAAAAAGGCTTTTAAAGGGTTGTAATGGAGGTAATGATTTGGGGGCCGAGAAACGAAAGGGCTCGTTTTGGCTCGAAAGATGTTTGAGAAGGGGCTTGATGTTGGTGATCATTACAATCTTGTCACCGATCGTGGCCTTCTAGGATACCATCATTGCTCGGGGATGGTATGAACCGAAGATTGCATTTGCAATTTGACACTTCATGGAGATTTTTCTCTCAACCCTTTTAGGATATACGGGAAAATTGTGCATTCAAGTTCGAAATATTCTACAAATGAACAATGAATTGAAAGGGCATTGGCCTTGCTTTTGGTAGGCACTTTGCTTTTTAAATACCTAGAAATTGTTTCTGGAATCAGCCTTTCCTCTTTCTTCTTTTTTTTTTTTACTCCCAACTCTTTTTTTACTATTGCATCTTGATGAGTCCATTGGGAGATTTTCTTTTGATCCAGCTTTTCGTGTCCTTCTACTCAAAGATGGGCCATATTCGCTTTGGGACAACAATGATCACCAATAAGGGCTTTTAGAAACGAATTTGCAGGCTCAAATGGGTTGTGCAAATGGATATAGATGTGTGGGATAGAAAAAGAAATGCTCTTCGTCATCCTAAGGCACTTGAATTAAAGCGCAAGTACAATGCAAAGAACCACCCGAAGATTGATGTTAGTCCAAGCAAGAAGATTTCTAACCATTTGTCTCGTGACGCCGATGGAATTGCCTGTTTTGCCCCAATGTGAGGTGGTTCTTGACAGGGGTTGTGGAAGTGAAATCTCCGCTCGAATGGGTTGATCAACGGATAACTTGCAGTGTTTAGGGTAGAGGAATGAACGCCTCCATCACTTCGATTATCGTACCTTTCGCGAGAAAACTCTTTACCTCGGGGAATGCGGAATTTTGCCACCGTTCATCTCGCTTGAAAAAATTGGACGTGTTTGGGAAAGGATTATCTTTCATCATCTGTCATGCCCCCTCCCGTACATTCGATGTACCTTATGTAGTTCATGTTCCTTATTCGAGTTGGTAAATTAAACATGAGGAACAATCATGTGCAAACCATGCGGTGTATGAGTGTTTTCGAGCATATAAAATGCAGCAACTTTTTATCTTGGCGGACAAAGTTCGCAAGTACATAAAAAATTCTTAGGGGCGTGGATCGTGAGTTGCCCCTATTCATGCAAATGCGTTGCAAAACTTCATTGTCCGCTTCGAGACATGAGATTGTCAAAGGCTCCAAGAATTTCTCATTTCATTAATTTTTCATGGAGAATGGATACTTCTCTGTTTGGACAAGTAGTGACCCCTGTAAAAATCAAAAGGGAAAGCATCAATGTATGTCCTCATGTTCTAAAAGAGTTGAAACGATACCACTTTACCCATGTACGTATTCCTCGCGAACTTTGAATTGAAAAGATCGATTCATCTTGATCGGATTGTATGTCCAGGATGTTATCTCTCCAGGGTTCTGAACCGTCTGGGCTGAGTTTCGATCTGCGAAGCAAAAAGTTTTTATTAATCTTTGTACATTGATGCCAAATCCCGGGATCGACCTCGGGACGCCTCGGACCACCGTCATTCCCCTAACCACTATCTTTGCGGTGTTGTTGGCGTCCACGGGTGGTTCGCTTTTGTTATATTGTTCTCAAAGCGGTTGGCAATCTCCTGTGGAGAATAAAATAAGCTTAATTTAGAGTTTGAAACGATCGAGAGCCAATTGGGACGATACGGAGTTACCGATCTTTGAGCCCGCTTGATGTTTTACTTGCATTACGCCAAGTAAGGCTATTCGGAATCTCTCTTTACGGGCGTTCGGGGCGTCGTCCACAAATTGATTTGCTACAAGGCCTAGCTTAATAAGGAACTTACGCATTTGATAAGAGAGGAGAAAAATTCGCCCTTTAACTCTAGGCAAATTCTAGACAACTAGAAAGTAAAAGTATCCCACGCAGGGGAACTATACATGGAATTAAAGGAGTATTCATGCGAGATTGGTTCCACCTCTTTTCTTGGCTATTCCAATGATTGATCGATTTTGTCTTGGATCATACACCAACGATCGTTGTTTGAGGATCCATAATCACTTGCTTCGGATCACAACTCGGAGGTCTTTCAGCTCCGAACCGTGGCGACCAAGGCGGTGAGCTCATCATCAAAGTAACCTTTTGATTTTTCGGGCAATTGATACTCGAATTGGGCATTGTTACTTGCTAACACCGGGCGACGATTTTCCACTTTGTTTTTGCCGTGAGCGGTCCGACTCCTTGAGCTTGAGCCTCCGCCGTCGCTCGGGAACTCGTAGGGATGATCAACCGGTCCGCGCTAGAACCACCAACGGAAGGTCGGTATGGCCGGTATTCTTGATTGGGAAATGGCCGGGTACTTTTTGCTCCGTAGGTTTTCCCGGGATTAATCTTCCGATCAACTTTGCTCCGGTCGCCTTGGTTCCAAGCTACATCGTGCTTCTTCACTTATCTCTAAATCCGTGAAGGTGATTTGTGACACTTCGTAGAGTGAGCCCGTTTATATTCATCATTTTGAGTACAGACCATTGGTCGTCTTGAATTGATTCCTAGTCAGTCGAACCGCTCGATGAATATAGAGTGAAGCTCGGCGGACCAAAGGGGCCTTTTCTTTCCGACAAAATCGTCGTAGTAAGTTTGGCCATAGTTCTTTTGTTCGAGTAATTGCTTCCTTACAGCATGCTGCCAAATCTTTTGGAGCACTCGAACGCAACGGCTTCTTTAGGATGTCCCGAGCACCATGCAATATGGCCCTCGTTATGAACTGCGATCATCACTTGCGATGTTATGATCACCCGGTATATCCAACTCCGAATCGATGATCTTTAAGAGACTAAGACCGTCCCATATCGATCCCTACCATGGGCCGTGACGACGATGTCGAAATCATATTTGTACCGCCTCGCTCCTCTAAGGCTTCCGTTGCTTTCACATAAGCTGAAATCTTGTACATGCACTTTCTCAAGCATGGCAACGAGGATAGAGAGGGAAACGGGATTGCCATCAATGGCCATGACTCGTAGATCCTCGGGATAGGAAGCTTCCCATACTTCCGCCCGGAATGGACGCATACTTATTTTCCTTTCAAAACCTTCCATATGTAGACCGAAAAATGGGTGTTTCGACTAAAGACGGGCTTTAGATGTTCTTTGGACTTGCAAAGATATATTGCCGAAAATCACAAAAGCGATGATGGCCTTTCGTGACGAGTCTTGGAGGTGCATGGAGACTTCAAGTTCTTTATAAACTTTTTCTGATCCGTTAGTCTCGCAGATGCCTTTTCTCTCCTTTTCGCCTTAGTGCCTTGAATCCATTTCGTAATAACTCTTACCTCCCGCTCAATCCGTCGTTCTTTTTTACTTTTCCGATATGGAGGAGCCCTCAAATCTTTTCACTTTCTCTACGAACGAGGCTTATTTCCCTCTTCAAATCTTTTCGCTTCCTCCTACGAACGAGGCGCTTATTTCCTTCCTCAAATCTTTTCGCTTTCTCCACTAACGAGGCAGTTATTTCCCTCCTCAAATCTTTTCGCATTTACTTACGTGAAGGTTTTCAATGCTTAGTCAAATCGGCGAGGAATTCACGCATTTAAACATGATGATGTTCGTGGATAGTATTGTTCTTTGCCCCTGGATTAAAAGAAGAATGTCTCACATGGGGATTTTGTAACAAACAGTACATTCATTCGTACATGTCACTACTTCTCTTGAGGATTCGTAAGGGCTGGCTAGTAATGCTCAAAGAAGAGATATTTTTAGAGCCCATAATAAAAAAACTAAAGCTTCATGTAGGCTACACATTCGGAGTTCCATCGGCGTTGAATTGGCTGGCCGTGACATCAAGGAAACTCCAATTGTAGTGATGCATGTCTCTTCCCTCGAAGGGCATCGGTTCTCGCTTCTGCAAGACCGACTTTCCGGGATGTATCTCCAACGAAATCGGATTGTACGAGAACTTGCTCGGGGGATGAATCGGTGAATGAGCATTTTCAATGCTCGAGATGTGGCTCATCGAGGGACATGTCACCAAAGGAGATGGGGCCGCTACGGACATGGCAAACAGCGGCGTGTTGATAGCATCCCTATACCTCTTGTTCTCTCGCTCGAAGCTTTTCACTTTCTTCCCTCGAAACGTAAGTTCATGACTTTCATTTTTAACCTTCAATCGGGTCCGCTTGTTTTGAAACCAAAACTTGACCTTCAAGGGCTCCATTCCTATCATCCGGCTCAATTCATTTTTGCGTCTCCTATTCACGTAAGAGCACTCCTTGAAGGCAGCTTCGAGCACTTTGATTTGATATTTTCTTTTCCGGGGGGATCGGCTGCCGCTGCCATTGTTGTTGTTCTTGTCGAAATCTTGAATTTCACCGCCAAGAGAGTTGGGTTTTACGGCTTCGGCGTTGGATCTGGTCTCGAAATCCAGCGGTTCGCTTTCGGGGATGTCTAGGTTGGTTGCCTCCAAGAAGTGCCGATGGCCTCTAAACATGTTGGATTGAAATACCTCTTACCGCCTTTTGTTCACTCTATTCTCCGATGTATGCTTACTCTCCCAAATTCTTTCGAGTAATCGGGTATGTTCCAAAGCCTCCCTTTAAACGCGGATGAAAATCACTAAGCCGACGTTTTTCCCAAGATTTCGTGTTTCCGCTTTGCCTTATTTTTTCAACGTGATGGGACCCCGAATCCACTCGCACCGATTTTCTTTTCTTGATAACCATGCTTGTCTCCCACTCGGTTTTCAATCATGGTGGGACTTCAACTCTTTTTGTAACTTTTCGGATTTGTGAGGCTCGAGATCACTGGATTGACGATAGATCCAGGATCCAATGAACGAAACGCCCGTAGTTTTACCCGAGTAACTAACGTGGCTCGCAAGAATTGCTGTTTCTTCTCTCGGAAAGTATGCTTGTCTCCCACTCGGTTTTCAATCATGGTGGGACTTCAACTCTTTTTGTAACTTTTCGGATTTGTGAGGCTCGAGATCACGGATTGACGATAGATCCAGGATCCAATGAACGAAACGCCCGTAGTTTTACCCGAGTAACTAACGTGGCTCGCAAGAATTGTGTGTTTCTTCTCTCGGAAAGTATGCTTGTCTCCCACTCGTTTTCAATCATGGTGGGACTTCAACTCTTTTTGTAACTTTTCGGATTTGTGAGGCTCGAGATCACGGATTGACTATAGATCCAGGGATCCAATGAACGAAACGCCCGTAGTTTTACCCGAGTAACTAACGTGGCTCCGCAAGAATTGCTGTTTCTTTTCCCGAAAAGTATGCTTGTCTCCCACCTCGCTTTCAACATGGTGGGGTCCTCAACTCGTTTTGTAACTTTTCGGATTTGTGAGGCTCGAGATCACGGATTGACGATAGATCCAGGATCCAATGAACGAAACGCCCGTAGTTTTACCCGAGTAACTAACGTGGCTCCGCAAGAATTGCTGTTTCTTTTCCCGAAAAGTATGCTTGTCTCCCACTCGATTTCAACATGGTGGCGTCCTCAAATCTTTTCGTAACTTTTCGGATTTATGAGGCTCGAGATGGTAGATCCGTGATTCACGGATGAAACGTCCGTAGTTTTACCCGGGATAATTGACTCGACATCCACAATAATTATTGCTATAGCTTTTCTTGCCCTTTAAATTAGGATTTAACGCCGAGACAATTATCGCTTTCATATCTTCATCTCCAACCTTCTAAGCACTCTTTGCATCCACTCTCTTTTTTAGCCGCTTCAACAACAATGGCTTCCCCTCCGCGCACGCCTTCTCGGCTGAAGTTTTGGCCAAATGGGAGAAACTTTATAATCTCCTAGGCCAGGGCTACTCTTATATAGCCAACCATCCGGAGGCCGAAACTGAGATTCGTCTTATGTTTAGGGATATGGGCACCGCTTCCATTGAAGGTACCAAGTTAGAGGAGGAATACGGGATCTTCCCCACCCTCTTTACTAACTTCCCGGAGGCTTACCATGTTGCTTATCAAGATGTTACTTTGGCCCACCTTGTGAAGGCACGCTATCGTGGATCGGTCGGACAGCTTGGTGTTGGCCACGCTTGTAGAGGCGACAATTATAAGAAAGCCCTCGACTACGGTAATGAACAAGTCTCCCTGCTGATTCGTGAGAGGGGAAACTTGGTGGGGTGTTTGGCCATGTCCCGACCATCTTCGAGCGCGATCCGCTCAATATTGTTTTAAAATTTCAATGCACATGGCTGGAAGAAAGGTTGGACGATCTTGACCCTGGATATAGCCCGCGGGAGAATGCTGATCCATGACCTGGAATTTACTGCCGAGCATCACGAGGACAAGGTAGCCAAGCTCAAAGAGAAATGTGAGCTCCTCCTCTTTAAGTTGGCGGATCTCGATTCTCGGAGCGATCAGTGTAGGCGGAGCATCAACTGTATGGAGAGTCGCTTAAACTCCTTTGTGATGCTCATTAGGGCTCGGTTTGGCTTTACGTTCCCACCCCGTTGATCTATTTGTAAAGCTTTCCGATGAATGAAATGAATGCAAGTTTTTACTCATTTCATCTTGGTCGTCATATTTTTTCGCAAGATAACCCCTTTTACTCTGCGAATAAGTAAATCTCACGCTCCCGATGGTCAATCCAATTGGGCCGGAGAGGCTCCCCCATTCGAAACAATCTCTCAAAGAAAGATTAGTAGCGAGAAAACAAACGAATGCTCAAATGTGAACAACTCGTGAATCAGATTAATATTATAACTCGATTATGAAAAATCAGAGTGAATCAAGCATAATATTTCTTTACAGAGTCGAATTGACTGGATTGGTAAAGACACGACCATCCATCTCGGCCGAATCAAAGCACCACCAGGGAGTACCTTCTTTACTATATATGGACCACCATAGTTTGGAGCGAATTTCCCTTCCGGGAGTGGGACTATTGGCAATAATTTTCTCAAGACCAGGTCATTGATCCGAAAATATCGAGGCCGAACTTTTTGTTGAATGATTTAGCAACTCTCTCGCTGATAACACCGGCCATGACATACAACCTTAAGTCTTTTTTCGTCGATCGATTCAATTGGCTTGCTCTCTCGCTGGATCCATTCAGCTTCCGTCGCCTTAGCTTGAGACAAGATACGTAAGGAAGGAATTTCCACTTCAACTGGTAGAACAGCCCTCCATTCCATATACAAGAGAATACGGGGTTGCCCAAGTAGATGTCCGGATTGAGGTCCGATATGCCATAAGTGCGAATGGCAACCTCTCATGCCAATCGCGATAATTTTCAGCCGTCTTCGCTAAACTTTTCTTAATATTCTTATTGGCGGCTTCTACTGCTCCATTCATCCGAGGGCGATATGGGGAAGAGTTCGGATGTTTGATCTTGAATTCCTTAAACAATTCGCCCATTAGTTTGTTGTTTAAGTTCGAGCCATTGTCGGTGATTATGGCTTCAGTGTGAACCGTATCGAGCAATGATATCTCGGCGGATAAATTTTGCGATATTTCGTGCCGTAACCGCTAAATAGGATGCGGCCTCGATCCATTTGGAGAAATAGTCAATCGCCACCAAGATGAATCGATGCCCATTAGATGCTTTAGGGTTGATAGGACCGATAACATCAATGCCCCACATAGAAAACGGCCATGGTTCGATAACCGATGCAACTCATTTGGAGGGACATTAATCTTGTCACCATGAATTTGACATTTGTGACAGCTCCGGACATGCTGAATACAATCTCTTTCGAGCGTGAGCCAATAATAACCCAACCTCATAATCTTCTTAGCTAACAAGTGGCCGTTCATGTGGGACCACGAGATCCCTTCATGTACTTCCATTATTAGACGAACTGCTTTGGCCGAGTCAACACATCTTAGTAGGACAGAATCGAATGACCGCTTGTACAAATTCTCTCCATTCAAGAAGAACTTCGAGGCCATTTTCCTTATGTACTTTTGGTCGATACGGTACTTTTTTTCAGGGAACTCCCGCTTCGAATATAAGTCTTGATGTCATGGTACCATGATTTACCATCGGGTTCATTGATCACGGCCATACAATATGCTGGTTTTTTTAATACCTCGATCTTCATGGGTCAACCTCAAGTCCATTGGCGACTTGTAACATTGAAGACAAGGTAGCCAATGCATCGCCGTATCGATTATGAGTCCCGGGCGAGATACTCAAATGAGATATCCTCAAATTCTTCTACCAATTCATCCAGATACTCATGGTAGGGTAGCAATTTGGCATCTCTCGTCTTCCACTTTCCAACAATCCAAGGATAATCAAAGCGGAATCTCCGAACACCTTGAGTCGGGCTATCCCCATTTCAATTGCAGCCCGCAGCCGAGGATGCATGCCTCATATTCTCGCTATGTTATTTGTGCAAGGGAATACCAATTTCGCTGCTACAGGATAATGCCGACCACTTGGAGATATAAGAACCGCGCCCGTGCCCGATCCCGATAAATTGACAGCTCAGTCAAAATACATAGTCCGTGATGTAATCCTCCACCGACATGATTCGATCCTCGTAATGATAGGCATCATCATCTTGCCCCGGATTTTCAGCTAGGACATCTCGCTATAGCTCGTCCCTTGATTGACTTTTGGGACATATATTGAACGTCAAACTCGGAGATGAGGATTTGCCATTTAGCAAGTCTACCAATCAAGGCGGGTTGATTAAGCAAATATTTGATGGGATTGCATTCTCGTCACCAAAGCACTTGGTAATGCAAGGTATATTGCCGAAGCCCGTGCAAGTACCTGCACTAACGCCGCACATGTTTTCTCTACTGAGTACCTCATTTCCGAAGTTGTGAATTTCTTGCTCGATAATAAATGGCTCGCTTCTCTTCCGTCCTCCTCGCTTCTCTTGGGCTAGCATAGCACCCAAGGATTCACTAAGGATTGTGAGGTAGAGGATTAAAGGTTGCTCCGGTGTTGGAGAAACAAGCACGGGTGGATTCATGAGATGCCGTCTTGAGTCTTCCAAAAGCTTCTTCACATTCGCTATCCCATTGGACTAGCGCATTCTCCTTTAATAGCTTGAGGAATGGCTTAGCGGTTTCCGATAACCGAGAGATGAATCGAGCAATATAGTTTAGCCTACCCATCAAACTTCGAACTTCTTTAACCGTCGTCGGTGGCTTAAGCTCACGAATAGCCTTAACTTTCGAAGGGTCGACTTCAATGCCCTTACCGCTTACCACGAATCCGAGTAGCTTGCCCGAGCTGGTCCCAAAGACACACTTGGCGGGGTTGAGGCGTAACTTATACTTTCGGAGTCTGTCGAACAATTTTTTCAGCGTTTCGACGTGATCTTCTCCATGCCTTGTTTTTGCTATCATGTCATCGATGTAAACCTCAATCTCATTATGCATCATGTCATGGAAAAGGGCAACCATGGCTCGTTGGTAAGTGGCTCCAAACGTTTCGAGACCGAACGGCATTACCCGGTAATGGAACATTCCCCATGGTGTGGTGAAAGTGGTTTTCAACTTGTCATTGACATTCATCGTGATCCGATTGTACCCGGAGAAACCATCCATGAATGAAAACAATTCAAACCCCGCAAGATCGTCAACAAGTACGTCGATATGCGGGAGGGGGAAATCATCTTTAGGACTCGGCCTTGTTCAAGTCTCGATAGTCGACACAAACCCGAATGCGGCCGTCTTTCTTCATGACAGGGGACTATGTTAGCGACCCAATCGGAATATTCTCGTAGTCTCAATGAATCCTACATCGAGAAGCTTTATGACCTCCTCTTTGATCTTCCGCACTAATTCGGTCCGGCCCTCCTTGACTTTTGCACCACCGACTTAGCCAAAGGATCGATCGGCAAACAATGTTCGACAATGGAACGGTCAAGACCAGGCATATCTGCATAGGACCAAGCGAAAATGTCCCCGGTAATCCTTTAGGAGCTTAATCAAGCGCTCGAACATCTCTTTGGAAAGGTTTGCCCCGATCTTAACTTCTTTAGAGTTTTCCGCATCGCCTAGGTTGATCGAGATAGCTTGTTCACCGGTCAAGGGCTTGATCTCCTCATGTCGTTCGAAATCTTGACGAACTTCCTCATAACTGGACCGAATTCATCAAGGTCGTATACTTCGAATCCACTAGATTTCCCTCCTCATGTGTCCCCCCGAAACATAAAGTAACAAAATCGGAAGAACAAACAGGGCTTAATCGCGGTGTGATTTTGAAGAACTTTATTTATTTATATATATTTTTATTTTTCAAAACCGTGGGACATGAATTCTTGAAGAAGCCCAACCCTCGCTTCTTACCATGATGACAAACTTGTTGGTCGTTGGTTATCGTCATCGGGTTGGTTTGGGATACTTCAACAAGATTCGAAAATAGCGTAATTTTATTGATATGAAATTACATCTTCCGGGGAAAGGAAATCCAAGAGTGCAAGATGTAATAGAAATCCAAATGTAATTCAAAATATAAAGGAAACCGAAAATGTCCCACGTAGGGGATTGCATGAACATAAAGATGTTACTCCGAATCTAAACCCTCTAGTGGATCATCACATATGGCATTAATGGATGATTTGGAAGGTTTAGGCGTCGATAAGGCTCCTCATCATGCGCTCCGTCTTCGGATAAAGCAAAGAATGGTTACATCATCAAAACAACCGGCGATATCGAAGACCCCTTCATCCTCTTCGCACCCTATTAGCTCAACCGCAGTACCTTGATCCTTCGGTATGTCGGGGAACACAATCCCCAAGTCATCTTCAAGTCGGGTCGATTATCGTAGCCTCCGACTACTCCAAATGATCGGAAAGTGATATATAGAGGTGGGGGTAAAGGATCGCATGCCTGCTATTGCGACCCATTACGCCTCTTTTATGCCCACGCCCTTGACATCCTAGACCGGTTGTGTGAGATTGGCCTTTAGGTTCAATTGGGGTGCGAATCCCTTGGCCATGTCGACCTAAACCCATACCGGGCTTAAAGCCATTGCCCACCATTATCTTAGCTACCATAAGAGACGTGGTTGAGATTTCGGGAACAGCAAAGGACTTTCCAAAGGATGCATGGATAGTGTGTACTATCTCAAAAGCGTGGTAGGAGTCTTCTTCATCATGAGCTGGCTCGATGTAAGGGATGGCCGTTTCATGGAAAATCTGGTGATCTTCCTCTCCATGGACAATCACCAACTTCCGTTCGACCACGAATTTAATTTTCCCGATGAAGGCTCGATGGGACAGCCTCAGGATTATGAATCCAAGGTCGGCCTAGGAGAAGGTTAAAGGTCAAGGAATATCCAAGACTGGAAGAGAATGTCAAACAAAGAAGGCCCGATCTCGAATCTCCAAGTTGATCCGCCCCAAAGACATCCTTCTTCACGCCATCGAATGAGCGGACGGAAGTCTTGGCCGTCCGCAACCCGGCCAGTCAATTCCCAAACGATTTAATGTGGCTAATGGGCAGATATTTAATGCTGACCCGTTGTCAATAAGTACCCGAGCTACATGAGTTTGCTTGTGTTTGATCGTTATATGCAAAGCTTTGTTATGACCCCGTCCTTCGAGCGGAATTTCATCATCGCCGAATGCGACCTCGATCCTTTAAAAGGATCGTCCCTACAAAGTTCTCTAGTTTGTCCTGTTCAACATTCTCGGGTACGTGAATTTCACCGAGTATCTTCATTAAGGACTCTCGATGCTTCTCGGATGACCGCAGAGTTCAAGTAAGGACACCCGAGCCGGTGACTTCCGCACTGGGTCGACAACGCTATACTCACTCGCCTTGATTACAGCCTAAGAATTCCTTAGCATCTTTCTCAATGACTTGCTTAGTAGGTTGGTCATCGTTATAAGCACGTCCCGATCTTGTTACTGTGGCAAGATCGTAGGACCAAGGAACCGCCTTGTCACCGCTATACGGAAAAGGTCGGGGCGAGGCAATGATGATTCCAAGTTCATCGTCCTTCGCATCTTCCAAGGCGGGCATATCTCGCGCCTCCGGGTCATTCTTGATCAACTCGGCCAAATGAGCATCTTCTCGCCCGAGACTCTTGAAAGGTCTCGGGTTGGGTCAATGCCGCAAGCTCCCGATCCCGGGCCAATGACAACTGGGATATAGTGGCCACCGTCCCGGCTTGACTTGCCCAAACTATGAATCCGTTCTTCATGAGACCGAAACTTTTTCCTTCAACCGATTGAGTGGTATCAATTCACCAGGTCTTATAATATCCCCGCCCGATCGTAGCGTCGAGGACATCGGCTACTCCAACCTTAACAAAGACTAACATGTTTGATTCCTTGCCCGAATACAACATTAACTTTACTTGAATGATCCGGCAAAGGATTATTTTGGACATTCGGCCGTTTGTTGCCCCGGAACGAGAATGCCTTAGAATCGAGTAGATCTTGAATCCGATGCTTCAATACGAAACAACCATCGTTGTCATGTGCCAAGCTCCCCACAATGGTAATCACATTTCTTCGACGGATCATATCTCGGCGAGCTCGTATTACTAGGTCGCAGAGGCTCGGAGGTCGCAAGCCTCTCTACGTAGAACCGTGAGTACTTGTGACGGGGTTCCCGGTAGAGGGGTAAACCGCCGAGGGGACCGTAGATTCCCTTTTGTCGTTGTGCGCCGAAATTAGCCTCGCCGCGATTAGGAGTCCGTACGATCTGCGTCTCGTGTCATGGATTTTTGGCCGTAGGTCATGTTGACTGATGGGACCGGTTCTTTGTCTTTCCTTACCGCAAACCTCTTGGTTGTCGTGGCGGCATCACCATACCAACCTTTCTTTATGCCGTTCTCGACTTCTTCAACCATTGCGATGAGATGGCTGAATGACGTGGCAATGGATCCCAAAACTCGAGTTCTCACAACTTGCGGCAGGGGTGGAAACGAACAATTTCATGAGCTCCCTTTCGGGTGGGACCGGTTTCGGCTTGAGATGCTACGTTCCTCCACCTAGTGGCATACCGCTTGATCGTTTCTCCTTTCTTCATCTCAAGCCGCTCAAGATCCTCTCCCGGTCGTGAAGCACGTCCAAGTTAAAGCTAAAATGTTTGACGAAAGCATTAGCTGCCTTCTCCCAATCATCCATCCGATAGATCTCGTAGTCCGTATACCATCTCATGGCAACCTTTCCTTTAGACTAGCCTGGAAAGTTTGAACCATTAGGGGGCCGTTGGTCGCATGCTTGTTCATTCTTGCCCGATACATCCGGACGTGCTGGACCGGGTTGGAAGTCCCATCATACTTCTCGAAATCGGGCATCTTGAACTTCTCCGGTACCGTGACCTTTGAAAAGACAGACAGTCAATCTGGGGTATGTCAGTGCGTTCCTTCCACCTCACGGATTCGCCGCTCCATTTGGGCCAACAACTTGGCCATTTCATCGGACGGTCCCATAGTCACGGGGCTGGCTTGGGAGATGAGAACTGGTGATGGGGCGCTCGAGCTAGCGCCGCAATGACAACATCCTCTAGCGGCATGGTGTAACCAAGTATATGCTCGGGAGCCTTCTCAGGATTGCTTGCGGGAAGGGTCTGGAGAGACGATGTTCGAGGTGTCGGACCGGTCGGATGCTTAGCGTAAGCAAAAGTAGCAGCCATCATACGTTCCATCATCTCGGCTCATCATACCCTCAAACCTCGGGTTTATGGCCTCGAATTGCTCTCGTAGAGCTTCCCGGATCGCGTTGTTGATTTCAAACCTTGTCCGCCATTTTCTTAGCCACCGACCGGGTAATGTGCGGAGGATCCGTGATAAATTACCTTCAAAAGTAACCAGCCAAAATAAGTACAATGAACAAGAATAGCGAGCCGGCCCATGGCATTCCTCTAGACTCAAACGAACAAAGTGATTATGACTAAAGGATTGAAACAGTAATTTTCAGTTTGTCCGCTTTTATGAAACAATCCGTATTAATTCGCACGTTGGTCAAAATACGTCCAAATTTTACGAGCTTATAGTTGAGAAGATGATGAACAACTTTTATGTTGGCCAATCGGACCAGAAATGAGCAGATCAAAACAGTTTAATGTGTCTTTACGAAAAAGCGCATTCAGAAAACTGTTATAACCGCAAGTAGTTGAGAAAAACGAAAGGCCATCTTAAATCATGAATTTAATTCTGAAATTTTGCAGGGTATTAGTTGAAACATAGGTCTACAACTTTCATGTTTGGCACTTACTCAAAAATCGATCGTAGAATTTAGTAAAAATCGTACAACAGGGACAAGCCAGATTAGAATTGAGAACAACCGATGAAATTGTAAAAACTACGAAGCAAAGTGTGAAACAATACAATGAGATTCCTAAACAATCAACCTATGAAAGTAAATACATGACTCTATTCAAACGGTCTTTCTTTTTTTAGAGGTCACGTGATCTATAGACGAATGGGCCTTCAAGGCACGCCGTAATCGCGCATTCTCCTTCGCCAAAGCATCTCGCTCTTTTCTTGGGCCTTCATCCCCTTCTCTTCGCCGGCTTTGAGTTGGGCTAGACGGGTATGCTTTGTATTGTCATGATCGGAATCTTCGGGAGTATCTCAAAGGGGATGGCATAAGACCGAATATACCGAGTTGTGGCAAAGTGACTCTTCATTTTTCCGGTGAGTTGCTCTATGGGCCAAATCGGTTTCGATTAGAACACTCCCGCCAAGCTTCGAATGACGTCTCGCCCGCTCCGTAGTTCTTGTCCTTCTCAAATTGAACTTGAAATTCGTTGGGCCCAAATGATGGCGGGATATCCTGCAGAACCCGAAATTGTCGTGTAACTCGAAGAGGTTGATAGCTGGTTGCTCCATAAATGCCCATCAAAGGCACGGGCTTCGATCGCCATGGCATAGTCGAGCCTCCGCCACTCGAACCATACAAATTGCCAAAGGAAAATCTTAGGATTTGGATTTTCGAATAAATGGACCCACCGCGTGTAGTGCAAGTTTTTAGTTCGATCTTGTATTTGTTTAAATCTTAAAATAGGGTTGTCGGTCATACCCATTTCAAATACAGATCATGTTTTCCCGAATTGAGAAAGATGCGATAAAAACCAGATTTGTAAAAGCTCGATTGGGGCTCGAAAGGTCTTATATTTTTCTTTCTTGCTTTCTTTTTTGAATGAGCGAAATGTGTTAATGAAATGACAGTTTCAAAGAAGAATGGCATTTACAAAATTGACCCCACCACAAACTTGTTTTACCGTCCATGCTATCACGGGATCTATAGCATTCGACGGAATGGAAAAATGATAAGTCCGAAAAAGGTTAAGATAAAAATCTTAGATTTCATGAGGTCGGAGTTATTTTCAAAACATTCAACGAGGAAAGATAAAGGGCATGCCCTATAGCTTACCCTTCAAGATTTCTTTTTCAATTTCTTTTTTAGTCAAACCCAAAAATTCAGCAAGCACTACTACCGGATCTACTCGAATAGGTGGTTCAACCGTATCCAACTCAATTGATTTTCCGATGGCACATCAGTATTCTTCCAAGGTGGGTGTAAGCTCAAACTTACCTCCGAACACAAACGTGGTCGTCTCGGGGCACCAAAAATGAGCAAGTGCTTGCATGATCCCGCTTTGAATATCGATCTCAAGAATCGGCAACATGAACCCGATACGCTTGAGCACGCACCGCTGGCCATCCGGCTTCAACTTACCCCATAGCTTTTTGAGCTCTAGTTTCGGAGTAGGCACGAAACGGATATCATTGCGACCCATTCGTATATAGATCACGTGCCAATTAAATCAACCTAAACCATGGACCAGCCCAAAAAATGAAAATGAGATAATATGGCATAAGAGACAAGAAATTACCGCTCATAGGAAGAAAATGTCAATCACAAAGACATGCGCATGAATCGTGAATTCAGATTTTAGTTCTTTTAGCAAAATGAAATGAAAGACAAAACGACATGTCGCGGCCTCGCGCACGTTCATCGTGACTAGTTGCAGCCTCGCATACATAGTCATGACTAGTCGGGTCCTTTCATCTCGGCTTGGTTCGGTCGACAAGGGTAACTCTCATGCATCATAGCCTCACGTGCATGAGAACAACCCTTGAGCCATTTTTTGAAGAACTCGGGATTCAAGTGGGATAACCTTTAGCGAAGCCTTTACCGCCAAGGTTAAAGAACCACATAAATACCATCCCCGAACTATCGGGTGACCCGGGTTCGGTCACAAGTCAAGGTGGTGTAGTGCAATTATATTAGGGGCATGCATGACATTTTAAAGGCAATCAGCACTCCGATAGTTCAAAATTAAAACTCTCATCACCAAGCTCGCAAAATGTAGGTTAGCCACGTACTCCTCCCCTTATAACTCCCTTTCCCGCAAAACCATTTAACACCTAGGGATTAAAATTCAACAAAAATTGCCAAACCAAGTGATTTTCTTTTTCATGAAATTATCCGGCCTAAGTCCTCTTTACCGGTCCCATGAGTCGCCAAGTCATCGCGACCTAAAAAATAAACAAGTTAAATTCTAGGCTAATGGATTATCGTGTTAATTAATTAACTAACCTAACTCGACTCTCCCGAATCCATACCAAATCGTCCACTTAAGGTTCGAATGATTAATATGCAATGTGATTTGAATTTGGAGTCGCCACTAATCATTTTCGGCGGGTTGACTAGAAACCCAAATAAAATAGCGGGAGAAAACTATCTTATTTCCAGGTACCGTAGATTAAGAGTCCGGGGACTTGATTACGCTAAATTATTCTAACGCCCTTTCGGTACCATTTTCATGAAAAATATTTGATTTGGTAATTTACTCGAATTTCAAAGGTGCAGTTTTTTTATTCTTTTTTTTGTTTTTCTTCTTTTTTTCCGAAAATGTAAAACATTGAGTTTTATGCGATATACACCATGGACGATTTAGAAAGAAAGAAAACGCGGCCAATCACAAGTATTCACAAAAATAAATTAACATATAATAATACTAAACTTCGAACACGTGGCACGTCTAAAATAAACAATTAAATATTCAAATCAAATGATTACATCTTTGTAGATCAAGATGGAGACGATTACCTTCTATTACACAAAATCTTACTCACGTACACGTTATAGTTTCTTTCAAGATCTCGAAGCTTGAAGAGCGTGGCTGTCGTCGAAAATGGCAAGCAGTAACGTTGTTGGGTGGCGAGAGGCGAAGTATGTAACGGGACTCGTCGAAGATGATGCTCGACCAAAGCTCTTTTTCTCTCACTCTCCAATTTTCTTTTCTGGTTTCTTCTCAAGGACTATCTCAATTCTTTTCTCCTCAAAAACTCTCTCAATTCTCTCCTACTCCTCAAAAAAACTCCTCTTCTCTTCAAGAACTCTTCTTCTTTTATAGGCAAAGTTCTTCATCCTTCATTCTTCATCTTCATCTTCTCTTCTTCACCTTCATTTCTCCATCTTCCATCTTCATCTTCTTTTCTTCATCTTCATCTTCCCTTCTTTATCTTCATCTTCTCTTCTTCACCTTCATTTCTCCATCTTCCATTTTCATCTTCTCTTCTTCATCTTCATCTTCTCTTCTTCACCTTCATTTCTCCATCTTCCATTTTCATCTTCTTTTCTTCACATTCTCTTCATTATCTTCTCTTCATCATCTTCCTTTCTCCATCTTCTCTTCATCCTCTTCTCTTGGTATCCGCAATGCAGTCCCCGAGGTTCTAGTATTTGCAATACAATCCTTGAAGTTCTAGTATTTGCAATACAAATTCCTGAAAAAAATATTTCTTTCAAGCCCAAATATTCTTGGTACGTTTTCACCCCATGCCTAGTCCAGACGCCCGTTGAATTAAGTTTGAATTATATGCCAATGCTATGTGGGATGATTTTTGTTTAGAACTAAAATTAGTTCTAATTTTTATGCAAGAAATAGATTAGTCAAAATTTTAGGTGTCAACACATAATAGGGAGATATTGAAGTTGTACCTTGTTGATGTTTAGATAAAGCCCTATGGATCTCAAAATTCAAGGAGCGTTACAAGGGGAGAAACACTCACAAAGATCATTCCATACATCATTTGCAGAGTCATGCTAGAGAATGTTATGTGAGGTCACTTGTGGTGAGCATGGTTCCAGGATAAAATCGAAAATCAAAGAACTGAACCACCAATTCCCGGTCGATTCCAGGTTCCGATGAGCAAGGGTCCGGTTTCCGATTTTATTTTTCTAGGAACCGTCGATTCCGGTTCCGGTTCTCAATTCCAGTTCCGGTTCCTAGTTACCTGCGAAACCGAGCTCGAACCAGAACCGGAACCCGAACTAGAATCGACGGTTCCTAGAAAAATAAAACCAGAAACCGGACCCTGGCTCATTGGCCGGACCGGGACCAAAATCGAAACCGGAACCAGCATCGGAACCGGAATAACTCTAACATAAATCTAAGGAGTTGTCTCTTCTTTCCTACCTTGGAACAGGAAAAAATGAAGGCTCTTCTTCCCTCAACCTCCTCCCAGTGAAACAAGCGAACAAACACTAGACGAGCTTACCAAAAATAGTAACCAAAAAACCACCCTTAAAAAAAAACTCCGCAAAAAACGAAACACCATGCTACAGAACCGCCTGCAAAGACAATAAAAACATTCTTTACACGTAAAACTTAATGAAACGAGGTAGCACGCGCATATTACCTTTGGTGGAAAAATATCATAATTTAAATTTAGTTTGGCACTTTATGCTTGTGCAGTGCATAAGGACATCTTCCAATATGTAGTCTTTGCAGTAGTGTGAAATTGGGTTCTCGAGATCGATCTTACATCTGAGGAGATGTCATGATCGACCAACGTCCGGCCGTTAAGCTAATAACATCACAAGATTGGCAGTTTCTCTGGTCCCATTTTGTGGTGGATAACAATGCTCTCTGACAAGAATTGTTCTGTTTTAGAGAAATGCAAACAAATATAAAGTATGAAACAGCCAAGACATGTCCAATGAAATATCTCTACCTATTGCATCATCATTATAACTCTTATACCCTTAACACGGATGCATCAGACTTTTCTTGCTTTTCCGGAAGTTCAAAGGCTTTTTAGAGCAGCTGATGCGTTTTCTGGACATTAAGGGTTGAGGTGATTCGCACCAAGCTTCGAACGGGACATCTGCATGTCGGATATTCGGTTCGTTACTCAAAATGCATTTGACTTCATGAAACAAATCGTACTAGAGGATATTCTTGACAGTGACCAAAATGTTTTCTTCCCATTCGGGCCTTTGTAATCATCGATATATAAGTCGAGCAAAACACCTAGGCGGAGGGCAAAAGACAAAGCAGATAATGTAGTTTTTACTTAACACACTTTTCATGTCCATCATCAAGAGCGAAAGCAGCCATTTGTTGAATCATCGCAGGAGGTCAGCGATTTTGGGTGAGGTGATAGAACTTCTATTTGGTCGATGCCCTTGATAGGTTCTCGGGTACCCTGGAATCGGATCCCGAAACCTGTGACAGGAATGGTTCCAGATTCCAGGATAAGAAGGGTAGGCTTTAGGTTCCAAAAAAGGAGGAACTTGTTCAATGGGTAGGTTTTAGGTGAAACTTGTAAGAAACCCTGGAACCGCTCATCCCTAGAGATCACCATTGTATTGTTGTCGCCTAAGTCCCAACATGTATTGCAACGTATCCGTAGGGGTCAACCCGAAGAGGTTAAACTAGGATGCGACAAAGACCCATCAACAAAGCACAATTTATTTGTCGCCTCAAGGGCCACGAGCATGTTACAATGCCATGTTGGATAAGAGACTAGAGGAGCATTTTGATGATCATTTAAGTGAAGAAAAAATTGAGAAGTTACATCGATCTTGGGAGAGACAATTGAAGTGCTTGGATCGGCCATGAAGAAGAAACTACTCCGAGATCGATATTTGCTTCAATACCATGAGAAATGACATAGAATGGAAGATTCGAATGTCAACCAATTCAATCTCTTTTATTTTCTAAATGTATATATTGATACAACATTCACAACTATATTTCCTAAATCTACTCCTACAGTTATGGTAAGTACAACCGAAAGATTGAATAAAAAAACTTATGGAATAAGAATACTATGGTAGCATATGATCACGCTAAGAGAACACTAGAAATTGATTTACTTTCTCTGAAATTGAATTTCCTGAAAACATTTTCAGTAACTAGAAATTTTCAATGAATTAGACACACCCTTAATCTCTACCAGTACCAACAATGGAAAGTTTGGTTGTTTTCTTTCAGGAAGATTTCAGAGTAATCATCATTTTTCTTCTTACCCCAACTTGGTTGAAAGCTTGGCATTGGGATAAGTATACTATCGGTGCCATAACTTTTATACGGCATTCACTTGAGTGCCATAACTTTCAAAATGTTTACTTAAGTGCCATAACTTTCAAAAAACGTTCACTTGAATGCCATCGCTGACGTGGACGGTAGAAAAGTTCATTTGGACGCCGGAAAAGCTAACGTGGCACGTTGGAAAAGCCGACGTGGATGCCGGCAAAGTTGGCGTAACACTCAAGTGAACGATTTTTGAAAATTATGGTACTCAAGTGAATATTTTGAAAGTCATTGCACTCAAGTGAACGTCATACACAAGTTATGGCACTCACGGTGTATTTATCCCCTTGGTATTTATTTATTTCTAACGAATGAGAGATTATCGCAAGGACTTTGGATGAAAAATCTTATTTGAGCGTTTTGTTTTGGGAAATTCTAGTGTGATAAAGCACAATGCATCTTCCGATTTAGAAATGTGGTTTCTGTAAAGACACATAACTTTGTCTCGTTTGAGTTAATATATCTATAGATGGCTAGGGTTTGCATCATTGCCTTGTGGTAGTCTGATTTGACACAAAAATATGACGACCCAGCTCGAATTCATCCTCATTTATTGCGCGAAGTATGTTTCTTATTGGGTCAATTGCACTTCTTATACCTGAATTTAAACAATTATATCTTATAGTGCTAGGATGAGGAAAGGAAGGAAGAGCTAATCTTTCTACATGGAGATCTTTCTTCTCTTATGATATTTTCGTTTTGAAACATTGTGATGCCTATTAGTCCACCAATCACAATACTAGTTAGAAGAAGTTTCCTCCAACCAAAGATAGAGGAACACATAGATCACATAAGAAAACTTTGTCGCACTAATATATTTACCTTAGCATTTCAGCGAGAGTAATTTGGTCTTTTCAACGAATAGTTCGTATCGGGGCGTGAAAATAACCCCGATCTTTCGGTATTAGCTTTAGCTATTTTATCGGTATATAGGCTTGATTTGCATTGGAAGATATTTTCAATCCAAAACCAAACCGATAAATTAGTCAACCGAAAGCTTAGGTTTGATCCGGTTTGATCAATCGGTCAGTGTTTCTTGATCACTCTTATACTGAAGAATTAACTATATAGAAGAAGGTGCTCTTTGGAAGACATGCATCTCTTTGATCCAATATTTCAAACCATCACATGAATAGAATTCACTAAATTATATATTTGATCAACTAAACATTCTAGTAATCACAGATTTGTTTTTGTCTAATTGGAGTAAGTACACCCTCCAAGAGAGGCAGGTGCAACACTAACACACCATAATTTGAGATTTTGCAAACCCTACACGACTTCACCACATTGTCTTTTAAGTTGTGCCTTGGCTTCCAACAGCGCTCGGCTCACTTCTTCATCTTCCGGCGCTTCTCTCGCCAACACCTCGTAGTCTTGTATCGAAGCCTCCCACTTCCCCAACTGATTGAAGAAAATAATAAAGCCAACATAGACTTCATGAGAAGTAAACAATTACAATGAAATCGCCAAATATTGAGAAGTACTAGGGTCATGTAGAGATGCGTTCAATTATGCGAAATCATAATCAACTTCAGATGATCGGATGATCGGATGCGTTCATGTTGAAATTTACGATTGCTTGGCTTTGAACTAGGCAAAGATTGATGAATGTTTTGAACGACAATGACAATATTTGCCATTTTTATGGATAAGCACGTAGTATTAGACATAAAGCGCAAGGAATCTTTTGCCGCAAGCTTATTCGAATGTGTCTTATTAAACGATTTTGATCACGTCAAAAAGGCTCACCTTGGCGAAACAATCCGCTCTTCTTAGTCTGGCCTTACTGTAAGACGGGCGGCCATTGAGTGCGGCGGTGCAATCCTCGACCGCCTTCTCGTACTGGCCCAGTTTGGATCGGCACGCGGCGCGGTTGCACAACAAGACCGAGCTATACGGGTCGTGCTCGAGCCCTCCTCCATACGCAACGCAAGCCTCAGAAAACCTCCCAGCTTTGAAGAGCTCATTCCCTTTGTGCCGGGCGCCCGCCACGGCTCGAGCCCTCTTAATCACATGGTCCACTTCCTTGTTGCTCGAGTCCAGCCGGGCCGCGCGTTGAGCCGCCTCCAGGGCATCATCAAATCTGCCTCAATTCAAAATTGCCACGTTAGCCGCATTGGTTAAATGACTTGATTCTCATCCAAAATGATAACTGGAAATGAGGGACCCCTAAGAGATGGAAAACATGACGTTTGGCACAGTTCCTTCGTCTCTTCTATAAATTTTGCGCTCCGCGATGTTCACATATCTATTTGTTCGACTACATAACATTTACGTCTAGTCGTTAATGGAACTAAACGATAAAAGATAAACGACTCGTCACTCAATTCAATCCCTTGGATTGTTAATACAAACGATTGCTCGGATAAAATATCGAAAAATTTTCAAGATTAGTGTGTGAACCGGATCTAAATGAGAAGAGTGTCACCCAAGAAATGATTAGGGTAATGTCAATATCTAATGAACATAGGTAGTGGGAGTCTCCCAAGATGCAAGGTCGGCAAGAAAAGGGAAGAATTGGTGGCCCATTTGGGAATTTTTTTGGTAGGTGAGAGGTCAAATTATGGAGACTCAAATCCCAATCATTTCATTTCTGGCTCTTCTTTTTGCCAACAAGCTCCCCGCTTTTGAGCTGTTTGACATTTACCTAATCATGCCCAAATCGTAACCGGGCAACTTTCTTCGTGGCGATATGCTTTATGATGGACCCCTGCGAGACTAATAAAATGTTTCTTGGACTTTTAATTCTATCTTCTCATCACTAGTCAATCACACCCACCAACAATTGTGTGACTTTGATGAGCAGATTACGCTTCCAAAGTGTGTACGTAAACTTTGGCAATTTTTATCTTAGGGGGTGCTATGAATTGAGTATGTTTATTTTTATAAATTTTTCGGCAAATTTCTTTGACCCTCTTGAGCTTCTTTTTGCCGATCACCTCCTACTCTAAATGAGTATGATTATGGATCTCCTGCGGGAATCGATGTGCGCGCGTAAAAAGCGAGGACGATGATCGAAATATCCCGAATTATAAGGGCAATCGAGGAGAAATATCGCTAACCTGCCGACGGCCAAGTCAACCTGAGCCCGCACGACTAACAAACCGGCATTCCCGATCGGACCCAGGAACTTGGTACATTCCTCGACCTCGAAGTTCGGACCCTCGGACAGTGCTTCGTCCGCATCTTGGTGCTTCCTCAGCTTCAACAATGCCTCCGCTTGCAATGCAAAAATCTTCTCCAAACATAAAAGGAAAACCGTAATTCAGACGTGGACCTCAGAGAAAAGATAGAGAAACTTGCTCATTCCGGGAATTCGAAGAGATTGAAATTGGAGAAGCTAGACCTGAGGAGCCGAATCGGCGCCGGCCGATATGGCGCATCGGCTTTCTTTTATCAAAGTATTCCAATCCCGTAGCTTGCGAGCTTCGGTGCATTTACTGAGATGAGACTGAACCCTTTTAGCTTTCGCAATGTCCTCCGGATCGGCCTCCGGCCCTGATTGTTTGTAGTGATACATCGCCTTCTCTGCTTCGCCTAGTCTAATGCAGACGAGGAAGAACATTTATCAGAGCGGCGTTCCGTTGCAAGAACTTCAGTAAAATAGCTTAGGAATATTCAAATTGTGTACTCCAATTGTAGATGATTTAGGAAGGAACATTGTTTGGTGGGACAGAAGTTACCTGAGATACAAGGTTGCCAACCGGTTATGAGCTCTTTGATAATGAGGATCGATCCGAATGGCTTCTCTGCACTCGAAAACAGCCTCAAGAAGTCGGCCCAAAGCAGTCAGAGCGGCGCTCCTGTTGCTCCTATACGAAGCCTTGTTCGGATCGATGGAGATCGCAGCGTCGTACAGTGCCAAGGCTTCGGCGAACCTACCGTTCTTGTAATCCTCGTTGCCCATTATCTTCAGTGTCTCGGGGTCCATTCTGGTCGAGAGAGCGCGGCAGAAAGAAGCCGGGGGCGGCGACTCGCTAGGCTTTCTGTTGCTATCTGCCGGTTTCTTCACGATGTTGCCCATCACACTGTTCGTGTATTTTCCATTAGGCATCGGAGCCTCGTTCCTCGTAGCTGCCTTTCCGATGTACGAGCTCGGCACATTGCTCAAATTGCTTGCATTCGCTGTCCCGGGTTGCCTCAAATTGCCCAAGTTTCCGAAGAGCATTACATTGCCCGACGATGCACGGACGAGCGTGCTGCTTCCCCGGGGCTTTTGGTGATCGGCAATCATGCTTTCTAGCTCACCCGATATGCCGGTCGCCTCTGGGGGAACTCTCCTACCTTTGTTGACATAGGGTTGTCTATGAGGGTTCTTCGCAGAACTGGTCACCCCGGACGAAGGCAACGCCATCCCCGTCTCGTCGGCGACCTTGCCAGGGGCTTGCTTTTGGTAGTACATATTCGGATTCCCACGGTGGTTAGGAGATGGCCTCATACTCGTCGGCTTAGGTGGGGCTTCCGATCCGTTGGACCCGAGGAAGGTGGCCTCGTCAGACCCGCCGTGCCTCTGCCTCAAATTAGGGTTGCTTGGCGATCTAGTCGCATTGCCTCCAATGTTGCGCCCGGGGGACGTCGTCCTCCGCTTTCCGAACACAGCATTGAGCAGGCCGCAACCCGACGATCTCTCCGGCGAGGCATCCACCATTTTCCCTTCCGAATCCCCGCGACAAAGTGGGAGGTCGAATCCCGACGTAAGGAATCAGGAATCGAAATCGAAATCGAACGCCCTAAATGCAACCAAAGAGACCATGTGATGGAATCGTTAGGACACCGAGCGTGGTGATTGGAATTGAGTTCGGTTGAGGCGGGGCTTGGCTCCAGGAGGAGAATGTATGTTCTTCAATGACGATTTGCAAGGTCTCCTGGAGTGGCAGCCAGAAAACAGCTGTTAATTTGTTCTCCCTCTTTCTGGTGGAGATGTGATGCAAGATGTCATGATGTAGGGAGGAACAAAATGATAATTTGAAGAATTAAAGAAGGGCAAAAAAAAAAAATTATTTTTGTTTTGAGTACAATCAAAATTGCAATTGTTTTTTTAATTTTTATCTTGCAAATCCTTATCCGTGGGGTGGAACCATCAGACCCGGTCATGGAATTAAGGAGGATCTCTAGATTTTTAGTAAACAAAGGGACGTCGTGATGCCCTTTTCATTTGGACTTTTCTTGTCGGATTTGGCCCTCTTTGTGCTTTGAGAACAAGCCAAATGGACCCATGTCCTGAACAAGATTCTTAGGATGTCCCGACTCGGACATTGCACCGGAGGAAGTAGAGAGAGAGAGAGAGAGAGAGAGAGAGGAGGTCACGTCGGGATTTTGAGCAGCATGATGTCCCGCTTGTGTATTGCCGCAGCCGTCTCAGCAATTTGAAAAAATAATCTCAATGAACTGAGCTGGTGGTTATTGCTTTAGGTACGGTTATAACTACTCTCCGGAAATTCCAAACCTCCTATTCACATGCCGATGTCATTCCCTAATGGTTACAACTTCCGCGACCGTTGGGCTACTCAACCGTCGCTTGGTATCCTTCCCTTTGACCCGACATCCTTGTTATCTCATTCTCCCCCTCGCTTCCAAACCCTAAGCTCAGTTTTGATATGGCCAAGCCTTTGCTTGTTTCGTCGATGAGCTTTGTCGAACCCCTCTCAACTTCTTGTCCATGTGGATTCCACGTGGTCGTCAATGATCCTTCTTCCTAGACGTCGACATTGATGCCAAATAGTTGTCGATTGTCCGATGGGTCCGGCTACCTTCGCCGACCAGTCTTTCTTGATTGACTGCACTCCATCACTCATTAACAAGTGTTAGACATTATGGTCAATGATAGACTAATTTTGCGATTGCCAATAACCATGCCGATTATACCAAGTGAACTCAGTTACCCGATTGAACTTGCTGCTTGTCGATTTGAAAGAGCGGGTTTCTTCTTTTTTGAAAATAGACCTAAAAGTCCTAAATGTCTGTTTACAAGAAAAAAAAATTCTGTATGACTTATCACGAAAACCTAAAAAAACAAATGTAAAAACTTTTAATAAAAAAATTACCGCATAGCAACATATGAAAAACCTATGTAAAAGAAAAATAAAAGACCTGTAATGTAACAATCTAATCCCATTCATGCAAAATAACTCACATAAAACACATTCCATAAGTCACAAATACAAGAAATCTAACCCTAACATCACTGAGGAACAAGCCTCATGAGTCTCCATGGACCCTCCACTGTCGGGGCAAAGAACTAATAGGCCACGGTAAAAAAACAAAGCCCAGCAAGACAAAACAATATCATTCCATCGAACAAATGTTTAAAGTAGAACGTTTTGAGATATCTTCTCCTTTGAGCCTGTGCCCTGCATGTTTGGTTGAGTTGAATGAAGGGACAATGACATCGGTTGTCCTTAAACTTTGACCTAATACACAATATGATCTTTGAACTTTTTATTGATTCAATATAGTCATTGAACTTTACCCTTGTGTGCAATGTAGTCCTTAAACTTTTAATTTATTAAATGTGTTTCCTAAACTTTTAGTACATGTTCAATTTAGTCCTTAAACTATATGAAAACAAATAATATTATCTTTCCATTAATTCAAATTTGGGGACAACATGGAATATGTTTTTTATAAATATCCATGAACTAAACTGAATATCTACAAAAAGTTTAGGAACCACATGAACAATTTAAAAATTTAGGAACAACATTACATATTGGATTAAAGTTCGATGGACTATATTGAACAAATTAAATATTTAAAGATCACATTGCACGTCCGACCAAAGTTTAGATACCATTTGTGTTATTTTTTCTTTTAATGAACTATCAAGTTAAATGCTAAGAGTCGAGATGCTTATTCATGATTATTTAATGCTTAGTCCCGACGAAATTGTCACGTCGCGCTACATGCATTATTCATTTTGTGATGCTCCGGCGGATTTTCACCGATGAGCGTACTACGCTTTCGTCCTCCACCGTTGTAGATGCAATTCACAAAAGAAGTGCCACTGAGAACTCCTTTAAATTCCTCGGACGCATAACGACGGACGAAGACGAGGTTGGTGTAGGACTAGCTTTTCCTGCAAGCATGACCTAAAGAAAGCGAAACATGGTGCCACCTAGAGGTGATCCACGTCGGGTCTGAGCTGGGCCGGGCCGGTTCGGGCGGAGGCCATGATACGTCCTGGTGCAACCGAGACATTCTATGTGCCGAAACCGTCCAAAAGTGATAAATGAATTTTAGGCTCCGTTTTCAAAATGCAATGATTTGGAAAATATTTTCCTTAAAAATGGATGCTTACATTACTTATAAAGATGAACAAACGAAGTTTTTTTTTTTTTTCATTGTTCAAGAAATATTTAGGTATAAATTATTATAAAAAAATGAAAACATTTGTCATCAATTAATAATTTCAATAATATTTTTAGGAAAAAATTCAAATTATTTATTTTCCACGGAACCTTAGTCAAAACAAGTGATTGGTTTGTACTTAAACTTCTAAATTACACATGGTTTCTCCTTGATCCGTTAGAGACTTACCATTTGGAATTTATTTATCGCAATGTGTACCTACGAAAATGACGAAGGATAGGTCGAGTTATAAAATTGTAGGCATTTTTGTTCCCTTAAGAAGCGTAAATCTCATGTGCAACATCTATCCGACGCATGTATTTCAGGAATTTCAGTGTACTTATTATGGCACCTATGGATGATTTGATAATTATTTCCCAATTTCAATCCAAAAAGTTTGGAGAAAATCATCTAAATAATGTTAGATCTATTGCACTTTTGCTAATTCAATTTTAATTTTGACAGCTAAGTCCTAAATTTCGTGTTTTGCCAATTGAGTCTATAGGGTCAATTTTGGCCAAAAAAATGCTAGCATGGATACCGATCATCCTATATGGCATGATCGATGCTAAATGGAGAAACTTTAACCATATGAAATATTTTTCAACTATTTATTTTATTTTTATTTATTCTTTTGTTGTCCTTTTGTTATTTTCTTTTCTCTTTTCCTTTTTTCTTATAGTGGCTTGCAAGTCGCCGACCGCTTGCAAGGGCTCGATAACTCTCGCCCGGATCTGGGCAAGGCCGCCTAGCCCAAGGGCGCAATGGCCTTGCCCATATCTAGGGGAGGGCTAGATGAGGCTCATCGAGCCCTTGCTCGTTAACCACTATAAAGAAAAAGAAAAAAAATATATTTAAAAAATATAAAAATTATTGAAACTTCATAAAAATATCATGATATTATTAAATTTTGTCTATGTCAATTTGATTGGCCGCTTGTCCACTTCAATAGTTTCTCGCCAAACTAGGTCCGATGGACATCAATTGGCAAGCGAAAATATTTAGGACTCAATTGATAAAATTAACAAGTTTATGATCGAATTGGTAAAAGTGTAATAGGTTTAAGATTTGTTAGACAATTTTTTCAAAATTTTGGAAAACAGACCTACCCTTTGTTACCTAATTCCGAGATGGGAACTCGCTCGGCTTGGACTTACAGTGGTGAGACTCAGGAATGATTCAGGATGGAGAACTCAGTCAAGGAAGCAGCCGCTGGGTGTCACGGCTTGCCTTGCTGATCGGGCTAATCTAATCGTGCGGCAATGGGGACCCTTGGCGCGGTCGGTGGAACTGCTTCAACTCGTCACAGACAAGGCCAAACAGCAAGGAGCGTCGGCACGGTGTGGACAACGGTTGATCTCGCGCCTGGTTTGGCAGCTGCCGGCGGCGTCGAGGGAGGTACGGCACAGTAACTTCAGAGGTTGGCGCAAATCGGGTCGATGAAAAAGCGAATGCCGAACCAACCCCCGAACAGCCCTGCTTCCTCCCCTTTTATTCTGCTATGTGCCGCCCGCCTGAGTCGATAAGAGCCACCTACGTCAGCTTCAACTTGCCTCCGTTTAATCATCATCCCTCTGCTTCCAATATTCTCTTATCTCTGCTGTAGCCGTTCTGCTGCTGCCGATATTCTCTGCTCCAGTCTCTTCAACCTCTCTCAACAGCCAATCCCACGCCAACTCGCTCTGCACATTCCCTTTGCAGCCGTCGCCCTTTCTCTCCAGCGGTGGGGTTGCCTTCATGCTTCTTTTGTCCCCGTTCCGTTGCTGGCGTGAAGAAGAAGTAGAGGAAGGCCCGGGCTTGGGCCGGGAAAGAAGAGGAAGCCACGTGGGGCAGGAAAGGAGGACAGGGAGAGTTGGGCTGCCAAATTAGAAGGAAGAGAAACGGGCTTGTAAAATTAAAAAAGGGTAAGTGGGCCGGCTCTGGGAAGGTCTACTTCGCTGGAGGGGGCAGCGAGAACGGGCCGGGTCGCTAGCGTGGGGCTGGGCTGACCCGGGCCGATCCGACCTCTTCTCTTCTTTCTTTTCTTTTCTTTTATTTTTTTTTTTAAAATAAAGGAAAAATAATCGTAATTTGCAATAAAATAAGAAGAGAAAATTGAATTTGGGCCTTTTCTTATTTTAAGCCTTAAAGAAAAAAATATCAAATTTTAACATAACCGACAAAATTAGGTGTCAACAAAGTGTATCACTTGAGCTAATCCGCATGAACACAAAAAGGATGTGACGCATGAACCAAACATCACGAACACAAAAGGAGATAAATTGAGTTAATCAAGTATCATTGTAAAGCAAGATTTTTTGGAGACAACTTGAGTTGGTCAAGTGTCAATGCAAAGCAAGATTCTAAAGGACAACCAAAAAACATACATGAATTCCCCTCCATTGGTCAAGAATAGCTGGGCTAACTGCAACGTACTTGTCTTTTAACCTTGAGGCAAGATTTAAAACAACACATGTGCATAGACAAAATGAATGCTGATGCGACGTGTTTTCAATGAATTTCTTGATGAAGTCGGATACCTAAATTATCATAGATACCGCCATGGGTTCAAATAGCGAGATAACCATAGGTACTCATTTTCTTGCAAAAGTTCAAGTGAAGATATACTTACCTGAAGATTTTGGAACCTGCCTAGTGGGTCCATGCCAACAAGGCTTGTTCATTTGATAATTCTTGGATGAAGCTCAAGACCTTGGAAGGCAACTCGAACATCGAGGATTCATTACCTATCGACGGAGTCAAAGGTAACATGTGCAAACACATATGTTGACGAGCACATTCCAACAATGCAATCAGATTGAGTTTTCACCTAACCAATTTTTCATAAAAAGCCATAAAACATACTGACTTTAAGCAAAAACATGGCAGTGTTCATTATTCCAAATAATAGTACAAAACATGGTAAAAAAATCAGCTCAATCAGCGTGCATTCGATGAGGAAAACAAGTGTATAGGCCCTGATATCAACGAAGGATACTTCCTAACAAAATAACGTGCAGAAAAACATGCACAAAACGAGGGAAAACTTGAAGGACCGGTGTCAATGGAGGATACTAAATCCTTTGTTCTAACACAATATCTGCTTGGAGCATCGTCTCATAGAAACGCAGGCACAGAACGTGAACAATAATAAAAGGGAAGTAGCAGCAAAATCATGAAAACCTCCCGAAAAGAACCCACAATCCAATTCATCAAAACACCCAGAAGAGAAGCCCCCAGAATCATCATCCAGATCGGACTTGACTGCACTGTCTCCAGAGCCTCGTCAGCGACCTAAAGAAGCATAATCGAACCCTTTTTCTTCGGTCGTTCTTGTCGGGGTCTTCTCTCGTCATGGGCGACAAAGAAGAAGAACCACTAGCATCCCCCACCTCGGCAGCACAGCACAGAAAGCAGCATCCCCCGTCGTCCGAGTGACCCACGCTCTACGCTTTGGTGCTCCTTGGCGCCGTCCCTAGGGTCCTCGCAATGGTCGCCGCTCTCACCGTCGCTGTCCACGCTGGTGACTGGCCTTCTTCGGGAAGCCCAAGAGAGCTCTGGTCCTCAAAGGGAGGAAGATAAAGAAGGAGATCGTTGGGGTGGTGTGCAAGGTTCTGCTCAAGGAAGGGAATGTGGTGGCTGCAGTTTGTGATGTTCTTGGGTACTTCGTTCTTGTCAATAGGAACGCTAAGGATGCCTATTATGATAGAATTCAAGTTAAGAAACATTCAGACTAGCAGATTATTCATTTTCTTGCGAAGTGATTAGGGATTTGGGGGTTCTTGGTGAGAGAGAAGTTGGAATCTTGCAATTCTTTTGCTTTGGCTTGTACCCCTTAAAAGTTCAAAAACTTAAATTGACACACATGATTTTTCAAATATAAGTTTACCAAATAACATTTTCTCTAAAGTTACATTCTAATGTATTTTTTAATTATAGTTTACCAAACGGTACTTGCATTTCATCAAACTCCTTTAACCCAATGGTATTTGCATTTTTCCAAGAACATTTCTCCAAAGTAACCAAACAAACCCTAAATCGAACCTTGTCCTAAACTGAATATGAAATTTGGACCCAAAAAAAAAAACTGAATATGAAATTAACTAAATATATTGTTACATAAAGCATATGTAAATTAATTGTAACACATCAGATTCGACTGTTTGCTCAAGATCAGTCGGTCATAAAGAGCCATGGGTAGCCAATTATTAGCTGAACAACATATAAATAAGTAACGACTGAAGAGACACTGCACACTGGTGATGACGTGGCAAACTGCATCGGATCCTAAAATCGCGGGGCCCACGTGGGCAGCAACGTGGACTCCTGCCTGGGAAGAAAACGCTTTTGGCGCGTATTGGACGGACCAAACGTTTGTCTTGCTGTCGGCCCCCAGTGGCAAGAAAGAAACGCCCGGAAAGTCAACCTTTTCAACGCTTTCGTTTCTCATCAGAAATAGACATAATTAAGATTAAAAAAAAGGAAAAAAAATGTAAATCCCCAAATTTTGTAACACATTTACCAAAATTAGATGTTTTTCATGTCACCAAAATTCTCAAATTTGTACTTATGTGACGTATGTACCCTCCATCACAATTTTGTTAATAAACACCCATAAAAATCTGCTCGCTAAACGAAAGAAGGCGAATAATGTTAACATCAAGTGAAATAGGAATGATGAACATCATATGAAGGCGCATTGAAAAAGAGTAAGTGGCCACACGGATACAAGCTTAGGATTTTTAATGTCACAAAAAAAAGTTCATGATGATTATGTCACTTTGTAGGCATAGTTTGGAGTTTTGACGCCACAAAAAAATTTCATTATAAATATGCTACAGTTGACATAGTTTGAGGTTTTTTTTTTTTTTTGGGGTTGCTTCTTCAATAAATAAATAAATAAAGTACGCAAATCCAAGGGCTCTCGTGATATTTCGTATGCTAAGGCATAGTCAACCGTCTGGACAAATCCCGAATATTTGCCTCTCTGTCGGTGACCTATTGAGGAGTTAATTAGGGCTTCGCTGCTCGTGAGACACGTGGGCTAGCGTCAAAGCCTAAAGAGATAGGCTGCTCACAAGTGAGGATCCAGGACATACTTACATTTATTATAGTTATTCCGGTAACATGAGAGTGGTAACCCTAACCGATTTCAGAATCTTCCTAGTGAGGCCCGTTGTTGAGCAATGGAGGATATTCCAAAACCCTCTCTCACATGTAAATCGGATTAGAAGTGATGCGTGAAATTTGATGAACGTTGTACGTGAATGGATAGCTCCCTGACTCTAACACCATATTATAAAGTCTAACCAAAGAATTAATTATTCTAAAAGGTTAAGTTAATAGGTAGAAGGCGAAGACCAAATATATATAAGAAGTATTTAAGATATGTTGTCAAACAACTTAAAGATATTTCAACATGCATTTTCTTTTCGAATGTTTCTTATCGAAAAAAAATATCACGGATTTTCTTTTCTAATTTTAAGCTCAATATTGGGTTCGTAATTACATAATCGTACTGTTATTTTATTAAATTTCAATGGGACAATAATTCAATGTACAAGAACTGTTTCAAGACTTAATAGAGATGGCAATACCCAAATATTGGAATACGGTTAAAGATTAAAGGTGTTTTCGGTTCGGCTTTGGAAATGAGCCTAAAGGAAATGCAAAGCCCTTAGCCTAAGAGGCTTTGAGAAAATTCAAATTGTATTTGATCAAACATCCATTGTAAAGTGCTTGGAAAACATCTATTATAAAGCAACTTTGAGTTAAAGTAGTGTTTGGCAAAAAAAAAATTACAAACGGTTTTGGCTATAATTTTCTTTCTTTTTTTTAAATAAAAACCCTCCTACGAAGGGCTTGGGCCGCCGATGTTTGGAACGTTGAAAATGGTAAGTCCATTGGAAAGCATTTCCAATCGAAGAAAACACTTGCACTTGAATTTTAGAAAAGATTTCTCAGTTCTAATGAGAGGAAAGTGTTTTCACTAAGTTTTTCCGTGAAGATTGTCAAGAGGGCTATCGCCAAAGCTTGATATGCCTAGTCAACAAAAAAACAGCAGCGCTGAACTGGATTATCTATTTCCCTAAGACGTATGAAGTATATGAAAGTATATATTATGTTATTCTTCAGTAACAATACACACATGAATAAACAAGCTAGAGTAATATATATAAATAAAATCACTTGCATATTCAAAATGAATGTCCAAATGTGATAAGTGAAGTTGTCATTCTCACTATACATACTATAATATAGCAATGAGTTATATTAACGAGTGTTTCCAATGCAATTAGTTTACTTCCCGTTTTACGAAAACCAACAGGACAGAAAGGGTTCATAAAGCCGGAATAAATAGGGACACTTTAATAAAACAAGATGGTGACAAGATTGTCAATAAAAGCCTTAGCTGATTGGCAAGTCGAAACAATTTGAAAGAGATCGATCGAAAAAGTTATCGATAGCAAAAAAAATCTCAAACTTTCGGCTAAGTGGAGAAATAGGGGTTTGCGGATTCATCAATCGAAGACAAACACAGTGGATCGATTCGAGGACATGATTGCCAAAAGATTATACCTACAATCTAAGAATTTGTAACTTCTTGTGGATAATCATATCTAAAATCTCGATGAGCAGGGATATTAAGGACAATTTTCCAAAATATGGTAAAAACAATTATTGATTTATGTGATTTTAAAAAAGATTTACTAGTTTAGGGCATGTATGTCTCTTATGGAGGCGCACATGCCCTATGCGCCTTCATGAGAGGTGCATAGAGTGTGTGCCTGTGAGGCGCACACCATGTGCGCCTCTTTAGCAGCACACGGCATGCACTTGTGCGCCTCGAGCACACCCTATGCGCCCGCTAATGGCGATTGCTAAAAGTTTTGGAGGATGGGATGAGTCGCGTGGTAGGTTGTGAAAGTTTATAAATGTGATGCAGTTAATGAATCTAGGTTCTTATTTTGTGATTGATGATAACTTTGAAATAGGTCGGAGGACAACTAGATCAAACTTGCACGGTTTTCAAATGAATGTTTTGGACTTTCAAGCATGCCATTGAAGGCTTCAAAAGTTATCGCTATGTGATATTTGTTGATGGGACTTTTTTGTACTAAAAATATTGGGGAACACTCCTTTGTGCGGCCTCACTTGATGGCAACAATCACATATTCTTGTTGGCTTTTGCTGTAATCGAGAAGGAGAATAATTATAATTGAACTTGGTTTATGGATCTGCTTGCGGAAATATGTCACCAGTAGAGAAAATATTCGTGTAATATCGACAGGCATATTGGGATTGAGAGAGTAATGGAGACAGAAAGGGTAGCATCATCCACATGGCCACCATAGATATTGCATTTAGCACATTCTCAATAATGACAATACAAAGTTCAAAAATGCCGAAGTAAAAAAACTTGTTCATATAGCAGGTGAATTTTTGAAATTTTGGAAAATTTATAGCACACTTAGTTGTTTATTGTGTAATAATTACTTTTTATTTTCGTAATGTACAACTTACTAGAATCAATAGCGGAAGTTCGAGTCCATCATGAACTGAATTAGGGAGTGTGATCTAAAAACAATTTGAATAATGTGACCGGATTCCAAGGGAAAAATGGACGAAGGCTTATGATGCTGACGGAAGGAGATATGGATCGATGACAACGAATCTAGTTGAATCCGTTAATGGGATACTTGAAGGGTTTTTGTGCTTTGCCAATAACAACTATAGTGAAGAAGATATTTTATCACCTGACCCATTATTTTGACACAAGAAGAACGATATTCATGAGGCAAAAGGAATTGGGATAGCGATATACTCAATTTGTGGGTGAAAAACTCGAGTGAAACAATCAAACCGCAAATGGGCATGAAGTGGTACTTGTGCGACTACGATAGAGAGATTTTTGAAGTGAAAATTGGATATAATAAAGCGACTAGATCGAGAGGCCAAAAGCACATAGTCCACCTAAACCTGCGAGCATGCTCATATGAAAATTTCAAGAGTTGAAAATGTCATGTTCCCACGTAATTACAGCACGTCAAAAATATGCTTACGATTACCATGTGTTCGTAGATAACTTCTATACGTTGGATAGAACACTTCAATGCTATCGGTATTGTTTTATCCATTGGGGCATCCCGCTTATTGGATGAACCGATGAACTGCCATTAATGCTAGACTCAAATCGTATTAGGAAGAAAGGAACGCCCCATGCATCACGAATACGTAATGGATAGACTAGAGTACTCCAAGCGGTAGCACTTCGCGTAACCATTGTAGCAAATGTGGAAAATCAGGGCACAATAGGCAAACTTGTGCATACAGATTGCGCCAGGAATAAAACATTATTGTGGTTTATTATGTGAACAATAAATGTAATATATTTGATTTCCATAACATGTCCTCAATTTATATATATGAATTATTAAACTTTTGCTTTGTATTTACTTATTGTCGTAGTATGTGAACATTGAACTTTTTGTAATACTACAATAGCACAATTGTGCGAGATTTATTTAGATGTATTATTTACGTTGTAAACATGGAATAAAGGAATTATATCAAACCGGGACACGAGGATGATTCATTACTTACATAGTAGGCTCGACATAGATCACAGGCCGTATGGGACACTAAGAGGTAATTAAGAAATATGTTTTGTATCAAAATAAAAGTGCCACTAACATTTAATGTAACATTTTACGAGATAGACCAAAATCAAGTTTTTGCATGTAGGCGAGGTGGATCGACGCTACGGATACATGAGCTTGATAACCGGATAATACCATATCTTAGAGTTTTGGGATTTTGTGGAGTTTATTCAATGGGATTTTAGATATTCGATTGGCTTTTGATTGCAGCTTTGGTCGAGAGGTGGAGACCCGAGACTCATACCTTCCATATACCGGAAGGCAAGTGCACAATCACACCTGTAGGATATTGTGATTCTTACAGGACTTTCCATTGAATGAGATGCAATTACCGGCCCCACTACTATGGATTAGGGCGCTCTTTGTGAGGCTCTACTTGGTGATAGCCCACCCTAGTCGCGTAATTCAGTTATCCAATTAACCTGGTTGAGAGAACGTTTTGGTGTAATTCATGACGATGCCAATGAGGTTACCATACAATAACATGCTAGGGCATTCATTCTACGATTGCTTGGAGGATATATCTTTTTAAATAAATCAGCTGCTAGAGTTAGTTTGATTTTTCTTCTACTACTTGGAGGATCTTGAGCATCCTATTAGATATAATGGGGGTTCGATAGCACTTGCATGGTTATATAGGAAGCTATGCAATGCGACCGATCAATCGCCGCATCAAATCGGTAGTGCCCCGCATGTATTCCAGATTTGGGCGTGGGATTACTTTAGTTGTGTCTCTCCATCCATCAAAAACCGTAACCCTTTACTAAATGCACATCTTGGTAGTCAGTATGTGATTTATTACTTTTTCAGTTCTTAGGTCATAAATTTTTTTAGTGCCTATAATATATTTAACTGTTCTTATTTTGTGTTTATATACCCGGAGTCAAACCCGACAGATAATAGAGGTCATCATACATACTTTGCTGCATTTGCGCTATCAATTTAATAGCATTTCATCTGCAGATGTAAGTAATGATATCAATCAAAGAGTTTAATGTAATATTAGTTTGTAAATTAATTCTTTTTGTAATTTGTTCGTTTAATTTGATGTGTTTTAATACGATAACAGATTACCTAGGAGCCATATACCGAATCCTTTCTCCAAACTCTATCAGATTATCGCTTGCAAGGATAACACATTTGGAGGGCTCGTGTCCCACTAATCTATTTCCACATCATAAGTGACATTATCCAGATCGAGTACTTCAACAATTTGGTATGCGGTAGGAAATACCTAATCCTCCCCGTGATCCAAAAGCTTTTCATGATACCGATTTAAGGCAATTTGAAAAGAATTGGGTCCATTTCCACATACGATGGATTGATATATGGGACGATCGTTATAATTATATTG
Organism: Rhodamnia rubescens; assembly: GCA_021437795.1. Taxonomy (NCBI): domain Eukaryota; kingdom Viridiplantae; phylum Streptophyta; class Magnoliopsida; order Myrtales; family Myrtaceae; genus Rhodamnia; species Rhodamnia rubescens. The sequence continues at coordinate 2,508,994 of JAILYA010000032.1, read as the reverse complement.
TCCTTAATATTCCCGCAACGGAGCCACTTCACTATCATTCGGAATATATGGAGTGATAACATAGACACACACGGAGATGGATTTCTTATAAGGGAAGCACAATGGGTGCAACCGTTTGTAAAACATTTTTAATTTACTTCATTAATTATTTTTTTAGTAACATAAATTATTAGCATTTAACAATTTCTATTGACTTTGATTTCATGAATATGGTGATGGCATGAAACAAATCCTACAATTAAGTTCCGTTACATCTCGCGAGAACATGTAAACTATAGTGAGGATAATTAGGGCAATGTTATTTGCGTACGAAGAGGAGATGAGGATTACAATGATGCCACCACCCCAACTAGTACCTATAGTAACATCCATTGGGCCACATGAGAATGACCCACCCGAGATGGTTCAATCGATCTAGAAGATCACTCGAGTTCATCCAATTGATAATGTCGTTCCCTATCCCATAGCTTATCATACACAATCACATTTTACGGTCCCCAATACCACGATGGATTTCCAGTACCACGATATATTTCACTATAAGGTTTAGCCGGTTTGCTAGTCAATTTTATAAGGGATCCGCTTTTAACTTCCATGACAATCGACAGTTCTAGACTTCCGCTCCAAATATTTTCTCTATTGGAGGAGTGTTTGATGATTCACAGAGTTCTTATAGACAAGAGATGTCATCGATTTCTCTTCTTTTTATCCTGGTCATTCTACGGTAAGATATATACCGTCTCGTAATGGACTATTTTCCCATTTTGATTATACTTCCACATCACAATCACGCTTCCCATCATAGAATATGCCATCGTCATCTACACTTTCTACTCATCCAGAACGTCCTCGTCCTCTATACAACACTAGACCTACCGAGCGACTGGAGATAACTTGATTGCGGAATATGAGGTCACTTAGGAGGATGACATCATCATTAGTGATACTTTTGGGATGTGGATTGTTATCTATTGTTACACTATTTACTTGCTGGATTTTTTTTTTTAGTTCATGGATTGTTATTTACTATTTCATTTTCTTTTAATATGGATATTTCATATTTATGTATCTTACCAATTTATTTTATGCATTTTGCTTTTTTATTTTTTTAGTAGTTTTATCTATCTCTATTAATTTTTCACACTAAACAAATTAATTACATAAATATTAAATAATTTATTAATTATATGTCTTAATAAATTTTAAATTAATTATTAATAATTACGTTATAAAAATGAAGGTTTAAAAGGACGTTATTTAATATAAAAAAAGTTTTAAAAAAACATAAAATGTGCTACTACCAACATAAAAAGAAAGGAAAAAAATGTGAATCATGTGTGCCTGCTATGGAGGCGCACAGCCCCACATGCCCTAACCAGGTAAATATTTTTAAATTCACATAAATTGGTAATTTTTTTTAAAATCATATTTTGGAAAAAAAAAAAACCCGAAATATTAGTTAGTAACTGTAGATAATACTAGCATTGGTGGGATGCAAAATAACCCACATTGTAATCTTTGTCGAGGCTGGCACTATCAATCACAGAACATTAGTTCTTGTACATTTTTTTTTCTCCATAAGTTTCCCGCAAATTTACCTTTTCAGCACTTTCAAATTTTCCGTACCATTTACCTATCTTGAAATCTTTAATTTTCAGTACCTGCATTTCAATTCATTTACTTTTACGGCCATTTAGGGCATGCATGACAACATTTCTGCTCTAAAAATTAATTTTTTGTCGAAAGTTGATTTTTCTTCTATTTTTGAGGAGTTGATTTTTTTACTTCTAAAAAGAAGTATTTTTTTTTTGCTTTTTTCAAGTGGCTCCAAAACTATATATGAAGCAAAAAACTTGCTCCAAAAGTAGAAAAATAAAATTATGGATTTATGCTTCAAAAAATTATATTATTAAATAGATTTCTACTCTATAAATGTTGTAATGTCCGGTATCCAAAAAAAAAAAATCCTTTATTTCCTTAAAAATTCATTGACTTCATCCCTATTTTAAGATTTCGGCTTGTCGGTGAAACACTGTTTAAGTGGCAAGAAGCAAGTACACTGGTGCTTGGACCGATTGTATTGTAATGGCCACATTCCAGCATGGATTGAATTAAATCACATCAACGCACTTATGAGTTGTCACTTGTCAGGAATCAAGTGCGTAGCTTTTCCTTATCATCGCTAATGAGGGGCAAAAGGGTCTTTCCAGCTCTTCCTCCAAATGCGTCGTCGTCTTTGTCCCTCGTACTCTACATTCCTTTGTCTACCGTCGGGAAGGAGCTTAGAACCCGGCCCTCGCCTAATTAAGCTTGTCAAACGGATAAATCGGATCAAATTTGAATCGAGTAAAAAAGGATCGAGCTCAAATCGATCCATTTAATTCGTTTTGATCTATTTTACATACAATCCAAATTCAAGAGCCTGACCCGACCCGATTCGACCCATACCGAACCCGATCCAAGGTCCATATTTAGTAAATCTCCTCTTTAAATTTTAACTTTGAAGAATTGGCAGCTTTTTTTGGCCAAAAATAAAAAAGAATGTCCGGCTCCATGTTCGGGCTCTATATTTTATGTGGATTGAAATTAGGCTTCTAATAAGTCTACATCGATTATGGGAAGGGGTTAATGATCGATTTATAAAGTGGGTCTTGTTACCTCCACTTTGACAGCAGAGTCGTTCTTGTACTTATGCACGAGCAGAGCATCATGGGACCGTCTCTTCGGACATGGTCCTCGACGGGTTGAAAATGAAAACTAATGAAAATCGAAAGGAAGAATCTACTCATTGACCGCGATCCGAGATGAATATACAGTTTCTCGTAGTTGTCGGCTTCCGGACATTGGAGTGAGCGAGTGGGAGTGACGAATTGAGCGAGCAGAACCTCCAAAACCGCGTGGAAAAACAGAGCGAGGGAATTCCCCTTTCCGCACAAACTAACCCAAGAAAGAAGGCACCGTGTGACCGATCTCACCTCAGCCCATCCCCCGCATTCAAGTCTCTCACCTCCTCCTCCTCCTCCTTCTCTCAGCCGACGCTTGAAAGGTATATGTAACTCTCTCTCTCTCTCTCTCTTCCTTCTTCTCCTTCACTCCATAATTGCAGATCCAATCCAAGCTCTCTTCAATCCTCGAAGCGTCGGAAATGGCGCCGCTTGTGCGCTCCAATTGCAGAAGGGTCGCTCTTGCTCTCCTCCTCTGTGCTGCTGTTGTTCTCGTGGGTTCCTTCGTTTTCCTCCGCGCGAGCCTTGGCTCAGAGTCTCCGGTTCAGAGAGAGCGGTTTCTTCTGGGTGCTGCCAGAAGAAGATTGATGGAGGTTCGAGAAGCAGAGGGCGATGATGACCAGATCATTGTGCCCGAAAAGAAGGCCAAGCCGACCACGCTGGCTACTTTGGAGAAGTCCAAGAACCAAACCAAGCTCGCTAAATCCGCTCTCTCCGCCAAAAACCAGACCAAATTGATGAAACCCAAATCGAGCCTGTCCTCCAAGAACCAAACCAAGCCTCTCAAGCCCACAAATTCGACCAAAAGACCGTCGCCCGCGTCCACCATTGTCGATAAATCTGAGCTCAAGAAGTTCAACTCCACCTTGAAGCTCAAGAAGCTGAACACGACCTCGAAAGGCTCCAATTCCACCAAAGGCGACTTGTCTTCGGCCAAGAAAGGCTCAGATCTGGGGAAACTAGCCACACCCAAGAACAAAACCAAAGAGTCCCAACTCCAACTCGACAAGAAGCTCACTCAATCCGACCCCAAGAAACAGAGCAAAAACAGAGGCTCCACCGACCAAGAACCCAAGACGCCCAAGACCCAGAAGCCGAAACAGCCCAACTGGATCGACTCCGAGGAGGATGACGATCTGGTCTCCGAGTTCCGAGATCTGCCCACCAAGTTCCAGCAAACCCTCATCCCCGACCTCGAGCGAATCTCCACCACCTCCAAGGCCTACCTCACCCAAGCCAACAAGCAGATGACCAAGGGCTTCAAGCCATACGTGGGCAACAAGTACGCGCCAGCCATCGCGACCCTCGTCTCCTGCGCTTTCATCCTGATCCCTCTCGTCCTCGTCTCCCTCGTCTTCAATCGCATCAAGGCCTACTTCTCCCTCCAGAAGCTCCTCATCTTCGTCCAGGTCTACCTCTCCATCTACTTCTCCATCCTCTGCCTCTCCTCGCTGGCCACCGGGCTCGAGCCCCTGAGGTTCTTCTATGCCACCTCGCGGTCCACGTACGTGTGCATACAGATCTTCCAGACGTTCGGGTATGTCCTGTATCTGCTGCTGCTGCTGATGTACCTGGTACTGGTCTTCTCGACCGACGCCGGGCTTGGCTCCAAGTTCGTGGGGTTGGCCCAGACCTTCGTGGGCTTCGCCGTCGGGCTGCATTACTACGTGGCGGTGTTCCACAGGATAGTGCTCCATCAGCCGCCGCGGACCAACTGGAAGGTCCACGGGGTCTACGCCGCGTGCTTCCTCGGGATCTGCTTGCTGGCGAGGGCTGAGCGGAGGAAGAAGGCTTACTTGGAAGAGGGTGGTGAGGGAGGGCAAGAAGAGCTAAAAGCTCAAGCTCAAAGAACAAGTGAAATTCTTTGTTTCATAATCCAGCAGCTCCAAACGAAGGGAACTTGCAATCAAATCAATTTGGTGCAAGAAATGGTACAGAAGCTACAATGGGCTTCTCCATGTCCAAGGATCTTATTGGGGTCAACCATTTGACTTTTTTCTAAATTGGCTAAGTCCTTTTTTCCATTTTTAAGTTCTAGGGTTACTCTAATTTTTTTTGCCCCCATCCCAAGATTACATGGGGAATAATGCAGTATTGGTGTTCCTACTTGAAATAATGAGCATTGTCCTGCAAAATGTTGGCCAAGCAACTATGGTGTAATGGTATTATTTGAAGTGATAATGTTGCATGATACCGATTTGGGTAAAGAAATCGCTATGCTTTTGGAGGAAGAGAAGGAAGCCGGATTGTTTCTTTAATCGATTGAGCATTCACTCGTCGGAAGACTGACATTGCGTTGTTTAAAAAGTTCACATGGAAGTAATTTCACCATTAGAATTCGATGCTAAGTCATCGTTTTTTACCATGCAACTCATGGATGGAATTTGAAAATTGAGGAACTTTAATGAGCGATCGAAAAGTCGTGACATTGAATTAAGTATGTTCAAAAGATTTGGAACTTCTAGTATACTTTTTCGGAGTATTGCTTTGTCAATTCTAAGGGAGAAGCAATTTTATAAAGTGCAATAGTTATACTCAGTGGAATCCTATGATTTAAAAGCAAGTTCGCATTAATATGACATTAGTGAAAGCTTCGGAAATGAATATTCAAGAACACACTTCATGTCAATCTTCATGAAGTGCGTTCCGAGTTTAGAATCTTATATTTATGTGGCTTATATGTTCTTTTAAAGAATTCATAATGTGGCAATATAATTCTGTATAACCTAACTCCCTAAAATATTTTTTGAGAAAATTTCAAGATTCTCGTCACTTTTGCATCACATTCCCAATTACATTTCTCCAAGACCCTTTGAAAAAGTTGAATCAAATGTAACCCTTGCTTTTAAAACTTACATTTTTTCTGACTTAACCCGACATCCCAAAATACCAAATCATGGGTCAACCCCATTGCCAAAACACCATCTTGATGATATCTTTCCACCCGGCGCTACTTGCTATCAACAACACCATCTTACCACCTTCGAGCTCAATCGTCAGCAATGTTGCTACCCCTCCTCAATTCCTATTGCATCGCAAGCAGAGTTGTTTTAACTTGAAAATTTTTATTACACAATTGTCACAATTAAAAGGTTTATGGTTGAATTGACAAACGCGTGCAATAAGTCAGGGATTTTTGGACAATTTTTAAGTGTCATGTTGTTGAAGAAAGTTTCGTCCAATCATGCCCGTGAATCACGATGAGCTACAAATACGAGTATCACCTACTTTTAGTTTTAGTTCAAACATGTAAATGATGATATCCATAGTTTAATATTCCGCTAATGATATATAATTGAAACGAAATTTCTTCAATTTGGACGGAGGCATGTATAATATTTCAACGACTTTTATTGCTTAGTGACGAGGATGCTGTTGCAGCTCAGGAATACTCTATTTACAGAAGAGAGAGAGCATTTAGAGCTTTCTAATGGTATCATTTAGAAGAGTGACAGTAATAGTTGAAAAGAAATGAAACCAAAAATATCATGTAAGATTCAAAGTATAAAACTAATAGGTTCGTAAATGTAAAGTGATTATTTTAAAAGTAAAGGATGCAAAATTCACATACAAACAAACAAAAAATTATTAAATTTCTATTATTTTTTCAATTTTATTTTTATGGCCATATTTTTGGAGGAAATTCTGTCAAACCGTGCTCGTAAATTACAGAAATTGACACCTCCCGCTTTTTATTTTAGTCAAAATTATATGCGAATGATGTCCATAATTTATATCGCGTCAAGTTAAATGAAATGATTAAACAAAGAATCTCTTCAATTTGTTTTGACAAACTTATGTCGTATGATTTAGGTTCAAGAAAGGGTACGCGCTTAGGTTTTGACAAGTCCAAGGCACAAGGCGTGAGAATTGGGCGCCCCCCCTCCCCCGTCAACTCTTCTGGCGCTCACTGACTTTTAGGTTTGTTGGTGGAGCTGTTGACCGTTTGTGTTGACAATTGAGATCATCAACTTCGCTGGTGGGGCATGGCCTCTAATCTTCTTTTGCTCTCCCCGTTGCACTTTATAAATCGGAATTGAAGATGAAATTGTAAGATTGAATTGGATAATGTCAAAGGGATTTCTCTACCACGTGGCGCAATTTCGAGCGATCGAATTTTTGAGTGGATTCTCAGCCATTTGATTAGGCAGAGTTGCTGTCAACTATTGGATCACGAAAAAATTTCCACCATCGAAATACATCAAATGGCACTGAAGATCAAACATAATATTTATTCTACCGTTTACAAGATGAGTATTGTTAACGTGTGCCTATACGACACTAGTTGATACCACTAAAATTAGGAATAACAGATGTGAATGTACATTCAAAGCTAAGTAATAACGCATTTGAGAAAGTCACTTACTACGTGTAGAAATACTGATATTTCCAATGTACAATTAATGTTTCTTAACGAGTGACTGTGTTTAATATCTTTCTTTATAAAATGGGTCTTGTTAACAAGTGTCCTTATAATCTCGTCGAGTAGTGGAGTCAATAGCCATGGTTGTAGCCATTTGTGTAACAGTTGATTGTAAGTTATAGATATCCCAAATGAATTTTATGTAAAGACGTCTTAATCAATCACATAACTTAACATTCTTCTTGCAAATTTATCTTTGTCTTTATTTTCTTGCAATTTATATGACTGACCGCGACTGCATCCTGTCTTAGTACCTTTAATCAATAATGGGCCATTCGCAACCTTATCGATCCATTCATTTTTTTTTCCAAAAGGTATTTCTTCAACACTTTTGGCGAAACAACTTTTATGCTTACTTCTTCCTTATTCATCTTTACATAGTTGATTTGCGCTGCCAACTTACAAGCTTCCGGTACCTTTCCTTCTTTAACACTTGCTTATCGTTAGGATTAGGAGAACAAACACAATGAAATAGAGAGTAAAGACGACAAAGAGAAATCAAGATACTCCATTCTTGTCGATAGGAAATATGGATCACATCTCAACATTTGCATCATCCGTTGTTTCGGCTCTCCTTCATTTAACTTGCACTCATCTCTCACCTGGTTTTTCATCAACAAGGAAGCTGCCCAAGTCTCGTAAGAATCTGGAGAAAGCCTCTGGGATTGATCATCTTTTGCTTGGAGAATGAGGATCCAGTCGATCCAGAATTACTGAATATAGGGCCAGCGATTTCCTCCGAAGGTGGGGAATGAATGTGATTAGCAAAGGTGCACCGACACCTTGCGGACGAGGTTGCTTTCTTTGTGTCGGTGAAAACGAATGACGAGACCACATCACTTGCCGTACGCAATTGCATGTGCAAGTGGAAACAACAATCCCTATTAAAAAACAAATCGCTGCATTCGGACATGCCTCTAATTTTTTAATACTAGCCTTCAAACTAGAGTTCTCAAAACAATCTCTCAACCAATGGAACTTACGTGTGCATTGTGTTTCATTAATGAAAGTAATTCCATACATCTGTTTACTACTAACATATTAAAAACCCCCGAAACCGTTAATTATTACAACCAGGTACATGTCATTTGTCTGGAAGTTAAATTCAATTTGAGAAATAAATATGAGAACGTCAGAGGTTCCCCTAGAGCCTTACCTTGTCCAATCAGAACCACCGCGCTCGCTGTCTGGATTGATTTTCACTTCTGCTTTGTTCTCAATCAAAATCTTGCAAATCATGCTTTTTGACTTTATAAAATGTGAAACACTTGAAACTTTCGCAAAATGTATGTTCACACGTGAAGTGACACACGATCGTTCCATAATTATTTTTGTTAAATAAGACTTCAAATTGTGCCAAGGAAAAAAAAATACTGTTTACTTTATCTTAAACTGAAATAGAAGGGACCTAAAATTTGATAAGCATAATTCATCACTGTATTCTGACATTCAGCACTACAGCGATACATGGTTGATGCAAGGCGGAACATTTGGTGCCAATATTTTTTTTTTGGATCACTTAAGTGTCAATTCCGATAAAAAAAATAATTATTTAAGTGTCAATTCCCACCAATCAAGACACGTGACATTTTCAAATAATTTTTCAATATTACGTGGCATTTATTTTAAAAAATCAACACACGTGGCATCCACTTGGAGTCTACATGGTGTCCATGTGGACTGTTCAACTTAAAAATAGTTAAATTTTTTTAAAAATTAAAATCAAAGAGAAAAATAACTTAAAAAAATAAAAAAAAATACAGAACTTGTAGCGACGAGTTCTGTGTGAGCCCTGGCTGCCACCTCCACCTTACCAAAAAGTGTATTAATCGAAATAGATGTAGAAATAACGCTGCCCAAAAAAGAATAAAAATAAAATAAAAACAAAAAAAATTGGGATTTAGTCCTCTATGCTTGTGGAACACAAGCTCTGTTGATTTTAATTTGAGTTAAGTCATGTCTGGTGCATCAAACTCTGTTGCGTGGTCCGACCTTTAAAAAAAAAAAAAAACCTCAGTTGCTACTTGCGAGGGACAATTCTGTCAGTTTTGGTGTAAGCACATTTTCGTCATTTTCCGAGAGGGCCGAGATTCGATTCCCGATCCGGACAACTTCTCTTTTTCCCCGAATGTTAATATCACATTCATAATTTATCTTTGCATGAACTAAGTCCGAAGAAAGTCTTAAATCCACTCATGGTGCTCTCCAAGAATTGATGATATTTGCATTCTAATTTGGTTTGGGGGTTATCTCAATTGTGAGGAAAATAAAGGAAAGTGGACATCCCAGCTTGCCTTGCTACCATAACCCACACGCTGTTTCTTTGTAGTTCTTATCACAGCACATGCATATTGGGAGAAAATCGTCTAAAAAGTTCTAATCTATTGCATTTTTTTCAATTTAGTCCTAGACCTTTTAAATTTATTAAATGAGTCTTCAACTTTTTTACCTTTTATCAATTGAGTTTATTCAGTCAATTGTGGTCGGAAATCACCGATGTGCACGTCGACCATCTTACGTAGCATGGTCGGCGTTGGCATGGACAATTTTTGATAATTTTTAAATATTTTTTCATTTAATAAGTATATTTCTTTTGTTTTTCCTTTTTTTCTTTTTTTATGTTGTTTTTTTCCTTAATCTTGCCGGCGAGGGTCATCTCGGCCTTGGCCAACCGGGTAAGGCTGGCCTTGCTTTGCGATGGCCTACGAAGCACCGACACTCTCCGAGAACCTCTATGTCGTGTGCGACACTCTTCGACATGCGATCGACATATCGTCGGTGCTCTAGACCGCCAATGACACGTAAGTCCAAGCATCCCAATACTCCATTTCTACACACACGTGGTTAATTCTAAACATTTTCAATGAATTAAGCATCAAATGTAAATTTATATATATATATATATACATACTTAAGTCATATACTCAGCCAACCCAAATTAATATACCCAGTTAGTAAAAAAAATTAATTGTGAATTCCTAACAAAGAAAAAGAAGAAGAAACTCATAGCTGATAATAATAACTTATCACACCGTGTACTAACGTCTCTATTTTTTAAGAAATAATGTGTACACCGTGTATTAACGTCTCTATTTTTTAAGAAATAATGTGTTGGCATGTTGTTGTGTCGTGTCATATTGTTTCGTATAACATGTCGATGTCGGTGCTACTTAAACGATGACTTCGCCTAGGCCGGGCGAGTGTCACCATGGCCTCGCCAGGGGTTGGCCATAGCCCCACGACCCTCGGCGGTGACATTAAGAAAAGAAACAAAGAAAAGAGAAAACAAAAATAAAAAATAAAAAAAATTCAAATATGTATTAGAATATTATTAAATATTATCCATGTCAACATTGACTATGCCACGTAGAACGGCCGACATTCACGTCGGTGTTTAGGATCATTTCTCAGCAAAAATTGGCCGTATGGACTCAATTGAAAAAACATGAAAATTTTTAGATATCAATTGGCAAATTAAAAGGTTTAGGACTTAATTGATAAAAGTACAAATAAGTCTAAGACTTGTTTGATAATTTTTCCTGTAAATTGGATACCCAGCTTGCCAACCTGCCGCATCAGATCGGTCCGTCTCCGGTCCTAACGCGCTGTTTATCTTGTTTGCTACAGCGTCACTGCTTGTTCGCGGCCTGTCATGCATTGGAAGTTGCTGATTCTTGTTTGCTGCTCTTTGTCCTTGATAGTCTAATTGCTTTTTTTTAAGCATTTATGCGTGATAGCGTAGATATAGATTGACGTGTCTTTGGAAATAAAATTAGAAAGAGTAAAGGTACCGATATCCTCTGCTCTAAATGACAAACAATCATTAAGAAATCAAGTTGTGATCGGTAGGGCATGAGCAATCACACGGGTCGCGACAGCCTTATTTATGCTGTCCATTCCCTCGGCAATCCAAACTTCGTTTCTTCGTGAAGTTCCGGTTATCCCGTTTTGGGTGGTTTGTCCATAATCACTAGAGTAATTGTGTCAATTTAGTCATAAATTTTTTTTATGTCAATTGAGTCATAAACCTTCCATAATTATGTCAATTTAGTTTATTTGGCCGGTTGGCCAAGGCCAGCTAAAATGCGAATTATCGGGCGCAATATAAATTTATTTGTTTATGTAAGTGCACTGAAAATCGGAGTCGTACGAAACATAATATATGCTGCACAGTTGTACCGACCTCTGCGTGAGGCCATGGTTGAACATGAGAGCGAAGGAGCGTGCTTCAACCCCTGCAAGACCTTCATCTGAGGTCTACAAATGGGACGAGCTTCTCTCGCTCTCATATACCGCATGCAGAGTTGGCACGACTATGCAACATATATTGTGTTTTGTACGACTCCGATTTTCAGCGGATTTACATAAATAAATAAATAGATTATATAACTGAACAAATTCACATTGCGTCCGATAATTCGCATTTTAGCTCGCCTCGGCCAGCCCACCAAATGGACTAAATTTTTTTTTGGTCGAAAAATAGACTAAATTGACATGATTGTAAAATGGACTGAATTACCACGTATCCTCCACATTCCCATCGACTCTAGCCATGCATGCATGCTTCACGTTAGCATCTTTGCTGGATTATTCTGGCACAAACTTGTGAGGGATGATTTGAAATGACGAAGATTGAGCCTATTTAGTCATTCCAATATGCACACAAGTCTCAGATTAGTAGACTGTCTACAAAGATTTACTAAGGTAGGAAAAATAAACATACGAGAGAACAGAGATGAGAATATCGAGAGGAGGACCACACGCATTTATAGATGAGAGCATATCAAAGAGATCAATACGAAGATGGAAAGTCTATTTTGGTTCAAGGAGTCTCCATTAAGGATAAATAATTTTTTTAAATTATCAGGCATGTTATTTAAAATTTTCTCATTTTATCCTTTTGGAAAGACCAATTATAGACATAAATCTGATTTCCTTGTTAGGAAATGAATTTCATGGGTTCAAATATTTGAGGCATGCTAGATAAGAATACCCCAAAAATCTAAGGCATAATATCAATGTACATGAATCCTGTGAATTTAGGATCAATACTTGCTTAAATTGAATTTGACATTAATTGGGTTTAACAACTCAGTGATTGTCCATAGCAGACCCATCATAAATCTCCTTTATTTTTACCCTAGCTTCTTACCTCCATATTCCTTTTGCATTGCAATTATTCCAACGTGAATAGGTTTATGAATCAATTAGTACAATTAAAAATTGAGACTAAATTGGCAAAAATGCAATGTGTTTATGATTTTTTGACAACTTTTCCCTTTTTAGTTTTTGTGTGAGGAAAATGTTTATTTTGTATTATTTAGTAAAGAAAGATTTATGCATTGGTAATCAACAACAAAAATAAGCCGTAAGAGTCCTAAAGACCAATTGACCCTTTATACTTTTAACACTCCCCTTTAAGCTAAAGCATAGATATTTATCATGCCCAGATTTTTACAAATATATTCTATCCTCCCATTTACCTAGAAGTTTAGAAAAACATATGCAAGTTGTACACCGATTCTAATGTGACTACAAATAATCATTCCACTCTACAATTTCTCTTGAATAAAATGACAGTTAACCTCAATATGTTTTCATCTTTCATGAAACACAGGGTTAGAAGCAATGTGCTCTACGGTCTTATTATCACACTATAGAGGCATAAGAATTAAAGCTTTAATGCCTAACTCAATCAATAACTACCGAATCCACACTAATTCACATGTTACTTGTTCCATGTCTCTATATTCTAACTCGGCACTAGAGCAGGCAACAACACACTATTTCTTACTCTCCCATGACGCTAGATTACCTCAAACCAAGGTATAGTAGCAAGGATTTGATCTCCTATCATCTAGAGACCCTACCCAATCAACATTAAAAAAATCCTTCAACTGTTCAATGACTATGGTTTTGGTACAAAATTCATTTCCACGAAGTCTTCTTCAAGTTCCTTAAAATCCGAATTGCTCCATCCCAATGAGATGTACGAGGGGAAGACAAAAACTAGCTCACCACACTAACTGAAAATGCAATATTTGGTTGAGTAACTATGAGATAATTTATTTTTCTTACCAATCTTCTATATATCTTAGGAAAATTGAAAAGCTCTCCTCCCAATTTAACCCCTTGTTTCATGGGTGAATCAAGAGACTTTGATCCCAACATACTTGTTTTAGTGAGTAAATCCAAAACATATTTTTGCTATGACAGAACAATACCTTTCTATGATTGTGCCACCTCAATTCCTAAGAAAAACTTCAATTTTCCTAAGTGCTTAGTTTGAAACTCAGTTTCGAAGATAGATCTTTAGTTTAGCTATACCAACCAAGTCATCTACCGTGATGATAATATCATCCACATACACGGTGGATGAAAGAACTTGGTTTCCCCTAACTATCTATAAAAGAAAGAGTGATCATTGCCACATCTATACAGTCCAAAAGAAAGTACAACCTTAGAAAATCTTCCAAACCACACCGATGGAGACTGCTTCAAACCATACAAATATTTTTTTTTTTAATTTGCAAACCGAGTCCTCTAGACTCCCCTTGAGCAACAAACCTTGGAGGTTGCTCCGTATAAACTTCTTCATAAAGGGTACCACACAAAAAAGCATTCTTGATATCAAGCTGAAACAAGGACCAATTATAGGGGAGTATAAACCTAAGGACGTTGAGTATAAACTTGTAGAGGAGGTGCTTTCTATTTAGATACTAGTGAAATGGTTGGAGCAGTTGACCAAATGGTGGTCACATGCAATTCTTCATCCAATTCAAATACACTATTTGGTAACATCATGATAAGGAGTGGATTCAAAGAATGAAATATCAGCATTTATGAAGTATTTTGTCGATTGAGTATGTGAGTAACCTAGAAACATACACTTGAAAGCCCTGGAATTAAGTTTTGATACTCTAGGTCAATATCACGAAAAAAAACATACACAATAAAAAAATATGATTGGGTAAGTCAAATAGTGACTAACTTGGAAATAGAGTAGAAAATGGCATACCACCTTGCAAAATAGAAAAAGCCATGCAATTAATGAGATAGCATGCAGTTAAGATGATAACAGACCAAAAGGTTTTAGGGACCTTCATCTCAAATAACATAGATCTAGTTAACTTCCAACAAATGTCTATTCTTCCTTTTAGCAACACCATTTTGTTGTGATATATCGGGATAGGAGATTCATGAATAATACCATGTTGTGTCATAAATCAAGAAAATGGTGCGAGAAAAGCACTCTTTAGTGTTATTAGAACATGAAACTTTAACTTGCACACCAAACTCGAGTACAAATTTCATATTTAACTACATGTTAACGAACGACTTTTCGTTATATATAACCAAGTAACTATAGAATAGTCATCAACAAATGTAACAAAATGTATTAAACACATAGTGGAAGTCACATAACATAGACCCCAAACATCTAAATGAATTAACAAAGAGGGAGACACCGTTCGTTTAATGACTCAAGGTGGACAACTAACACAATGTAATTTGCCAAGTTGACATGACTCACACTCTAAACTAGAAAGAGACTAAAATTGGAATCCAATTTCAAGACTGTGTAGAGAAGGATGACCAAGGTGACATTGGATATGATGTAGGGAGGTAACACTAGAGAATGCAAAAGAAATTGCGTCTTCAAGCACATACGATCCCCCTTCCTCATATCCACTTCCAATGATCCTCTTCATAGCCGGATCTTGAAAGGTACACGAATCTGGATAGGATGTTCTTGAACAATGAAAGGTTTTGGTTAACTTACTAATGGACATGAGATTAAACGAAAATTGTGGAAGATAAGTCATTGAGGACAATGGCAATGAAGGAGTTGGATGAACTATGTCAACTCCCTTAACATTTATACATGAACCATTTACTAGTGCAACTGTGGATGAGAATGGAGTAAGAGAGGAAAATGTATCCAAAAGACACAGCCGAAAGGCAAGTAATAGCTTTATCTTTATGAGCCAAAGTAATAGTGGAAAAAGTAGACTATAAAGTCTAAGATTGGTTGTACCATGCAAATTCCTCTTCGGACATAATCGCTATATTGCCTTGAGAAGACTATAGAAAAGAATTATCATCAGATGAAGTATCTAAAAACTATTGTTGCTACCCCGATTTCCCATGTAACTTGTAGCAAAATTTCTGAATGTGGCCAAGTTTGCCATATCAATAACAAGTTCGTGTTGCCCCCGACCTATCGGTAGACAAGTGAGACTATCCATAAAGATGCTCCTAGCCTTTGGCTTCTTGTTATTCTTGTTTCGTGCCTCGGCCTCCCTCTCGACCACCACATCCATTATATTCTTCACGGTTTCCTCCATTACTCCTACTCTCACTACAAGTTGGACACTATGACACAAGAGCTGAATTATCCGCCAAAGATGCGGGATCCTAAGAAGACTCACTAGATACTTGAACAAACGTATCTTGTGAGTGATGCAATAGTTTCTCCTCCAAGAATTTGAAACCTAACCCTTTCATAGTCAAGACCAAGACCTCACAAGAAATCCATTACAACCAATTGTTCTCTTTGAAGTTGTATTTGCTAGACATCAGCTGAAATGGGGAGAACAACATTCAATTCCTCATATGTAATCAACAAAGTACCGCATAATAAAACGCCCCTTCCTCTTTGATTGATAAAATTCCCAAGAATAGCTTGTAAACCTATGATAGGTTATTGTGGCCCAAATGTAACAACCTGTAATGGGTTCTTTGACTGTGTTAATATGATTTACTAGATCAACTATATTACTCTCCATGGAGTTTAGCATCCGACCAAGAATACGTGTATAAATGACATTCCACGTTGCATCGTCTCTACACTTAGGATCGGTTAAGTGTCTATGCTGATTTTGCATGACAAAATAAGCTTCACAATTTTCTTCCATTGGTGAAAGTTAGCACCACCATCAAGCTTCTTACCAATAATTCAATTATACGAGAATGAAATCATCTCGGTCATCACAATATTATTCTTCCCGGACTCACCATCAGCTTTACTCTATCATGATCACCCATTCTCCAATAGTAATAAGGAAATTCTCACAATATTAATCTCCAGCTAACCTAGCCTTAACAGTTCAATATTCCAACACAAATGAAAAAATCGGTAAAAGGATACCTTTAGTGCCAATATTTGTGTACAACGCTCACTTTGATGCCAATATATTTTTTTATCACTTAAGTGCCAAATCGAAGAAAAAAAGGATCATTTTAGTGCCAATGACGAGAAATTCCAGCGGATGCTCATTGGAGTTGGCACTCAAATAATCATTCTTAAAAAAATATTGGCATCAAAGTGAGCATCATATATAAATATTAGAACTTGATGTGTCCTTTTACTTGTTTTAGTCAAATCTCTGGTTATGTACTTTGGTGCCTAAATTTTTGCATTATGTATATATTCATCATTATTGAAATTTCGGTTCCAAAAGAATGGAGGTGGTGTTTCGATCACGAGAGATTATTGCCGGGAATGGTTTGGTGACGGCCGGAATGGTAGGACGACTGGAGGTGATGGTCGGCGATCTTAGTGATGGAGTTTCAATGATGCTCTTGGTGATGGAGTCTCGGCAATGATGCTCTTGGTGAAGAGAACAAGCCAATAAATTAGAATAGTAAAAATTAAAAGGGATAAAAATAAAAAATAATAAAAGATAAAAAAAGGGAATAGGTAAATAGAAAAATAATGGCCACTTTGAGGGGATATCAATTAAACACACAATATATCAAGTAGAGTGCTCTAGGACTAGTCAAACAAGACAAAGAAGATGGAAAATATGCCATTGATGTACTGTTTAAGCCCAATACTCAAAATCTTTGCACGATCAAGTAGAAGCTATCTAGGACCGTCATCAAATTACAAAAGTAGAAGCTATCTAGGACCATCATCAAATGGCTATTTTTTTTGTTTTATAGGAGTAAGTCATAAGATTTGTGCAATCAGGTTTTGACCCGTAGACCGCACGTCATTATTCATCAAAGAAATTTCGACTTGCAAATGGTTACTCTTCTTCCTTTAGGGCTTCCTCTAGCTCTCACAATAACTAATATATAAAGAATTCAATAGCAATTTTAAAGGCTATATTACAACATATTTTGTTCATTTGGACATGTTTCTTCATCGCACTTTTTTTGTGTGACAAAAATACATTAATTAGATTATGCAATGTGTTGTACTATTTATCGTGTGTATCAATGATGTTGAGAAATCCCTTTGACTTCCAATTTTCTACCAAAATACACAAATATATCAAATTATTAGTGAAACCATACTCTACATAGAAAGCACAAAATTTAATCCTTCCCATCTAATTCCTCACAATAGACTAAAAATTCAAGCACTTCATCCATGCCTTGGATTTTGGTAATGGGTCATTTTTGCAAACTCATCAATTTATCTTTTTAAAGGGAAACCCTACATATCCTCTTAAGTTATCATGATATTGATAATCACAAGCAAAAAAACAATAATAATAACTAGGAAAATTATTTCTTGACCATTCATTCATTTTACAAAATGGACGGTCTAGTTTCGTAAGTTTTTGCCAACTAATTGGTGGGTTTCCACTATATTAAAAAGAAACAAGATGAGATTTAATTTTTTATTTTATTTTGAAGAACATCTAAGTGATAATATTTGAACCGCAACTAATATATAAAGAATTCAATAGCAATTTTTCAAAATAGCGGATATTATTCTCTCGGTATAAAAAAATGATGGACATTTGATGTAGCCTAGATTCAAGACGAACACTATGAACCCGCATTCAGTCTCAATGAGCCCTTCTTTGATAAGTCCAAGAGTCTCATTGGCCAGACTTTGCATTCAAGTCTGTCATTAATCAACCTAGTATTGATCAAACCAAGAGCCTCATAGATAAACTTCATCATAAAGACTTTATCATCTCCCATGCATTGGAAGCCTACAACAACACCTCGAGACAGCCACAAGCATTAATGTTCTTTTAATAGCTCCTAGTTTATAAATATTTCTAGTTTCTATGCGCTTTAATTTCTAGAATAGATTTTAGTCTTTTGTTCTTCTTTTGTTTGGCTATAAAGTACCATCAAGTTTATGTAGAAAGGCGGAAGAATTTGATTACTGAAAATTGCCTAGAGCATTTCCTTTGAACCTTGAAGAGTTCATACCCCTGAAAACCCCTCCGTTCTTGAAGAGTCGGAGCTTTTCCCCTACAAAATCTAGAAGAGTTTTCACTCCGTCCTAGAAGAGTCGAATCTTTTCAAAGTCTGCATCCTTGAAGGGTTGCAGCCATCAATCTAGAAGAAGAAGCCCTATCGACTTCCTTGGAGGCCTAGAAGAGCAACTATTGAAGTTCCTATCCTTTTATTATTCTATTCATTCTCACACCGTCCCCTTATTCACTTGTCGATCACTATGTACGATGCTTATCTTGAAAAAGTCAAAACACAAAAGTTGTAAATCTACGAGTCCTCGAACTATTGGCATTGGAATCAAGTCAATCCAAACTGTGTCAAGAGAGTTACGTCCATTCTCTCGAGGTCCACGCAGAACTGAAATTTCTGCTCTGTTTGTGACGGAGCTTCTATGCTCATAAGTCGCTCTCCCGATCCTATTGTTCGAATAGTCAATGCCGGGACTGCATCAATATTGTTCCTAAACGATAAGCCATAGTCAAGACTGAAGAGGATTGTAAAAGCAATATTTTTCAAGCATACTCGCACAAAATGAAGTGGTTGCGCTCATTTCTTCCTTCTAAAACAAATAGCTATAAAACTCATGTGCAAATGTTTGTGTATGGCACTCACTTTGGGGCCAATATTTTTTTACGTGTGCGGTCACTGAAATTTCTTGTCGTTGACACTAAATTGATAATATTTTCTTCAATTTGGGAAAAAAATATCGGTCTAGAACCTACGAACCCGATAGCTCGCTCACCGGTTCCACTTTTAGGAATCATGAACCGGACTGAACCGACCAATTCGGTTTGGTCCGATCGGTCCATTATGCTCAACCCTAATAATAACTCATTTGGAAAAAGTCATTTAATTCAAATAGAAATACTTATATTTGCAAAGTATAATTAATGTTTCTTAACAAGTGTCCTAAGTTTTGTCTTTAATATTTTCCTTTATAATATGTGTCTTGTTGACAAGTGTTCTTGCAGTCTCGACTTTTCGCTTCTAAATTTCTTTCTTTCTTGAATGAGATCTTCTCTCAGAGTTCACTCCACTTGATGGAACTGCCTACGTCTTCCCCCACAAAGATGTCTGGACTTCTCATATTTTGTTCCTCTTAATTTGTATGGATTCGTGTTCTTTTCTCGGTCTTTTAGCTTGCTCTTTCATTATCACAATAGTTTTGTTTACACCAAAAGATGTCTTGGTGTTCTGTCAACATTCATGAACGCTATCGATAAAGAGGTAACCATCAAGAAAGTGAAGGCAACATAACCGTCAACTTATGAAGTCGATAATCTCGAAGGCAACCGTAAAAAATGCAACCATCAAGGTAGTAGAGTCAATAACCATTGAGTAATGGAGGCTATAACCGTTGAGTAACTGTGGAGTTATGGGCTTGATAATCTTCGAGTAGTGAATCGATAATTGTGGTTGTAGCTATTTGCGTAATTGTTAGTATAACCAACAATTGCAGATTATAAATACCATAAGTGTACTCTTTGTATAGATGCCATAATCAATCACACAAACTCAAAATTTTTTGTAAATTTAACTTTATCTTTACTTTCCTCTAATTTACATGGCTGGCTGTGATTACCTCTAGCCTCATTACATTTAATTTTCTCGTCAATATGCGTTTCCCGTCCAAGAATCCACTAAGGATCCTTCGCAACCTTTGTCGTTTCTATATTGATCCATCCATATTCTAAAAGGTATTTCATCAACGCTTTCGGATGTGATCATGCCAATAGTCATCAACACTATGACTTAGACATGGCCACGGGCCGGAGCCGGCCGGTTTTGGTTTGTGGCCATGGGGAACCGGAACCTTAAGGCGGTTTCGATTTCGATTTGAATGGGTTCGGTGTGTTATTATTTTTATAAAAAATAATAATATTTTAAAAATAAAGCCAATTGGGGAAGAAAACCAAACCTCATGGGGCTGTTTTGGTTTCAATTTTGAATTAACGGAATTCAGCATGTTGCCGGTTTGGAGCTAATCTTGGACGTCGTTCATCCAAAATATTGCCTCCAATGCTAAATACTTGTTCAACTACAACCGTTGAACAAGGGGTTGCTAAAACTTATTTTGCAATGAGAGCGAAAATTGAGAATTGGGTTGAATGCATCTTCCTCCAATCTAGAATTGTGAAATCTATGCTGCCTTTAGATTCAGCAAACTCAAAAGAAATGGTTAGATAGCTCTTTATTTAGAAATATTTCCTATTGCTCTCTTTTACTTTTTTTCCTATTCATCGAAGTTTGTACCATCTACTAATTTTACTTGGATCCCCACTTTGTATGTCACTAGGTTGAGAAAATCCACTATCACTTAGATTATATCTACTACAAAATTCATTAGATAATTCTACTATTGCGTTTTTAACCACTATTTGTATAGCTCTAACATTTACCGTTTCATCTAAATGTAAACATTCATAATAAGTACCCAAATAATCACTTAAACCATCTAATTTTATATGTGGATAAAAAACACAAGCAACTAAATAAATAATAGAAATTTCGCTATAATAATGTAGCCATTTTGTTCGCATTGCCATAATAGTGTCACGTAATTTATCATCATTTTCATTTTCTTCTAAAACTCCAAAATATTGACACTCTATTAAAAATAAATGTGTAGTAGGATAATAAATATCGGATAAAGTATAAATCCATCATTAAAAACTTTTAAAATATCTATAAAAAATTTGCAAATATCTCAATCTTGTGGGAATAAATTAATCGAAGTAATATTATCCGAAATAAATGCACATAATAAATCTTCATATGCAAAAGATTGCTTAAGCAACTTGTATGTAGAATTCCAAACATTTGGAACATTTCATGAAAATATTTTTGATTTTTTTTATTTGCTTTACAAAATCTGCACCATCCTTTCATAATTTGGGGATGTTTCCACAAAAATTGTATTGTTGTTTTTATTGGGTTAAGAAAAACATGAAGAGTTTTTAAACTATCTTGTACACTTAAATTTAAAACATGACAAGCATATCTAACATGAAAATATTGTCCACCAAAAATCGGTTTACAAATCTTTTCTAAATCGGCAATTGAAATGGTATTTGCCGCGGCATTATCAAAACCAACTGAAAAAATTTTGTTAAGCAAATAATATTCTTCTAAAATTTGCCTAATTATTTTATAAATATTATTGCCGTATGCCTATCATTAAAAACTCTAAATGCAATAACTCTTTTTTTAATATTCTAATCATCATCTATTCAATGACATGTTACACACATATAAGAATAAATTTGCCAAGGATCATTCCAAATATCGCTACCTATATGCACACGTCCATTAAAATTCACAAAAAAGTTTCGTAAATCTTTTTTTCCTCTCGTTATAAAGATAAAAAACTTGGTGTTTAAAAGTATTTCTCGGAACAAGTTTTGTTTGTGGAACACATGCGGTTTGTATAAAAGATTAAAACCAAAATTTTCACCAAAATTAAACGATAAATTATCAACGGAAATGCATTTAGCTAATTCTTCTTTATACGTTTTTTTATTATAACGAAATAAAGGAGGAGTATTAGGATTAGCGTATCCAAAAATTTCTTGTTGCCTTGTGTCAATTCCCACTTGGGTTGGATGTTTCGCCCTAAGATGTCGTTTAAATTTTTCATATCCTGCTCCACCTGTATATTTGTATATTACCTCACAATATTTACAAACTACATCATACCTTTTTGAACCAATATCAAATCTTTCATTCTTCATAAAGTGGTCCCATATGTCGGATGTAACCTTCCGTTCCGACTCATTTGTTGTTGACATTTCTTTCATACCGGTAGGAGGATGAAGATTTTCTTGCGTTGGGATGTCTTCCACATAGGGAATAATGTTGATATCATCAACATCGAATTCCCAATTTGCATAATCACGACGGTAATCGGATTCCCCCATTGGGTTCTTGCCTTTGTCACTACTTCCGTCCACTTGCCATTTTTTGAGAGAATTGAGCGGAAAGTGGATTGAGAGAGATTAGAGGATTGAGCGGATTGAGAGAATTTGAGAGATATTGTGAAAAAAATAAGAGATGAAAGGGGTATTTATAAGGGTTAAGATTGATTTTTTAAATTAATCAAGAAAGAAAAAAGAGAGGGGGAGTATGACCGTTGCAAGGCAACGGTCATAATTTGGGGGAAAGAGCCGGCTCTTTCCCCTTTTTTATTTTAATTTTTTTGTACCGGCTAGATTGCCTGTTTCAAAACCACAAAATCGGGCCCGGTCAACGGGCCGATTACGGGTTTGACCCGGCCGGTTCCGGGCCCAAACCGGCCCGTGGCCATGTCTACTATGATTGACAGTCTGTTGAGGCTAGGATCGTCTAATCAACCACCAACATTTCATGCCAATACAGCGGTGTCAAGGTATGTTCCTATTTCCTCTGGTTTTTATAATGGAAAATGTTGGTAAAATAATCTAGTCAGCCCAAATTGGTTGACAAACAGGTCGAATGCCGTAAGTTGAAAATGTCAAGCCGGCGGGGGTTATGGCACCACCAAATGTTAACATCTCTATTAGATCTAGCTTCCCAATGAATGTCAATGCACTGACACCAAAATGAATCTATTCTTTTAAATTCGATTATTTTAATATGGGCATATATTGACATAAAATAATATCCAAGTGTTCAGTCGACATTATCAAATGTAACAGATAAAGAGGTAACCGTCTAGGACGTAATTGTCGAGTAATGGGTCGACAATTTCGGATGCAATCGCTGAAGAGGTAACGATTAAGGGAGTGGAGTCAATAACCGTCGAGTAGTGGAGTCGATAGTCATAGTTGTAGCCATTTGTGTAACCGTTGATTGCATGTTATAGATATCCCAAGTGCAAATTTTGTAAAGACGCCTCAATCAATCTGCCTAGCAATTTACATGGCATGTCAAGATTGCCTCCTGTCTTAGTACCTTTAATTTCTCGCCAATCCACATTCCATGTCCAAAAATCAATCAAGGACCCTCCGCAACCTTTGTCGATTTCAATATCGATACATTCATATTCTAAAAAGGCATTTCGCGACATAAAACAAGTTTTACACACACTTCTTCCTTCTTCATCTTTACATAGTTGATGCACACCCCCAACTCACAAGCTTATGGTATCTTTCACACTTTAACACTTTCTTATTTTTTAGGATTAGACGTACAAACACAACGAAATAGAGAGTAAATGCGAGAAAGAGACATCGAGATATAAAATTTATTCTGGTTTACTATTCTTGTTAATAGAGTGTATGAATCACATCCCAATACTTATCTCTCTTCTGATTTTTCATCTCATCTACCATCCGTCGTCAAAAAGGAAGCTCCCACATCTCGTACGAATCTGAAGAAAGCCTCTGGGATTGATCATCTTTTGCTTGGAGAATGACGATCCAGTCGATCCAGAGTTACTGAATATAGGACAAGCGATTTCCTCCGAAGGTGGGGAATGAAAGTGATCAGCAAAGACGCACCGACACCTTGCGGAAGAGTTTGGTTTCTTTGTGTCGGCGAACACAAAGGATGAGGCGACATCACTTGCCGTACGCAATTGCATGTGCAAGAGGGACTATTGAAAAAACAAAAGCCATCGTTTTCCTTATGGTAAGAGCATGCAGTCGCCATCCATTTCAGCTACATGTGAGTTAACAAAAAAAATCAACGTGTATTGATTATTTTGTTGTTGTTGTTATTGTTGATTGTTGACGTAATTTTATACACAATTGTTTCATAATTCTTTTCAAATTTAAATAGGACTTTAAATTGGGGCGAAAATAAAGAAATTACTGTTTACTTTATCTTAAACAGAAATAGATGGGCCTTAATTTTATTTTTAATTTGATAAGCCCAATTCATTACTGTTTTCTGACATCAGCACTGCATCACTTGGTTGATGACATGGCAGTAGGGTGACTAGGTCCTTCACGTGGCTCGAAGTGACTGATGAGCTATTCGATGCGTGGCGGAACAGTTGGCATAAATTGCTGTTGTGGCATTAATGTCCCTTTTTAGCAATTCAAAATTCATTTCATGAATAGTATAAGACTCCAAATCTACTATAATTTCCACAAATAAATGAAAATGTTATTTTAAGAAAGAGGACAGAAATCTGTGACGATAATTAGTGTCCCAGAAGGAAGAATTTGTTACATTGATGAGGATTATTGCCCATCTTATCGTAAATTAGTAAAATGAGTCTATAAAAATAACATTTTCTATTTTTTGAGCAAGTCATTTCCCAAAACAACTAATTTGCATAGAGAAAAAGAAACGCTATTGGCCGAGCAAATCATTTAACTTAATGAAGCCTATACTTTGAAATCACGATTTTTCGATGTTATAACTATTAATAATATGATCCCACATTAATGTACCACCAACATTTAGTTTCATTAACGTTATATAATGCACATTAAATTATGTGATAATCGTCTCGCTCAATAACCGTCTTGATGGAAGACAGTTATTTATACGGGGCAAATGTCAATTTTAAACGGATTATCAATGCTGAAGCCCCTCTATTAGAAAGACGTCGATTCTGACGCCGCTTTTCTTGTTAGCTTTAAATAACGTACTTGAACGTACGTTCTATAGAGCAAACAAAGAGCACACACCATCGCCTCGGAGGGGCATCCGGCCGTAGCATTCATTTTGGCCGGTCAATCAACGTTCGCGTTCGTAATCATCTAACGCCATCAATGGCTGGAGGTATGTAATTTGTTTATCCACGTTTCCGTATTCGTTCCTTAATTTTGCATGAATTTCGTTCGTGGTTAAAGTTTTGGGATCGTCAATTTCTGTAATTTAGTCTAACATTCTAGGGCCAAAAATACAACTTCATCAAATAAAACAAATGCCTAGTATGTTAAGAACAACTTCATCAAATAAAAGTTCAGCTTGCCCTACCATCTTCAGGCAACTTCTAAAGTGATTGCGCAACATGGAAGGGGATAAGTTTTTCTCCAATTTTTTAGGCAATTTCCATCCCTTTCAGCAGAATTTAAGAAAAAATTGACATGCCACAAGAGTGAATAGAGAGGTAGATAAGTGGGAAATAGTGCAGTTACCCAACAGTCTCCAAGATACATTAAAGAAGAGTCTTTTAGTATGAAATGAAACTTCGCTTATTGGGAAAAGGTTGATAAGATCAATCCAAACCAGATATCCTAAGGCTGCGTTTGGTAGTTAGGATAAAACTCGGGAAATGATAAGATTTATCCTATCCTGTGTTTGGCTCCTGCCTAGGACGAGGATAAAAGAGAATATAAGGAGGATATAGCTTGGATATAATTATCCCATGGGAGAGGTGGGACAATGGTGCATAGGATTCCTTATGTCCATGATATAGAAGCTATTCTTTTAATAATAAAATTCTGAAATGATAAAATTAAAAAAATAATTAATTTTGAATTATATTTGAATTCTATTATTAATGCTAACATAAAAATAAAAAAATAAATTTTTTATATATACCTACATGTATTTATAAATTTGAGTTTCTTTCTATTTTATAATTATATATATATATATATATATATATTGTGCATAAACACACCCTTCATATCCGTATCATTACGTATTTTAAGTATGGTAGTATAGTTTATTATTTCATAAAATATTTATTAAGAAATGATGGAATGGAATAAACATAATGAAAAATGATATACAAAAAAATAAATAATAAATAATAAATAATAAATGAAGTAGAAGAACCATATTTTAAATGAACAAATTCGAACTTGAAAATGATCTTTCTAAATCTTGAAAAATGTAGGACAATGAAATTTCTATAAAAAAAAAAAATGGAAATCTCCATCTTCCTATCTTATGTATTTCTGGTTCATGTTGAAGTTTTAACATTCCGTTGTAGATTTTTAGTTCATGTCAAAACTTTATGAAAACATCGAGATAGTAGGTTTTTGGTTCACGTCAAAAGTTTATAAGAGCAAAAAGAGAGCCAAAACTCATTCTCCTCCGTTGGTTTATGGTTCATGTTGAAGTTTAACCAAAGTAACGAGAGAAAAATACTTTTCATAATTGCAAATGTGAATGATCATATTTTATCTCTCTTACTAGAGTTAGGAGTGAATTATGAAAGATTCTTATACTCCCCAATTGTGCATTTTCATGTTCGTTTGCATCGATATGTGCAAATGCCAAACAATGAACATTATAGGATATTCACATATCCGATTTTATTATTGCGATTCACCAAACAATGGATAGGATATGGCAAAATTCTTGAATTTCATATCTTATCCTATCCAATCCAATCCTGGCTAGAAATTCAGACGACCAAACGCAGCCTAAGCTTTGTGAATATAGGCATGGGATCCGGATCGCCTAATATTGAGATTTTCGTGACATGCGTGATATTACTCAAATCAAGCCGTCCAAATGAAAATGAATGGCCCGATTTGAGTCACATTTGAGATTCAAAATTTTTCAAACCCAAAAAAAAAATTATCCATATTTTTTCTCTTCCTTTCAACACATGACGTGGTTCAAATCAGACCGTCCATTTTTATTTGGATGGCTTGAATTGAGTAATGTAATGCATGTCACGAAATCTTAATGTTAGGCGATCCAAATCCGTAAACATGAAGGAACCCCCTTAGGATTGGGGACTTGATCAAGGGTTGAGGATTTCTAACTTAGAAACCAAATAGTACTTGATTGCCATCGACATCATTTAGCTCTTTGGCTGGTTAAGATTGGCTTAAAATTCCTAATTTGAAGCTCATATTTTACTCTCTCTCTCTCTCTCTCTCTCTCCCTCTCCCTCTCCCTTTTTCTCACCCTAATTTTGATTTGGCCTCTATTGACACCTTTCTGTCCATAAGCTTTCTTACATATTTTTTTCCCAAAAAAAGGGGTGGCACTATTTTCATCCCCATTTTGGCTACCGCATTTTGGTTTTGATACTCCTTTTTGCAGTGAACAAACCAAATATCCTTCTCTCTCACTCTTCAATTTATTGTTTCTTCCTTTTATTAGGCTAATCAACAAAGCTGAATTTATTTATTTCATCTTTTTCATTGGTTTCACAATATAAATGTCCAATTGCATCCAACAAAATATTATGTTATTCTGCTTCTTGTTATCACTTTGCCTAATGAAGATTGTTAAGTTTAACTTATGGTTTCATATTTATTGTATAAAAAATTGTAGAGGAGATTATAATTTTCTATTTATGACAGCTTATGAATACACAATTGAATGCCTACTTTTCATTCAAATAGTTGGAGTGAATCCATATTTGTAATTGAAAATTTAACTTCCATCTAATTATCTAGCCAATCTTAAATTTGTTGGTGTTTTCCGAGAATAAGTTTGTAGTTTTCTAAAACTCAACACCATTTTTTTACGTTTTCTTTTTTAGCTTTTTGCATTTTAATTTGAATTGCAAGATGAAGGTTGAAAATCCATTTACACTTTCAAACTCACATCAGATTACTTTAGAAGAAAGTTTTGAACATATTTCAAAATTTTGATTCACTTGATAAGAGATCGAATCCATGGTTGATATTATTAGGGTTCGGCGTATAATCACAACAAAATATAGCGTAAAAACAAGAAAGAAAAATCCAGAGGCAAAGATTTATGCCAATTCACCCTCAAACTAGGGCTACATCCAATAGAGGATTCCACCATAATTAGTACCTCACACCTTTCTCATTACATCCCTCAATTATAAGAAAAAAGATAATATATAACGGTAATTATTCATGGGTCCAAGTTCAAACTACCAATGACAAAATATAGGCTCAAACTATAAAAATCCTCTAGAGGTATGGGGACGCTGCCCCCGTAACCCCTCCCAAGCGGCCTCTCGGACCCCTGTTCGCTCACTAGGGAGCGAGATCCCTGTGCTTTCCTATCGATGGGGAGTATGAACTATATCTCAACGAGATATAAATTTCTTTCTTCATGAAAGAAGTAGAACATCAAGAAGCCCTCTTGTTTTTCCTTTTTGTGCTTGTCTTTTGTGACATTCACATATAAACGTGTTTAACCATTTCCGTATTTTGATCAAGATCAACCAGATAATTAGATTCAAATTCAATTTTCAACTTTGAAATATAGTTTGGCTTAAACCATTAGGCAAAAAATAAACAATTAACTGTCCATTCACAAGCCATCATAAGCAGAAATTTATGATGTTTTATGGAGCTTTTGTAATTAAAAGATGAGACCATAAATTAAAATTAACAACTTTCTCTAAGCATCGTGACAATAGGAAGCAAGATAAATGATACATTGTTTGGTGTAATGGGCCATTTGTAGTATAAAACCGGTGAGAGAGACATGTCTGGCGCATCAAACTCAGTGGCGAGGGACATTTCTGTTAGTTTTAGTTTAAGAGCATTTTCGTCATTTGTCGAGAGGGTAGGGGATCAGGTCAGCTTTTCTTTTTCCCCCGAATGTTAAGATCACATTTCTTACTTTGTTTTGCATGAACTAAGCCCGAGGAAAGTCTAGATCCGCTCATCTTGCTCTCCAAGAGTTGGTGATATTTGCATTCTAATTTGTTTATGGGGTCATCTCATAATTGTGATGAAAGCAAAGCGGGGATGAAGAAAAGTGAATTAAATAAGATTGAAGCTATATGGAACATTTTTTTTTGGAGTCAACATATAATATGAAACCATAAAAAAGTGAAGAGACGGTTGCAGAGAAAATTGTCTAAAAAGTCCTAAATGTGCTGCGCTTTTTTCCAATTCAGTTTTGAACCTTTTAATTTTACCAATTGAGTTCTAAATTTTTTCTCGTTGGCCAATTGAATGGACCTTCAATTTCTTGAGGGGAGTCAGCTGAGGAACACACCAACCCTGATCACCTCGCTCAACTCCTTCTCGTTTTGGGCTCGATCACACACTGCTGTCTTCACCCTATTCAACATTGAGCTGTCTTCCCCCGGACGGCCCAATCAGAGCTGAACCTCCCAGCTTGTCTTGCCATCATAAACCAGATGCTGTTTCTTTGTAGTTCTTCGTGGACATTACGGCTCGTGCAGATTGGATACCCGGCTTGCTGCCCCGCTGCATCAGATCGATTCGTTGCCTGTCCAAACATGCTGTTTATCTCGTTTGCTACAGCATCGTTGTTTGTTCGTGGCCGTTGTGCATTGGAAGTCGAAGATCGTGTTTGCTGCTCTTTGCCATTGATGGTTTAACTTTTATTGTTTGAGCATTTATGCATGGTAACATAGAATAGATTTAAGTGTTGTAGGAAAAAAATTGGAAAGAATAAAGGTACCAATAGCCAATAATTTAAGAAATAAATAATATAAAAAATCAAATTGCGATCGGTAGAGCGTGGGAGAATCCGTGCGAATTAAACGGCCTTATTTCTGCTGTTCATTCCCTTGGCAATCCAAACTTCGTTCCGTCGTGAAGTTCTGGTTATCCAGTTTTGGGTGGTTGGTCCCCGATCACCAGAGCCAGTTGATGTTCTGGTTCGGCTTCGATGGGACTTGTTCCATCACCCATTGGAATTTTGGCCTGTTGCCTAAGATTCTGTCAGAAACAACGAAGACCACTCAAAGAACTGAGCTAACCAGACAAAATAAGAGAGAGAGAGAGGGTGATTTCCATGCAGTTGATGATGACGATAAAAGTGAGAGGTGAGAAACGTTACAAGCCCTTTTCTGAATTTTAGAGAGATTATCGTGTGCACGAGCAATTCACGTAATTGTGGACCTCTAGCCAATTGATTCTGGGTAAACGCTTCTAATTCTGCAAATTATGCAAGCGGTTCTAACTTTGCGTGTTGCAATAACTCCAATTTTAGTATTCTAGCTACTTATTTAATCTTTAATTTGAGCTGTAGATCCTACTTCAGAAATAAAAATGCGCACATTAATAGCAGGTTTGATTCCAGCATTAAATAGATAATATTTGTCCATCTTTAATAAAAATTACGACCTCCTATGATGTAACAAAGGTTAAATTATCACCTTGTTATGCCTCAAATGTTTTCTAATCTATTGTCCTAAATGATAAATTGCAGTTATGCAGGATGCACTAGTTGAGACTTCGGCCTATAATCTCACCAACCTCGTTCTCATCGACTCCAGCCAGCCATGCATGCTTCACGTTAGCATCTTTGATTAATTATTCTGGCACAAAATTGTGAGAGATGATTTGAAATGACGAAGATTGAGCCGATTTAGTCATTCCAATATGCATACAAATCTCAGATCAGTAGACCTTTACAAAGATTTAGTAAGGTAGAAACAATAACGCAAGAAAGAAGAGAGATGCGAATATCAAGAGAAGGGCCACACATATTTATAGATGAGCTCATATGAAAGAGATCAATCCGAAGATGGAAGGTATATTTTTGTTTAAGAAGTCTCCATTTAAGGATGGACATGCTTTTACGTTATCAGCCATGTCGTTTAAGATTTTCTTATTTTATCCTTTTGGAAAGATCACTATGGAAATAAATCCAAATTCATTTTTCGGAAAAAAATTTCGTGGGTTTTAATTTGGTTCAATAACTTAATAATTGTGGAATGCAATATCATAAATCTGTTTTATGTTTTCCTATACCCTCTCTCTACGCTCCTTCTCTTATTTCTGGCATGGTGAACGTGATTTTGTTACTTTTTAAGCACCAAGAACAACCATGATTATGTTTTTCCACTAGCAAAACCCTAATTGAATGCATGTTTGGTAGTGAACTCGAAGAGAATCAAATGAATATTGCGACGTTACGGGTGGATGTTTGCGACATAAGCAAGTTGTCAACATATAATAAAAACGTAGGAAGTAAGAGGCAACAAAAGGGCCGGGTTAAATTTGCTTGTCTCCTCATACACGGATATAATTGTTAACTCCACCCAAAAAAAAATGGTTTGCCCGCGATCTTGGTCTTAAGTGCACATCACGGTCCTTATAGGTATAGGGGCCGGCGCTCCAACTTTAGGGCCGTGGTGGAGTCTCGGTCATAAAAAAAAAAAAAGAATTGAGATCTTCTTAATTTCAAGATGCACATTATGAGAGAAGAATAAAGATCTATCAATATATGCAATAAACGACCCGCGATGATGGTGGCATAGTGGCACAAGGCTAATCTTCCTTGTGGCATTATATCTTATGTATTAAATATACAGAAAGCCCTAAATCTTATGTATGAAATGCAATCAAGTCCATAAAAAACCTTCAATAGGGTCCATTATGCCTTAAACTTTCTTCAAAAAGTACATTTAAGTTCTTTTGATGAACAGTACATGACCCATGTGTCACTCAAAAATTGTTTATGTGGCATCCTTAAATTTCACTTGTCAACGTTGTTTAAGGACTTTAGTGTGAATCCAATGATGATGAAGAAAGCTTTAAAGGCCGAGACGCGGAGTGACACAGAATGTGAATCCGGCGATGAGAAAATTAATGAGCAAGAAGAAGATGACATTATTTGCTCAAATCCTATTTTCCGTAATGAAGATGTTTTGAAGAGTTATGCGTGGAACATGAAAAAGTATTGAAGAAAATCTCTGAGTTGAAAAGGGAAATCTCTAGATTGCGACAACAAAATGTCACTAATGAGGGAAGAATACTTGAATTGGAAAAAGAAATGTCTTTAGTCAAGAAAAAGAATATGTGGCTAGAAGAACTATATGTGAAGCAATTAGGCATAAATTGATACCGCTCTAAAAATTCTCTTTTCTCCTTATGAATTGTAAGGTGTATGAAGTTTCATATTTGGCTCTTTAGGCAGGCCAATAGAGACTCCATTTAAAGTTCATCTCGGCAAGAAGCAGACTTACAAACAAAAAAAAAAAAATTTGAAAATCTTTCGTAGTGCTCCCGAAAATAATGAAAAAAATTAGATTTAATTCTCAACTTCTCCCTTTGGAAATAGCATTGAATAGGGATTTGAGTCATAGCACACGTCTTCATAAACTGTACGATTGTCCCGATCTAAATCAAGCAAGTTTTAAATAAAATTTGGCTCGGCATGTTCTATTTGCTCTCCCCCTCCACTCTATGTCCATTTTTCTCTGTGTGGACAGAGAGAGAATGACAGATTCATTGAAACTAAAGTGGAAAGTAATCCTCTCCCACGATTCCCTTCTCGAAAAGCTCGACTGCTTTTCAAACTTAGACCATACGGTCAATACTCGTGAGAAATCTTTTTCTGTTTTACCTTCACGGATGCTCTAGTTTGAAACATTTTATAAGCACATACATGATTCTATCAGTCAGCATCATTAGTTAAAACATCTTCGTGTTGGGAAATTAACCATTACAATATGATGTAAAGAGATTCACCAACAAAGCGTATCCGCACCATTACCTCCCATTGGCAAAATTTGATAAGAAAATCAACGAAAATGACGTGTTCACCACATGCTAAAAAATAAAGAAAATCAAAGAGCAATTTAATGAAGCGACCTCCATGGGTCTGTCCAATAACTTGCACCTTGCTATGACTGACTTTAGTCAGTTCTATTCGAAGCTCAATTCACTACGACTTTGATCTTTCTAGGAGGGGATTATGTCAACGGTGGTCTTCGAACTTCAAAACCGTCAATTCACATAGCGGTGAAGGGTTACAGGCTGCGGAGCACCGAGGAGAATTCGCTCAATTTTATGTTCAGTACCGATGTCACCTCTGACGAGTCTACTTTGTTTCGGATGAGAAGTCACGAATCTGTTGCAAAGGAAGCGATATAAAACGGTATACAGAAACAGGTGGAGTTGCAAGTGGAGCCCAAAGAGTACAGATGACATATTCAGCCATAGGAATAGAAGTGTCCCTCATCAAGATACAGAGGAAGACTACTGGGATGTTGCTAGTAAGTAGTAAGTCGGAGGAGTGAAAGCGTCGAAGCGCTTCAACATTCGGTTGGTGAAGTTCATGTTCCCCTTTTTGCCAACCGCTGCAAATTGTCATTGAGATGGTTATGATGCACTAGATTGTGCTATGAGTTTGTAGGAATCATTAGGAGACACGGTGGCCTCGTAAAAAAAAATGAGGCTAGACATTTAGCGACAATGGAAGAAGCGGAAGACGCACAATGGTTTGAGGGGTCTTCGTGCGTGAACGGTGCTTGGGACAACGGGCTACTAATCCAGTGTTCAGGTGGAGATAGAGATGTCCTAAGACAACCAAGTACGGCGAGGACTAATGCCATTGGATTAGAGATGTCCTATTCCTCTGGGAAAGCTCAAAGCGGTGCTTGGGCTTGATATTCGTGTTAAAAAGTGATCTCAAAAGCTTAAATTAATAAGTTGAGAGATGTCTCGTGTATTGTGTAGTTCGGGAAAATTGTCCAAAAAGTCTTATACCTACTCTACGATGGCTAATTCAATTCTAAACCTTATAATTATGCTAATTTAGTCCTCAATATTTGTACAATTTGTCAATTGTAATAGATCTTTTAATCATGCAAATTTAGTAATAAACACTTTAATGATTTGCCAATGTAGTCCTAAACCTTTTACGATTTATTAATCTAGTTCTTCCACCAATTTTGGCCAAAAATGGCTAACGTTACGGTCTAGTCGGTATTGGTCATCCTACGGGGCATTGGTCGGTGTTGATGTTGACAATTTTTGTATATTTGATTTTTTTAAAATTTTTCAGAACTTTTTATTACATTTTTATTTTTAATTTTCTTTTTCATCTTTCCTTTTTTTCTTTCTTTCTTTCGGGCGGCCTTGCAGCCACAAGTGAGAGCCTCTACACCCTAGCCTGGATTTGGCGAGGGCATGACTCTCGCCTAAATGCGGGTGAGGGCATAGGGTCCGGCGGCCTAGAGTTGCAAAAAATTAAAACAAAGAAAGAAAAAAAAAGAAGAAAAAACAATATAAAAAAGAAATAATAAATAACAAAAAATCATAATTTTTTGAAAATTTAAAAAATTATGTAAATTGTCTACATCAACGCCAATTATGCCATGTAGGACGGCCAACTCTAATCGGACCACCGTATCGGATTTTAGACCAAAATTGGCTAAAGCGACTAAATTGGCAAATCATAAAAAAAAAGTAGAATTATAATGGCAAATCGTTGAAAGGTTTAGACTTAAATAAGCATAATTGAAAGACTTAGAATTAAATTAGCAAGTCGTAAAAAATTTTAAAACTGAATTGGTCGTCATACAAGAGATTTAGGACTTTTTGGATAATTATCCCGAGATACATCAACACCCCTCTCATGTGCAAGCTAAATCTGGATGACACGTCAATTTTGACGAACAGGACGGATGTGAATGCAACTCTAATTCCATATTTGAAAGTTCAATCCAAAATTTAATCGATAGATGGAGGAAAACCACATGTATAGAAAGAGTATATATACCCTATAGTCGAGCGGCGTGGGATATTTCAACAATACATTTACGGTGGTTGAGCGTGAGGGCTCAAGGGAAGTGGCAATCAATGAGATAGAAATTTGGACTTCTCGCCAAGGTGAATATATAAACATAGCTCGAAGTTTAGTTCGGATTTAGTTCAAACCAACTTGAATTGGCAAACGAGGAGCCTGGGAGTGAGTGAGATGGTTCGGAGTGTGCGATGACGTGAGTGATAGATTTAGATAAGTAGATAATTGAATGGTTCATCTACAATTAGGCATAAAACCGATATAAATATACATATAAGGAAGCTATAAACATAAATACATGTCCTAATATATACAATATATCGAAGAGTAACAAATCATTGTGATGTAAGAGATTTGGTAAATAAGTCGGTAAGTCAACAGAAGGCCACAAAGGGAAGAGAAATGATACGTGCTTGGAGCTGATGACCCGTGATGTAACAATCAATGTCGATGTGCTTGGTACGCTCATTAAAGGCCGATTTGAGCAATGTGAATAGCACTCTTATTGTCACAATGAAGAGGAATGGGAGCAGAGGAGGCAACACCAAGATCAAAGAAAGAGACGACTAAGCGAAATAATCTCGATCGTAGTTTCAGCCATAGCACGATACTCGGACTCAGTAGAAGAGCGATACACAACACGTTGCTTCTTGGCATGTTAAGAAATCGAGAGAATTATCTAGAAAGACACAAAATCATATAATGGAGTTGCGGTCGGTAACATCCGATACCCAATTAGCATCGGAGTAAACACAAAGAGCAAGTGAGGAAGTCGATGAGAGAAAAACTAAGCATGTCGAGTACCACGAAGATATTGTAGAATTCGGAGCACACCCGCATAATAAATTGTACGAGAAGCCGTTACAAATTGACCGACAAGATGAACAAAGCATAGGAAATATCGAACGAGTGGTCGTAAAATAGACCAGGCTCACGACTAGAGCCCGGTAGTGAGTGACATTAGACAGAGGCTCACCATCATCCGGACGAAGCTATAAATGAAGTTCAACGGGAGTAGGTGCAGTATGAGTATCAAATAACTCAACACGAGCAAGAATATCGGTGATGTACTTCGATGGGAGAGAAGAATACAACATCTACTAAGAGCAACCTCAATGCCGAGAAAACAGCGTGAGAAACCCGGATCCTTCATAGCAAACTAATGGTGAATATATTGCTTAGTATAAGCAATATCGAAGCGAGTTATCCTGGTAATAATCTTATCAACAACATAGAGTGGCAGAATAGTACAACCAGCGGGGAGAAGTGTAAGTGAACATACCTTGATCATTCTCACTCCGAACAAAATCAGCTAACTAAACAACATCCGTAAAGCGCTCAAACCAAGCTCGAGGAGCTTGTTTAAGACCAAAAAGGGCCCGACGAAAACAGCAAACTTGACCAAAAGAATGAGCAAGACTAGAAGGTGAATGCATATAAAGTTGTTCGTGAAGGGCCCCATGAAGAAAAGCATTCTTCACATCAAGTTGAAAGAATGGCCAATTACAAACAGAGGCTACTGCAAGAAGAGTGCGAACGGGAGTCATTTTTGGCAACAAGAGCGACTAATCAATCCCATACTCCTAATCAAAACTACATGCTACGAGACGCGCTTTATAGTGCTCAATACTACCATAAAGTGAATATTGATTTTGTAAATCCAGCAACAAGATATCATGGACTTCCCTAGTGGAAGAGCCACAAGATCCCTCGTACCGGTGAACAAACAACTCCTTAGACACTGCATCACGCTACTCGGCATGTCGTACGGCCATACAATAATATGATGGTTCCTAAAAGTGTGGATAGCTGCCATAAAGGAACCAAACTCATTAGAATAACTCGTGGCCGCCACATACCAAGTTGGAGGACGGCGATCTCCCGAGGTATTTCACCGAGGAGACGGTAGACAAGAATCGTCAAGAAGTATCGAAGGGGCAAGTGAACTAGATAAAGGAAGAGGGATAATAGGAGAAGGTGGTGACACAAGGTCGGACAGAGAAAATATACTAGGAGGAACAAAAGATGAATCAAGAGGAAAATCAATAAAACAGATGGAGAGGACTGTGAAGAAGTAGGAGAGGTGGAAAAGGCCTATAGGTGCTCAAAGAACCGAACATTACGAGTAATATGAATACGCCGTGAAGAAGGATCATAACACATATAACCTTTATGGTTCATGCTATAGCCCAAGATAGCACACCAAATTGACTTTGCGAGAGAATTTAGTATGCTCATGGGGTGGAAGAAGCACATAACATGTATAGCCAAAAACATGAAGTTAGTGATAAATTGGTGGTTTCGAGAAAAGAAGTTGATGAGAGGTGGCTTTGGAGCGGACAAGAGAATGGAGGTGATTTATGAGATAGACAGCAATATGAAATGCTTCGACCCAAAATTCAGTGGGAATGGAATTGGATAACGGGAGAACATTGTTGACACCTAAATTTTGATTTTTCTTTAAATCATTTATCGTACATTTCACAAAGAAAATGAGAATTAAGTTTTAGTTCTCACCAAAAATAACTAATTTTAATTTTCTTTAGCATGCATTTACATTTTTTGCAGTTAATTGGACCAGTGGTATGTGGACCAAGATAAATGCAGTATAATTTAGTCGTCTGATCGAGCGGATGACGAAGTCAAATGTTGGCTGAATAAAACTACATGTACCAGCCTAAGTTTATATGAGAAAGGATGAATTGAGCCTAATGAGCCCACATAACTGCAAAGCCTTAATGAAATAAAGCCCATTGCTTCAGTATGGCTAACGATGAGTTCATAGTTAGCAGAAGCAACCCCGTAGTCAAAATTATTGAGCAAGAAAACCTAATCACCATTATAAAAGGACCTTTATTCTTCACAGACTGGGGGCTCGTTCACTAATGGAGTGGAAGAATTTTCTGCTCACAAGCTCATAATTCACGTGAAACAAGAGGGGGAGAGAGAGAGAGAGAGAGAGAGTTTGGCAATTTCTAAAGACCAAGACAACGTCACTGTGACCCGTTCCTGTCGCTCCGTTCGCTGCTGCTCAACCCTCCAACGTGGCTGATCTCGTTGCATCACTACTCAGTTGCTCTTCCATGCTGTTTCGCCTCTGTTTGTGCTGTTTGTTTTGCTGAATCGGTGCCCAAAAAATCGCTGCTGTTCAATCCAAAAATTCTGCAGCCCTGCGAGGAGAGAGCATTGCTGTTTGGTGTTTACTTTGCTACTGTCCAGACCAGTTTTTACCCCTTTTTATTGCCGTATAATGCCACTGTCGGATGCTTGAAGATCTCTGCTGTTCGGGACTGTTTTGTTGCTGTTTTCGTGCAAAAACAGCAGCTATTTGTCCCGATTTCACTTGATTTCAAATGCAGGTTTTTTCGGAATTATTTGGAGTGTTTTCCTTGCTGTTTTCGCATAAAAAGCTCGCTGCTGGGCACCTTTTCTTGGGTAAATTAAGTGCTGACATTCAACTCACAAGATGAGCCTCGGTGGAACTCCAAGCACGCGAATCTCACCGGTCGATTCAGGTAGCCTTGCTCTTTCGTCAATTGTTTTTTGGGTTCAAGCTTGAACTAGGTAACATCTCTATCTCCGAATATTCTGAAAATTGATTGCATAATTTGAATGTTTAGATGAATGAAATTTTCGGATATGATGAGATTATTACCCAGTTTTAAAAAAATCTGAATCGGAAGTTATCTTGTGAATATCTTGAGTATCATTGAATTCGACTTTAGGATATTGGCATATCTTTGGATATTTCTTGTGGTTTGATTTGAATATAATTTGAGTCCTAATCATATCTCGGGGATGTCATGCATATTCGAAACATAGTTTCGAATTCATGTGTATATCTCCGGATATTTGATTTGAATTTAAAATAATCTGAATCCAGATCATATCTTTAAGATATCGTGCACACCTTCCCGGAATATTGAAGATTATCTTGTGGTGAATTGGAACCCTTCAAAATCCTGATTATGTCTTTTAGGTTTGGATAATTATCTAAAAATTCATTTCAAATCTCAAGAGATAATTTTCTAAGTTTAAAAGATATGTGAATCCTTGGTGGATGGGGGCTTATCCCCTTTAAAATTCAGCACTTATCCCTAGTTGGCGAAATTTACTTTAGTTTAAAATCAAATATTTTTATAATCTACCTTGATATAATACATGCTCCCATATGCCTTGTCCCTCGGAATACACGCATTATGTATGACTATCTGACGACGTCATCCACACATGAATTTGTCTAACCTATCTCATAACTTTGGGACCGGACCTACAAATTTCATAATATAGAAATTCACTATCCGACTCTACCCCAGGGTACAACGTGAATAAATTATCTTCCGACCCCACCTCCGAGTACGGCGAATTCATCAAAAAAATTCAGATATAAAGATGTATTATGCTCAAGGTTCATTATATTTTTATTTGATCTAGTTTTCATAAATAAAAAAATCATAAAAATCATCTTGTCTTAGTCTTAATTGAAATTTGAAAATTACATCTCAAAAAGACTCTTAATATAGATTGGATTTCAATTAATCAATTTGTGTTAATTGTCGGATAAATTTAAGGTGAAGCCGAAAATTCATTAAGAATAATGACATTTCATTTGCATAATCATTTCACATGTCATTTAGAATAGACTTGCATTTTTTGCATATTTAGGATAGACCACATCTTTGCCCTTTATTCATGCATATTTTCATGTCATATCGATTAGAAATCACATTCATGCATATAGAATAGAACTTATTCGCGCATGTCACGTCATATCTTATCTTATTTCATGCATTATTATTCCATGTTATCTAGGTTTATTAAAACATGTTGTATGTCATTAGGTTAGAATTCACATGTTTTTTGCATTAAAATTTGATTTTTTTAAGTCATCATGGATAGTTGTTTTCCCGTCATATTGTTTCATGCCGCGTTTGCATTCAG
The DNA here is from genome assembly GCA_021437795.1 of Rhodamnia rubescens. NCBI lineage: Eukaryota > Viridiplantae > Streptophyta > Magnoliopsida > Myrtales > Myrtaceae > Rhodamnia > Rhodamnia rubescens. The sequence continues at coordinate 2,469,358 of JAILYA010000032.1, read as the reverse complement.
GATAGTTGCATTTGCATAGTATTCATCCAATCAAGAAAACCCAAAAAATAAATTGCACCTTGATTTTCAAAGAAATCAATTAAATTGGCCAACCAAGAAACTTTTCACAAGAATGGTACGAAAGAGTGTTAATTAAAAAATTAACATAATCAAGTCCCCGAACCTAAATCTCTAGTTAGCAAAAAATAAAGTATTCTCTCATACTTTATTTAGGTATCTAATTTACCTACCAAAAAAGATTAGTTTACGCTCAGACAAGAAACCATTTTGAGCAAGAGCACCGGAAGAACAGGACCATGGCGAGGTAAGGTTCCTTGAGAAGTTAAGAAAAAACAAAAAGCTATAGAAAGATACTCCCCACCCGAATCAAAACGAAAAATTTTAATAGTTTTAGATAATCGAGTAGAGATCATGGTTGTAAAGTTTTTAGAGATAGAGAGAAATTCATCATGACAACGCATGAAATAAACCCGGTATAACGAGAATAATCATCAATAAATTATACATAATACTCGAAACCACTTTTTAGAAATTTGGGAGGCTGGACCCCAAACATTTGAATGTGCTAAATCAAAATAGGTAGTGGAAATAGAAGAACTAATAGGAAAAGGAGATGCGAGATTATTTAGCTAAAGGGCAACTAGTACAAGGACGCATAACAATAGATGAAACAGGCCAAAGTATACGATGTTGATGCAGAAAAGACAAATGAGATGCGGATATATGACCCGGGACGTTGGTGCCAAAGTAAAGGTTGAAGATGGCGAGAGTAGATTGAGGTGAGGGAAGCTAGAAATACCGCATCTTATACAATCTTCCGTGTCTACTACCCCCGCCAATCGTTCGGTCACTCGTATGATCCCGCACAACACAAGAATCAAAAGTAAATGTCACAATATAACTCATATCGACAAGTTGCCCAATAGATAAAAGATTAAGGGTTGACCTTGGTATATGCAACACATTAGGCACATTAAAGCGCCAGGGATAGTAAGATAGCCTTGCATAGTAGTAATAAGAGAGGATCCATCAACCGTAAAGAACCCTTCTTGATTTTTTAGTGCGATCTATTGAGTGAGATGATGAGCGAGAGACGGTCATGTGATGGTCAACCCTAGAGTCAAAAATCTAGGAAGAACTATCACCCTAAGGATAGTGCAACGATTGCGGTAGCAACAATGAAGGATGCACCAAAAGAACCAAGATGAATCTGAGCTAAACGAAAAAGCTAAGCCTCAAAAAGACGAAGATGAAGTGGTACGGTCCGTGGATGGAAAAGAGACAAGTGCAACTAAGCGCAGTGCCTCAAAAGATCACTCATCTTCTAAAAACATCAATCCTTAGAATGTCCATTTTGCTTGCAACAATTACATTAAAAACATGGACCTCGAGAGAGAAGAGGCATGCTGGAAACCTCGCTAAGAATATCCAAACTGGAAACCACGCCGAGAGAAGCCATATTGGAAACCTCGCGAGAAAGGAGTCATCTTTGAAATCGAGCCGTGGGGTGGCCGATCTGCAGAGGGATCTAGAGAAGTACTACGAGAGGGATCTAAAGATGGAGGAGCATCAAGAATTCCTCGTCTAGTTTCCTCAACCCGAAGCTCCTTGACCACATCGAAAGAGATTGCGGAGACAACGATAGAGAATCGACTTGAACTCTCTCAAAATTTGGTGAGAGTTGCATCGGGAATTTGTAAAGTCGATTCTTATTCGATCTTCAATTTTAAATGCGGTACAAGCGTACAAGTAGCACATGTGGGACATTCTAGATGAGCCAACATTTCAAGTTGGGACCAAAGAGACTTCATATAATTATAAAATTCACAAACAAATCGTATACCCTAAATGGCACGATGAAGTTCTTGCATAAGCGGACAAGTACGAACAAACATGTTTGTGTAAACATCTCGATAATTTGATCCCATAACTATTTTGCACCAACAATTTGAGTAAAGTGGGGCGAAAATCGAGGCTAATAGAACCAAATAAGATTGTCCATGCTTTTCGATCGGAACATGCCAAGCCCCTAATTTCAAATTCACGCCTCGTGACATGCGTGATATTACTCAAATCAAGCCGTCAAATGAAAATGAAGGCCCGATTTGAGTCACATTTGAATTCAAAATTTTTCAAACTCCAAAAAAAAAATTGTCCATATTTTTCGCTTCCTTTTCAGCCATGTACGTGGCTGGTCAGTTTTATCTTTTTGGATGGTTTGAATTGAGTAATGTAATGCATGTCGCGAAATGTTAATGTTAGGCGATCCAAATCCGTAAACATGAAGGAAGCCCCTTAGGATTGGCGACTTGATCAAGGGTTGAGGGATTTCTAACTTAGAAACCAAATAGTACTTGATTGCCATCGACGTCATTTAGCTCTTTGGCTGGTTAAGATTGGCTTAAAATTCCTAATTTGAAGCTCATATTTTACTCTCTCTCTCTCTCCCTCTCCCTCTCCCTTTTTCTCACCCTAATTTTGATTTGGCCTCTGTTGACACCTTTCTGTCCATAAGCTTTCTTACATATTTTTTCCCAAAAAAGGGGTGGCACTATTTTCATCCCCATTTTGGCTACCACATTTTGGTTGAGATACTCCTTTTTGCAGTGAACAAACCAAATATCCTTCTCTCTCACTCTTCAATTTATTGTTTCTTCCTTTTATTAGGCTAATCAACAAAGCTGAATTTATTTATTTCATCTTTTTCATTGGTTTCACAATATAAATGTCCAATTGCATGCAACAAAATATTATGTTATTCGCTTCTTGTTATCACTTTGCCTAATGAAGATTGTTAAGTTTAACTTATGGTTTCATATTTATTGTATAAAAAATTGTAGAGGTGATTATAATTTTCTATTTATGACGGCTTATGAATACACAATTAAATGCCTACTTTTCATTCAAATAGTTGGAGTGAATCCATATTTGTAATTGAAAATTTAACTTCCATCTAATTATCTAGCCAATCTTAAATTTGTTGGTGTTTTCCGAGAATAAGTTTGTAGTTTTCTAAAACTCAACACCATTTTTTACGTTTTCTTTTTTTAGCTTTTTGCATTTTAATTTGAATTGCAAGATGAAGGTTGAAAATCCATCTACACTTTCAAACTCACATCAGATTACTTTAGAAGAAAGTTTTGAACATATTTCAAAATTTTGATTCACTTGATAAGAGATTGAATCCATGGTTGATATTATTAGGGTTCGGTGTATAATCACAACAAAATATAGCGTAAAAACAAGAAAGAAAAATCCAGAGGCAAAGATTTATGCCAATTCACCCTCAAACTAGGGCTACATTCACGGAGGATTCCACCATAATTAGTACCTCACATCTCTCTGTTACATCCCTCAATTATAAGAAAAAAAGATAATATATAACGGTAATTATTCATGGGTCCAAGTTCAAACTACCAATGACAAAATATAGGCTCAAACTATAAAAATCCTCTAGAGGTATGGGGACGCGCCCCCGTAACCCCTCCCCAAGCGGCCCCTCGGACCCACATTCGCTCACTAGGGAGCGAGACCCCTGTGCTTTTCCATCGATGGAGAGTATGAACTATATCTCAACAGATATAGATTTCTTTCTTCATGAAAGAAGTAGAACATCAAGAAGCCCTCTTGTTTTTCCTTTTTTGTGCTTGTCTTTTGTGACATTCACATATAAACGTGTTTAACCATTTCCGTATTTTGATCAAGATCAACCAGATAATTAGATTCAAATTCAATTTTCAACTTTGAAATATAGTTTGGCTTAAACTATTTGGCAAAAAATAAACAATTAACTGTCCATTCACAAGCCATCATAAGCAGAAATTTATGATGTTTTATGGAGCTTTTGTAATTAAAAGATGAGACCATAAATTAAAATTAACAACTTTCTCTAAGCATCGTGACAATAGGAAGCAAGATAAATGATACATTGTTTGGTGTAATGGGCCATTTGTAGTATAAAACCGATGAGAGAGACATGTCTGGCGCATCAAACTCAGTGGCGAGGGACATTTCTGTTAGTTTTAGTTTAAGAGCATTTTCGTCATTTGTCGAGAGGGTAGGGGATCAGGTCAGCTTTTATTTTTCCCCCGAATGTTAAGATCACATTTCGTACTTTGTTTTGCATGAACTAAGCCCGAGGAAAGTCTAGATCCGCTCATCTTGCTCTCCAAGAGTTGGTGATATTTGCATTCTAATTTGTTTATGGGGTCATCTCATAATTGTGATGAAAGCAAAGCAGGGATGAAGAAAAGTGAATTAAAAAAGATTGAAGATATATGGAACATTATTTTTTTGGAGTAAACATATAATATGAAAACATGAAAAAGTGAAGAGACGGTTGCGAGAGAAAATTGTCTAAAAAGTCCTAAATGTGCTTCGCTTTTTTACCAATTCGGTTTTGAACCTTTTAATTTTATCAATTGAGTTCAAAACTTTTTCGTTTTGCCAGTTAAATGGACCTTCAATTTCTTGAGGGGAGTCAGCTGAGGAGCACAACATCGCCTGATCACCTCGCTCGACTCCTTCTCGTTTTGGGCTCGATCACACACCGCTGTCTTCACCCTATTCAACATTGAACTGTCTTCCCCCGGACGGCCCAATCAGAGCTGAACCTCCCAGCTTGCCTTGCCATCATAAACCAGATGCTGTTTCTTTGTAGTTCTTCGTGGACATTACGGCTCGTGCAGATTGGATACCCGGCTTGCCGCCCCTGCTGCATCAGATCGATCCATTGCCGGTCCAAACATGCTGTTTATCTCGTTTGCTACAGCATCGTTGTTTGTTCGTTGCCGTTGTGCATTGGAAGTTGAAGATCGTGTTTGCTGCTCTTTGCCATTGATGGTTTAACTTTTATTGTTTGAGCATTTATGCATGGTAACATAGAATAGATTTAAGTGTTGTAGGAAAAAAATTGGAAAGAATAAAGGTACCAATAGCCAATAATTTAAGAAATAAATAATATAAAAAATCAAATTGCGATCGGTAGAGCGTGGGAGAATCCGTGCGAATTAAACGGCCTTATTTCTGCTGTTCATTCCCTTGGCAATCCAAACTTCGTTCCGTCGTGAAGTTCTGGTTATCCAGTTTTGGGTGGTTGGTCCCCGATCACCAGAGCCAGTTGATGTTCTGGTTCGGCTTCGATGGGACTTGTTCCATCACCCATTGGAATTTTGGCCTGTTGCCTAAGATTCTGTCAGAAACAACGAAGACCACTCAAAGAACTGAGCTAACCAGACAAAATAAGAGAGAGAGAGAGAGGGGGGGTGATTTCCATGCAGTTGATGATGACGATAAAAGTGAGAGGTGAGAAACGTTACAAGCCCTTTTCTGAATTTTAGAGAGATTATCGTGTGCACGAGCAATTCACGTAATTGTGGACCTCTAGCCAATTGATTCTGGGTAAACGCTTCTAATTCTGCAAATTATGCAAGCGGTTCTAACTTTGCGTGTTGCAATAACTCCAATTTTAGTATTCTAGCTACTTATTTAATCTTTAATTTGAGCTGTAGATCCTACTTCAGAAATAAAAATGCGCACATTAATAGCAGGTTTGATTCCAGCATTAAATAGATAATATTTGTCCATCTTTAATAGAAATTACGACCTCCTATGATGTAACAAAGGTTAAATTATCACCTTGTTATGCCTCGAAAGTTTTCTAATCTTTTGTCCTAAATAATAAATTGCAGTTATGCAGGATGCACTAGTTGAGACTTCGGCCTATAATCTCACCAACCTCGTTCTCATCGACTCCAGCCAGCCATGCATGCTTCACGTTAGCATCTTTGATGAATTATTCTGGCACAAACTTGTGAGAGATGATTTGAAATGACGAAGATTGAGCCGATTTAGTCATTCCAATATGCGTACAAATCTCAGATCAGTAGACCTTTTCAAAGATGTAGTAAGGTAGGAACAATAACGCAAGAAAGAAGAGAGATGCGAATATCAAGAGAAGGGCCACACATATTTATAGATGAGCTCATATAAAAGAGATCAATCCGAAGATGGAAGGTATATTTTTGTTTAAGAAGTCTCCATTTAAGGATGGACATGTTTTTACGTTATCAGGCATGTTGTTTAAGATTTTCTTATTTTATCCTTTTGAAAAGATCACTATGGAAATAAATCCAAATTCATTTTTCGGAAAAAAAATTTCATGGGTTTTAATTTGGTTCAATAACTTAATGATTGTGGAATGCAATATCATAAATCTCTTTTATGTTTGCCCATATCCTCTCTCTACGTTCCTTCTCTTAGTTCTGGCATGGTGAACGTGATTTTGTTACTTTTTAAGCACTACAAACAAACATGATAATGTTATTCCACCAACAAAACCCTAATTGAATACATGTTTGGTCGTGTACCCGAAGAGAATCAAATGAATATTGCGACATTACGGGTGGATGTTTTCGACATAAGCAAGTTGTCAACATATAATAAAGACGTAGGAAGTAAGAGGCAACAAAAGGGCCGGGTTAAGTTTGCTTGTCTCTTTGGACCCCAAAAAAAAAAAATTGCTTGTCTCCTCACATCACGGCCTTATAATAGTTCACTCCAACTTTATTGGATTATATTGACATAAGCTCATATAAAAAAATAATTTCAAGATGCACATTATAAGAGAAGAATAAAGATACATCAACATGTGCAATAAACGACCCGCGATGATGGTGGAATAGTGGTACAAGGCTAATCTTCCTTGTGGCATTATATCAGATATTAAGCCCTAAATCTTATGTATGAAATACAATCAAGTCCATAAAAAACCTCCAATCGGTTCCATTATGCCTTAAACTTTCTTCAAAAAGTACATTTAAGTGCTTTTGATGAACAGTACATGACCCATGTGTTACACTCCTTAAATTTAACTTGTCAACGTTGTTTAAGGACTTTAGTGTGAATCAAATGATGATGAAGAAAGCTTTAAAGGCCGAGACGTGGAGTGACACAGAATGTGAATCCAGCGATGAGAAAATTAATGAGCAAGAAGAAGATGACATTATTTGCTCAAATCCTATTTTCCATAATGAAGATGTTTTGAAGAGTTATGCGTGGAAAATGAAAAAGTATTGAAGAAAATCTCTGAGTTGAAAAGGGAAATCTCTAGATTGAGACAACAAAATGTCACTGTTACTAATGAGGGAAGAATACTTGAATTGGAAAAAGAAATGTCTTTTGTCAAGAAAAAGAATATGTGGCTCGAAGAACTATATGTGGAGCAATTAGGTATAAATTGATACCGCTCTAAAAATTCTCTTTTCTCCCTTATGAATTGTAAGGTGTATGAAGTTTCATATTTGGCTCTTTAAGCAGGCCAATAGAGACTCCATTTAAAGTTCATCTCAGCAAGAAGCAGACTTAAAAAAAAAAACCCAATTTTTTAAACTCTTTCGTAGTGCTCCCGAAAATAATGGAAAAAATTAGATTTAATTCTCAACTTCTCCCATTGGAAATAGCATTGAATAGGGATTTGAGTCATAGCACACGTCTTCATAAAATGTACGATTGTCTCGATCTAAATCAAGCAAGTTTTAAATAAAATTTGGCTCGGCATGTTCTATTTGCTCTCCCCCTCCACTCTATGTCCATTTTTCTCTGTGTGGACAGAGAGAGAAGGACAGATTCATTGAAACTAAAGTGGAAAGTAATCCTCTCCCACGATTCCCTTCCCGAAAAGCTCGACTGCTTTTCAAACTTAGACCATACAGTCAATACTCGTGAGAAATCTTTTTCTGTTTTACCTTCACGGATGCTCTAGTTTGAAACATTTTATAAGCACATACATGATTCTATCAGTCAGCATCATTAGTTAAAGCATCTTCGTGTTGGGAAATTAACCATTACAATATGATGTAAAGAGATTCACCAACAAAGCGTATCCACACCATTACCTCCCATTGGCAAAATTTGATAAGAAAATCAACGAAAATGACGTGTTCGCCACATGCTAAAAAATAAAAGAAAATCAAAGAGCAATTTAATGAAGCGACCTCCATGGGTCTGTCCAATAACTTGCACCTTGCTATGACTGACTTTAGTCAGTTCTATTCGAAGCTCAATTCACTACGACTTTGATCTTTCTAGGAGGGGATTATGTCAACGGTGGTCTTCGAACTTCAAAACCGTCCAATTCACATAGCGGTGAAGGGTTACAGGCTGCGGAGCACCGAGGAGAATTCGCTCAATTTTATGTTCAGTACCGATGTCACCTCTGACGGAGTCTACTTTGTTTCAGATGAGAAGTCACGAATCTGTTGCAAAGGAAGCGATATAAAACGGTATACAGAAACAGGTGGAGTTGCAAGTGGAGCCCAAAGAGTACAGATGACATATTCAGCCATAGGAATAGAAGTGTCCCTCATCAAGATACAGAGGAAGACTACTGGGATGTTGCTAGTAAGTAGTAAGTCGGAGGAGTGAAAGCGTCGAAGCGCTTCAACATTCGGTTGGTGAAGTTCATGTTCCCCTTTTTGCCAACCGCTGCAAATTGTCATTGAGATGGTTATGATGCACTAGATTGTGCTATGAGTTTGTAGGAATCATTAGGAGACACGGTGGCCTCGTAAAAAAAATGAGGCTAGACATTTAGCGACAATGGAAGAAGCGGAAGACGCACAATGGTTTGAGGGGTCTTCGTGCGTGAACGGTGCTTGGGACAACGGGCTACTAATCCAGTGTTCAGGTGGAGATAGAGATGTCCTAAGACAACCAAGTACGGCGAGGACTAATGCCATTGGATTAGAGATGTCCTATTCCTCTGGGAAAGCTCAAAGCGGTGCTTGGGCTTGATATTCGTGTTAAAAAGTGATCTCAAAAGCTTAAATTAATAAGTTGAGAGATGTCTCGTGTATTGTGTAGTTCGGGAAAATTGTCCAAAAAGTCTTATACCTACTCTACGATGGCTAATTCAATTCTAAACCTTATAATTATGCTAATTTAGTCCTCAATATTTGTACAATTTGTCAATTGTAATAGATCTTTTAATCATGCAAATTTAGTAATAAACACTTTAATGATTTGCCAATGTAGTCCTAAACCTTTTTACGATTTATTAATCTAGTTCTTCCAGTCAATTTTGGCCAAAAATGGCTAACGTTACGGTCTAGTCGGTATTGGTCATCCTACGGGGCATTGGTCGGTGTTGATGTTGACAATTTTTGTATATTTGATTTTTTTAAAATTTTTCAGAACTTTTTATTACATTTTTATTTTTAATTTTCTTTTTCATCTTTCCTTTTTTTCTTTCTTTCTTTACGGGCGGCCTTGCGGCCACAAGTGAGAGCCTCTACACCCTAGCTTGGATTTGGCGAGGGCATGACTCTCGCCTAAATGCAGGTGAGGGCATAGGGTCCGGGGCGGCCTAGAGTTGCAAAAAATTAAAACAAAGAAAGAAAAAAAAAGAAGGAAAAACAATATAAAAAAGAAATAATAAATAACAAAAAATCATAATTTTTTTGAAAATTTAAAAAATTATGTAAATTGTCTACATCAACGCCAATTATGCCATGTAGGGACGGCCAACTCTAATCGGACCACCGTATCGGCGATTTTAGACCAAAATTGGCTAAAGCGACTAAATTGGCAAATCATAAAAAAAAAAAGTAGAATTATAATGGCAAATCGTTGAAAGGTTTAGACTTAAATAAGCATAATTGAAAGACTTAGAATTAAATTAGCAAGTCGTAAAAAATTTTAAAACCGAATTGGTCGTCAATACAAGTAGATTTAGGACTTTTTGGATAATTATCCCGAGATACATCAACACCCCTCTCATGTGCAAGCTAAACTGTGGATGACACGTCAATTTTGACGAACAGGACGGATGTGAATGCAACTCTAATTCCATATTTGAAAGTTCAATCCAAAATTTAATCGATAGATGGAGGAAAACCACATGTATAGAAAGAGTATATATACCCTATAGTCGAGCGGCGTGGGATATTTCAACAATACATTTACGGTGGTTGAGCGTGAGGGCTCAAGGGAAGTGGCAATCAATGAGATAGAAATTTGGACTTCTCGCCAAGGTGAATATATAAACATAGCTCGAAGTTTAGTTCGGATTTAGTTCAAACCAACTTGAATTGGCAAACGAGGGCGCCCGGGAGTGAGTGAGATGGTTCGGAGTGTGCGATGACGTGAGTGATAGATTTAGATAAGTAGATAATTGAATGGTTCATCTACAATTAGGCATAAAACCGATATAAATATACATATAAGGAAGCTATAAACATAAATACATGTCCTAATATATACAATATATCGAAGAGTAACAAATCATTGTGATGTAAGAGATTTGGTAAATAAGTCGGTAAGTTTGTGTAAAGGCCACAAAGGGAAGAGAAATGATACGTGCTTGGGCTGATGACCCGTGATGTAACAATCAATGTCGATGTGCTTGGTACGCTCATTAAAGGCCAGATTTGAGCAATGTGAATAGCACTCTTATTGTCACAATGAAGAGGAATGGGAGCAGAGGAGGTAACACCAAGATCGAGCAAAGAGACGACTAAGCGAAATAATCTCGACCGTAGTTTCAGCCATAGCACGATACTCGGACTCGGTAGAAGAGCGATACACGACACGTTGCTTCTTGGCATGTTAAGAAATCAGAGAATTATCTAGAAAGACACAAAATCATATAATGGAGTTGCGGTCGGTAACATCCGATACCCAATTAGCATCGGAGTAAACACAAAGAGCAAGTGAGGAAGTCGATGAGAGAAAAACTAAGCATGTCGAGTACCACGAAGATATTGTAGAATTCGGAGCACACCCGCATAATAAATTGTACGAGAAGCCGTTACAAATTGGTGACAAGATGAACAGCATAGGAAATATCGAACGAGTGGTCGTAAAATAGACCAGGCCGTCGACTAGAGCCCGGTAGTGAGTGACATTAGACGAGGGCTCACCATCATCCGGACGAAGCTATAAATGAAGTTCAACGGGAGTAGGCTGCGGTATGAGTATCAAATAACTCAACACGAGCAAGAATATCGGTGATGTACTTCGATGGGAGAGAAGAATACAACATCTACTAAGAGCAACCTCAATACTGAGAAAACAGCGTGAGAAACCCAGATCCTTCATAGCAAACTAATGGTGAATATATTGCTTAGTATAAGCAATATCAATGAGTTATCCTGGTAATAATCTTATCAACAACATAGAGTGGCAGAATAGTACAACCAGCGGGAGAAGTGTAAGTGAACATACCTTGATCATTCTCACTCTGAACAAAATCAGCTAACTAAACAACATCCGCAAAGCGCTCAAACCAAGCTCGAGGAGCTTGTTTAAGACCAAAAAGGGCCCGACGAAAACAGCAAACTTGACCAAAAGAATGAGCAAGACTAGAAGGTGAATGCATATAAAGTTGTTCGTGAAGGGCCCCATGAAGAAAAGCATTCTTCACATCAAGTTGAAAGAATGGCCAATTACAAACAGAGGCTACTGCAAGAAGAGTGCGAACGGGAGTCATTTTTGGCAACAAGAGCGACTAATCAATCCCATACTCCTAATCAAAACTACATGCTACGAGACGCGCTTTATAGTGCTCAATACTACCATAAAGTGAATATTGATTTTGTAAATCCAGCAACAAGATATCATGGACTTCCCTAGTGGAAGAGCCACAAGATCCCTCGTACCGGTGAACAAACAACTCCTTAGACACCTTGCATCACGCTACTCGGCATGTCGTACGGCCATACAATAATATGATGGTTCCTAAAAGTGTGGATAGCTGCCATAAAGGAACCAAACTCATTAGAATAACTTCGTGGCCGCCACATACCAAGTTGGAGGACGGCGATCTCCCGAGGTATTTCACCGAGGAGACGGTAGACAAGAATCGTCAAGAAGTATCGAAGGGGCAAGTGAACTAGATAAAGGAAGAGGGATAATAGGAGAAGGTGGTGACACAAGGTCGGACAGAGAAAATATACTAGGAGGAACAAAAGATGAATCAAGAGGAAAATCAATAAAACAGGATGGAGAGGACTGTGAAGAAGTAGGAGAGGTGGAAAAGGCCTATAGGTGCTCAAAGAACTGAACATTACGAGTAATATGAATACGCCGTGAAGAAGGATCATAACACCTATAACCTTTATGGTACGTGCTATAGCCCAAGATAGCACACCAAATTGACTTTGCGAGAGAATTTAGTATGCTCATGGGGTGGAAGAAGCACATAACATGTATAGCCAAAAACATGAAGTTAGTGATAAATTGGTGGTTTCGAGAAAAGAAGTTGATGAGAGGTGGCTTTGGAGCGAGACAAGAGAATGGAGGTGATTTATGAGATAGACAGCAATATGAAATGCTTCGACCCAAAATTCAGTGGGAATGGAATTGGATAACAGGAGAACATTGTTGACACCTAAATTTTGATTTTTCTTTAAATCATTTATCGTACATTTCACAAAGAAAATGAGAATTAAGTTTTAGTTCTCACCAAAAATAACTAATTTTAATTTTCTTTAGCATGCATTTACATTTTTTGCAGTTAATTGGACCAGTGGTATGTGGACCAAGATAAATGCAGTATAATTTAGTCGTCTGATCGAGCGGATGACGAAGTCAAATGTTGGCTGAATAAAACTACATGTACCAGCCTAAGTTTATATGAGAAAGGATGAATTGAGCCTAATGAGCCCACATAACTGCAAAGCCTTAATGAAATAAAGCCCATTGCTTCAGTATGGCTAACGATGAGTTCATAGTTAGCAGAAGCAACCCCGTAGTCAAAATTATTGAGCAAGAAAACCTAATCACCATTATAAAAGGACCTTTATTCTTCACAAACTGGGGGCTCGTTCACTAATGGAGTGGAAGAATTTTCTGCTCACAAGCTCATAATTCACGTGAAACAAGAGGGGGAGAGAGAGAGAGAGAGAGAGGTTTGGCAATTTCTAAAGACCAAGACAACGTCACTGTGACCCGTTCCTGTCGCTCCGTTCGCTGCTGCTCAACCCTCCAACGTGGCTGATCTCGTTGCATCACTACTCAGTTGCTCTTCCATGCTGTTTCGCCTCTGTTTGTGCTGTTTGTTTTGCTGAATCGGTGCCCAAAAAATCGCTGCTGTTCAATCCAAAAATTCTGCAGCCCTGCGAGGAGAGAGCATTGCTGTTTGGTGTTTACTTTGCTACTGTCCAGACCAGTTTTTACCCCTTTTTATTGCCGTATAATGCCACTGTCGGATGCTTGAAGATCTCTGCTGTTCGGGACTGTTTTGTTGCTGTTTTCGTGCAAAAACAGCAGCTATTTGTCCCGATTTCACTTGATTTCAAATGCAGGTTTTTTTCGGAATTATTTGGAGTGTTTTCCTTGCTGTTTTCGCATAAAAAGCTCGCTGCTGGGCACCTTTTCTTGGGTAAATTAAGTGCTGACATTCAACTCACAAGATGAGCCTCGGTGGAACTCCAAGCACGCGAATCTCACCGGTCGATTCAGGTAGCCTTGCTCTTTCGTCAATTGTTTTTTGGGTTCAAGCTTGAACTAGGTAACATCTCTATCTCCAAATATTCTGAAAATTGATTGCATAATTTGAATGTTTAGATGAATGAAATTTTCGGATATGATGAGATTATTACCCAGTTTTAAAAAAATCTGAATCAGAAGTTATCTTGTGAATATCTTGAGTATCATTGAATTCGACTTTGGGATATTGGCATATCTTTGGATATTTCTTGTGGTTTGATTTGAATATAATTTGAGTCCTAATCATATCTCGGGGATGTCATGCATATCTGAAACATAGTTTCGAATTCATGTGTATATCTCCGGATATTTGATTTGAATTTAAAATAATCCGAATCCAGATCATATCTTTAAGATATCGTGCACACCTTCGAATATTGATTATCTTGTGGTGAATTGGAACCCTTCAAAATCCTGATTATGTCTTTTAGGTTTGGATAATTATCTAAAAATTCATTTCAAATCTCAAGAGATAATTTTCTAAGTTTAAAAGATATGTGAATCCTTGGTGGATGGGGGCTTATCCCCTTTAAAATTCAGCACTTATCCCTAGTTGGCCGAAATTTACTTTAGTTTAAAATCAAATATTTTTATAATCTACCTTGATATAATACATGCTCCCATATGCCTTGTCCCTCGGAATACATGCATTATGGATGACTATCTGATGACGTCATCCACACATGAATTTGTCTAACCTATCCCATAACTTTGGGACCGGACCTACAAATTTCATAATATAGAAATTCACTATCGACTCTACCCCCAGGTACAACGTGAATAAATTATCTTCGGCCCCACCTCCGAGGCACGAGCGAATTCATCAAAAAAATTCAGATATAAAGATGTATTATGCTCAAGGTTCATTATATTTTTATTTGATCTAGTTTTCATAAATAAAAAAATCATAAAAATCATCTTGTCTTAGTCTTAATTGAAATTTCAGAAATTACATCTCAAAAGACTCTTAATATAGATTGGATTTCAATTAATCAATTTGTGTTAATTGTCGGATAAATTTAAGGTGAAGCCGAAAATTCATTAAGAATAATGACATTTCATTTGCATAATCATTTCACATGTCATTTAGAATAGACTTGCATTTTTTGCATATTTAGGATAGACCACATCTTTGCCCTTTATTCATGCATATTTTCATGTCATATCGATTAGAAATCACATTCATGCATATAGAATAGAACTTATTCGCGCATGTCACGTCATATCTTATCTTATTTCATGCATTATTATTCCATGTTATCTAGGTTTATTAAAACATGTTGTATGTCATTAGGTTAGAATTCACATGTTTTTTTTGCATTAAAATTTGATTTTTTTTTAAGTCATCATGGATAGTTGTTTTCCCGTCATATTGTTTCATGCCGCGTTTGCATTCGAGATAGTTGCATTTGCATAGTATTCATCCAATCAAGAAAACCCAAAAAAATAAATTGCACCTTGATTTTCAAAGAAATCAATTAAATTGGCCAACCAAGAAACTTTTCACAAGAATGGTACCGAAAGAGTGTTAATTAAAAAATTAACATAATCAAGTCCCCGAACCTAAATCTCTAGTTAGCAAAAAATAAAGTATTCTCTCATACTTTATTTAGGTATCTAATTTACCTACCAAAAAAAAAAAGATTAAAAAAAAAAAATTTAACATAATAAATAGACAAGTTTACGCTCGGCAAGACCATTTTGAGCAAGAGCACTGAACAGGGACTACGAGGTAAGGTTCCTTGAGAAGTTAAGAAAAAACAAAAAGCTATAGAAAGATACTCCCCACCCAAATCAAAACGAAAAATTTTAATAGTTTTAGATAATCGAGTAGAGATCATGGTTGTAAAGTTTTTAGAGATAGAGAGAAATTCATCATGACAACGCATGAAATAAACCCAGGTATAACAAGAATAATCATCAATAAATTATCCATAATACTTGAAACCACTTTTAGAAATTTGGGAGGCTGGACCCCAAACATTTGAATGTGCTAAATCAAAATAGGTAGTGGAAATAAAAGAACTAATAGGAAAAGGAGATGCAGATTATTTAGCTAAAGGGCAACTAGTACAAGGACGCATAACAAGAGATGAAACAGGCCAAAGTATACGATGTTGATGCGAGAAAAAGACAAATGAGATGCGGATATATGACCCAGGCGTTGGTGCCAAAGTAAAGGTTGAAGATGGCGAGAGTAGATTGAGGTGAGGGAAGCTAGAAATACCGCATCTTATACAATCTTCCGTGTCTACTACCCCGCCAATCGTTCGGTCACTCGTATGATCCCGCACAACACAAGAATCAAAAGTAAATGTCACAATATAACTCATATCAGCAAGTTGCCCAATAGATAAAAGATTAAGGGTTGACTTTGGTATATGCAACACATTAGGCACATTAAAACCGCCAGGGAATAGTAAGATAGCCTTGCATAGTAGTAATAAGAGAGGATCCATCAACCGTAAAGAACCCTTCTTGATTTTTTAGTGCGATCTATTGAGTGAGATGATGAGCGAGAGATGGTCATGTGATGGGCAACCCTAGAGTCAAAAATCTAGGAAGAACTATCACCTAAGGATAATGCGGCGGTTGCGGTAGCAACAGCAAAGGATGCACCAAAAGAACCAAGATGAATCTAAGCTAAACGAAAAAGCTAAACCTCAAAAGACAAAGATGAAGTGGTACGGTTCGTGGATGGAAAAGAGACAAGTGCAACTAAGCGCACAGTGTGCCTCAAAAAGATCACTCATCTTCTAAAAACATCAATCCTTAGAATGTCCATTTTGCTTGCAACAATTACATTAAAAACATGGACCTCGTAAAGAAGAGGCATGCTGGAAACCTCGCTAAGAATATCCAAACTAGAAACCACGCCGAGAGAAGCCATATTGGAAACCTCGGCTGGGGAGTCATATTGGAAATCGGGCGTGGGGTGGCCGATCTTGCGAGAGGGATCTAGAGAAGTACTACGGAGGGATCTAAAGATGGAGGAGCATCAAGAATTCCTCGTCTAGTTTCCTCAACCTGAAGCTCCTTGACCACATCGAAAGAGATTGCGCAAGATAACGATAGAGAATCGACTCCAAACTCTCCTCAAAATTTGGTGAGAGTTGCATCAGGAATTTGTAAAGTCGATTCTTATTCGATCTTCAATTTTAAATGCGGTACAAGCAAGTACAAGTAGCACATGTGGGACATTCTAGATGAGCCAACATTTCAAGTTGGGACCAAAGAGACTTCATATAATTATAAAATTCACAAACAAATCGTATACCCTAAATGGCACGATGAAGTTCTTGCATAAGCGGACAAGCACGAACATAACATGTTTGTGTAAACATCTCGGCAATTTGATCCCATAACTATTTTGCACCAACAATTTGAGTAAAGTGGGGGCGAAAATCGGGGCTAATAGAACCAAATAAGATTGTCCATGCTTTTCGATCGGCAACATGCCAAGCCCTAATTTCAAATTCACGCCGCGTAATCCGATCATCACTAGGTTTGGTCTCAACAATATTGGACAAAGATTTAGAACAAGAACAAGTACCATCAACATGCTCATATAAATCACGATAAGCAAGAGCAGCCACATGCCAAGCCCTAATTTCAAATTCACGCCGCGTATCCGATCATCACTAGGTTTGGTCTCAACAATATCGGACAAAGATTTAGAACAAGAACAAGTACCATCAACATGCTCATATAAATCATGATAAGCAAGAGCAGCCACCACCGAGGGTTTCCAAATAACATAGTTAGAGTCATCCAACTTAACATCAATGCGATCAATCCGATCACTATCAGCCATGATTCTAAGATCAACAAATCAAAGCGGAAGTATATATATATGAGTGAAGAATACAAAACCCAAGGTCGATCGCGAGTACAAGGCAAAAGACGAAGAAGGTCAAGCGAGACAAAGTCGACGAATCGCAAAGTCCGAGCGATATAGACAACGTTGGGTGGCCGGCGCGAGATGAAGGCACAATGAAGAAGACAAGCGAAAAAAATTTTCTCGGGGGCATTGCTCATAAACCCTCAGCCGTAGTCAAGGATTGGTGTAGGTACTCAAAAAAGCAAACCCTAACTCGATACCATGATAGATTCGGAGAAATAGATAATAAAATGATTCATTTACAATTAGGTACAAGGCCGGTATAAATATACGTACAAGGAAAGGTATAAACGTAACTATATGTCCTAATATATATAATAATATATCTAACAGTGAGTAGGGTGTCCTAAGTTAAGGAATGGACGTCAACAAATGAAGGACAACATTCGAACTGTCCAGAGAGAATTCTCGAAGGAATTCGAACGTCCAACCCACTTTGCGCAGACATTCGAAGAGAGCGAGATTTTCTTGATTGTTGCTTGTGGGTCCAACCCAAATATAATAGGGTCGGGAAACACTTTGCTGAGTGAGTGTATGAGTTGAAAAATTTATGTATTCGCTTCGCCTTGATTATAGTCGAACATTCTGTCGATCTCTCCACATGCAGCAGGGACGCTCAACCTAACCACATAAATCCTTTGTGTGAAGTTTATCTCGCGTTTATTTCTCGCTTGGATTGTTTGATTTTGTGTGTACTTTCACGGCTTTGCATGACAGATTCAACAATGACCAAGTATGTGGATCCAAGAAATTACGATCAAATGACCTATTAAGAACAAGATTTCACTGCATAATCTTGTCCGACACTAATTACTAATACGAAATCCGTTCTTCCCCTTACCTTTGGCCCCACAAAATTAGCTTGTTAACAAAGTGAATGAACTTATGTCTATTGAGTAGGCGCGCAGCACTGATCTAATCTAATATTCAGCTTGCTCATGGGGTGTCAACTTGTAGAGTAGCCGTCTCGTTAGTTTTACCTAGTCTATCGAAAGTATTTAATCCATCGAAAGGCAAGAGTACCATCTCACAACAAAGGCGATGGTACGACGTCCGATGAATGGGACTAAGGGAGAAGAACGACCACTTATGAATGGCAGAGGAGCAATTAGGGTAACATCACTTCATTTACGAGGAAAGGTGGTCGATTTCATAGTGGGTTGGTTTCCGACCTAGATTTGAAAACCGGCGCTGCGAGCCTCGTGTAATTGGGAACTGGTCATCAGTTCTGGGACCACCGGTTCTACCCTGCCACATTTATGGTTTGGGTAAGAAACCAAATTCTTATAATAAAGCAAACAAATTACACTATTTCTAGAGGTTTCGGCTTGGAATCGAGAACTAAACCGGTCCTTTGCTACTTTTAGGCTTGCAGAACCAGGAACCAAGTCGGGTTCTTCTAGAACCGGCCTCGAAAAGGTCTGTTCGGTCTGGTTCTCGCTTGAATCGCACACAGTACTCACTCCCAGTCCCAATCGGATTTGAAATGTTGTCGGAACGCTCAGCTAGAGAAGAATCATTTTTCCATATAAAAAAGAAGAAGAAGCGGGGTGTCAAAAATGTTACTTAAACATCAAAATACATTAAAAATGAGGGATTAACCCAAACTTTGACCATACACATACACCGGAGAGAAGGGTTCCTCAAATCCACTGAGAATTGTGGCTTTAACCCACCTCGAAGTTGGACTTTTTTAACCTTTTTCCTTCGAGGGACTTCTATTTCGTTCCCTCTTTTTTCTACTTCAACTATCCACTCATCATCCTTGCTTCTCTGTTTTATGATTTGTTCTCACATTTTGTTTTGTTCATGCTGATGATAGCAAACTATTTAACGGAAAGTGCATGTGTGTTTGTTGGTTATAGTAGAAAGAAAACTGTACTTTTTACAAGTCTAACCATTTAAATTTCCTATAAATCGTGTAGGATACATTAAATGAGAGTAAATCACTACGAAGCAAAACTTCCAAACTTGTGAAGCTTCGGTTAGTCTAGGCGAACTTCAAATGTGTTCATCCAAACACGAGCAATTAACTTCTTCTTTTTTATTGAAAGAAAGATTCCATTTGTTGATCGGGATAATATCTTAGAGGGACATAGAATGCTTTCAAGTTCCGAAATAACTACATAAAAAAAATAGATAACAAAGCAAATTTTGCAGTTAGAAGCACACTCTTATCCTTCAAGAATAGATCTGCCACCACAAAATTTTGGAGGCCGATTACCAAATTCGGTGATGAGCACACACGGAGAACTCACACCTATTGCAACGGCTTGCGGTGCATGTCTAGGTTCGACGTCCCCATCACTATCGCCGAGCAATAATACTAATATCAATATGTTGAACAAGCACATATCAAATACACGTAAGGAACTCTCAAATATATATCAAGATATAGTTCGAGATGGTAAAATCCCTAGATCTAGACCTAAATATAAATCGGGAGAGGAGAGCGGCATAATTTCGGAGAGTTTAGGGAGTGACATCTCGAAGATCCTCATTGGTAGCTATTGATTGAATGAATGGCCGAACTTTTCTCTACATTCACCCAATATCAGCAGCAGAAAAATTATTGACTCTCGCAAACTCCAAAAACATAGTGGGAGAGAAAAAGGAAAGACAAATCAAGTAAGATCAGCCGTAGAAAAATAGAAACGGTGGGAGAAGAAGAGAGGGAGAGGGAGGGAGAGCTCTCCCTAACGTAAATGGCTTGTGCATGAAAGTTCCCTGAAATCTCTCAACTTGGCACAGACTCAAAACCCTCATTTTGATCACATGACTTAGACATGGCCATTTGGGCCCGTGGGCCCGGAATCGGCCCGTTGACCGGACCCACGGTTCCAATCCGGTTTTTAAAAAAAAGGTTAGGGCCTGTCCAACCCGGTTTTAAAAAAAAAAAAAAAGGGGTAACCGGCAAGGGAAAAGGCCTAGGAACCGCCGGTTCCTAGGAACCGGCCATCTCTAACATGACTCATTTCCCACCCAAGTAAAAAGGAGTCAGTCCATTGGTATTCTCCAACCACTTGGCTAAGGAAAATAAACAAAGGAAAAAAAATCAGCATCTGAACCCCCCAGGATCTTAACCCACCAAATGAGGGTCACTTTTTATATCCGGCCCCTTCAAGATCAACTAGGTTTCATTTTACTAAACTATAATCATCCCGCCAAGATCTCATGCGATCTCCCAAGGTGCAATTCATGCACTATCCTCATTATTATAATAGTGAAAGTAAGATCTTGGTGGGGGATATGCTCTCCCGAAGTACTTTCGTGGATAAGAACTCCTTCCTCAGAAAGCAATAACACAGACTTTATGCACAAGTTGTCCACAAGAAGTAGTATCAAAATCGAATGCGTCAAGAAATCACTTATTAAATTGGATGTTGTTACCCCCAATCTTCCCTCTTAGATCTATTTTATGCCAACTCTTGGGAGGCCATCCCTCCTTTAATTGTTTCCTTGGAGGAGTTATATTGTTCCTAGGCCACAAAAAGTAAAAAGTTCAACGCACTTGTACACCTTTATATAGAAGAGTTCCTATCTTAAACATGTTGTATCCTGTCTGGACTGCAAAAGTGGAAAAATTGCCCAAAAAAACCCTAAATCTATTGTACTTTTGCCAATTCAATCCTAAATATTTTCACCTTTCGCCAATTAAGTTCATTCAACCAATTTTAGCCAGAAATTGCTGACATAGACGTCGACTTCCTATGTACCACCGCCAACACCGATGTAGACAACTTTTAATAATATTTTAATATATTTATGTTTTTTTAAAAAAATTTCCTTTTTTTCTTTACTTTTTCTTTACTAGCTGGCTAGGGTTTTCGGGCCCTCACCAGCCACTAAACGAGTCTCCTAGCCCTCGCTAAGTGCGAATGAGGGCTGCGACGCCTCGCTTGGCCTCGCCTAAATCATCGTGGTCTTGCCCGTAGTTGCAATGGTCTAGGCGAGGCCAACCTTGCCTCGAGGGCGCTATGGCCTTGCCCGAGGCGCATGGCCTTGCCCGCACGAGGCGTCGTGGCCCTCACCAATGGCTAGCGAGAGCCGGCGGGGCCAGCAAGGACTCTGCCCTCATCAGTGGCTGAGAAAAAACAGAAAAAATAAAGGATAAAATTCAAAAAAAATATTAAAATATTATTAAAATTGTCACATTAGTTCCAACTATACCACGTAAAACAGCCAAGATCCGCGTTGGCAAATTCCAATTGAAATTGGCCGGATGAACTCAATTGATCAAAGATGAAAAGATTTTACTGAATGGGCGGGATTAAAAGGTTTAGGATTGAATTGACCAAAGTGCAATAGGTTTAAAACTTTTTGGATAATTTTTCCCTACAAAAGATAAGACGCAATTAATGAACATATCTTTATCTAGTCAGACTTAAAATTTGATACGGTACGATTGCAGTATGTAGACTCGAATTGCCTGCCATGTTCTACCTACATCGCTTAGGTTAGTAGATAAAGAATTGATCATTCATGTGTGGGTTAGGCACTATAAGATTCATGCAATCTTATGCTGGATCTTGGATTTCGATTCTGGGGAATATATTACTCCACTTGAGGAGATTGGACCATTTAATACTCCTTTGTCTAAATGGGTTCTCAATCATGGAGCTAAAAAAAATTAAGTATGATCAACTTTCTACCACCGCTTTATATAAACCCTACAAGAACTCCCTCTCTTTCCCACAACTTCAACTCTCTCTCTCTCTCTCTCTCAAAAAAAAATCACTCTTGCTCTGAGAAATGGGTGCTTCCAGACCTTCTTCTTCTTCTTTCAGCTGCGAAATCAGAATCATAGAAGCCAAGAACATGGACCTCGTCCAGCCCTCCGACACAGTCTTCCTCAGGCTCTATCTCTCTGCGGGGAAAACCAACCAAAAGATTCGACTGAACACGCGAGAGCTTCCATCACCGTCGAGCTCCGGCTTGCATTGGAACGAGTCGTTCTCTCTGGAATGCACCGGGAATGAGGACTCCGTGAAAGCCCTGCGGCAAGAGAGCGCCGTGTTCGAGCTTCGGACGCGGAGCAAAGCCTCCATCCTCGGTCCCATCGGACGCCGATCCAGAGTCGTGGGCAGAGCGGAGATTCCGTGGAGAACCATCTTGGAGTGTCCGGGCATGGAGATGGAGACGTGGGTGAGGATGGGCTTGTCGTCGAAAGGACATGTTTCCGAGGATGTGAAGCCTCCGTCGGTGAGGATCGCGATGAGGTTGAGGATCGCAGACATGGCGGACGTGGGCAGGAAGGAGAGAGCAAGAGAGGCGAGGTTGAAGAAGACGGGGGAGTGTGGATGCGATGACTGTGGCCTTAGCTTGTGCAGTCGCGAAGATTATGATGTATTTGTTGCATTAGCGGCGTCTGTCGAGGCCTTTTAGGTGGTTTCCTTGGTTGAACGATTATCATCAAATTTATTGATTTTAGTGCTTTTTTTTTTCCATTTTGTCGGTTTTATAATTTAATGTGAAGTTCTAACCATATTAGATGTTTTGCAATTGCTCCGCCAAGTTTGGGAATTCGAGTGTTCTTTTTTCAATTGTATCAGTAAAAGGAGTAAGATTTACATTGCATTACAAACAATGAATAACATCTCTAATACATACACATATATATATATATATATGTGTGTGTGTGTGAGAACAGGGGAAAAATGAGTTCCTTTCAAAGTAAGTTCATCAAATTATTTTTGACAACTTAATCAATCAAGTCGAATAATCAAATTTGTTCCATCCACACTCAAATCACTCAACCAAATCTTCGAGGTTTTGGACTATATGATGTTCTTCCTTCTCCCTAGCTACGACGTGAAGAAACCTCTAGGCAATCAAGTTTTGAGCAGTAGAATCTTTCTATCATATATACCACGGTTTTCTTCAATAGAAAACACACAATTATAATAGGTTTAGGACTTTTTTTATTATTCTCCCAATCAATCACAGCAAAGCAGAACTTCAGAACTTGTTTAGCATTCACGAGCCTTGTCTTGAAATTCCGGATAAAAGGAACATTATTGTGATGCTTCGGCTAGTCTAGGTGAACTTCAAATGTGTTCATCGAAACTTGAGCAATTAATATGAATGACTGATAATTCGAAGAGGTGGATCAGTTGAGGTGTGTGAAAATTGACTCGAACAACACTTGTTCTATCATACTAGAAAAAGAATTGAGGTAAATGGCTTTGTGCATCATAGATCCCTAAAATCTCTCAATTTGGCACAGCCAAAAAATCCTCTTTTTGATCACTTGACTCATTTTCCAAGAGTGACTTGTTACAAGTTCTATAGAGGTTTCATCTAGTTTTAGATTCCGTAGAGGTTTCATCCAGAATCCGGAACTTATTGATCAAAGCGAGTTCCTTATTTTTTTAAAATCTAAAACCTACCCTACATTTTTTGGAATCTACAACCTACTCGCATACTTTGGAACCCGAAACCTACCACATCATAGGTTCTAAATCGGTCTATATTTTTAGTTTAATGACTGAAATGAGTCATCACATTTAATAAGTGCCACTTGCCGCTACAATCAACTAACCACAACTCCTATTTAAACACGAATAAATATGAAACATTAACAAAGTAAAAGTCTTGGTGAAAACTATTGCCGGAAATAGAAGCTAAAACTAATAGTTCCAGATTGCACATTTATCATCGGACGCCTTGAAATACCACATGATCGCACAAAAATATATGCCAAGAAAAAGCGAAAAATTGGTTACGGGTTCCATGTTCCAAGTTACAAGTTCCAACTATTTGGAATCTTGAACCTACTAATTTGAACAGGTTTTTTAATTTTTGAAACTTAGAACCTACTCTATATATCTTGAACCCTAAAACCGGACAGGTTCCGATTTCAGGTTCCACTCTAGAATCATGCTCACCCCTTTCATTTCCCACCCAAGTCAAAAGAGGAGTCTACGAATTGGTATGCTCCAACCACTTGACTAAGGAAACAAACAAACGAAAAAATAAAAAAAAAATCAGCATCTAATCCCGAGCATCTTAACAGACCAAACGCTAGGGTCACTTTTTTAAGTCTGGCCCTTCGAGATCAACAAAGGTTCATTTTACTAAACTATAGTCTTCCCGCAAGATCTCCTGCGATTTCCCAAAAGGCAATTCATGCAATATCCTCATTATTATGATAGTGAAAGTAAGATCTTGGTGGGGGCATATTCTCTCTCAAAGTACTTTCATGGGTAAGAACTTCCTCATAAAGCAACAACACAGACTTTAGGCGCAAATTGTCCACAATAAGTAGCATCAAAATCTAATGTGTCGAGTCAATGAAGCGTTAGGCTGAGTTGGTGAGATTCCATGGCCTTAAACAATTAAACCGATGAGGTCCCAGATTCAAATCTCCCGGCCGCGTCTTAGGAGACTTAACCGGTGGCATTGACGCTCATATCCTCACCATCTCGAGGAATAGTCCATTGCACGTGAGAAATCTCGGTTATAAAAAAAAAAAATGGGTGTTGTCACTGCCAATATTCCCTTTTAGATCTATTTTATACCGACTCTTGGGAGGCCATCCCTCCTTTAATTGTTTCCTTGGTGCTTGACTTTCTGAGAAAATTGAAGCTAGTTATATTGTTTCTTGAACCAAAAAGAAAGCGTTAAACGCATGTAAGTCTTAAATCTATTGAATTTTGGCCAATTCAATCTTAATTATTTTAATTTTGCCAATTGGGTCATAAACTTCTTCATGTTATACCAATTAGGTTCTTCCGATCAATTTTGGTCTATAATCATTGACATGGACGCTAGTTGTCATCCGTGGCACGATCGGTACTAGCATTGACAATTTTCATATATATTTCAGTGTTTTTTTATTTGTTATGTTCCTCTCCCTTTTATTTATTTTCTTTGTTTTTTTTTTCCTTAAAGTGACCGGTGATGGTTGTCGAGCCTTGCTGGCCACCGGGCAAGGGCCATGACGCCCTTGTAGCCACCGTCGACCACTTTAAGGAATAGAAAAGAAAAGAAAAAGAAAAACAAAATAATCAATTAACAAATAAATTTGAAAATTATTAAAATATCATTAAAACATATGTTTGCCTCAACAACGGCAGTTCCATGTAAGATGGCCGGTGTCCACATCAACAATTTGCGCCTAAAATTGGACGAGATAAACTCAATTAGCAAAATATGATGAGGTTTACTTGATCAATTGGCAAAATTAAAAGGATTAGTAATGAATTGGCAAAAATGCAATCAATTTATGAATTTTTGAACGATTTTACCGATTCTGGATGCGAATTGTCAGCCATGTTCTATCTCCACGGCTTAGCTTAGTATAAAAGAAATGAATCGTTAATTTTGGGGGGCTAGCCACTATGAGATGCATGTAATCTTATGCTGGATGTCGGATTTCGATTCTGGGGGAGTATATTACTTCGTCTACGAGTCATTGAGGAGATTGGACCATTTAATACTCCTTTGTCTAAATGGGTTCTCAATCATGGAGCTAAAAAAATTAAGTATGATCAACTTTCTACCACCGCTTTATATAAACCCTACAAGTACTCCCTCTCTTTCCCACAACTTCAACTCTCTCTCTCTCTACCAAAAAAAAAAAACAATCTTGCTCTGAGAAGTTATCATTTTTTAAAAGAATTTGACACTTAAGTGATCGTTTTTAAAAATTTTGATACTAAAGTGAGACTTTGTATACAAATTTTGGCACTTGTGATGTACTTTAGCCCCAATCAGAAGATCCAATTGAACACGCGGGAGCTTCCATCGCCATCAACCTCCGGCTTGCATTGGAACAAGTCCTTCTCTCCGGAATGCACCGGGAACGAGGACTCCACGAAAGCCCTGAGGCGTGAGAGCGTCGTCTTCGAGTTTCGGACGCAAAGCAAAGCCTCCACCCTCGGTCCCATTGGATGCCGATCCAAAGTCATGGGCAGAGCGGAGATTCCGTGGAGAAACCGTCTCGGAGTCTCCAGGCGTGGAGATGGAGATGTGGGTGAGAATGGGCTTGTCGTCGAGAGGACGTGTCTCCGAGGGTGTGAAGCCTCCATCGGTGAGGGCGAGGATCGCAGACATGGTGGACGTGGGCAGGAGGGAGAGAACAAGAGAGGCGAGGCTGAAGAAGACGGGGAAAGTGTGGATGCGATGACTCTGGCCTCAGCTTGCGCAATCGCGAAGATTGCGATGTATTTGTTGCATGAGCGGCCGCTGTCGTGGCCTTTTAGGTGGTTTCCTTGGTTGAACAAATTATCATCAAATTTATTGATTTTAGTGCTTTTTTTTATTTTTCCATTTTGTCGATTTTTATTCTTCAATGTAAGTTCCAACAATATAAATATTTTGCAATTGCTCTGCCAAGTTTGGCAAATCTCTTAGTCCTTTGGGTTTTTTTTTTTTTTTCTGGTCGAAGTCCATCGGTTAATTACTCGTGAAATTACACATACATAGATACGATGGCAATCATCTTCTGTCATACATGTCGGGGTTTTCTTCAATAGAAAACACATGAATCCTAAGTCCACGGCAATCGCGTTTTACAAATGTTCGTGATTTCGATAGTTAAGGTTGATTATCACGGTCAATTCGACCACGATCGCTGGACCTCGGACAAACCTGATCGATTGTGTTGTGCTGTCTCAGCTAGAGAGAGATTCCCCTGCCCTCAAGGAAAGAAAAATCTACAAAAATCTATCAGCACAATCTTACTTTTGCTGAAATGTTGCGAACGGATTTTTACCCTTTTCGAATCCACCTACCGGACGTGATATACAGAAAACGACTCTATCACCATGCTCTAGAACTCCGTCGTTTATATCTCGAACATGAAAATGACCGCCTCTCCGTCCTTTCTAACAAGTGCTTATTAAGGAAAAATTCGATGCGATGTAGTATACAAGAGCATGAACAATGAAGCAAGATGAAAATAGGACGTAACTCCATTCATTCCACTAGAACTTTCAGCAAATTCTGCCAACCCTACCAGAACATGATCAAGGAGACTATGAAACCGAGCAGCTAAACCAGGAAAGAAATAAGAAAGGGCATAAAGCTACTGCATCCACATATACAAGCAACTCTCTGTTACGATAAATAAAAAGGAATTCCGAGATGTGACCACATATGCCTCCCCTCGCTACGGAATCTGGAGAAGATCGGAATAAACACTCATCAGACCACATCAACAGCCACAGACAGCAGAGAGAAACCATTCTAAAAATCTGATGATCCATGATTCACACCAAAGGGTTCAAATCGATTATCCATTCAATTCATTTCATGATTTAACCCCGACGCATCATTCCATCCGAATCGCAGAAATTTCTAGCATGGTTTGGCTCGAGTCCAACAACTTAAAAAGCATCTAAAGCGCATGATTCTACATTCTAAATGAGCTACGAATGGAATTTAAGCAAGTTGGATGATACACTACAACGCATGCAATATTACCATCACTCTTGCTATATCGAGGCAACTATTCTCCCTTGTCTTAGTGACTACAAATACATTTACACTCAACCTAAAGAGAATTGTCAAAGATTGAAAGACAAAGCAAGCTCTAGAGGTTTAAGCTTGGCAATCAACCAGTTAGCACGAGAAACCACAGCAACTATATCCCTATGATTAAGCATGATGAAACACACGCACACGCACAAAATCAAAAGGCACACAGCATAGAGATAAGTTATAATTAATTACGGTTTAAAACAGCTCCTTAGGCTTCCATAGAAAGCAAATTAGAGCAATAGCCCAAGGTTTTCCATTAACTAAGTAGGATAAATACATCAACATGCAAAAGAAAATAACCTACATATCAATGAACATTAATGCTTCATTTTCATCCATTCTAGATCTTGTTAGTTGTTTCCAGATCTTAGATATGTCCCCATCATTGCAAGTTACTGCTTGTATTGAATTCAATCCCGTCATACCTTTTCATTGTTGTCAGTTATGATTGTAAATCCTCCAAGTGCTCCAAATGTGCCAAGTCCCAATCAAGCAACCGTAGTAGTCTTCTCTACAAGTACTTCTTCTAGTTTGTGAGAGGGACCGTTAGCTGTGCTGGTATTCTTAGATTCTGCTGCTTCCTCGTACGCAGCTTCATGGACACCAAGGGCAGCGCGACCAGATGGATCAAGATTCTTTGACCATGCTGCGTCCCACTCAACTGCTTTTGCAGTACTGCAAGCCACACTAGGACCCCCAGGAACGGTAGATCTTGCAGCATTCTGCTCAGAAGCAGAGATAATCAGTCGATCTATGGAAAAAGCAGAGTAAAGAAAGCAATAAATTGAACACGCGGTCCACTTTTTAACACATCCAACTTGCTAAAAGGAAATTCCAACCCGATTAGCATTGACTATAATTTTGGTCCTAATGACTGTTATTGAAGAAAAGAGAATTATCAATGACAGAATTGGCTACCTTCATATTATGTAGTCATTAACTGAAAAGTGGATATATGGGCTCATCATCACAATTTGTTAATTTCCATGGATGCAAAAGTTAGGTTCAGAAGAGAAAGCTTTGGAGTGAATATCTGGTTTCTCTAGTCACTTAAATCCAGATCCACGTGCAGTGGAATACAAGTAGGAGAAATCCATATAGAGGACAATTTTAAGGCTAATTAAATCACATCTCGTTCCATGGTAAGTTATGTGCGAGGAGTTTGAATTATCCTAATTAAATCATATCTCATTCCAGGAGAAGCTATGGTGATTTCCATTTTGCTTCCACAACCCTATACAATTGCATAACATGCGGTGACTGGAAATATTAAAAAACCCAAAAAATTTGATAGTGGTGAGGGAACCCCATAAACCTCATAGACATAATCACCATTAGTTCCAGACCAGATGGCACACGCTGAGAGAGAGAGAGAGAAAGAGAGAGTCCAATTAACACAACAGCCACTGGTGAAGAAAGCACTAAACTCACCTTAGGAAAGAACTTTTCAAAGATAGCTCTATAGTAATATGCCTCTTTGGTTGTAGGAGTGTTTTCCGGGTATACAAAGCTTGCGTTCATTAACATTGCATCAGTAACCTGGCACAGGATGATTAAAGCATATATTTGTGAGAAATAAGCATACCCCGTGTTCTCTCAGATTCAAGGAATAGAGCCATTCGAACCAATAAAATCGACATATATTGCACATATACTACTGGACACTTCAACGCCACTATTGTACAATCTAAAACCCATATCTGTCGTACTTAACATAAAGCAACTAGGAGAGAACTTATAACTAGAAGAAGTTTATATGACGTCATACTTGCTTGTCAGAATGGTCCTTCAAGCCATCAATCCAACTGTAACCCACTCCATCACTAAACTGTTCCTTCTGCCTGTACAGTATATGCTGGAACCAAAATAAACCATGTGAATATGGATCGACAACAATCTCTATCGAAACTGATATATGAGATAATGTATCCTTTATACAAATATCCAGATATATGTAGATGTCTAAGCATGTGGGTTAAATGATAGTATGCTAGGTGACAGGTCAGCAGTTAAAACAAAGAGAGAGCTTCATACTTTTGGTAGATAAGGGTTCTGATCATCATCAAATGCATTGCGTAGGATCCACTTCTCAATCCTCCCAAGATCAGGTCTTACCTGCATTCAGCAGGATTAGTAAAGACATAAGGTTAGACACAAAACCTTCAGAAAACAGACCCTAGCATTGATTCTAATAGATTAACAACCATCTCCAAGCCTCCAACATTTATGCCAATAGACCAGACAACGTATTAGGCAAGTTCTGAATTGCATTTGATGCTCTCTATCGCGCACTTAAAATGGAAGAGAGAGAGAGAGAAAGAGAGAGATGGCAACAAAAAGGAGAATACGTGGAAAGAAGAGAAGAAATCTGCTATACTCAAAATCTCTTCATCCGAGAAACTGATCATGACACAAAATTGCAGTTGCCACAAACTATGCAGCCAACCACTAAATTTCTTTTTATTCCAATCATAGATAAGTTCCAGGATTTATCTAATAAAAAGCGGAAATTACAACAACAGAGTCGAAGTAACCCACCATTTTCCATTCAGGATCTATACCCATTGCTGCGTTTAAGAAATCTTTATCCAGAAATGGCACCCGAGCCTCAACACCCCATGCTGAAGTTGATTTGTTTGCCCTCAAGCAGTCATAAAGATGAAGAGCTTTGATCTGTTCAAAACAAAACAAGTGAACAAGGACTATATTCTCAGTAGAACTCAGCACAAGAGAGCTATTATATCCCCTCTCAAGTCAGCCATACAGGAAGGATATGCAAATATCCCTCGGACAATTAAAATACCTTTCTACAAGTTTCTTCGTGCAACTCCTTCTTGTTAGGTGCCTTGTGGAAATATAAGTAACCTCCAAATATTTCATCTGAACCTTCCCCTGAAATCACCATCTTCACTCCCAATGATTTAATTTTTCGAGACATCAGGAACATCGGAGTGCTCGCCCTAACGGTAGTCACGTCATATGTTTCAATATGATATATAACTTCCTCAAGTGCATCTATGCCTTCCTGGTTTGAGGAAAAAGAAGCTAACAATAAGCATCGATCATAAAGATTATAATCGAATATACATTTTCTCCTAGCTAGAAAGAAAAATAAACCTGAACGGTGAAGTGAAATTCATGGTGGCGAGTTCCAAGATAACCTGCTACCTCTCTTGCAGCTTTTAGATCAGGAGAACCCTGGCCAACAGTTTAAAGAAGAATCAGAACAAAATAGATCATAACAAAGATTCCAGTCACCGACATCAACAGTAGAATCATGACTCTATATGTTGCACAAACGACAGAAATCAACAGTTCTCCACCCGTCAGTTGACTACAACAGATTAACAAATTATATCCAAAGATATGAAGGTCCCAAACCATCACAGTTGGCAAACATTAATCTATAAGCCCAAGAGATATCCTTCAATCCAGCAAATTCCTGACAAAGCCATCTTAACAACGCGGTGAAAACCCTTCTCTTCAATATGGCGTTCCAAGTAACAGTCAACAACTTATATTGACCATATTTTTTCAATCTTAATGGCTAGGCCAAATGTAATTGCTCTATATGACAATGTCTGTAATTATGATAATGTGATTCTTTTTCCTCAAGACATTTGAGTCCTACCTTAAGAGAAAAGATTATCAGTTTTATATAATGGAGCCACTGTCCCTTTTCTCTAGACAAGTATCTGTCTATCAGTATAATGAATGATAATTATCCATTACAAGAGAACATTTCCCAACAATTTACAACATTTTGTACTCCATAGACTAATGTTTTCGGCAGTAACCTTTTATCATCAATATCAGTAAGTACTTATAGCATAGCTATTATTAGCGGCCAATATATGAATATCTGATAAGGAAAGCATATCACAATAAAACCAAGTTGAATTTACCCAAAATGGCACTTTACTCAAAAAATTCACCAGCCATGGGAACAGTAAAGCAAATTATTAAGCATGAGGTACAAAAAAATGTCATGGGAACACCTTCAAACCAATGCAAAAGGTGTGCAACTGTGAGCCCCATTGACAAGCAGCTTCAGAGTCCGCCAAATAGCGAGAAGCCACAGAAGCAACCAAAGATGAGTCCAGACCTCCAGACAGAAGTACACCAAACGGTACATCAGTCATTAGTCTCTTGATGACAGCCTGAATAAGACGAGGAGAAAAACCGATTGAGAAATTAAAAAATTTAGAAATTACTCAATGCAATCCAAAAGTAGAAAGGTTTGGGAATCATTCAAAAGATTCTCCACAAACTCTCGATATAACCCGCTTGAAAAAGTTCTGGATAATTAACGAAATGAAAAAATTGTCTATTCTTTATAGAGATTAGTGAAAAACCAGACATTGCTCCTCTTTACAGAGCAGGACATGTTCGTATCTGGTTTTGATCCTTTATTTTTAGGCTAGACACCGCTTCTCGTTGTTCTTCTTCTAATTTGAATGCTATGCTGTAGGTTGTCTTCTGGCTTGAGTGATGGAGAAGTTAACTTTGGCAGACAAGTAGAATTTCTAATCTTCTAAATTGTCATTGCAAATGCACTACCACCCAATATTGACTGGAGCATCTCACCAAGAGTACCAATAGGGTTTCTGTACTTCTTTAGTTAACCTATTCCTCCAAATTAAGCCCCATTCAGCATCTTTCTACATTAATACAGTTACACCTCTCTCAAAACTTAGTCGCCAAAACCACATGATCATCACATCTGATAATAAACTGGTCACTACCTTCTGGCTTACCTTCCAACCCCCCCCTTTTTTTCTCTCTTCACGCACCCCCGTTTCTGTTGTTCTTCATGCACAATATGTTGCCCTTTCAAGCTTTACAGACACACAATAAAACAACTTGACTTTTTATATAAAATGATGCATAACCTTAGAAAATTGGAAGTGGCACAAACTGGAAATATTGGTGATACCAATGCCCAACCAGTGGAATCAGAAATTATCCTGTTCTAGAAGGGGCTCTGCTGTGGATGACCGAGCTGGCAGCTCTCTAATAAAGAAATAGTACGTCCAAGTGAAGAAGCACATATTACAATATGAACCCCACATACACGTGACAAGCACCACTACAACACCATATTATGTAACCGACTTCATAATAATTTCTTATAATTTGCATTGAGAAACAGAAAGGAAACATGCTTACAAGTTCCACTGAATTTTAAGAACAAAACCCCGGGCAATGTAATGGTATGATCATCCACAGTCATAGATAGTACCCCCAGCATCAGCTATAAGCGATTTACAACTGGAACGTTCAACAATTGATGCACTAAAACCGTAAGAAGGCACAACTATGGCCAAAAACTAAATAAAACTACTTTGTAGAGAAAGTTCCTTTGAGCTATAAAGCATCAACAGGAAAAGAACTTTGGGGATGTTTTCCTTTATAATCAGGAATACTAGATGAAGAAATCCAAAAGTACCTTCTCAAAAGCTGCACGAAGAACAAGGGGATCATAGGGACCGGAAGGTATTTGCTCTGTGTACCATGGAGGGTTATACCACCTTCTAAGACCACCTGCAAAATGGCCACTTTAGCTTGGACAGTAAAAATTGCAATAAAAGCATTAATACTACCTCAAAAAGAGTAATTTAGAAAGTACAAGATTCATACAGAAGGTCAAATTTATTCCTTTTCAAAGATTAGTTTCACAAATGCGTCTTCGCATATTAAAACCAGCTCAAGGCTTGATATTTAATTACTCACCTCATCTAGATGAGTTAAAAATGGCAAGAAACTTGATAACCAACCATAAAATAACCTTTCCATTCCATTCAGAAACTCAATCTACGGAGGCTTTTCAGATTTATGCCACTGGAATTATATCCACTACAGAGCAATAAAACAATTTACAAGGACCCCTAATATCGGATAAACCTAACCACCAAGAAAAGTAATATACAACCTGAACCTTGTTTGCTAGAGTATATGTGGCCTGGAGGGAAAGACACAAATCTTTCACAATCGTCACTCAAGGCTTTCATTTCTGAGGCAAACCAGATTGATCCTGCAAAGATGATTAAAACATAATTATTCTAGAAATCACGGGTACTTGTCCAGAAAAGTCAAAAGCTGGAAACACATGAAATTGAAGCATTAGCTAAGAATTTGCTAATACATTCCAAAAGTTCTTTGAATCTTTAATACCTAGAAGGAAATTATCCCATTATATCATGGTCATCTTTTAGTTCCGGTTAAAGCATGTACATCCCGGTCAAAGCACATACCATCAAGTCCCCAGCCCATGTAAAGTGGTGTTATCCCAATGGCATCCCGAGCTGCAATAAAGCTTTTGTCACGGGTGTCAAGAAGTACAAAGGAGAACATGCCATCCAACATATCCACAAACTCTTCTCCATATTCTTCATACTACAAAAGGAGGAAGAAGGAAACATTTATATTCAACTTATTAAACAGTCTACAGAAAAGCCAAAAGGAAAATCTGGCTGCAAAACAGATCAATTTTGTCCTTCATACACCATTAGAGAGTTAAAGTATCCAGAAGAATCCATCGAGTACATGCATTTAGAATAAGATTCCAAGAAACTTCAAATCCAGATTAACTATGTTCAACCCTACAAAGAAAAATCAAGTGGACAAACCTGATGGCTGGGCACACATATATTTCGAAAAGCCATTTGAGCAATTGTAACATGGAATATGGTACAATAAGTTGGTCCTCCTCAAAGAATCAAAACCACTATAATTACCAAGGAAGTCCTCAGTCACTTACCAGATGAGCAATGACTTCGCAGTCACTTCCAGTGTGGAACTGATGATTCTTCAGCTTTTCTCTCAATGATTTATGGTTGTAGATCTCCCCATTAACCTGAAATATTATCCCTCTGCCAATCATCTCTACAGTTCTAATGTGATTCAGTACAACAAACGTTAAACAGAAGAAGATTCATCAATGACTATGAACTCCCTCTAGGAAGATGTTCTATGAACAAGAAAAAACAGAAGCAACAGCACGATGTTATTGAACCGATTGATTAAAACTTGAGTACATTGAGTTATCGAACCGTACATTTCTATTTTATCAATGCATGATGTTGCCGAACCGTACATTGAGTCGTATTAGATTAAAAGAAGAATTTCAAAGGTAACTTTCACCCAAAGCGCCACCAAGTCTTATCCTCAACTGATTATACCTTGAAACTTGTTAAGGCGGTTCTATCTTGTCGAAGAACAATTCAAGTGCATTTGCTTCCATTCTAATGCTAGTAACCTAATGAACATTCCTCCCAACCGACTCACTAGATACAGACAAGCATCCCATAAACTAAACAGTACCGTCACAACAACAGTCTTATCCTCGTTGTAAAGGGGCTGATCTCCTGAAGTGGGATCCATGATGGCCAATCGCTGATGCGCAAGGTAGCAATCCCCATTACAGTGCAATCCACTCCAATCAGGACCTCTATGCCGCAGCCTACACGCCATTTCAACCCAACAAACGAGCCAATTAGTCAAAAACTTCTTCTCACAATGCAGAAATTCCAACCCGAAAAAGGAATAAACTAATGTTATCAATCATGCTTCAGGGGAGAACACTTAGAAATGCTAAGGTAAATGGGCAGATACACACGAGTCCATGATTCAACGAAGACGCACATCAGATAAAGCAGCAAAAACAGAGCTCATGCCGAAAGCGAGACGAATTCGATCGCATTGAATCCACGAGATAGACGAGGGAGAAGACGAATGAGAATGGCGGCGCATCGATGAAGCGAAACGAACCTCCGAGACAACTCGATGATACGCGAGCGCTTGGCTTGCGAGGTGTCAATGCAACCAAAGACGGCGAGTATTCCACACATGGCGTCTCTCTCTCTCTCTCTCTCCAATCGATTGCAGAGGAAGAGGGACGAAGAAGAAGAAGGAGGTGGCGACGGAGACTGCTGAGCTGGATGGGTTTGGCTTCTCTTTCTTATTATATATATAATTCGATCAGGGCCGTTAGATTCCGACAACTTTTCAAAGATTCCCAATCTCTTTTATTTGATTATTACTAGGGTTTGCTGAATCCCAGTCGAGCAGACCCTTGTTTGAGATTCGGACATGTGTACAATAGTAATATTCTGGATCAGCGAGCAATTGTCCCGTGCTTCTCGTGCTTCGGTGCACCTCGTTCTGCCGACCAATGGCGTCGAAGCACCGCGGGGCGAAAGCCGCCTGTGACCTCGAGGGACAAGCACCCATGACGAGCCCGGATCGACTTCGAGTCGGTTCGAATCGCCCGGGATGATAGCTTCGTGAGTTTTCGTGGAGCTTTCATTCGTGGCGTTCGTGTTATGAATATTCGTTTTGGAAGTTGCTCGAAGCGATTATAAGAAAGTAAAATCAAGCATATGCACAGATATAAACAAAGCTAATGTCAAACATGAGATGCAGTTAATCGTATCGAATCCACGAGATCGGCAAATAAGAAGAAAGAAAAGTAGGCTAAAATGATGATGTGAATCGAACTTGCTACTCAGCTCGATGTTGCACGAGCGCTTGGCCTACAACTTGTCCATGCAATCGAAGACGTTCGAGTTTAAATTCTTGAGATCAATCGATTACAATGGAGGCATATATATGTATACTAATAGTTAATATGATCTTTATGAGTAGGAAAATGGAAAAAAAAAATTATTTTAGAAAATAGTCATATATCTTGTATTTTCTAGTATATTGTGCATTTCCTAATAAAAGCATAGTTACCACATATACATGTATATATATATATACACTTATATGTGTGGTTATACATGCGTAATACTTTAGTTAGACAAAAGTGACATAACATGGTTACCTCGCATTCCTACTGTTAAGTTATTTTCAAATAGGCATTTTGCTTGTTCTTAATAAGGGTTAATACCAAAGAAAAAAATAATAATGGTTAATACCACGAAAAAATCTATATTGGTATACCTATGGCATATTTACCACAAACTATTTTTATTTATCACGAAAACTACAGACCGGTACACTAGTGATGAATTGACGTTGGAAAACAATAACATGAAATACTTTCCAAAGAATATATTCAAATTGATTGAAATTAAGTTCTTCTTTACATAGGATGAACGTCATTTATATAAATATGACTCCTTAAGAAATTAAAGATAACAATAAACGAGATAATACGAATCAAATCTAATCCTAATCAAATAAGAATTAAGTTAAATCAAACAGAATTCAAATCAAATATTGCGATTGGATACATAATAAAGTTACCTAAAATAGAAAAATGCTCAAAAACCTATCTATATGACTTCGAAACTCGAAAATACGTCGTACATCACAAAGAAAGTAGTGAATATTGATCAAAAGGCTATTTTGCTTCAACCGACCGAATTTGAGCGCAATCCGAGCTCGTCACCCACCAAATAAGTGAAATCTACGTGATTTCTAGCAATCACGTGTTTTCAAGAAATCACGCGCGGATGTTCTACATCATGAATTTATCCCAAACTATTTTTTTACCAAGTAAAACCTCAAAAGGGTACACTTGTGATAAATTTATCCAAATTATTTTTTTGATCACAAAAACCCTAAACCGATGCATTTGTGACAAATTTACCCTTCGTTAGTTTTCATTAAATTGAGTTAATACCACAAAAAATTCTAAATTGATACACATATGATAAACAAAGAGTAAAAATCTCAAAAGAATACGTCTATCAACTCGCCACGTGTCATCAAACTCAAGAATTTGACGATGAAATTAACATAGGGTAAATTTACCACAAGTGTATCAATTTGGGATAAATTTGTCACAAGTGTACCAATTTAGGGTAAATTTATCACAAATATATCGGTTTAGGATTTTTTGTGGTCAAAAAAATAGTTTGGGATAAATTTATCACAAGTGTACTAGATTCTACGTGGCAAAAAAAGTAATTTTAGTTAAATTTATCTAGAAGTGCATCAGTTTGAGATTTTTTCATGGTATTAACCCTCTTATTTAAAAACAAACGCACCCTTATTTTTCATAAACACTGATAAATTGGAGAAACAAAGAGAATGTTGAGCGAAAAGGGATTACATGTTGATTAAAGTAAAAAGGGCTGGTTCCAACGTCTAATTTTCAAAAGATAGAATTCGATATGTCTATGGACTTTAGGGTATAAAATGACATAATAACATATGTCTCATTCTCATTAAATGTTTCTAATCTTTAGGAAATTTAAATTCTTTTCCTAAAATACATGATTTACCATAATTAACATCTTTCTTTGTCATATTTTGTCCAATTTTTGCGCGGTCACGTACAGTTCGATTTGGAAAGGGGAAGAAAAAGGAAATGAGCACCTCGGATTTTCTCACTTTATTCTTTGTCATAGTCTTGGACGAGGTTCACTAAGTATCAGTGGCATTGTTGTAAATACATCAAGCATAATCTTTACGTATTGTATTTTTTTTCTTTCTTAAGCCATTTCTATAAATGAAAAAAAATCAATTTATAATCACTAATGATCCTTGTATCTATGCTTCAAAAGAATAAAATCGTGAATTCATTTAATATCGATCAAGAATTTTTACTCATCGGGACAATACAATTCCAATGTTTTTTAAATTAAGAAAATGGAAAAAAAATATTAAAAGGAAAAGGACAGGAGTTGTCTTGTTCGAACAAAGAAAAGCAACAAATCAGAGGTAGAGACGTCTTGTCTCTTCTGTTTTGATCCCGCACTTCACCTTTCTCGTGAAAATTAGTATTTTATTTATTTGTAACAATTATATTTAATAATTATCGAAGAACCCAAAATTAATATATTTGTGATAAATTTAGCTCATGTTTGATTTTTGGATCATTAGAAATGCCAAACTAATACGCGTGCGACACATTTACCCTACGTTAGTTTCAGTCAAATTTTACAGTGAAATTATTGAGTTGAATAACACGTGACAATAACTCGGTTGGCCTGGCAAGTACAAGAGTAAATCTATATATTCACCCATGGCTTTGACGAAAGAAGGGTAATAGTCTTCCAATCATGCGGCTCCCGATAGAATGTTTGCCCAGATATGCTTGAGAATCTATTTGCTTATCTCTCGAATTTCTACGTGGACTTGTTAGGTCAACTCAATTATTGAGAAGCATTACACCTCCAAAGAAGTGAAGTAGGGGCAAGAGAACTCCCACAATGCAATATATAAGGGCATGCATGGCAACACCTCTACTTTTACAAATCAACTTTTGATCAAAAGTTGATGTTTCTATTTCTAAGAAGAAGTTGATTTTTCTACGTCCGGAGAGAAATATTTTTTTAAGTGGCTTCAAAACTACTTCTAGAGTAAAAAAAAAAACTCTAGAAGTAGAAAAATGAAAGTTGTAAAAGAACTAAATGAATTTCTGCTCTAGAAATTATGTTACAAAACAGATTTCTGCACCAAAAGACTTTTAAAATATAAATTCTACTTTAAAAATGTTGTACGCGCCCTTTTAAAACAAATTTACTTCAAAATATTGGCGCGCCGCCCTAAGTTAGTACTTTCGTACTTTTGTTTGGTCGAAAGTATTTTCGCACGTGAATGTGTAGAAAATTGAACATGTGTCACGTGCTTAAAGCACATACAAGTTTGTCCCCTAATCACATGAGTTAGTACATGTACATGGATTTCGAACGTGATTTAGCTTTAATTGAAGATTATGATAACATTACCATTGGTTGATGCATAGATCGTGGCAATCGATCGATAGCATTCTAGTGGACAAAAAAAAAAGCATGGAAAATATAAAAAAAGTCATAAACCTATTGAATTTGTGTCAATGCAATCCTAAACTTTTTAATTGTGACAATTTAGTCTTAAATTTTTTACATTTGTGACACTTAAGTTTATCCGGAAAATTTTGTTAAAAATTATTGATGTGGACGTTGATATTTCTACATCGTACGGCCACGCTCTAATGTGGACATTTTTTTTTGTATATTTTTAGTTTTTAATAATTTTTTTATTTTTATTTCTCTTTTCTTTATTTTTTTCAATTGAGGGTCGGCGGCCCTCGCTTGGCCCAAATTTGATGAGGGCATCACGACCCTCGCATAGCGGCCCGGCGGGCAAGGGTTGCGATCCTTGCCCTCAATTAAAAAAAAAGTAAAGAAAAGAAAAAAAAAATAAAAAATAAAAAATTTATTAAAAATAAAATATATTAAAAAATATCAACGTCGGCGATTTTCGCTTAAAATTGATCGGATTGACCAAATTAGCACAATGCAAAAAAATTTAAGACTAAATTGATATAATTGAAAGGCTTAGGACTCAATTTATATAAATACAATAGGTTTAGGACGTTTTTTACTTTTTTTTCCAAAAAAATCACACACCAAGGTGGAATCTATACAAATATATTATGACAAAATCTCTTTTAAAAAGTGTTGCCTTTTAAGCTTGTCCCCTAGTCCGACCAAAAAGGCTTCGCCTAGGATTGTGGAATACAAGAATGGGTCTCTCCTTCTTGCGAGATGCCAACCAAGCAAAATTGCACCTAAGCAAATAATCTAACCTATAATTTATGTTTATATTGATAAAACGGAGTTTTTATTAAATGAGTTTGTGACATCCATGATGGTGAAAGTCTTTTTTTAACTGCCCATTTGAATGGAGCAAAATGTGCACTAGACAAATACATACATGGACAAAGGAACGTCCAATGCGATTACAAATCATATGGCCGAACCAATTGGGTCCATTTAATTTCCATAAAAACACATATATGATGTTAATTTGTTCTTGGCCAAAAATTTCATTTGTGTGACAAACCTCCTAAGCATGGGAATCGACCGCGACACGGGCACTAGAGAGATAAAGAAGATAACGGAGAGGTGACCAGCATAAGCAACAAAGAGAGATGGGTCTCGACATCGTACGCCTGGCTAGCTTAGGTTTCTAGAGAGATCAAGAATATGAGGGAGAGGTGACAAGCAGAACCAACAAAGAGAGAAGGGTCTCGACATCACACGCTAGCCAGCTTGGGTTGGGAGTCGATACACTCACTCGATTCATCTCCATCATATCTCGAATACTATTAAAAATTTGATGACGACAATGATAGCGACGTATGTCGATCGGTCCATCACATGGAAAACTAGAATCACCGAAGAGGAAAAGAGGAAAATATATCTCCACCGTTTAAATTAACCGGGTTAATGCATAATCTATTTAACCTCTAAATAGAGAGGATCCTAATCTCCTTTTAATCACATCATTGAACGGGTATTCTTCATCCACGTAGCCTTTTCATTAGAATCGGCCCGGGTTTGAGGAAGCCAGAAGGCCCATAAGAGCATTCCTGGAGCGAAAGCCCAGAGCACGCAGGACGAGTCGGCGACGAATGACATGTCGTGGCCGACACCCAAACATGTTGAACTCGTCAGAATTTCTAATTTTTGCCTAATGGTTGACTAAGAATTTGGCCGAAACATTAACCACGCAAGTAGTGGGGGTGAGGATGGGCCTGGCCGGACCGAAAAAGGCTACTTGACCCGGACCCGTTACCAAAGGAAAATTGTGGGCTATAAGACACGGCCCAATACGGTACTAGCCCGGCCCATCTTTCTCTCCACGTCATCGCCATCGTCATCGTCATCGTCTACTGTGCTGAAAACCCTCGGCAACTGTTCTTTCTCTTCCTGAACTCGAAGTCTGAAAACTAGAACTCACCCCGATCGTCACCATCCTCAAATCCACTCACCCAGAAACTGCGGAAGCTCAATCGGTCAACCGAAGACCCTCCCCCGAAGGAAAAATGGGAAGCAGATTGGGGCGGCGAGTCGTCCACTTCGCGAACCTGCCCATCAAGCTCCTGATGCCCGCCTCCTTCACCAACATCACCGAGATCGCGCTCAAGACCGTCCCTTCGGCCTCCAAGATCGAGATCAAGCGCGTGCTCGAGTCCCTCTACGGCTTCGAGGTCGACAAGGTCCGCACGCTCAACATGGAGGGCAAGAAGAAGAAGCGGGGCGGGTTGCTGGTCGCGAAGCCCGACTACAAGAAGGCCTACGTCACGCTCAAGAGCCCGCTCTCGGTCTCGCGGGACCTGTTCCCGATCCGCGCGGTCGAGGAGGACAAGAGGAGCATGAACAAGAAGGGCGAGTCCAGCATGGTCGAGGAAGGCGAGAGGAAGACGCACTGGCTGGAGGGAGATA
Source organism: Rhodamnia rubescens (assembly GCA_021437795.1). NCBI lineage: Eukaryota > Viridiplantae > Streptophyta > Magnoliopsida > Myrtales > Myrtaceae > Rhodamnia > Rhodamnia rubescens. The sequence continues at coordinate 2,427,316 of JAILYA010000032.1, read as the reverse complement.
ATGGTGAGAGGAGGAAGAGAGACAAGGAGTTTGGTGAGAGAGTCAGAGGGAGTGGTGCCAAGTTCCCTTGGAGTTTCATGAAGTCTGGTAGGTAGAGCATTTTTTCCCTTTTTTCTGGGTGGGGTTTTCCAATGGAAGTTTTTCAGGTGTTCTGGTTATTAGTGTAACCATCAGTGTACGACATGACTTGGTGGCATTTGGTACTTCTCATTAATAACATGTTCTCTGTTCATTGATGTGTTTTGAATCATTGTTGCCAACTCTTCTTTCCTCTGGTGACTGTGAATCTATGTGTAGTAGTTTTGGAGTAGCCATGGACAAAGTCCGAGATTTTGGCTTGGAAAATGGATGAATATCTTTTGGCTTGAGATATCGTTGGAAGTGTTATAGATGGTTATGTGGGATTATTCATGCGGTGACTACAATTGCGATACAAACTTTGGGACTGTATTGGAGAGCAGATAAGATGGTTGAATTCATGTTTTGTTGGCTCCCGCCATGATTCTTTGTTGTCTGATTGTATATGAAGTTTGTTGGAAAGTCTATACGATGAAAAATTGTTTCCCTCTGCATAGTGGGGATGTGTAGCTTCAAAAGGGCCTCTCTTGTTTAACATGTTACGTGGCTGAGGCATTACTTGATTTTGCTTTCTTCTCCCTATGTGTGGAACCTGCCAGATTTAGGAGAAACACTTGTTCCTCACTGGATGGTTTTGGCTGGTCACTGCATTTTAGTACTGGCTATTCTGTCTTGATGAAGTTTGGAGGATGGTTTAGGCTTCATCTAAGCTTGCTTCCCTCCCAGTTATTAGATATTTGTCGTCTTTTGTTTCATCTGCATCTGGCATGCTGCTTCATTGAATTTGTTGCAGTGTGTGCCGTATCGACGTGCAACTTTCAAGTTTAGGATATACACACTCGAGCAAGATAGTCACATCTTCGAAGATGATACATGGTTATGCTGGAGCTTTCTTTGCTAGCCTTTGCATTTTTGTCATTGTGTTAGTTTGAGGGAATTTGTGTGTGTATGGCTTTTGCTAAAGCTGGCTTTGTGGTTGATTGGGTTGGTCATTTATTATGTCCTCCAGTTTCATCCATATGTAGCGGTATAGGCAGAGGATTTTGTGCACTGTCCTTTCACCCAGATAAGTACCTAGAAGTAGAAATACAAAAATCAAGGGAAAAGCTCTTTAGAAGGTGTTGTATAGTTATGCATAATGGAGCGAAAAAAAATTGCCCATGGTGGAGTTCCACATGCTTATACTGGATAGTTTGCTGGTCATTGTGATTTAGGGTATGGCTTGTTTGTTCGTCTAGAGATCTAAGACATGGATAACCTTCTTCTGAAGCTGGCTCTGCACCTCCTAGCTGGACTAGGTCTATTCTCTCCATCTCCGATTTCATCCCCTTCTTGTTTTGCATGGAAAGAGTTCTTTATCTTTCTCCAGCCCGAGCTCCAAGTGGATCCGTTCCTTTGCTTGTTGTTGAGGAGCTTTTCATATTCTTGTTGAAGCTCAGTGTAATCCTTTTGTAGCTCTGCCATCTTGGCTTTGACATTCTCAAGTTCTGCTCGCAGGTTTTTGATCTCTATCTCAGTTGACGACTGGTTTCCCTCTCGTTCGGAGTTGTTGCCACTTTGTTCTTGCTCTTTTCCGGGCATTACTGCTCTCATCTTGACTTGCTCAGAAAACAGGACCTGCATCACATACTTTTTCTTAGTCGAGAAATTTTAAAACGAAAATAAAATTGTGAGTGCCAAGGCTTGGCTGTATCTTTTACAGGATATCTAATCATTTTCATCAGTCTCACTGGATGTCTATTCTTCTTCATTGAGTAATCCATGTTCTAGATGATTCCTTCCTATTGGAAATCATCAGTACCATTCTCTGCTAATTCTCAATATGTCTAAAGTAACATTGGTAATCTGGGAATTGGAATTCAGTATTCGCAGAACTTTGATTGGTGTCCTTAGGTTTGCATCACCTTTTAGTACGATTATGATGCAATCCTTTGGGACATATGCCTCTGAAATTGTGTAAGGTTTGCCAAGGTTTGGTGAGTGATATGACATGATGAAGTTAACTGGCTTTTTTTCAGGGTCAACTAATTTGGCACATTGATGTAGTTCAAAAACTCTGAAAGGGGTGTGGTGGTGGGAAAGAGTGAATTAGTAACAATCTTTGTGTTACTTATTAGGCCCTTCTAGAGCATGGTTGCTTGCTTTGGATTTTTTGTGCTGTTTCTGACCCAGCTAGTTGTTGCCTTTATATCTGTCAATCTTTCCCGTGTAAGAGCAATAAATCTAATTTATTTTCCAAAAGTATCTGATTAACTAGGTTTTTGAGATTTTGGTGAAAATGGTTACTATATCTGTGAGGTTCGGTTTCCTAACTGGTTAATCTCTGCCTTGAGAGCAAAATTTCTGATGATTATCTATTTTGTGTAGGCATGTTTTTTTTTATTTTGAACTGCAATTTTCTTTTCTTCTTTCTAGGTTTCTATTGTGGCTGCAAATTGTTTTTGCAAATCTTCCTTGTATTTACTGTTCAATGAAAAGATGTGTATGCTATTGTTTTTGCCTTGAGCCTTTAGAGTTGTGAAGACAGCTTGAGTTTGGTAAGAATCTGACAATATTCATGTTTCCTGGATGGTAGTGATGACTTGATTGCCATACTTTCATCTGTTCCTCCCATTTTGCTTCTATGGAGATGTGATCTATGGAAACTAAGGGCATTCTAGAAGCTAAATTGGTCTTATGAGTTTTGTCTGGTTAGAGGTCAGAGATGGAGACTAGTCATCCTTCATGATTTAATTTTGGCAGCAAATTGTAGTACTGACTCCATGATTTCGCACTGACTATTTACCTGCACGACTGTTCTCATGGGCAACCTATCATTTTGTGCAGCATGGTTGCATGCATCTAGCGAGAGTTTTGCACAATTCATTATCTTGCATAGCCTTCTGCGGTCATACTCAGATAATGAAGGATGGCTCTGCAAATTGAATAGTACTATTAGACTTGAGTTGTTTAAGAAATTGTCAAACTAGAAAGGAGCATTAGCTATGACCTTAAGATAGATATCAATTGCCCTGTAAAGTCCGTCATCACAAGTTCGGGCGCTCTCTGGCAAAGATTCAGCCAAAACCTGAAACTTGGTGATTGAGAGGTTGGGATCTCTTGCAATCTCGGCCAGATAATTGTCTAACAGCTTACTGACGTTGAATTTCCCTGACTTGTGTGGCTGTTGTTGCCGTTCCTCGTGCATCGAGAAATATTCCAGGATGCGTTGCACCACATCTGTGTCATGCATTGTGCATTCGGGAGAACTGTGCTTGACAAGAAAAGTAGTAGAGAGGAGAAAAATTAGAAGTTGTTTAATCATGTATCTTTTGAGAAAATTTTGTGATGGCAAAAAGGGTTTATGATACTAACTTCACTGGTTTTGATTGATCAGCGTTCTTATAACTAGGGATCAATAAGTCATGCACTGTTGCCTCTTCCAGCATCATCCCGATTCTCTTTTCAAGCTCTGAAACTAAAGCTGGCGTGACAGAATAGAGGATGGCCATCTTTAACATCTTTAACAAGAACTTACATGAAACTGCTTCTTGTTGAGGTGGTATAATGCTAATGATGCTTTCAATTATTGTCCTTTGCTCCTTGTTGTTCCCAAAACCCCCTTTGTCCCTCCGACTTGTAACACTAAACTGTAGCTCATTTTTGCTATACCCATAACCTTGCAATCCTTCAGATTCAGTATCCATGCCCGGCAGATGCCTTTCTGCATAATGCACAATAAATTTGCCTATAGTCTCTGGTTTAGCTCCTTTTGCCCTTATTGCTGTCATAGTCCTCATGAAGTGATCGATGCGAAGGGTGGCCAGTTCATCATACCACCGGCCTTCTTTGTTGACTGCTTCAGTTGATTGACGGTCTTTGGAAGCTTTCCAAGCTATTGAGTCGCAGCATCTTCGTACAATCTGGATATTTTCAGCCCATGGTGATAGAGTTTCGCATGTTTTGAGAACAATAATGGTGTCCCTCCAGGAAGAGAGGACCACAAATGTGAGGAAGGCTTCTGTCTTTGAGATAAGATTCCCATCTTCCATCTCTTCCGTCATTTCTAGATATTCTGATGCACATCTTAGTTGAGCTAAGTTCTTGGGACTGATATCTATTGGGAGGCCATAGCAGAATCTTATGATGATATGGAAAGTTTCTGATCTTCCAGGGAAGTTTTCGAGCTTGCAATTGTACCCGGAATTTGTTATTGAGGGGTGAATGTCTAGTCGGCGAATATATCCACACTTTGATATGAAGGGATACTGTTGCAGGCAAGGGGAAGACAAGGAGGTTAGTTGAATATTGGTGAATGAACATGCCGATGTTGATGATATTTTGAAGAAAGTGAAATTTGGTTTGGTGGATATGATTGTCTGATCAAGTCAACCAACTTGGCGGCATTTTGTGATTTTTCTTGTGTTACTTGAATTGTTAAGTTGAATAAACCCAAATGAAGTACTTCAGGTTAGTAGCTATTATTGCTTGACTGAGTCGCTGAGTTGAAGAAAAAAGTTATGTGTCCGAGTGAGCACCTTCCTCACAGAAGATACAACTATGAGTTTGTGGTTGCACCACTACAGCTGCAGAATTCAGTGGACTAAAGAGGATGGTCATTCATTTTCAGTATAAAGAGAATGGTAATTGGACATTGTTGGCGGACATAATCTCATTCATGTATGAAGTTCCTTTACTCAGGAAGAAAGAATGTCGCTGAACATGACTTTGAACTATAATTCATATGAGATGGCACTTATCTTTGTGTTGGAAGACAGTCAATTGGAGATAACGATGAACTTGAGGCTGATCTGTTCCCAGTTCAAAGTGTGGCTGAGCAGTGGATTTAATTTTGGACCAGTGAAGAGGGTGCTTGAAAATTCTTGCGGATTTTTCTCAGAACCTTGAGTTTAGAAGCCGTGGTCCTTAATCAAAATGAAGATATTGCATTGTGTGGAAGCTGGTTTTTCTGATGTTGACATGAAAATTAAGGAGCTTTTGTAGAGTAATTACCTTGTGGACATTGAATGTCATGTCGTCTACTTGAATGAAGAGATCTGCTGGTATCTGAGAAGTGGCTATCCTGCATATACCAAGGAAAAGAAAGCACCATTAAAATACGTGAAAGGTAAAGATATGCACGGCTAACTTCATGAATCATGTGCATGATTGGCTCGTACCATGGAAGTTTGTCGTCATGGAAGCAATCGGCTATGGTGATGAGATTGGAAGGAAGCATGGGGCTCTGTTGATGAACTTGATCGACCCCATCAGAGTCACTGGCTGGGCTCTGCGGTGTGGCTGGGAAAGTTTTCTTCATTCCGACTGGCTGGCTCGATCCAAATTGCCTCTGCCGAGCGGTGTGCATAGCATGATATAGTGGCATGGGGAGTTCCCATAATTAATGCATGAGGAGTGAGTCTGTGGTTAGTATGAGAATGCTGTCACAGTAGGTAGGTGGATGTTCATTTCACTCCATATTAAAATCTTCGGATGTGGGGCAAGTCTCTGAGATCTGAAGGAGATGAGTCTGGGGAATGCTTTCAGGATGTGAAGAATCTGTGTCCATATCCAACTTTAACTCGTATGGGGAATGAGCCTCTTGGAGTTCCATCACAACTTATGTGGTCCTATTCTAATTTTTGGTAAATCATTGATTGTGAAGCTGAATAGGCACAACATATACAGAGTGTCGAATCGTCCGTCACGATTTTGGAATTTTTTGGCAATTTGGCCCCAGAAGTATGGTCTGATATCCATTGTCGTCCTTGAGTCCATCAATTTGCATGATCATTTTTCTGGCATGTTCAACAAAATTCCGATGTCACGCTCCACGAATTAACTGTGTGAATTGGATAGTTAAACTAGGGTCCATTGCAAAATAACTTTATTAATGCTAGGAATATCATAGTCGGTGCACTAAAAATTGTTCAAAAAATATTAAACATATTGCATTTTTATCAATTCAGTTTTAATTTTTTTAGTTTTGTCAATTGAGACTTAAAAATCTTTTCATATTTTGTTAATTAAGTCCATTTTGTCAATTTTTATCGAAAATCGCTAACGTGGACACATGTTATCTTATATGGCATGGCTTGCATTGACAAAGATAATTTTTAATGATATATTAACATTTTTTTAAATTTATTTTATTTTGGTTGAAAATCATTGACGTGAACACTAACGGTCTTATGAGGTCGTTGCCTAACCATTGTCCACCACGTGAGGGCCAGCAATCCTCACCGGCCATAGGCGATCCGCTCGCGGCCTTTACCTAGGCGGTTATGGCATCGTGGCCCTTGCCTAGACCAAATGAGGGCATCGCTGCCCTTGCTTGTGGCTTGCAATGATCGTTCAAAGACATCGCCGGGTAGTTAAAAAACAATGAATAGAAATAAAAATAAAAGTAAAATTTGCAAAGAAATATTAAGATATTATTAAAATTTATCAACATGAGCATTGGCTGTGTCACGTAAGAGGGTTCGACACCTTTATGATTTCCGACCAAAATTAACCTGGATAAACTTAATTGACAAAACGATGAAAAAGTTGACAACTCAATTGGCAAAATTAAAATATTTAGGACTCAATTAACAAAAGTGCAATAAGTTTTGGGACTTTTGGGATAATTTTTATGTCAATTTATAAAGTAATATGGTAAAGAATAAGTGAGTGTTTTGTAAGCATGCATATTTACCACGCAATATGACAGGCTACATCCATTTGTATATTGACCTCGTGTGAAATTATAGGCAGGTCCTTTCTCAAAGGTAGAACATATAGACCTTAGCAAATTGAGTCTTTATAAAATTGGTATATCTTTTTGACCTAAAAAAAATTAGTATATCTTTATGTTTATCTTCTGTTTCTAATAAAAGAGAAAAGAATCCTTTGAAAGTAGGGAAAATTCCAATAAAGGCTTGAAGTGCGCCGTTTTCTTAAATAAAGGCATGAAGTGACCTTGATTTCAATAAGGGCTCGAAGTGCTCTTATTTTCTTGAAACAAGGGCCTAAAGTGAATTTTATTTCAAATAAAAGTTTGAAGTTCTTGTGAAATCTCAAATAAGAGCCCGATGTTAAGGGCATCTTCATCATTTCCCATTTTTATTTTTTTTTAGTTTTTCCTTAAAATAAAACAAATTGCAAAAAAAAACACACACACACTCGCTGGGAGGGCTACCCCTCTCCACATGTGGTCGCCGCCCCACCATCGATGGGGTGTCAACCAAGGTCGACGGGGTCACCGGGCGCTTTGGCCGAGATCTTGGCGAGAGTAGGCGGCCCTCGCCTTGACTAGCGCGAGCATCGCCCTAGTTAGGGTGAGGGTCGACGACCCCTTCCGGTCTTGAGCAAGGGTTGACGACCCCTCTCGCCTTGGTGTGTTATGTTTTTTTAAGCTTTTTTTTTAATTTTTTAAAAAAGTAGAAAAAATAAGGAAAAAAAATCAAAAAGGGGAGCGGACAAAAATTCCCTTTAGGCCAAGCCCTTGTTTTGAGACTCCATGCCCACTTCATGTCTTTATTTAAAAATGCTATCCTAGTTCAAGCACTTAATTTAAACAAGATTCACTTCATGCCCTTATTTGAGAAAATCATAGCATTTCGGATCATTATTTTGAACTTTTCCTTAAAAGTATCCAAAAGTAGGTTTTGTCTTCCTTCTAGGTTTGTTATTTAGCCCATCTACATAGTAATTTGATATTGTAAGGCCTTTAAGAGACGAAAATGTAAAATTGGTGAAAAAAAAGGTCAAAACGTAAAAGAAAAAAAAAGTTAACTACTAAAAATTAGGTGAAAGTGTTTAATTATCCTCATAGAAAAATGATTATTTAGTTTGGAATAATAAAAAGTAATATTAAAAAGGTTTGCGCTATTGCTATCCCCTAATTGGCTCTTGACACCATAATTAATATTTAAGTGATTACATTATCCCCTCGATCCCGCTCTAGATTTAAGATTATTTTTTTCGTTTTTCTTTTTCTTATGTTTCAATTTTATTAGAAATGAAACTATTCATGGTGCTCTCAAACAACATTTATTAAGTTAAATTTGGGGCGCGATCTTGATTTAATATTATTGCTTGCCCTCTTTTTCTTTTTGCTTTTTTGGTTTTCTCCATTTATACAAATTTGGTTACGTATTTTCCAAAAAAATAGTTTATTTGGTAGATAGCTAACTAATTATTGTATTTTTGACAAAAAAATTATTTTTTTAATGAGTTGTGTATTTGTTTTTTTTATATATATGGGTACTAAATCCTATTTTTCAAAAAAATAACTTAAATACAAGTAACATGTATCAGTTTAGTACATATTTCATTTAATTATAACTTTAATATGTGTCATTACAATGTAATCCATGTATTTTGACTGCTCTATTTTCATTTTGTTCATTAAATGTAATAATCCAATCTTTTAATTATTTTTTGTTGGGTGATGCAGTCAATACTTTAAGTGACCGTGATTGGTTCTGGTTCCAATATTTCTTTGTTGACATGCAATGGAAATACTATGTCGATCCCGATAATTACCTCCCTTTCACGACTAGAAGAACATATTTATTTCTCATTGACCTTTTTGTAGAGAAAATAATCTTGAATGATAAGATACGTCCGCAAACTACTCAAAAGATCCTCTCGCGTTAATTACCTCGTAAAGTTTCAAATGAAATTGTTGACATGATTGATTGCTATTTTCTGCATTACATTTAATCAAAAAGCAATATTCTCTTCCTCAATGATTATAATACAAACAAAAAAATAATAGGATTAATACCACAAAAAATCTAAAATTAGTACACATGTGATAAATTTACTCCAAACTAATTTTTGCCTCATCATAAACCCCAAAGCAATATATGCGTAACATATTTACCTTTTGTTAGCTTTCGTTAAATGTTGTGGTGAAATTGTTGAGCTAGATGATATGTCATTAGCTCAATTAACCAGGCAAGTAGAATGATGAATCTATCTATTTACCTGTGTTTTTTTTACTAAGGAAGGGTAATCTCCGATTGTTAGGCTCTATGGACCAAACTCCACTACCAGAGAAGGTCTGCCGTCGATATGCCTTGAAATCTAGCTGTTCATCTCCCGAATTTTCACGTGGACTTGTCAAGTCAACTAAGCTATTGCTATGTATCATCTAGCTCAACAATTCCATTGCTAGGTTGAAGGAAGCTAACAAAAGGTAAATGTATCATGTGTGTACTAGTTTGAGATTTTTGATTATCCAAAAATTAGTTTGGGTGAATTTATCACAAGTGTATTAGCTTGAAATTTTTGTGACCAAATATTAATTTAGGATAAATTTATCACATGCATACCAATTTAGAATTTTTCATGGTATTAACTCAAAATAATAAAATCAAATATGAGTAAATTGTGGGTAATGCATATATCAACCATAATATTTAATCTTTAAGTAAATCATCATAAATTTGTACCAAAAATAAAAGTCGGAGAAAATTGCAATCATGAAGACAATATATGGAAATAAACTAATCAATTTGCACATAAAACTAAGCTTCCTTCACTTCAACACATGATTAGTGCTTGCTCAGGTTATAATAATGGTGAATAAGTTCAGAAGAAGATAAACATAAAGGAATTATTGAAATGTAATGGGTGTGAAGAACTGGCTAACGTGAGAAAAAGTTGCTTGAAAGGACTGTGGGTAATTTTGTCTTTTAGTAAAATTGAAAAAGAAGAAGAAGAAAAAGGTATGCAATATAAATGAAAAAACAGTGGGACCTGCAAAGACAATGTAGCAGGAAGTGTCCAGAGTCAATAAGGAGGGGGAGATAGCATAAGCCAAGAAAAAAGCTCAAAAAAGCAATGTTGAACTTCAGAAACATACTTAGGCAAAAAAAATTGAAACCATACAAATAATTTCGAAAAAATACTCACAACGTCAAGATCAGCTAGATTATTAGATAAAAATTTAATTATCAATTTTGAAACATAGATTTGCTCAAACTATTTCAATAGGCAATGTATTGTGCATTTATAAGTTGTCATAAATATATAATCTTCTATATAGCTTTTGTGATAAAATATATGAAACAATAGTTTAAATTCAACAACCTTATCTAGGCAAAGCGATAACTGGATACATGATAAGATGATATCTTGTTGAGCGTAATGGAACATTTCTATTGTGAAGTCAATGAGAGATGATAAAAATTAAGTTGGTTTGTTGGTTAGTCCGTTAAAAAACGAAACAATTTATTGTAGAGAAAAATAAGAAGGGTATTTTGGTCAGTTAACTAAAAAAGAAATATCTTAGTCAAATAGGAGTAAACATAACACGGCCCTTTTCCTAGTGCAATTCTCAAGCAGGATACAATTTCTATCTTTTGGCTAAAAAAAAAACGAAGTATATTTCATATAGCTGAAGGGCAGTGATCTTTTGCTTAAGGCAACATAAATTACTTTGATCTTCCTTAGATTGCTAAGTCACTAGTCTCCATAACTTGTGGTTTTGCTGACGCCAGATTGAAATTGTCTGTGAAAAGCCAAATTCCACATCCTATTTCAAACAAAGCAATGATCATGAGGACCACATGAATCGATATGAAGTTCATATTCTACATCACAATGACAATGAACCCAAGAAGTTTCTTCCTATTCCTTGGAGTTTAGTCAATGCATCGCTGATGTCCATTCCTTCACTTGGAGACTCAGAAGGGCAAGTGACTGCTATTTTGATGACTGTATCCAAACACTCTAGAGTATTAAACCAGCTTTCGTTCTTATCATATGGAGCGATGATTTGTCTCTTCTTTGACTCCTGGTTTTTCTGAAGCAGAAAGGAATCGATTACCTTGTCCACTCGGTCTGCCAGAGCTGCCTCCGCGAAGTGATGAAGGTTCAGCCCATTCTCAAACATGTCATCAGTTGGCCTCTTGCCTGTGAACATCTCCAAAACGAGGACTCCGAAGCTACACACATCTCCTTTTGTGGATACCGCACTTCCCGAGCCGTACTCTACAACAATCAACAGAGCATAGCGATGCATAGTGAATAGTTGAGATTGAAATATTTTCTAGTGATGTTCACGCCCATTGTTAAAGCCTAAATTTTGACTAATATATATTTTGCATAAAAATTAGAACTAATTTTAGTTCTAAACAAAAATCATCTCACATATTCATTTAGCATTGGCATATAATTTGAGCTTAATTTAACAGGCATCTGGACTAGGCATGGGATGAAAAAATGCACCGAGAAGATTCGGGCTTGAAAGAAATATTTTCTCGGGGACTGTATTGCAAATACTCGAACTTCGGGGATTGTATTGCAAATACTCAAAACTTCAGGGACCAGATTGCAAATACTTGAAACTTCAGGGACTGCATTGCAAATACCAAAAGAAGATGGGGAAAGGAAGATGGTGAAAGGAAGATGAAGAAGAGAAGATGAAAATGGAAGATGAAGAAAGGAAGATGAAGATGAAGAAGAGAAGATGAAAATGGAAGATGGAGAAATGAAGGTGGAGAAGATGAAGATGAAGATGAAGAAGAGAAGATGAGGATGGAGAAAAGAAGATGAAAATGGAAGGTGGGAAATGAAGATGAAGAAAAGAAGATGAAGATGAAGAAAGGAAGATGAAAATGGAAGGTGAGGAAATGAAGATGAAGAATGAAGGATGAAGAATTTTGCCTATAAAAGAGGAAGTTTTTTTGGAATGGAAGAGAATTGAGAGAGTTTTTTGGGGTGAAAGAGAATTGAGAGAGTTTTTGAGAGGAATTCTTTAGAGAGGAAAAAAGAGAATTTTTGAGAAAATATTTGGAGAGAGTTTTGAGAGGGCTTGAGTGTTTTGAAGCTCGGTGCTACCATTGCCAATTTCTGTACCCATCAACACAAACCACAAGTTCATCACCATCGTTCAAGCTCGCATGCAAAAAAAGAAAGTTAAGTGATTCCCTAACTTTCTTTAATTTCGAATACAAATTAGCTCGAGATTTTCTACACTCGATTTTTCTCTATGTTTTTATGTTAAATAACAGTGCATATCAACGATGAGACATCAATGGTACAAGAATAGAAGGAGAGCAAAAAGGGAAAATATCAACGCCCGGATTGCGATCTCATGAAATTCCAACGAGATGAGAAAGAAGCATGAATGATAGATAGGACCAAGAGATTTCTCGGTCTAACGAGTCTCCAAATCGGTCCAATGGTCAAGACAAGCCCGGAGCACAAGTTTGGTGCACGAGTTCAAATTGGGGAGTAATCTTGAACCTATTTCATCCTAATTCCATGTAATTTCTTTATTTCAAACAAATGTCAAGGGAAGAAAAACCCAAAAAAAATTGATTCTTTGATCTTCAAGTAGAATTCATCAAATTTGTCAAATCAATTATTTTTTTTTTCATGAATTTTAAGGTACCGAAAGGGCATTAGTTGTAATTAATGTAACCAAGTCCCCGGACTCTTAATCTACTGTTCGCAGAAATAAGATAGTTTTCTCCCGCTATTTTATTTAAGTTTCTAATCGACTTACCGAAAATGATTAGTGGCGACTCCAAATTCAAATCACATTGCATGTTAATCATTCGAACCTTAAGTTACGATTTGGTATGGACTTGGGAGAGTCCGAGTTAGGTTAGTTAATTAATTAACCCGATAATCCATTAGCCCGAAAATGATAACTTGTTTTTTTTTTTTTGGGTCGCGACAACTTAGGCGACTCACTGGGGACCCAAAGAGGACTTAAGCCGGATAAGTTCATGAAAAGGAAAATTACTTGATTTGGCAATCTTGCTTGAATTTTAATCCCTAGGTGTTAAATGGTTTTGCGGGAAAGGGAGTTATAAGGGGAGGAGTCCGTGGCTAATCTATGTTTTGCGAGCTTGGTGATGAGAGTTTTAATTTTTGAACTATCGGAGTGCTGATTGCCTTTAAAATGTCATGCATGCCCCTAATATAATTGCACTACACCACCTTGACTTGTGACCGAACCCGGGTCACCCGATAGTTTCAGGGATGGTATTTATGTGGTTCTTTAACCTTGGCGGTAAGGCTTCGCTAAAGGTTATCCCACTTGGATCCCGAGTTCTTCAAAAAATGGCTCAAGGGTTGTTCTCATGCACGTGAGGCTATGATGCATGAGAGTTGCCCTTGTCGACCGAACCAAGCCGAGATGATTGGACCCGACTAGTCATGACTATGTATGCGAGGCAGCAACTAGTCATGATGAACGTGCGCGAGGCTGCGACATGTCATCTGTCTTTCATTTCATTTTTGCTAAAAGAACTAAAATCTGAATCCACGATTCATGCGCATGTCTTTGTGATTGACATTTTCTTCCTATGAGCGGTAATTTTTTGTCTCTTACGCCCTGTTATCTCATTTTTATTTTGGGCTGGTCCATGGTTTAGGTTGATTGTTTATGAATCTCATTGTCTTGTTTCCAATTTCACACTTTGCTTCCGTAGTTTTTACAATTTTATCGGTTGTCCTCAATTCTAATTTGGCTTGTTCTGTTGTACGATTTTTACTAAATTCTACGATCGAGCTTTGAGTAAGTGCCAAACATGAAAGTTGTAGACATATGTTTCAACTAATATCCTACAAAATTTCAGAATTAAATTCATAGTTTATGATGGCCTTTCGTTTTTTCAACTACCTGCGGTTATAACAGTTTTTTGAATGCAATTTTTCGAAAAGACACATTAAACTGATTTGATCCGCTCATTTCTAGTCCGATTGGCCAACATAAAAGTTGTTCATCATCTTCTCAACTATAAGCTCATAAAATTTGGACGTATTTTGACCAACGTGCGAATTAATACGGTTTTTTTCGTAAAAGTGGACAAACTGAAAATTACATGTTTCAATCCTCCGGTCATAATCACTTTGTTCGTTTGAGTCTAGGGGGATGCCATGGGCCGGCTCGCTATTCTTGCTCCCTGTACTCATTTTTGGTTTATTACTGCGTACGAGGTAATGTTTCACGGATCCTCCACATATTACTCGATCCGTCGCGAAGAGGATGGCCGACATTAACGCCACCGCCGGTGCAGTCTTGCCCTAGACGAGAAACTTGGCTCCTTGACCGAGCGCTTTGAAGAGATGATGTCCCGAAAGATGGAGGAAATGATAGCCGCCTTCTCCGCCAAACTTCAATCATCCGCCAAACTTCGCCGCTAACCATTCCTGCTCTAATTCCTCCTACGAACAACTCCGGGGGATACATGAGGAGGGAAACCTAGTGGATTTAGAAGTATACGACCTGGATGAGTTTAGTCCAGATTATGAGGAAGTTCGTCAAGATTTCGAACGACATGAGGAGATCAAGCCCTTAACCGGTGAACAAATTATCTCGATCAACCTAGGCAATGCGGAAAACCTTAAAAAAGTTAAGATCGGGGCAAGCTTTTCCTCGAAATGTCCGAGCGCCCGATCGGGCTCTTGAAGGATTACCACGGCGTTTTTGTGCCTGGTCCTATGCAGATATGCCCGGTCTTGACCGTTCCATTGTCGAGCATTGTTTGCCGATCGATCCTTCGCTAAGCCGATAGTGCGAAAGTCGAGGAGGGCCGGACCGAAATTAGTGCGAGAAGATCAAAGAGGAGGTCATGAAGCTTTTCGATGTAGGATTCATTGAGACTACGAATATTCCGATTAGGTCGCTAACATAGCCCCTGTCATGAAGAAAGACGGCCGCATTCGGGTTTGTGTCGATTATCGAGACTTGAACAAGGCCGATCCTAAAGATGATTTTCCCCTCCCGCATATTGACGTACTTGTCGACGATCATGCGAGGTTTGAATTGTTTTCATTCATGGATAGTTTCTCCGGGTACAATCGAGATCCGATGAATGTTAATGACAAGTTGAAAATCACTTTCACCACACCATGGGGAATGTTCCATTACCGGGTAATGCCGTTCGGTCTCGAAACGCTGGAGCCACTTACCAACGAGCCATGGTTGCCCTTTTCCACGACATGATGCATAATGAGATTGAGGTTTACGTCGATGACACGATAGCAAAAACAAGGCATGAAGAAGATCACGTCGAAACGCTGAAGAAATTGTTCGATAGACTCCGAAAGTACAAGTTACGCCTCAACCCCGCCAAGTGTGTCTTTGGGACCAGCTCGGGCAAGTTACTCGGATTCGTGATAAGCGGTAAGGGCATTGAAGTCGACCCTTCGAAAGTTAAGGCTATTCGTGAGCTTAAGCCGCCGACGACGGTTAAAAAAGTTCGAAGTTTGATGGGTAGGCTAAACTATATTGCTCGATTCATCTCTCGGTTATCGAAAATGCTAAGCCATTTCTCAAGCTATTAAAGAAGAATGCGCTAGTCCAATGGGATAGCGAATGCGAAAAAGCTTTTGGAAAACTGACGAAGCATCTCATGAATCCACCCATGCTTGTTCCTCCAACGCCGGAGCAACCTCTAATCCTCTACCTCACAATCCTTAGCGAATCCTTGGGTGCTATGTTAGCCAAAGAGAAGCAGGAGGACGGGAAAGAACGAGCTATTTATTATCCGAGCAAGAACTACTCGAAGTAGAGAAAACATGTGCGGCGTTAGTCCGGGTGCTTGCGCTTCGGCAATATACCTTGCATCACTAAGTGCTTCGGTGACAGAATGCGATCCTATCAAATACTTGCTTAATCAATCCGCCTTGATTGGTAGACTTGCCAAATGGCAAATCCTCATCTCCGAGTTTGACGTTCAATATTTGTCCCAAAAATCAATCAAGGGACGAGCTATAGCGAGATGTCCTAGCTGAAAATCCGGGGCAAGATGATGATGCCTATCATTCCGAGGATCGAATCACGTCGGTGGAGGATTACATCCGGACTATGTATTTTGACGGAGCTGTCAATTTATCGAGGGTCGAGCACGGGTGCGGTTCGATATCTCCAGGTGGTCGACATTATCCCGTGGCAGCAAAATTGGTATTCCCTTGCACAAATAACATAGCAGAATATGAGGCATGCATCCTCGGTGCATGCTGTGATTGAAATGGGGATAGCCCGACTTAAGGTGTTCGGAGATTCCGCTTTGATTATCCTTCAGATCGTTGGAAAGTGGAAGACGAGAGATGCTAAATTGCTACCCTACCATGAGTATCTGGATGAATTGGTGGAGGAATTTGAAGATATCTCATTTGAGTATCCGTCCGGGACTCATAATCGATTCGCCGATGCATTGGCTACCTTGTCTTCAATGTTACAAGTCGCCAATGGACTTGAGGTTGACCCACTGAAGATCGAGGTACTAAAAAAGCCGGCATATTGTATGACCGTGATCAATGAACCCGATGGTAAGCCATGGTACCATGACATCAAGACTTATATTCGAAAGCGGGAGTTCCCCGAAAAAAGTACCGTATCGACCAAAAGTACATAAGGAAGATGGCCTCGAAGTTCTTCTTGAATGTAGAGAATTTGTACAAGCGGTCATTCGATTACGTCCTACTAAGATGCATTGACTCAACCGGAGCGATTCGTCGATGATGGAAGTACATGAAGGGATCTATGGTCCACACATGAACGGCCACTTGTTAGCTAAGAAGATTATGAGGTTGGGTTATTATTGGCTCACACTCGAAAGAGATTGTATTCAACATGTCCGGACTGTCACAAATGTCAAATTCATGGTGACAAGATTAATGTCCCTCCAAATGAGTTGCATCGCTTATCCGAACCATGGCCGTTTTCTATGTGGGGCATTGATATTATCGGTCCTATCAACCCTAAAGCATCAAATGGGCATCGATTCATCTTGGTGGCGATTGACTATTTCTCTAAATGGATCAAAGCCGCATCCTATTTAGCGGTCACGGCACGAAATATCGCGAAATTTATCCGCCGGGATATCATTGCTCGATACGGTTCACCCGGAAGCCATAATCACCGACAATGGCTCGAACTTAAACAACAAACTAATGGACGAATTGTTTAATGAATTCAAGATTAAACATCTAAACTCTTCCCCATATCGTCCTCGAGATGAATGGAGCAAGTAGAAGCCGCCAATAAGAACATTAAGAAAATTTTAGCGAAGACGGCTGAAAATTATCGCGATTGGCATGAGAGGTTGCCATTTGCACTTATGGCATATCGGACCTCAATCCGAACATCTACCGGGGCAACCCCGTATTCTCTTGTATATGGAATGGAGGCTGTTCTACCAGTTGAAGTGGAAATTCCTTCCTTTACGTATACTTGTATCAAGCTAAGGCGACGTAGTCGAATGGATCCAAGAGAGCAAGCCAATTGAATCGATCGACGAAAAAAGACTTAAGGCCGTATGTCATGGCCAGTGTTATCAACGAGAGTTGCTAAATCATTCAACAAAAAAGTTCGGCCTCGATATTTTCGGATCAATGACCTAGTCTTGATAAAATTATTACCAATAGTCCCACTCCCGGAAGGGAAATTCGCTCCAAACTATGGTGGTCCATATATAGTGAAGAAGGTGCTCCTTGGTGGTGCTTTGATTACGGCCGAGATGGATGGTCATGTCTTTACCAATCCAATAATTCGACGCCGTAAAGAAATATTATGCTTGATTCACTCGATGTTTTTATAATCGAGTTATAATATTAATACAGATTCACGAGTTGTTCACATTTGAGCATTCGTTTGTTTCCTCGCTACTAATCTTTCTTTGAGAGATTGTTTCGAATGGGGAGCCTCTCCGGCCCAATTGAATTGACCATCGGGAGCGTGAGATTTACATATTCGCATAGTAAAAGGGGTTATCTTGCGAAAAAATACGACGACCAAGATGAAATGAGTAAAAACTTGCATTCATTTCATTCATCGGAAAGCTTTACAAATAGATCAACGGGGTGGGAACGTAAAGCCAAACCGAGCCCTAATGAGCATCACAAAGGAGTTTAACCGACTCTCCATACGGTTGATGCTCCGCCTACACCGATCGCTCCGAGAATCGAGATCCGCCAACTTAAAGAGGAGGAGCTCACATTTCTCTTTGAGGTTGGCTACCTTGTCCTTGTGATGCTCAAGCAGATTCCAGGTCATGGATCGGCATTCTCCCGCGGGCTATATCCAGGGTCGGATCATCCAACCTTTTCTTCCAGCCATGTGCATTGAAATTTTAAACAATATTGAGCGGATTGCGCTCAAAGATTGTCCGGGACATGGCCAAACATCCCACCAAGTTTCCCCTCTCACGAATCGGCGGGGAGACTTGTTCATTACCGTAGTCGAGGGCCTTCTTATAATTGTCGGCTACAAGACCGGCCAACACCAAGCTGTCCGACCGATCCCGATAGCGTGCCTTCACAAGGTGGGCCAAAGTAACATTTTGATGAGCAACATGGTAAGCCTCCCGAAGTTAGTGAAGAGGGTGGGGAAGATCCCGTATTCCTCTTCTAACTTGATACCTTCAATAGAAGCGGTGTCCATATCCCTAAACATAAGACGAATTTCGTTTCGGCCTCTGGATGGTTGACTATATAAGAGTAGCCCTGGCCTAGGAGATTATAAAGTTTCTCCCATTTGGCCAAAACTTCAGCCGAGAAGACGTGTGCGGGAAGGGAAGCCATTGTTGTTGAAGCGGCTAAAAAGAGTGGATGCAAAAGAGTGCTTAGAAGGTTGGAGATGAAGATATGAAAGCGATAATTGTCTCGGCGTTTCATCCTAATTTAAAGGGCGAGGAAAAGCTATAGCAATAATTATTGTGGAGGCCGAGTTAATTATCCGGGCAAAACTACGGACGTTTCGTCCGTGAATCACGGATCTACCATCTCAAGCCTCACAAATCCGAAAAAGCTACGAAAAGATTTGAGGACCCCACCATGTTGAAAACTGAGTGGGAGACAAGCATACTTTTCGAGAGAAAAAACAGCAATTCTTACAGAGCCACGTTAGTTACTCGGGTGAAACTACGGGCGTTTCGTTCGTTGGATCCTCGGATCTATCGTCAATCCGTGATCTCGAGCCTCATAAATCCGAAAAGTTACGAAAAGAGTTGAAGTCCCACCATGATTGAAAATCGAGTGGGAGACAAGCATGGTTATCAAGAAAAGAAAATCGGTGCGAGTGGATTCGAGGTCCCATCACGTTGAAAAAATAAGACAAAGCGGGAAACACAAAATCTTGGGAAAAATGTCGGCTTAGTGATTTTCATCCGCATTAAAAGGGAGGCTTTGGAACATACCCGATTACTCGAAAGAATTTGGAGAGAGTAAGCATACGACGGGAGAATAGAGTGAACAAAAGGCGGTAAGAGGTATTTCAATCCAACATGTTTAGAGGCCATCAAGCACTTACTGGAGGCAACCAACCTAGACATCCCCGAAAGCGAACTGCTGGATTTCGAGACCGGATCCAACGCCGAAGCCGTAAAACCCAACTCTCTTGGCAGTGAAATTCAAGATCTCGACAAAAACAACAATGGCGGCGGCAAATGATCAATCCCGAAAAAGAAAATATCAAATCAAAGTGCTCGAAGCTGCCTTCAAGGAGTGCTCTTACGTGAATAAGAGACGCAAAAATGAATTGAGCCGGATGATAGGAATGGAGCCCTTGAAGGTCAAGTTTTGGTTTCAAAACAAGCGGACCCGATTGAAGGTTAAAAATGAAAGTCATGAACTTACGTTTCGATGGAAGAAAGTGAAAAGTTTCGAGTAGAGAACAAGAGGTATATGGATGCTATTAACATCGCTTGTTTGCCATGTCCGTAGCGGCCCCATCTCCTTTGGTGACATGTCCCTCGATGAGCCACATCCGAGCATTGAAAATGCTCATTCACCGATTCATCCCCCATAGCAAGTTCTCGTACAATCCGATTTCGTTGGAGATACATCCCGAAAAGTCGATTTTGCGGAGGCGAAACCGATACCCTTCGAGGGAAGAGACATGCATCACTACAATTGAGTTTCCTTGATGTCACAAAGGCCAATTCAACGCTGATGGAACTCCGAATGTGTAGCCTACATGAAGCTTTAGTTTTTTATTATGGGCTCTCAAAATATCTCTTTTTTGAGCATTACTAGCCAACTCTTACGAATCCTCAAGAGAAGTAGTGACATATATGAATGAATGTACTTGTTTGTTACAAAATCCCCATGTGAGACATTCTTCTTTTAATGCCTAGAGTTAATCCAGGGGCAAAGAACAATGTACTATCCACGAACATCATCATGCTTAAATGCGTGAATTCCTCGCCGATTTGACTAAGCATTGAAAGCCTTCACGTAAGTAAATGCAAAAAGATTTAAGGAGGGAAATAACTGCCTCGTTCGTAGGAGGAACCGAAAAGATTTGAGGAGGGAAATAACTGTCTCGTTCGTAGAGAAAGTGAAAAGATTTGAGGGCTCCTCCATGTTAGAAAAGTAAAAAAGAACGATGGATTGAGCGAGAGGTAAGAGTTATTACGAAATGGATCCAAGGCACTAAAGCGAAAAGGAGAGAAAAGTCATGCATGAGACCAACAAATCCGAAAAAGTTTATAAAGAACTTGAAGTCTCCATGCACCTCCGAACTCGTCCGAAAGGCCATCATCGCTTTTGTGATTTTCTGGATATTTATCTTTGCAAGTCCAAAGAACATCTAAAGCCCGGTCTCTAGTCGAAACACCCATTTTTCGGTTTACATATGGAAGGTTTTGAAAGGAAAATAAGTATGTGTACATTCCAGGCGGAAGTATGGGAAGCCTCATATCCCGAGGATCTGCGAGTCATGGCCATTGATGGCAACCCCGTTTCCCTCTCGATCCTTGTTGCCATGCTAAGAAAGTGCATGTACGGGATTTCAGCTTATGTGAAAGCAACGGAAGCCTTAGAGGAGCCGAGGCAGTACAAATATGATTTTGACATCGTCGTTCAGCCATGGTAGGGATCGATATGGACGGTCTCGGTCTCTTAAAGATCATTGATTCCGAGTTGGATATACCGGTCATCATAACATCAGCAAGTGATGATCATCGGTTAAAAACAAGGCCATATTGCATGGTGCTCGGGACATCCTAAAGAAGCCGGTCATGCGTTCGAATGCTCCAAAACATTTGGCAAACATCTTGTAAGGAAGCAATTACTCGAACAAAAGAACTATGGCCAAACTCACTACGACGATTTTGTCGGAAAGAAAAGGCCCCTTTGGTCCGCCGAGCTTCATTCTATATTCATCGAGGCGATTCGACGGCTAGGAATCAATTCAAGACAACCAATGGCTGTACTCATAATGATGAATATAGACGGACTCACCATACGAAGTGTCACAAATCACCTTCACGATTTAGAGATAAGTGAAGAAGCACGATGTAGCTTGGAACCAAGGCGACCGGAGCAAAGTTGATCGGAAGATTAATCCCAAGAAAACCTACGGAGCAAAAAGTACACGACCACTTCCCAATCAAGAATACCTGGACATACCGACCTTCCGCTGGTGGTTCTAGCAGCGGACCGCTTGATCATCCCTACGAGTTCCCGAGCGACGGCGGAGGCTCAAGCTCAAGGAGTCGATCGCTCACGGCAAAAACAAAGTGGAAAATGCGTCGCTAGTGTTAGCAAGTAACAATGCCCAACTCGAGTATCAATTGCCCGAAAAATCAAAAGGTTACTTTGATGATGAGCTCACCGCCTTGGTCGCCCGGTTCGGGTGAAAGACCTCCGAGTTGTGATCCGAAGCAAGTGATTATGGATCCTCAAACAACGATCATTGGTGTATGATCCAAGATAAAATCAGCCAATCATTGGAATAGCCAAGAAAAGAGGTGGAACCAATCTCTCGCATGAATACTCCTTTAATTCCATGTATAGTTCCCCTGCGTGGGATACTTTTACTTTCTAGTTGTCTAGAATTTGCCTAGAGTTAAAGGGTGAATTTTTCTCCTCTCTTATCAAATGCGTAAGTTCCTTATTAAGCTAGGCACGTAGCAAATCAATTTGTGGACGACGCCCTGAACGCCCGTAAAGAGAGATTCCGAATAGCCTTACTTGGGAGAATGCAAGTAAACACCAAGCGGGCTCAAAGATCGGTAACTCCGTATCGTCCCAATTGGCTCTCGATCGTTTCAAACTCTAAGTTAAGCTTATTTTATTCTCCACGGGAGATTGCCAACCGCTTTGAGAACAATATAACAAAAGCGAACCACCCGTGGATGCCAACAACACCGCAAGATAGTGGTTGGGGGAATGACAATGGTCCGAGGCGTCCCGGGTCGATCCCGGGATTTGGCATCAATGTACAAAAATTAATAAAAACTTTTTGCTTCGCAGATCGAAACTCAGCCCGGACGGTTACTGAACACTGGAGAGATAACATCCTAGACATACAATCCGATTCGGATGAATCGATCTTTTCAATTCAAAGTTCGCGAGGAATACGTACATGGGTAAAGTGGTATCGTTTCAACTCTTTTAGAACATGAGGACATACATTGATGCTTTCCCTTTTGATTTTTACAGGAGTCACTACCTGTTCAAACAGAGAAGTATCCCTTCTCCATGAAAAATTAATGAAATGAGAAATTCTTGGAGCCTTTGACAATCTCATGTCTCAAAGCGCACAATGAAGTTTTGCAACGCATTTGCATGAACATGGGCAACTCACGATCCACGCCCCTAAGAAATTTTTTATGTACTTGCGAACTTTGTCCGCTAAGATAAAAAGTTGCTGCATACACTGCATAGTTTGCGCATGATTGTTCCTCATGTTTAATTTACCAACTACGAATAAGGAACATGAACTACATAAGATACATCGAATGTACGGAATGGGGCATGACAGGATGATGAAAGGCAATCCTTTCCCAAACACGTCCAATTTTTTCAGGCGAGATGAACGGTGGCAAAATTCCGCATTCGCCGAGGTAAAAAGTTTTCTCGAAAGGTACGATAACCGAAGTGATGGAGGCATTCATTTCTCTACCCTAAATACTGCAAGTTATCCATTGATCAACCCATTTGAGCGGAGATTTCACTTCCACGACCCCCGTCAAGAACCACCTCACATTGGGGCAAGACAGAGATAATTCCATCCGCATCACGAGACAAATGGCTAGAAATCTTCTTGCTTGGACTAACATCAATCTTCGGGTGGTTCTTTGCATTGTACTTGCGCTTTAATTCAAGTGCCCTATGGTGACGAAGAGCATTTCTTTTTCTAACCCACACATCTATATCCATTTGCACAATCCATTTGAGCCTGCAAATTCGTTTCTAAAAGCCCTTATTGGTGATCATTGTTGTCCCAAAGCAAATATGGCCTATCTTTGAGTAGAAGGACACGAAAAGCTGGATCAATAGAAAATCTCCCAATGAACTCATCAAGATGCAATAGTAAAAGAGAGTTGGGAGTAAAAAAAAAAGGAGAAGAAAGAGGAAAAGGTGATTCCACAAAAAATTCCTAGGCATTTAAAAAGCAAAGTGCCTACCAAAAGCAAGGCCAATGCCCTTTCAATTCATTGTTCATTTGTAGAATATTTCGAACTTGAATGCACAATTTTTCTGTATATCCTAAAAGGGTTGAGAGAAAAATCTCCATGAAGTGTCAAATTGCGGATGCAATCTTCGAGTTCATACCATCCTTGAGCAATGATGGTATCCTAGAAGGCCACGATCGGTGATAAGATTGTAATGATCACCAACATCAAGCTCCTTCTCAAACATCTTCTAAGCCAAAACGAACTCTTTCGTTTCTCGGTTCCCAAATCATTACCTCCATTACAACCCTTTAAAAGCCTTTTCGACTAGGGCACTTGAATTAATGTGGAGTTCGGTGATTTTAAGCATCACTCGAAGAAGTTCGAGCAAGATTACTTCTCTCTCATTTTGCGGGGTTCTTGACTTGTAAACCCGGAGAGATGACGAAGGAATTCATTTCAGTAGCCTTGACTCAATTAGAGTCCCCTTTGTAAACCTTTGACCTAGCTCTCATTACGGTCCCGATCAAGACCTCCCGGATCGGCTCGGTCGTATCAATTGCGAGATTACTCGGATCCTTATCGAATGCGATGATGGAAAGATTGAGTGATTTCTTTTGGATCCTGCAGACAGGATAAATAACTTTTCTTGAGAGTGAGAGAAAACCCTCTTGGACTGAAATCCCCCACTCAGCTCACATTCAAGGTATTCATAATGTGAGAACATCCTTGGACAGGGTTGGTAATACAAACTTGATAGAATGGTTATGCATAAACCATGGTATGAGTGATTGCATTATATACATCATTGCAAGCTCGGTAGGATAGTTTTGCATGAACTCATTGTTGAATATGTTTGCGCATGTTACCTCTACCATTCTATGATGGGTAATACATTCCCGATGTTCGATGTCCCTCCCAAGGTCTCGAAATTCATCCAAGGATTATTGAATGAGCAAGTTCTCCCGGCAAATGCCTACCATGTATGATACGAGTGATCCGTTTCGTTCTTTGATTAATCGTTCGGAGAACCCAGGTAAGTTTTCGAACCCATTTTCAAATTAACAACTCCTCCGATGATAGTTGTTACGATTCAATTCGGGCAATATGCCTCTCCTATCAGGTCGTGTAGACATATGCCTTGGCGATCTTGACATCTTATCAAATCATGACGACGCAGCTCTTATGATTTCGGTCTCGAATCACGAAGACATATGCACTGGGTGATCTTGACCTTTAGTCGGCTCATAATGACATAGCTCTTATGATTCTCGGCTCCTTTATCAAATCACGAAGACATAAGCACCCGTGATTTTGACCCAAACCAAATCATAACGACGTAGCTCTTAAGATTTTGGTTCCCCTTTGTCGAATCACGAAGACATATGCACTGGTGATCTTGACCTTTAGTCGGCTCATAATGACATAGCTCTTATGATTCTCGGCTCCTTTATCAAATCACGAAGACATAAGCACCCGTGATTTTGATCCAAACCAAATCATAACGACGTAGCTCTTAAGATTTCGGTTCCCCTTTATCGAATCGTGAAGACATATGCACCTTGGCGATTTCGACATTTAATCAACTCACAACGACGTAGCTCTTGTGAACTTGATTCTATTTCTTTCGACTCACAACGACGTAGCTCTTGTGATCCGGAAGGATACACATATCTTCGCCTGTCTCGCATTAGGGAGAAGTCTCCGATAACGAGATAGGCCAAATACCTTAAGGTCCTCGTGTTTGCAAGAAACTTGAAAATTAAGGGAATCACCAAACTTATGAGGTATTTGGTAAAACAGGTATTCTCGTATGCGATCCATGTGCAGGTTTCTCTAACATGGAAAAGAGAAATTATGACACATGTTATTTACGGTCTTGCATATCATGCATCACTTCATTACATAAAAAAAAATGGGACTAAAACTCCCGCCAAAAAGTTCATCCATCATTTGCACTATCAAAATTTAGGGTTCAATTTTGTCTTTGAGCGGAACCTCTACGAGCCTCCACTCAAAGAGGGGCAAGCTGTTGACGCCTAAATTTTGACTAATATATATTTTGCATAAAAATTAGAACTAATTTTAGTTCTAAACAAAAATCATCTCACATATTCATTTAGCATTGGCATATAATTTGAGCTTAATTTAACAGGCATCCGGACTAGGCATGGGATGAAAAAATGCACCGAGAAGATTCGGGCTTGAAAGAAATATTTTCTCGGGGACGTATTGCAAATACTCGGAACTTCGGGGATTGTATTGCAAATACTCAAAACTTCGGGACGTATTGCAAATACTTGAAACTTCAGGGACTGCATTGCAAATACCAAAAGAAGATGGGGAAAGGAAGATGGTGAAAGGAAGATGAAGAAGAGAAGATGAAAATGGAAGATGAAGAAAGGAAGATAAAGATGAAGAAGAGAAAATGAAAATGGAAGATGGAGAAATGAAGGTGGAGAAGAAGATGAAGATGAAGATGAAGAAGAAGAAGATGAGGATGGAGAAAAGAAGATGAAAATGGAAGGTGGGGAAATGAAGATGAAGAAAAGAAGATGAAGATGAAGAAAGGAAGATGAAAATGGAAGGTGAGGAAATGAAGATGAAGAATGAAGGATGAAGAATTTTGCCTTATAAAAGAGGAAGTTTTTTTGGAATGGAAGAGAAATTGAGAGAGTTTTTGGGGTGAAAGAGAATTGAGAGAGTTTTTGAGAGGAATTCTTTAGAGAGGAAAAAGAGAATTCTTGAGAAAATATTTGGAGAGAGTTTTGAGAGGGCTTGAGTGTTTTGAAGCTCGGTGCTACCATTGCCAATTTCTGCACCCATCAACACAAACCACAAGTTCATCACCATCGTTCAAGCTCGCCTGAAAGAAAAGAAAGTTAAGTGATTCCCTAACTTTCTTTAATTTCGAATACAAATTAGCTCGGATTTTCTACACTGATTTTTCTCTATGTTTTTATGTTAAATAACATTGCATATCAACGATGAGACATCAATGGTACAAGAATAGAAGGAGAGCAAAAAGGGAAAATATCAACGCCCGGATTGCGATCTCATGAAATTCCAACGAGATGAGAAAGAAGCATGAATGATAGATAGGACCAAGAGATTTCTCGGTCTAACGAGTCTCCAAATCGGTCCAATGGTCAAGACAAAGCCCGGAGCACAAGTTTGGTGCACGAGTTCAAATTGGGGAGTAATCTTGAACCTATTTCATCCTAATTCCATGTAATTTCTTTATTTCAAACAAATGTCAAGGGAAGAAAAACCCAAAAAAAATTGATTCTTTGATCTTCAAGTAGAATTCATCAAATTTGTCAAATCAATTATTTTTTTTTCATAAATTTTAAGGTACCGAAAGGGCATTAGTTGTAATTAATGTAACCAAGTCCCTGACTCTTAATCTCCTGTTCGCGAAAATAAGATAGTTTTCTCCCGCTATTTTATTTAAGTTTCTAATCGACTTACCGAAAATGATTAGTGGCGACTCCAAATTCAAATCACATTGCATGTTAATCATTCGAACCTTAAGTTGCGATTTGATGTGGACTTGGGAGAGTCCGAGTTAGGTTAGTTAATTAATTAACCCGATAATCCATTAGCCAAAATGATAACTTGTTTATTTTTTTTTTTTAGGTCGCGACACCCATGCCTTTTTATCTAAGGATGGGTCTCCAATTGCGTGATCGATATAAGGAAATAGATTTATACAACATTACCTGGAGCTACATAGCTAAAAGATCCTTTTACTCCAACAGAGCTTGATTGATCGACCAATAACTTATGTGTTGTTTCTGGGAGGAACCTAGCAAGCCCGAAATCGCTTACGTGTCCAGTCATTTCATTGTCAAGAAGGACATTGCTTGGCTTTATATCACAATAAACCACTAGGGGTTCAC